>OZ023266.1:30590900-31315139 GCA_964006375.1 Tillus elongatus | reverse complement strand
AAAGTCATATTCATAATTTAATTTCAACGTTTTCCGTAGAAACCTTATAATGTATCCAGCTAATAGTCCTAAATAAACTGCTGGACAGATTATGGATCAGTTAGTTTGTTCCCAAAATTTATTACGTCATAACTTTCAAACGAAAAGAGATATTGAGTTGCGGTTTGGACGAAATTTTAGCAGATTTTATCGGCGCCCTTAGTATTTTTCGAAACTGTATTAGATATACATTAATGTACCTTTTTCCTGTCATTGTCCCAACGCGTAAAATAACGAGTTCAGGTTTTTCATTGAACATGACTCCAACTCATACGGTAATGCCACCTCCCCCGGTTGCGGTGCCATGTTTCCTCCCAAGTATCTTTCATTTCATTTGGTTGCCTTCCTCCCTTCGGAATAAAACAAGTTGAATCGTGTTTCGTCAGTAACAAGGCAACCTCTCCATCCAATGTCCAGTATTCACACTGCTGGGCGCACTCCAAACGTCCTGTTTGATGTCTAGGCAACAATCTCACACATTTTGCACGGCGTCTAGCGCTAAAACACGGAAGTGATAAATTTAAAATTAAAAATAAAATACAAAGCTTAAGTAGTTTCGATTTAGGGTTCTTCTAATTGTTCGATCAGTAACGACCAGACCAGTGTCCTGAAGGAAGGTATTATATAATTTTCGGGATGATAGTATACAATTTCTTCGAACATTTCTAATTAAAATTCTTTCCTGCCGTGGTGGGACCATTGTTTGGCGATCACTATTGTGGCGATGAACCACATTTCCAGTCTCTTCAAGACGTTTTTGAATTCTGGCAATTAGAGATTGACTGACGTTATGTTCGACACCGCATGTTTGCCTGTACCCTTCGTTTAAAAGGCGAATACAATTATTCATCTTGCCGTTTTGAAGATCGGAAAGTTGTACCAAAAATGCAATAAAATTAATTAACCGTTACAAAGTTTGGTTGGCATAGCAACGTTAGTAAATGTCAAAAAAATGTTTGCCGCATATGCACATAATCGCAGGCCGACGTCATGAATTGTCGCGTATATAACCATGGTAACAAATTGTTAATTTGTTTCGTCGTTTAAAGCTTAGTAGAAAATATTTTTAAAATGTCCAAAATTAAGGAAATCACACGTATTTCCAAAAATATTAAAAGTCTGACAAACTTGTTTTTTACAATTGTCTAATGGATTAAACTGATGCATAAAACAAGAATTTCAATTCAGCCACAAAAAGTATCTGATCGATTGAAATTTCAAATTTTTTGCAGTCATAGTTTACACCCTGTACAATACAATTTTAGCTCAAATTGAAGGTCGCCGATAAAGGATCTCATTTCCGATTAGATTTGCTACAATTTCGTTCAAACCGAAACTCAATATATCTTTTCGTTTGAAAATTATGACGTAATAAAATTTGGGGAAAAAACTAGCCGATCCACTAGATATGTCCAGCAGTTTTTATTTTACATAAATTATTCACTAGCTTATATAAAATATGCTACTAATGTAAATTAGTTTTTCTTGAAGTTATATTGTTTGAATGAGAAAAAGCATTCCTGAGAAGGCTAGCATTATCTATGATAAATATAGTAACGTTAAGGTTTATATTTGCATTTCTGTGTCTAAAACTAGTTCCCCTTTCTGCTTAGGCAAGTTTGGAAATACAACTCTGTAATTTGTTCTCCCAAAAATCGCAGAGAGTGTCGGCAATATGCAAGTGGCTGAATTTACAGAAGCTACTATTCGATCCAAACCGTCTGCTTTAAAAATTGGTCTCATTTTTTAATTGTTCTTCCCTTCCTCTTAAATGATTTGCCTTGGTCAACGTAAGATGACTAAAACTTTTGATTTGGTCAAACATTTCCTATTAACTGCCATGCTGGAGAAATACGGTATATCAGTTATTTCACTAATCGTCTTCACACGTAAAACTCAGTAGTTTTGATTTTTCTGCCCTTAGTCATGTAACATCAAGTGTCACTCGGAATCTATACTTACTTGGCCGTATTATTTTTAATTACTTATTGCTGATCTAAGCGAAATTCCTCAACCAGTAACTCTTGATCAAATGCGGAAGCTTAAGTTGCTTATTTAAATGAAAATGTTTGAACAAGGTGCTCTCTCGGTTTTATGCACTAGCAAATGTGACTTCCTGTTTGTTGATACCCCATATAATAGTCAAAGAATTCACAATCTCTCGCTGTGTATAAAGCTGGGCCCAAATATGTTAACTATGTGCGCAAATTTTAGAGGTTTGGGATTAATTCTTGACAGTAATCTACAATTTTCAAAACGTGTAAATAATTTTTCTAAGTGAGAGTAAAACACATCTACCAATACCGCGTTTGCGTCTCACAGCACGCGCCCAGACTACTAGTTGTATACCAGATATTGTCACTTTTTACACGAGGGGAATAGTAAATAAACTTGAATCAATAAATTCAGTAAGGGCTATGTTCTAAACCAGTTTATCCAACCATGGCTTGTACTAGTTTTGTGATAAAATATTATTATAAGTGGAAGATCTCTTTGAAACATAGTTATAGTTAAAACGACAGTGACCTAGCTTTTAGACTGTGATGGTGATAATCAGACGATTATTTTACAAGAAACTAGTTTCATTTCTGACGGTAGCGCTCAACATGACACTTTGTGTCAAATAGGGAAGCGCACTCTATGATACAGTAATATTTCTTGATAGTAATTTTCAAACACATCAATGAATCAGCTTGTCTAAGTACCGTGAATTGGCATTTTTAGTGAATTTTTATTTAAAAAATTCACTAATAGAGAGGTATCGATGGTGAGACTTTGCAAAAATTCTTTCAAATGAGCGCGAATTAGGACCCCTAGAACCCATATCCGGGGTCAGTTTGAATTTATATATATATATATATATATATATATATATATATATATATATATATATATATATATATATATATATATATATATATATATATGTATCCGTTTGATAACTCAAAAAATAATTAACCGATTTGGATGAAACTCGGCAAATGCCTTTCTTTTATTAATGGCTTGGATAAGTTCGTTGGCCAGGAAAATCGGACGGGGTTTTCCGGGAAAATGTTGAGTTTTCTTTCAAAAAAAAATTTTTTTTCCGAAAATTTCGATAAAATTTGGTCTACATATTGCTTTGGGAAATACCTAACTATGTGCCAAAATTCAGCTTTCTAGGGTTACAGAAAATTGAGCTATTCAAATTTGAAACATTTATGTTTAAATCATAAGTATGTGGTTGCTGTTGGTTAGTCAATGCTTCTCTTATTGACTCATGAAATTCATTTTTAAGTTTCCGAGAAATGTCAATAATACTGAATTCACTGATTGTTAATCATTGGAAGCATTTACGATTATATATAACCCTATTGTAATTTATTATCATTTATCACCTCTGTAGTTAAATCATAAGTATGTGGTTGCTGTTGGTTAGTCAATGCTTCTCTTATTGACTCATGAAATTCATTTTTAAGTTTCCGAGAAATGTCAATAATACTGAATTCACTGATTGTTAATCATTGGAAGCATTTACGATTATATATATATATATATATATATATATATATATATATATATATATATATATAACCCTATTGTAATTTATTATCATTTATCACCTCTGTAGTATAATTATTTTTTTCCTTACAACTCGCAGCGTTTTTAGTCAATTGTTGTTATTAATAGTCAATAGTTTCTTTCCGAATACACACAGCTTCCATTGTCTTCTGCTTCTGCCGCTGTTACAGTCCTTTTATTTAGAGGTAGAGTTCTAACCACTCATACAGCCAGTGTTTTTTAACCACGTGGCTGGGGGACTGACCGAATTCATTCCCAGTTGCTGTTTTTACTCATATTCTCTTAATATGTTTGAAGATGTGGTGTCTACTTCATTCCAAGTCACTATTAACCGACTATTTATGAAATCAAATAAGTAAATTAAATCGATTGTCATAAAATATGTAGTGTATTAAGACAAGGGAAAAAGAAATAAAACATATATAACTGTGCACATTTTGATTATATTTTAGGGTGCTTGAGAGAGGTATTGTCACAGCATAATATCTTATTAAAGTTCATTTGTAAATAGGTTTAATTTTTATATGTTATATATATATATATATATATATATATATATATATATATATATATATATATATATATATATATATATATATGATAACTCAAAAAATGATTAACCGATTTCGATGAAACTTGACAAGTGCCTGTCTTTTATTAATGGCTTGGATGAGTTCGTTATCCAAAAAAATCAGACGGGGTTTTCCGGAAAAATTTTGAGTTTTCTTTCGAAAAAAAATTTTTTCTCTGAAAGTAACAAAGCTGTTTTAATGAAATTTACTATATATGTTGCCTCAACCTTACTACGTACCAAAATTCAACTTTCTAAGTTTAGAGAAAATTGAGTTATTCAAATTTTAAATTTTCTTTCGAAAAAAATGTTTTTCTCCGAAAATTACAAAGTTATTTTAATGAAATTTTGTGGATATCTTGCCTTAGGAAAAACCTTACTACGTATTAAAATTAAACTCTCTAAGTTTATAGAAAATTGAGTTATTTAAATTTGAAGCATTTAATAAAAATTCACTACCATAACGCACTTGCTGCGTCCCGAGTTTTCCTTAAAAGCTTGTTACTTCCACATCGACACAACGTGTGGAAGTATCGCATCCGCGACAAAAATTTCAAAATTCTTTTTTGCTTAAACGCCGTAAAAAGTATTAAAACATATAGAAAACATGATTTGGGGACGAACAGTTTTTTTGTCTGTCGATCTGTATGTCTGTCTGTTTGTAGCCACGATAACTTTAGAACGGATTGAGATATTATTATTATTATTATGTTTATTACCTTAAATTATACAATATGCCTATACAAAAAGTCTAAGACTTGTGGTGTAAAATAACAAAATTTATAAAGTTTGATCCAGAATTCCTTGACAGCTAGTGCATACCAAAATCAACAAACTTCAAATTTTGATTTTTCAATTAAAATGACCTTTTGCTGCATGTCTCTCTTCGGATGTTTCACCACATGCCTTTATTTATAATAAGTTGTGATCTGTCCATAATACTGTCTTGACTACAATTTCTTTTTAACAGCCCATATTTTTTGCCAAAATTGTAAATTGAAAAGGTGACAGAGATTGATAATAGTGACATATCGTCTTCAAATTTGGTATATAATTAGCACTCGACAAACGAAGGGTTCGGATTGTTTTTTGGGTAAAATCGCTTTAGGGTAGGGGATGAATGCAGGGTGATTTGGTGAAAATGGACATTTTTTCGTTAAAACTGGAGTAACATAACGTTTGAGGTTTAGGTTTATTTATTAGAAAACTTTTAATTTCATCAAACACCTGGAATTCTGTGCTGAAATTAAATTAGGGGTAAAATTTCGATTTTTTTGCTAAAACGGCGTAAAAAGTCTCAAAACGTATAGAAAACTTGATTCTGGAACGAAAATTTCTTTGCCGGTCGGTATGTCGGCATGTACGTCTGTCTGTTAATAGGCGAAATAACTTTCGGTTAGCAACCGACAAAGGAACGCTTCGAATTGTTTTTGGGTAAGATTGCTTCAGAAAGTAGGGAATAAATAAGGGGTGATTTAGTGAAAATTGACATTTTTTCAATAAAACTCGAATAACAGCGTTTCAAAAGTTTATGGGTACAGGAATACAAATATTTTTTGTGGTCAAGCAATGGACCCTAAATTCATTCCATGAGAATGTCTTGCTGAAGCGAATAAATTATCACAGCTGTGTGGAAGTTATGATTCAATTTTCAGCACTATTTTTCGACGTATTTGCAAAAACAGCTTCTGTGTCCCTCAAGAGTAGCGGCTTCGATAATATGGAAAATGGTATAAGAAAAAATATTTAGTATATGATTTTAAACACATGTTGTATCTGCTGTCTTTTTAAATATATCTGCTAGAAAAAACATGTTTTCTTCAGAATACCATCCTCTGGCCATACCGATTTATTCGAAGTCTAATAAACACCTATAAATGTGATAAAAATTAAAAGTTAAACACTAAAAATTCGTCAATATCAAAAACCTAAGTATCAGATCAATTTTCTTCCATTATGTTTTTTCTTAAGAGTGCAAAAATTAATTTTAAATTAAAATTTATTTTCAACTTGTTTAGGCTGCATCTTTGTACATGTTTAAAATTAATAAGTCCAGACGCAGCAAATGCTTTACGGTAGCGATTTTTCATAAGAATTGGTTTCCATGGTAGAATCGTTATTTCAATAGTTAATCAAAGATGAGTGAAATAATAAAACGTTTGTGGTGAAAAAATAATACACGTAAATGAAGAGCATACTATACAAAAGTAAATGATACATTTTTTAATGAAAATGCACTAAAAACTCGTTTCGTGGACGAAGATTCTTAATGATTCTATTTTACGATTTGTATACAAAGCATGTGTATGTATTAACTTCCGCAGATTTTTTTCCAGGCCATATTTATTATCTATGTGTGTCCATAATTATAACCGACTGTGTCTGGAAACAGTACACTAAATTTGCCATTACAGTTTAATGACCTTTAAAACTAAAATGTGCACACATAATATATACTAGGCTGTGGAGAATATTGCAAACGTGGGAGGAAGTGAGGTCAGTCATTTGTTACTGTATCTATTGAAATTACTTCCTGTGAAACAATTCATGCGTCTTTAATATGGCTAAATGTGAGAAAATAAACAAGCAGTGTGTTTAACATCGCTGTAAGAAGCAGATAACTACTGATATGCTATTCTTATAAGGCTTTGTATTGTTTAAGATAAATACGTCTGGTTTGTGGTATTACTGATTTTGATTAATTGTTGTAATCAATAAAAAACTCATGCAATGAGACATTCACATAGGGATAGTTGACACTTGCGGTGATAAATTTGTTTTCCCAGACGAATCACCAAGGTTTTCTATGTCTCAAAGATGTTAGTCAGTTTCCGTTAAATGGTCCAAAAGTCGTATTCACTAATTCTGTTGAAATGAAGACAAAAATAACAGTGTTCAAATATAGATAGGAATAAAAATATGTTTGATCACACGTCTGGACAAACAAATGATAAAATATTGATGCAGACCTTCTATTACTTTATTTTTAGTGAACAAAGAGTGTCGGATCCACGTATGTAAATAAGAGATTTTTTAAAGAAGTCTGAAATAGGTTATGACGATATTTTGCATAATTTTTCGATGTTTCATCAATACAAAAGCTTCGCAGATGTAGCATTCAAATTCTTAGAGAAAACATTTTCATATGGTTACTATTAGTAGCGTGGCGACTAACACCTTACTTTTGTGCTTTTGTGCTTTTTTGTTTGTTTTTGTATTCTTTGCTGGTTTTTGTATTCTTTGTTAGTTTTTTTTTTCATCGCACAGCACTTTTGTTAACAAAATGATTTTATATTTTCCGGTCTCTTCATGTTAAAATAACGTTTTTGTATGAAACTGGATAAGTTGTATTTATCATACAAAAAATCTAAGTCTGGTGTCTTCCTCTGTTCTACAAAATGAGCATTTTGTAACAACATTTATAACTCAATTTTCCATAAATTAAGACGCTTGAAATTTTATACGTACTATAAAGACAAATTTTGTACCAAATTAAATTAAGAAACTTGTAACCTGTTACACGTTTTACTACTTAATAGTCCCATTATAACCTTCATTAGTACATGATTACATTGTTTTCTTAGTCAATGAAATTTATTATTTTCTTAGTCAATGAAATTTCCTACTCAATGAACTTATAATATAACGTCTTAAATTCATGCCCATAGAAACACACATATTCTCTGGTATTGTTCGTGAATATCGACTCAATAGCGACAGTTGGTAGGTCAATTTCTTTTTCGTTTGTCCGATAAGAGAATGTTTTATAAGACCCTGCAGCCCTCCGCTAGATCTACTAACGAACTTATCCAAGCCATTTACAAAAGGAAGGTACATGCCAAATTTTATCAAAATCGGCCGATTATATTTGGAGTTATCGGTGTGATACCTATATATATATATATATATATATATATATATATATATATATATATATATATATATATATATATATATATATATATATATATATATATATATATATATAAACATATAAAAATTGAAACTGACTCCGGATATGGGTTGTAGGGGTCCTAGTTCGCGTTCATTTGCAAATTTTTTTTTCAAAATTTAAAAGTTGAGATCTCCCCATTAGTGAATTTTTTCTACGAAAATTCACTAAAATGTATTATAGTCTTTGATTCTAGAATACTGGTTAGGTTCCTTTCATTTTTCTTGATGCGATATTTGTTACAGCTCACTGCAGTGTTAAAATCAATGGTATTTTCCTCACTATTTTAAACACGTGGGTGGGCGACTGCATTGTATACCAATACAACTCCATCGACTGAAGTTGTTCGGAAATATTAACGCACACCTAACCCGAATTCATTCCCCGTTGCTATTGACCTACTCATATTCTCTGAATATGTTAGAAGACGTGGTACCTACTTCATTCCAAGTCACTATTAACCGACTATTTATGAAATCAAATAAGTAAATTAAATCGATTGTCATAAAATATGTAGTGTATTAAGAAATAAATCATATTTAACTGTGCACATTTTGATTATATTTTAGGGTGTGCGGCGCACATCTAGCTCACTAGGAGAAAACGCCACTGGGTGGCTCAAATTCTCGCTCTTGTTGCCTAACGAAGACCAGTGCATTTGCCATTCCTGTCTGTAAATATTTACTAAATGTGGAGCAACATCTGAGTAAATTTGAAAGGGAATTACAGAGCCTGTTAAGACCAGCATCTAGCACATTTTTTGCGTTTGTATTCCTACCAATACAAGAGTAAAATTTTCATATTCAATTTAAAGCTAATTTTTCATCTTCACAGCCTTTAACGTAGTTTGTTTAAAATCCACCAAAAAAGTTTAACTTTTAATATAGAATTTAAAAAGTGTTAAATGCCTTTTTTGGCAGAAAAATGCATTTGGAACAGAGACTACGTTTACTGTCAAGTTTCTCCTTTGTATATACAAATATGACAGCATTTTACAACAGAAATATTTATCACCGAGTTAAATTTTATCACATAATAATAATAATAATAATAATAATAATAATAATAATAATAATAATAATAATAATAATAATAATAATAATAATAATAATAATAATAATAATAATAATATAATAATAATAATAATAATGCTCTGGACGCAGCAAGTGCGTTATGGTAGTGAATTTTCATTAAAATGTTTTTATTGCAAATATGTGTGTTTTCTTTTTAAGAAAGCAGGCATCAATTTTGGTTACCAGTATAACCTATACAGTAAAAACAATGTGCCATGTTTCATTAAAATAACTTTATTGTGTGAAAATGTACAAAAATTTCCAAGAGTAAACTTAAAGTGTTCCCGGAAAAACTCGTTTCTTGGTCAACCTTATAGGTTAATAGCAAATTGGGCTATTCAAATATGAAGCATTTGATCAAAATTCGCTACCATAACGCACTTGCTGCATCCAGAATTTCTTTTCTTACAAACATGCATTATATTTCGATGGAAAATGCAAAAATGCTATAAAATAAGGCGTGTTTGATTAAAAAAAAAGAAAATTTGTATCACCAACGAGTTATGGGCCAAACTGTGATTGTAGAAATATTTTTTTAAGATGTAGCTCAAGACACCCTATAATTAATATATACAATTTTTTTCATAAATTCGACAAAAATTATATACCGTTAAACGATAAACTCTATAGCTAAGACTACTGCCAAGCATCCGAGAAAGGGTCTATTTGAAATGAATTTTCTGCAAATATTTTAGTAAAATTAAGGACAATGACGGTTGAAACTAAGACTTCAGGG
The DNA here is from genome assembly GCA_964006375.1 of Tillus elongatus. Taxonomy (NCBI): domain Eukaryota; kingdom Metazoa; phylum Arthropoda; class Insecta; order Coleoptera; family Cleridae; genus Tillus; species Tillus elongatus. The sequence goes on along the minus strand of OZ023266.1, from coordinate 31,305,207 downwards.
TTTGTAAAACATCCTTCTTGAGACATTTGATTTCCATAGCCCGTATTAGATTCAAGTTATTTGCCTAAATGTTGCCGATTTTGACATTTTAAATCGCAACTTTGACGTTTTGAGGAAAACCCCAATTTATTTTTCTTTAAATACCTATAACTTTTTTGTCTTTTGACCTACATAGCTAAGTTTTGGTAGTTGTTTTACCTATAAGGATATAAACCCGCGTACCAAATTTGGTTGCCCTTACTTTGTTAATTGCGGAGATATACATTTTTTTTCGAAAGAAAACACAAAATTTTCCGGGAAAACCTGGGCAGATTTTCCTGGCTAACGAACTTATCCAATCCATTTGCAAAAGGAATTTATTCACCAAATTTAATCAAAATCGGTCCATTATTTTTTGAGTTATCGGTGTGATACATACATACATACATACATACATACATATATATATATATATATATATATATATATATATATATATATATATATATATATATATATATATATATATATATATATATATATAAACATATAAAAATTGAAATTGGCCCCGGATATGTGTTCTGGGGGGCCTAATTAGCGTTCATTTGAAGAAATTGTTTCAAAATTCAAAAGTCGGGATCTCCTCATTAGTGAATTTTTTTAAGAAAATTCACTAATAATAATATGTATTAACGCACTTGGCATTTTACACGCTATACAAAAGTAATTTATAATTTACACAAACAATAATTGTTGTTCCTAAACAAAATAATACAGTGCTTCACAGATTTAAAGCTCTACGCGCATTTGGCTATATGACATGGTAAATCTTTCAAACTGTGAACAAAAGCTGTTACTACACTATCAACCACTCGGCTGAGAGGGCTGTATTTGCCTTAGTTCATTCGGTGGAATTCACTACTCAGCAAGCTAGGATTACGAACGGTACGTGGACAAACTCTTATCTTGAATTGTGATAGGATATCGCAGCTATCTATAAGTCCATTTAAAGCTTTGTAAACAAAATATAAGTCAGAGAATACGCCTAATATTTATTGATTTGTTGATTTAAATACCCAACAGAATAGTTCCCATTATATGATATTATGGACAAAACAAGTACATATACTCATAGACAATTAAGAAATACAATAGCCCTAGATTAATAATTAAGAAAGAAAACAAAAAAATAACAAATTAAGCATATCCTATATACATTATAAGAATATTAGAATTGAAATCGAAATAATATAAATAATAATAAAGAAATATCAAATAACAAACAAAGCAAAAGCATATCTTATATGAATGAAAAATAGTAATAATACCAAAGTTTAATTAACATAAACAGGCACACAACTACAGCAACTTCAGTAATCCAGTGATGTTACAGAATTGTACATAAAACAAAGCTTAAAATATAGTTGATTGGATCCGGATTTATATCACAATTTTGACTAATGTTGTTAAAGTTAGACGTTATGAAGTAGATAGGAGATCTAAGCGTAAGATTTGACCTAGTCTGCCGACAATATAATAAACATGGGGATCTAGAATTAAGTCGTGGCGTTATTATGAAAATCCGAGCCAAGATGTCCGGAGCGTCAATCTCATCATGCAGGATACCGTAAAGGAACTTTAAGGAGATAATAATTCTACGGCTCAGTAGAGACAAGGTTAAAAAGGTCAAGGCTCACAAAACGCTTCTACACAATCCCAGTCAAGAAAACCATCAAGCATTTAACGACGCAACAAACAGCTATGTCCGCATTCTTTCTGAGGCAAAAAACTCGTTTAATAACCACATCAAAAATAAAGTCCTCTTGCTAAATCTATTGGGAATAATTTCTGCAAGAACACGTTCCCACCTCTTGTTTCAGGGGATGAAATTGTTTCTACTGCCCTGGCCAAGGCTGAACTTTTTGCCTCGTTGTTCGCCGGCAATTCTACTCTCAACCCACCTCCAAATGTTCAACCACCAACAGTCCTCAATGTCGCGCATAAAATGACGGATATCATTCTCAAAACTAAAAAGGTACGAAAGATGCTCTGTTCTCTTAATACCAGGAAAGCCTCTGGCCTTGACAAGATCCCAGCAATTATTCTCAACAAATGCGCACCAGAACTTGCTCCTGTCCTGACTCATCTGTTTCAGACATCTTACAATAGAGGCATATTCCCTAGTAACTGGAAAACTGCTCTAGTACAACCCGTCCCCAACAAAGGATCCAAAGCGCTTCCTACAACTACAGGCCAATGTCTCTCATTTCAGTCGTCTCTAAAGTTATGGAAAAGTATATAAACACCGAATTACTAAAATTTCTTGAAAAACACAGTCTAATCCACGACAGGCAGTATGGATTCCGTCAGCGCAGATCAACTGCCGACCACCTTTCCTTTGTCACCCATTCTTGGAACAAGTCTATGGAACTACACGGTGAATCCCAGATTGTCGCTCTAGACATATCCAAAGCATTCGACCAAGTCTGGCACGCAGCGCTGCTTAATAAACTTCCGGCCTATGGCCTACCACCAAAACTCTGTACCTGAACAGCAAATTTCCTCTCCAACCGGAGCATTTCTGTTGTCCTGGATGGCCATTCCTCTAAACTGTATCCAGGAGTCTCTCAAGGTTCAGCTTGAGCCCCTACTTTGTTTATTCTCCACATAAATAACCTCCTCTGTAGCACATCCAACCCAGTTCACAGTTACGCGGACGACAGTACCCTCCACTCAAATATACAATATTCTAAGCCTGTCTCTTTAGCCCAATGAGATGAGGATCGCAGACTCATGGAGGGTTCTGTCTCTGTCTATCTCCAAAAAAATATTAGACTGGGGAAGTAGAAATCTTGTACAATTCAACTCCACCAAATCGCAGTCTTGTTTTCTATCTCATAAGAGATACTCCAGCCGTAGACCTATCACAATGAACAACCAAGTTATTCAAAGCAATGAGTCCTTTTCACTTGTTGGCATTTCTGTGGATCGAAATCTTGGCACCAACATGTCACATCAATTGCAGAAGCGGCTGCTAAGAATTTAGGTTTCCTCTTCTGGGCTCGCAAATACTTTTCACCAGCTAATCTCTATACCTTATATACTTCACAAATTAGGCCAAACCTCGAATAGTGCTCCTATATCTGGGGTGCCGCTGCCGCTTCTACACTCGCTATCCTTAACTCCATCCCGAAGAGAGCTATATGTCTCATCGGTGACCCTACCCTCACCCAAAGGCTGCCATCCCTTGCCCACCGACGTGCCGTTGGTGATCTCTCTCTCTCTCTCTCTTTTATAGTTATCTGCACGAGCACTGCTCAGAGGAGCCCTCTTCCATAGTTCCTGCACCTGCTGTCCCCAACAGATCTACCAGGGAAACAGAGCGAATGCACCCTTTTACCTTCCAGGTCACCAGACATAGAACATATTGTTATGCCCGCTCTTATGTCCCGAGGACTTCCAAGTTGTGGAATTCCTTGCCGGCACATGTTTTCCTTCTCCTCCGAACCTCCAAACCTTCAAGTCCAGAATTAACAAGTTGCCTCTTTCCTCCTTGTCGACACCACGGTACGCTAGTATTTGGGCTGTAAGCCCTCGTGGTGTGTTATTGAAACATAAAAAATAAATAAAAAAAGAGAGACGTTTCATTCAGGTGTAGTAGGAGAGTTTCTTCAGAAGCACCTCTTGGCGGATAGACACCATGAATTTTATAAGTGAGGTATTTCATAAATTTTCGATTCACTCTTTCAAGGGCGGAAATATGGCACCTGTAATAAGGATTCCATACTAGGCAGCAGTATTCAAGCCTAGACCTAAAGTATGCATAAAATAATGTTTTCAGAGTCTGCGCACTTGTAAAATGGCTGCAATTTCCTATAAGGAAACCCAACATACGTGAGGCCGAAAGGACAGTACTTAAAATGTGCCCACGAAAAGAAAGCTGAAGGTGAAATATATCCCCCCCCCCCCCCAACGAAGTCGACAATCGTGTTGCTACATCTTCGAATATTAGTTGTGGAATATGTGTAGTCATCAACAAAATACTGCTTTTTCCTGGTAAATGACATGACTTTACACGTAGTGATGTTCATGTCCAAGTAATTTTCTTCACACAATTTGTGCGGCTTGTTTAGTTCAACTTGGAGTGCAATTCAATCGTCCAGAGAATCAATCTGTGTATATATCTTCAAATCGTCAGCAAAACGTAGATTGACGCACCCAAGAGTCGCAGGTGAGACATTTATGAAAATAAGGAAAAGCAAAGGACCCAAGTTTGAACCTTGAGGAACTCCAGATGTTGCAACAAAGTTTTCGGAATGATGGCCACCATAAACCACGTACTGAGTTCTGTTTTGGAGTATGAAGGGAATATGAAGGAAATATAGACCAAAATAAGAAAGAAATAAACTGTAACTATAATTATAAAAACGCGTTGAATTTCTATAACGCAAATTTTTAACAAATATTTGGTGAACAGTTTCAATATGTACAGGTGGGCACCTAAGAATGGTCGTTGGCCATATATCAGGAACGGTTCACTGTACAGCTTCAGGAAAAAACTTCCGTAAGGAAAGTTGCCATGATAAATCGCTGGAAATTATTTTCAAGTTTCTAAAATAACCACCAGAGGGCGTACGAACCACTGCTGTTCGGAAAATTCTGATTTTCATCACGTTTTCGCCAATTCCGTGATACCCTTGACACAGGCAGAGTAATGGCCGAACAACGGATGTTATTTCTTGCCTCGCATATTTTTTGATACTTTCAAAAATAAAGTGAGGGGGGGGGGGTGTTGTTTGTTAGAAGGTTGAATGTATATTTTTTCAATTGCTAATTACTCTGGTTTAGCTCGACCGAACTTGACGAGTTGTTCATTTAAAATTAGTTTTCTTGGTAAACCATTTGCGCTCATTCCAGGTTTCCTCTGAATGTTACGTACACCGCAAGAGGGCGTTGTTTGAAAAGTTAGGTTATGTTGCTGTTTTTCTGAGGGAAATCAAATAGAACGGTATAGCAACAATAACACAGTAGAATAGGCTACAAAAGACTGAAGCTGCAAGTAAAACCGCAGTTCGTATTCATTGGCCTAGCGGTAGACATTAGCGATCAAAGTTGAGACTATGAATTACCACATCTTAATAACAAGGTAGCAACAATAGCGGATTTTCTACCGTTTCTAGATATAAATTATCCTGAAAATATTAAAGCCTGCACAGCGTAGTGAGTTGACCAAATCACTGAACAATAATCGAATAACGACCGTACAATCTACGATGGATGGGGGACGAGGATGGTCAATAGAATGATAATCTTATTAACCAAGTATTTCGAGAATTTATGAGGAAGTCGCAGAAGAACACTAAATTTTCGAGTATTTACATTCCACATCGCGATAATATCAGATATATTTTGTCTATAAAAATAGCTCAACATCGCGGTTTATTCTATTTATATTTTTATACATATTAGTTTAACGATGAACAAACTGGAAATGGCTTAATGATCCAGACTCTAAAACACATTTGTATGCGAGACACATTTCTGCAGGAGAAAGTTCACAGCAAGTAATTTTAACTGTAATCATACATTTTATATAATCAGCCATATAAACTGTCTTCAAGCAAATTCACTTATAATTATCTTGAAACAAATTGCATGTAATCTGTGCAATATTTTATTTTACAGCTGGTTGGTTTCTTAATTAAGGTAATTTTTTATGCAATATAGTCCGTTTTGTGGCATGACTTATTTGGAAAATCATTTGGACAATGGTATACTCAATTTAACCGCCAAATCACTTTACCACAATCGCTTGAACGATACAGGAAGTGTTTAAAATATATTAATATATGAACTGATGTAATTTTTGTGTTTCTTATATACTCGGCCTGATGAATTACAGACCATTTACCAATACCCAGTGTGATTTCAAAAAGTATCAAGAGGGCAGTGTACTATAGGATTATGACTTTCCTGAGCGATAATCTGTTCTCAAAGTGTCAGCATGGCTTTTGTCCGAGTAGGTCAACAGAGAGTGCTTCAGCCGGCCTGGCTGAATTTATTGGTAGCAACGTCGATTCTAGTAAATATGTGGTTGTTCTTTTTGTTTATTTCGGGAAGGCAAGGCATTTGATTATTTTGATCTTGAGTTCGTTGCCGATAAGTTCTATACCATTGGATTAAAGGGAAATATACTGAACTGGTTGTGTCCTTGTGTGGTCATATCTCTGGCCAGCATTCTATGCAGTTAGACGTGCCGCAAGGTTCCATTCTGCGACCTTGGATATTCATTATTTATCTATTATCTATCGTCTTTTGTCAAATGTGATCTCATAGTGCTGTTTGTTGATGACGTAATTTTATCTGTAGCCGACGACTATCACATGATGCTACAGGAAACACTTCAAATTGTCTTTGGGAATTTGGTTCGCTGGTGTCAATGCAATGGACTGGTACTAAATAAATCTAAAACATCAGTTATGTATTTTAATAGAAGAACTCCTTGGTCCGGAAACAATTTATATTAAAGGCTTCCAATTTAAGCCCACATAATGCACTAAATTTGTTTGGGGTTTTATTGAAGAAAACTTGCCTTGGGTGAATCATGTTGCTAGTCTTTACGCATAACTAATTGTAAATTTTTTTACAAATAACGCTACAGTTTTTTTTTTTAATTTTGGCTTCCCAAGAATACTACTTCACCAGTACTTCTACCCGCTCTACTTCTTTCAAGCTCTATTTTTCTATTTCTATTTATATTCTTGCTAATCGACGGTCAAATTATTATATATTTTTTTCTTTCTTTAACGTTGGTCTATTTCCGCGACTACGGCCAATCACCAACGCCAGGGAGCAGTTTCACCTAACTATCCTGGGAATTTTGCCGAAACCCTGCTTTTCTGTAAGGAGGGTATGGATCTTTAACGTACCCAACATCGCGTGGGATAATGGACCGGCGGATTTACGCCCCCTCCGAAGGGCAAAACGTGCAGAGATTCCACTTGCTCAAACACAATACCACAACCTCTGTTGATGTTAATTTTGCAGTATGTACTGAAAAAGTGAAATGAAAACCCTTGGAATCGCACCTAGTACCCTCGGGTCCAGGGGCACACATTCTTACCACTGGGAAAATTCAATCGTAAGCTAGTACAGTAACTTTTTCTTTATTTGTGTTTGACAATTAAAGTACATGCGGTTGAGCGTTCTTTTGTCCGCTCTGGGGTTAAGTATTAAAACAAGTTACCAAATGAAATAAAAGAGATCACTACTTATAAAGATTTCAAAACAAGCTTGAAAAAAAGACTTGTAGCCATAAGTTATTAAATTCTGCAAAATATGACATTACGAATGATGTCAGAGGAGTTAAACACCGATAGGAAACGGGAAGATCTCTGCACAATCGTTTCGCCCAATTTTGGGGATGAACAAAAACAGAGAACTGTTGCATCCTCAAAATACTTTATTGAAAGTTGTTCCGAAAATGCAGATTTCCCCAACTGCATTGTCACTGGTGACGGCTCACGGATGTTTCAGTATGACACTGAGATGAAACGGCAAAGCATGAAGTCGACTAGGGCAATATAACCAAGACTCAAACACAAAGTGAAGATTGGAACCTGTGATGAGCACTGATAAGTACACTTGGAGCACTTAAACCACCACAATACATCTTTTTAAAGACCTGAGGATCGTTTCACTAACGACGTCAGCGTCATCAGAGGAAGAAAAATCCCAAACAGTCTCGTTTTCAAAAATTCAGAATTAAAATCACGCTGATCAACTTTTTTAATAAAGAGGGGGGAATCCATAAAGAATTTATGCCTGAAAGATTAACAGCTGATAGTGCAGTTTACATTGAAATCTTGACGAGGCTATTGGAATGCATTTCGCGAATGCACCTGCTGTTTCTAAAAGGGGTAGTTGGTTATTATTGAATGACATTGCACCTGTCCATTTTGCACTGACTGAAGTTATTTTTAATCAAACACAGCTTTGTTAAAATGAATCACCTACTTTATTCACCTGACTTGGCACCAGCAGATTTTTTCTCCTTTCTCTCCCCGGAAGTGTGTTCTAGTATCCTAGTTGAAAACGATTTCAGGACCTAGAAGACATTAAGCGAAATGTAACTGCCAAATTAAATGCAGTTTCTTCACACGCCTTTGCCAATTGTCTCATAAAACTTGTAGAAAGTTATAGGAAGTTATCAAAGTAGATGAATATCCCTTTGAATAAATATCAAGTATTTTTTAATTTTGCTTTAAACGTGTTTCTTTGTACGGTGTTAATCTAGGAATTAAATTTCCAGGCCTCGTACTTGGAAAAATAGGAAGAGGTTAACCAAGAGGAAGCTTTTGGGAAGCACGGAGTCCGAAAGCTACAATGAAACAAAAGAGGTGTTGAAGGCAAGGTCTTAGTTGCGACGATAATAAGACATCGTGCTTAGACTGTGACGATTATGATCTATCTCTTCCCCAAAATATTTACATACTCCAGTTACAACAAATTGATGTTCTACCAGAAGAGCATAATGTGCTGGTGCAACGTCCTGTTGTAATTATATCCTATGATTTGGAAGATTTAGTTTCAATGGATTTGGGTGCAAGTAATCTAAAAGCAGAAAAACTAGTGACCTTAGCATTTCCAAGTTATGCATCTTCGTTATTATTTACAGTGAAAATGTATGCAACCCCATGTGCATTAAAGAAATTCCAATTTTTAACGAATCTTCGTATTATTCTTTCAATTTTTCTTCACCGAATACCTAATTTTCAGAAGAAATTTGCATTTTTATGGCACTTACTGCATCAACACTTTTTTTCATCCTGTCTCTATACATGAGCAAAGTTTAATAAAAATAGCACGAAATGTGTTAAATTGCAATGATTTTATTGTTAAGTTTGTAGTACATTTTTCATTGCCTTATAGTTCTTCGTAATAGACGAAACTGGAAATATTGCTGCTCTTGTTTTTTTTTCCTATTGCTACTGATTTGCTCTACATAACAGATTACTAGCCGTAAAATACATAATTTTAATGGCTGATTATGTCGTTCAGGTTTTCGTGTTATATTTTATTGTTTATAGAACATTATTGTAACTTAACGCTCTGTTTAAATAGTAATTCTTCATCGATGCATTTCACAAACCAGAAAATAGTTAAACGGCACCTATTTTTGCAAGCGATAATTAACTGTAAATTAATCATTAGACACTTGCATTTAAGCTTCATATCAACCGTGCAAATCTATGTGCAACCTGCATTTATATTGAGAAAGATAGATTTGTAAACGGAAATGCTTTTGTAGTAGTTGTAGTTTATTGTAATACATAGTAATCGCCTTTCAAGTTGTTTTGCGTTTTATTCTGTGTTGAAAATGTTTTAAGAGAATAGTATTGCGATATTGTCATTTATGTGAGTGCATACGAAAATAAAATTATAAGAATGGTTGCTAGGCAGTAACATGACTTACCCAATGTCTCAGTAATTACAAAATTAAAATTACGGTTCTAATTGTTGCGAGAATGCATCTAGCCTTACATACTTTGTCCCTATATTGGGGTAGAAATGGGTCAGGGCTGACAATTTTCTAAATTGTTAGTTAGTTGTATACAGTCTCTTTTTTTTAACACTTTGTGTTATTTGGAGCTGGCGTGACAACATACTACTTGGTTCCGCAACTAGGTGGTGGCACGTCCACCACTCGCTTAGTTATTTAAGGCTGGCTATACTATAGCCGTATTACTTTTGGTGTATTTTTGCTGCAATTAGTATGCTGTACTGAAGAGCTCTAATGAGAACGAAACCGGTCTACGGTTCTAATTGTTGCGAGAATGCATCTAGCCTTACATACTTTGTCCCTATATTGGGGTAGAAATGGGCCAGAGCTGACAATTTTCTAAATTGTTAGTTAGTTGTATACAGTCTCTTTTTTTTAACACTTTGTGTTATTTGGAGCTGGCGTGACAACATACTACTTGGTTCCGCAACTAGGTGGTGGCACGTCCACCACTCGCTTAGTTATTTAAGGCTGGCTATACTATAGCCGTATTACTTTTGGTGTATTTTTGCTGCAATTAGTATGCTGTACTGAAGAGCTCTAATGAGAACGAAACCGGTCTACGGTTCTAATTGTTGCGAGAATGCATCTAGCCTTACATACTTTGTCCCTATATTGGGGTAGAAATGAGCCAGGGCTGACAATTTTCTAAATTGTTAGTTAGTTGTATACAGTCTCTATTTTTTTGACACTTTGTGCTATTTGGAACTGGCGTGACAACATACTACTTGGTTCTACAACTAGGTGGCGGCACGTCCACCACTCACTTAGTTATTCAAGGCTGGTTATACTATAGCCGTATTACTTTTGGTGCATTTTTTCTGCAATTAGTATGCCGTACTGAAGAGCTCTAATGAGAGCGAAACCGGTCTACGGTTCTAATTGTTGCGAGAATGCATCTAGCCTTACATACTTTGTCCCTATATTGGGGTAGAAATGGGCCAGGGCTGACAATTTTCTAAATTGTTAGTTAGTTGTATCCAGTCTCTATTTTTTAACACTTTGTGTTATTTGGAGCTGGCGTGACAACATACTACTTGGTTCCGCAACTAGGTGGCGACACGTCCACCACTCACTTAGTTAGCATCCTAGTTGCTTCCGACGTTGCCAAATGCTGAATATCAATTTGATTTTTTAAGCAGTGTTAGTAGCATCAAAACCAAATCAAGTTCTGTTTCACTTTTATCTGGTGATTGAATTATAACATTCTTTTTTTTTTTTGATAAATGGTCGCTATATTGAAATATGTAAAAATTCACAAGACACGTTATATTTGAGTTTTTAATAGCAAAATGCATTCTTTATGGCGTTTTAATACAACAATAACGAACATAATATTCTATTTTGTAAAAAATTTTGTTGTTTTTAGCTGATTTAAAATATCATAACTGATTACCTCGGGTGGGTGGGCTAATCCTGGGCCGGAACCCCAGCCAACCTAACCCCTTTTTCTCTGCCTTGCTTCAAAATAGCTGGAAACTCTTTTGGGCGGCAACCTCGGTAGGGCATCATTGAACTTTTTCAATACATACTGTAAAGACCCCACAGACGCTCAGTTTTTTAACAAGCCGACGGTGAATACCTGATTAGCTTGGCCTGAATAAAATCAGGTCTTGCTTGAATTCGGCCTGCGCAAGCAAACAAGTCTTGAGCCTGTAGGTGCTGATTCAATTCATTTGTTTAGTCTTGAAGCAAAAAAATCGAGAATAAACACATTATGTCCATATTGCTTATGAACCTGAATACGCCTGGGTTTGACATACGAGGGTCAATAAGTCCGTGACTTTTTGAATGAATCACAGGTTTTTTTGACAAAAAATCATTTTATTTCTCAACATAGTCTCCTTTGAGCTCTATACACTTCGTCCAAGGTTTTTCCAATTTTTTATTCCTTCCAAAAAATAAGATTTGTCGAGGTCCTCAAAATAGGTATTTGTTTGTGAGATGACTTCATCGTTAGAGTCAAATGTCTTTCCGCCGAGGCATTTCTGTAAGTTTGGAAACAAGAAATAGTCACTCGGGGCTAATTCCGGAGAATAGGGCGGATGAGGGAGCAATTCGTAGCCCAATTTATGCAATTTCGCCATGGAGACTACACATGTGTCCAGCCTTGCATTGACTTGGTGAAAAATAATGCGGTCGTTTTTTCTTCAAATCGTCACTGAATCGGTCCAATAAATTGGTATAATATTCGACATTGATTGTTCTTCACTTTTGAAGGTAATCAATGTGGATTATACCGCGTGCATCCCAAAAAACGGTCGCCATGACTTTATTGGCTGAGAAACCCACCTTGGACTTCTTCGTCGCCGATTCACACGGAGAAACCCACTGTTTTGACTGCTGCTTGGTCTCTGGTGTGTTGTGGTGAATTCATGTTTCGTCCAAGGTGACGAAACGAAGCAAAAACTCATCCCTATTGCGGTTGAGCAATGCCAACCACTTCTACGAAGTTGTCACACGATTGCGTTTGTGGTCGATTATGAGCAAACGCGGCATCCTTCTTGCGGATAGCTTTCTCATACCCCGCATCTCCCGCACTTTCAATCTCCGATCGGCCAACACAATATCGTGAATTTTTTCAATTCTTTCGGGTGTAGCAACCTCAACTGGGCATCCAGAACTTTCGCCGTTATTTGTGCTTGCACGGCCGCAACGAAATCCAGTAAACCACTTTTTTACCATGAAAATTGATGATGCAGAGTCTCCATAGTATTTATTAAGCTTAACCTTTGTTTGAGTGATGTTTTTTTCCGCAAAAAATAATGTCTGATGAGCACAGGAAATTTCACTTTTTTCCATTTTCGTTATAACTCAAGAGGTTGTCTGCTTTCAATGGCTATCTAACACAAACTAAATGACGCAGCTTATTCAAAATTTGACAAGAGTCAACTGACAGATGCTCGTTGACAGGGGCAGTGTTGCCCTTCCTGTGAAGAGGCGGGAAATTCAAAAAGTCACGGACTTATTGAACCGCTCTCGTAATTAAAGGAATAATTCAGATGTTCTCAGGGGGTTCTGCTCGGCTATGCAGCCTGCTTTGCCTTTTATGTTGTGCTTGTCCTTTGCTTATAATTGGTTGATTCATTTAACTTTTTAACATGTTATTTTGACTACATCGGAGTACTGTCCTTTTGTGGGACTTCAGTCTTGTTTTGAAATGTATATTTGTAGAAATATTTTATAACTCCTGACACTCTTGTCAGCTTAACTTCGCATGGCCGTTAGGGTTTGTTTTATTGTTTGCTTTTGTTGGACCTTGTACCTTCTGTAGTTGCTAGCATGTTAGACCTACCAGAAACGTTGTTTCTGACAACCAACTTTTTACATTCTAGGTCTTAACCTCTGAAGATGGCTCGATAAGGGGCCGAAACGCGTAGGGTTGAAAAATAAACGATTGTCTGGTAGTAAAGCCTTTTAATTATTCCTTTAATTACATTATGTCGAATTTAAATAAACAGTTTGTATACCTGTTTATTACAATATATGCGTAAAAGCTTTCCATGTTTATGGAAGGTAAAACATAAGGAGTATAGGGACATAAATAAAAAATGTACGGCTTACGAAGCGTTAGTACAAAAAATGAAGCAGGTCGACTCAGATGCAAATAGAGAAACAATTGTTAAACAAATTAATAACTAAGAAGTTTTTTTAGAAAATAACTGAAGAGGGTTACGAAGAGCAAATAAGTTGGGACGGAGATGATGAAATGTATACCCCAAGTTTGTGGTCTTTTATGCTTTTTTGCTTTGTCTTTATAATTGCACAAGCAAGCAGAACACAATTCAGAGCCGTGTCGCGCTGTGAAGCCATTTTAGCACTGAAGAAATTAGAAATAACTGTGCAAAATAATGTACGTGTAGGACACAGGCACCGGCTAGTTTGTGCAAACTGGCCTACACAGTCGGCCTGCGTTAATAAACTGAGTGTACGTGTGGGGCCTTAAAAATTAACATTAACCGAGGTTGTGGCATTGTATTCCTGGCCTCTCCTGAACTGAACAAGTAAAAAAAGTTTAGCTACTTCTCGAAAATGAAGTGCCATTTTTGACACACTAAAATCACCTAAGGGTGTGGTATTGTGTTGAAGCAAGTTGAATTTCGGCCTGTTTCCCCCCTTTTAATGAGGCTTAAAGTTGTCGTTTCCGTGTACCATACGATGTTGAGCACGTTGGAGATCCTTACCCTACTAACAGAAAGTAGTGGGTCGACGAAAATCCCAGAATAATGAGGCGAAACTGCTTTCTAGCGTCGGTGGTTGACCATAGTCGCGGAAATAGACGGACGTTCAAGAAACCAAAAGTGGGAGCATATATATATATATATATATATATATATATATATATATATATATATATATATATATATATATATATATATATATATATATATATATATATATATATATATATTGATGTGGTTTACAGGGGGCCAACACAAACGTATACATATGGACTTATACAACTCTACACGTAAAATCAACAAAAAGGATATAAATACACTCGTACGAACCACACACACACACACAATTACCTAAGGAAAACATACTGGTTGGTATATTAGAATGCCTAATTAAAATTAAAAAAAGAAAAATATTTACCCAAGTATAAATACCTAAATATAAGGTAACGTTGATTAAAATAAATTAGTGTTAATTTTTAAGAAATCAAGTGTATATTATAAATAACAAGACTCGATAAGAACGATAGTGAAAGAATATTGATAATAGTGGATAAGTTAGTTCTGACAGTTGTAAATTTTAGGTTAAGGTGATTTGATATTCCATAGAATAAGTAATAGATGTAAGAGAATGTAAACATATGATTAGTTGGGAACTGTCAAACCCGACAGTGCTTTTAGGTTAAGAGGATATGTCAAATAAACAAAACCTAGACAACAATGCTTTTCACGTATCCCAAGCGATAAATAATGAAAAAAGCATTGTTGAGGGTAAAAGAAGAAATCAAAGAAATTTTAAAAGAAGGCTACAGAGGAAACTCTGGCAACAGCTTTTGTTCAGGAAAAAATAATAAAAAACAACAATTTTTAGAGATTTTGAAGGAGCAGCAGCACAACAAGTTTTCATCGTAAAATAATATAAGAGTGGAATTTTGGGATATAAAAACTAACAAGAATAAAGTCAACCAGTTCACGAGACCTTCAAGCAGTAACAGTAAGTGTAATATTAAATATAAACATCATATTTACTTTGGCAAGTTATACAATCCAGTCTGCAATAATTAATAGAGAAGTTAAAAAACAAAATCCATACCAGCAAACAAAAACTTAATAGGATATTTTTCAATGAACGCATCAGTTCAACCAGCAAAGGCAGTCTGCAATTTTTAGAACAAGTTCTATATCAACAAGCAATCAGCGGGGTAGATGACCCACCGTATATCATAGCAGCAACAATTGCACATAGTTTAGCTCTATATATCGTAAATTTATAAGATTAAAGGTGCTGCAGACCTTTTAAATTTAAATTAAAAATTTCAACAAAAAAAAAACAAATCCAAATTTGGAATAATCATTGGCCTTGAAAACAAAAATTGTGGGGATTAATGAAGTTATTAGAGTAACAAGTTTGTAAATAATTAGGTTAGTATAAGGATAGTTTTGTCAGTTTCGTTTAAATTTAAATAAAGTTATATGTTGTGTTGTGAGAAAAAATTAGACTTTTATTTGGTTATTTAGGATACATACGAGCGCAGAGTATATAAAAGGAAAAGGAGGAAAGAAAAACAAGGTTCAATAAGTTGAATTTCAATATTAAAAGTTACATATAAAAGAAGGGGACCTGAATCTGCTAAAAATCCTTCAGATAGGTCTCATTTTGCTCAATTTTATTATTTAATAGCAAGCCGAGGCAAGGAAGAAGAAGAAACGGAACAATATAAATAAGTAGTAAGTTTTCCTTGGTGTATTAAACACTAGAAATAATACGAACATCACAAATTTTTAGAAATTTATTTATAAGACACAAAATTACACGTTATAAAACATTTATTTACACAGAAACCATATTACCTTTCTGTTTCAATTTATACCCAATCTTGGGGCAAAAGACTATTAACAAACTCATCAAATAAACGGAAATAATCATTTTCTATAGTAAAAAAATTAATCTATTTAAAATTAAAATAAATAAAACCCTATACTATTTCAATTAGCGCCCTAAACGTGGGAGTATTCGTTTAAAATTAAAACCATATATAACAGTATCTTCAACAATATATATATATATATATATATATATATATATATATATATATATATATATATATATATATATATATATATATATATATATATATATATATATATATATATAATAATTATAATAATAATAATAATAACTGTTTTGAGTGCCTGTCGATTAGGAATAGGAAACATGTTCAGTATTTGGCGCGGCAAACCGAATTCTAGTAACCCCTTTGTGATGCCGACAGGTTTCTGTTAGCCCCATTTTGTTTTAAGGATATTGTGGGCCTCATGAGCTTCTCCAGCCCCAGCCTGTATATGCCAGTGCGACATATTTATTTCTAACGTACGTCACCACTCTATAGTTTTTGCGAACAAACCAACATATGGAAATCGTAAGATTTGCAACATATTCTCAGCACGCAGGCCGTTTTCTTCTGTTTGTAAATATTTAACTCTTCTTTTAATATCATATTTTCGTTGCGTCTAATGACGGCTAAACAGTGTATAAAAAGGCGACAACCATGGAAGACATGGTGTAAATAAACTGTTTTAACATTGCTCTTATAAAAAATGTTTCATGAAGTGTATCAGGTCTTTAACATGGGTTGTTTTGTTTGTTGCAGCTGAGAAACATCCTGGCAGTGCAGACTTCAGCAGGCACACTGTGGTTAAACCCAGGATATACCATGGTAGAGAAAAGAGGCAGATATCTACCACTAAAGAAAAGGTGAGGATGTGTTTATTTGCTTTTTTAAAAGGGTTTTTAAACTAATGATGTCATGAAATGTGTATGTCATTCACATGGGATAGTTATCATTAATCATTCAAACCTTGCTGTATCAAACTGTTTACAGAATAGACAGGCAGGTAAATAAGAACGCCAATAACAACAGGTTATCTATTGTTATAAATTCAATGACCTGTTATCATCATTTAGGTAATATGTGTGTCGTAGAGATGACTGGCAACAGAAAAGTCAGCAAGTGCGTTATGGTAGTGAATTTTCATAAAAATGTTTTTAATAGCTAATATGTCTTTTATTGTTCCTAAACGTCAAAATGTTTGGGGTTGTCATCTTTGGGTGTGTTGAATAAAAGGCTTATTTCTTTCCAAACATTTTTTTTTTCCTTTTCCCGACGCATTTCGACCTTTTAACCGGTCATCCTCAGGGGAATTTGTCAATTATTAAACAGGACTAAAAACTATACAGTTGAATGCCCAAGGAACACGCTTCATCTGTTGTTGTAGGATGGATCCAATTGAGTCAGAGGTGTTAATAACGCGAAAGGGAGAAACTTTTATTAAATATAATAAAAGTTTGCAGTCTGCGGTACGTTTCGTATGTAATCATTTGCATTCATATTTCTGTCAATAAACACTAGAGGTGACCTGCTACCGTATGTTATCCCACTCCATACCATCACTCCCCGTGCAAGCGCCATATTCCGTTCCACAGCAAATTATAAATTTCTACATTCTCCACGTAATCGTCTAACTCTTCTGCGACTATTATGGACCCAAAGACAGAATCGAGACTCGTCAGAGAACACAACACGATTCCAATTACCGTCACAATATGATCTGCCTTTATACCACTCGAGCCGAGCAGCACAATGTCGAGGTGTCAGTGGCAGACATAAAAATGGTCTTTACGAACGAAGCCCAAAAGCGCGTATTTTCTGATATATCGTTGCCATAGAGACTTTTTTTGTAACTCTCAACCAAGCATTTCTAATTGACTGTGTTGTGGAAACTCTGTCTTGTAGAGACACAATCCTCAAATCACGATCTTCCCGTGCTCAAGTTGCTCGAGGTTGTGCAGATCCATGACGACGACTGTGGATTCTTTCCTCAGACCACCTGGACCAACACTGTTGACACACTGCGTTCTATGCGGTCGGAAATTTGTGTGATTTAAAAACCATCTTCCCGTATACCAACAATGCGCCCCCTTTCGAATTCACTTAAATGATTATAATAATAATAATAAATTTTATTTATCAATCACTTTACAAACTATAATAATATGACTCAATTAAATAATATAACCCATGATAAACAGAAGATCACTCTCACAGAGATACTATCACGTGTACGCGAGATCTCAACACGTTTTCCACCAACATCCCACCCACGAAAAAAGTCACACAAAAAATTCTATACATCACACATAAAACAAAAACTTAATATTAGAAACAACACGTGCATACTAAAATCAAAAACACTCACTCCATCCATTCTTCAAACATTTCTCCCTTTCCTCTTTATTCCCCTCTCACATTTTCATTTTCTCTCCCCTCATCTTTCTTTCTTGCTCTCTCTCTCTCTGGGTCTTCTGTTTCTCTTCACCGTTCACACATACACATCCATCAAAGATCACAATCTATACTTACGAGATCGTAGAAAAACAAAATAAAAGCCGCACCAAAATAATCACATCTCTATTTCCGCCTTAAAAAAGTTTATATGTATATCTCTAAAGGTTTTTTAATCCACTGTTCGTCGCCACTATACCTCCAAACTAATTAATTCAGGCAATTTCAGCCTTGGATGTTTAATTAGCCATCTTTTCAACTAGACTTTAAGTCTGATAGAAACCAATGACCTGATATCATGAGACAAATGACCATATAACCTAGAAGCTATAAAGCTAGCACATCTCTCTCGCAGAGTTTTGTCAGCCTTTGCGGCTTTAAATGTCACCCTTTCCCTATATCTCGTGCAGTACTTATGCTCATTATATTCCATAATTTGTGGATTCTTATGTAGCCATAACAATATATTTTTTGCGTAGAGTTGACGTAAATCCATTATTTCACTTTCTCTGTACAACTTTAATGGTTAATTATATAACATCTTGAGGAATCTCTTTTGGGTAATTTCTAGGTTCTTCATCTGTGAATCTAGAGCCCCACCCCGCCCCACAATTCCATACTGTATAAGAGACTCAATCAGCGCTTCGTACAAATTTTTCATGACACTCGAATCAAAAATTCCCTTTAATTGTCTAAACATAAACAATAGACTGCGAAGCTTCGAGACCAATTCCTTTATTTGACCGTCCCGTCTTAATTGTGAGTCTATCTTGTTTCCAAAATATTTTATACTAACGGCCGACTCAATTTCAATGTTTGATTCTTGCCTTCCAATGACCAATTTATCGAATGCAGGCAACCTGGATACACTACAAGAGAACAGAACAAACTTTGTATTCTTAAAATTTATGTTCAGAAGATTTTTGTCAAGCCAGCCTGTCATCACAAACAAGTCATTCTCGATCTCCTGCAGTAGAATAATCCCATGAATCATATTTCAAAAACCGATCCACAAGGTAGAGCAGCGGAGGCCTTTGCAATCAGCAATTTTTTAGCCAATATGGTTCAGCAACCTACCTACTTTCCTCGTATCCCAACACACAGCTCAAATCCCTTGGATCTCCTTCTTACTACAAAACCTGAGTGCTATAACATATCAGTCACCGCCCCCCTTGGTCGCTCAGACCACGGCATGGTCACTGCTTCCTGCTCAATGCAACCCGAGGTCACACAGTCATCACACCCACGTATCGTTTGGCACTACAACTCCGCAAACTGGGACGAAATGCGGGATTACTTTTCCTCATTTCCATGGGCGTCTGTCTGCTTCTCTCATCCTGACCCCTCTGATATCTCACAAAACGTCACCGAAATTATCCAAGCTGTCATGGAATTATTTATTCCACGTACACAGAAAACCTCTTCAGCCACTCAAAAGCCCTGGTTCTCTAAATCCTGTGACAAGGCCAGACTTGAAAAGATCAAAGCTCACAAAACGCTTCAACACAATCCCAGTCAAGAAAATCGTCAAGCATTTAACGACGCAAGAGACCGCTATGTCCGCATTCTTTCTGAGGCAAAAAACTCGTTTAATAACCACATCAAAACCAAAGTCCTCTCAAGCTCCAACGGCAGCAAACTCTTCTGGACTCTTGCTAAATCTATTGGGAATAATTTCTGCAAAAGCACGTTCCCACCTCTTGTCTCAGGGGATGAAATTGTTTCTACCGCCCTGGGTAAGGCTGAACTTTTTGCTTCGTTGTTCGCCAGCAATTCTACTCTCAACCCACCTCCAAATGTTCAATCACCAACAGTCCCCAATGTCGCACATAAAATGACGGATATCATTTTCAAAACTAAAAAGGTACGAAATATGCTCTCTTCTCTTAATACCAGGAAAGCCTCTGGTCTTGACGAGATCCCAGCAATTGTTCTCAAAAATTGCGCACCAGAACTTGCTCCTGTCCTGACTCGTCTGTTTCAGACATCTTACAATAAAGGCATATTCCCTAGTAACTGGAAAACTGCTCGAGTACAACCCATCCCCAAGAAAGGATCCAAAGCGCTTCCTAGCAACTACAGGCCTATTTCTCTCCTTTTAGTCATCTCTAAAGTGATGGAAAAGTATATAAACACCGAACTACTGAAATTTCTTGAAAAACACAGTCTAATCCACGACAGGCAGTATGGATTCCGTCAGCGCAGATCGACTGCCGACCTCCTTTCCTTTGTCACCCATTCTTGGAACAAGTCTATGGAACTACACGGTGAATCTCAGATTGTTGCTCTAGACATATCCAAAGCATTCGACCAGGTCTGGCACGCAGCACTGCTTAATAAACTTCCGGCCTATAGCCTACCACCAAAACTTTGTACCTGGACAGCAAATTTCCTCTCCAACAGGAACATTTCTGTTGTTGTGGATGGCCATTCCTCTAAACTGTATCCAATTAATGCAGGAGTTCCTCAAGGTTCAGCTTTAGCCCCTACTTTGTTTCTTCTCCACATCAATGACCTACTCTCTAGCACATCCAACCCAGTTCACAGTTACGCGGACGACAGCACCCTCCACTCAGATATACAATATTCTAATCCTGTCTCTTTTGCCCAATTAGATGAGGATCGCAGACTCATGGAGGGTTCTGTCTCCGTGGATCTCCAAAAATATTAGACTGGGGAAGTAGAAATCTTGTACAATTCAACCCCACCAAATCTCAGTCTTGCTTTCTTTCTCATAAGAGATAGCCCTAGACAGCCCGAGACCCATCACAATGAACAACCAAGTTATTCAAAGTAATGAGTCATTTTCTCTTGTTGGCATTTCTGTGGATCGAAATCTTAACTGGCACCAACATGTCACATCAATTGCAGAAGCGGCTGCTAAGAAATTAGGTTTCCTCTTCCGGGCTCGCAAATACTTTTCACCAGCTAATCTCTATACCTTATATACTTCACAAATAAGGCCAAACCTCGAATACTGCTCCCACATCTGGGGTGCAGCTGCCGCTTCCACACTCGCTATCCTGGACTCCATTCAAAAGAGAGCTATACGTCTCATCGGTGACCCTACCCCCACCCAAAGGCTGCCATCCCTTGCCCACCGACGTGCCGTTGGTGACCTCTCTCTCTCTTTTATAGATATCTGCACGGGCACAGCTCAGAGGAGCTTTCCTCCATAGTTCCCCCACCTGCTGCCCCCAACAGATCTACCAGGGGAACAGAGCGAATGCACCCTTTTACTGTCCAGGTCACCAGACATAGAACATCTTGTTATGCCCGCTCTTTTGTCCCGAGGACTTCCAAGTTGTGGAATTCTTTGCCGGCACATGTTTTTCCTTCTGCTCCGAACCTCCAAACCTTCAAGTCCAGAATTAACAAGTTGCCCCTTTCCTCCTTGTCAACACCCACGGTACGATAGTATTTAGGCTGTAAGCCCTCGTGGTGTGTTGTTAAAATTTAAAAAAAATTGTAAATTATGGCAGTATCATCTGCAAAGGCCACTACATCTGCTACCGATGGCAACAGACGTAAGTTGTTTAAGTAAATAGTGAAAAGAAGGGGGTCAAGTACGGTACCCTGAGGTACACCACAGTCAATAATTTGTGGTACACTGTATTTATCCCCCACCTTAGTTATCTGTAACCTATACGTCAAGTAGCTCTTCATCACAGAGGATGCACTACCCCTGAAACCAGGACCGTCAAATTGTAACTGTTCCGTAAACCGCGCTAGGCATAATGACTTAATAAATTGAGCACCAACCGCTTTGAAATATTTATTCAAACTGAAGGAAACCCAAATTTTAAGAGATAATTTTTTGATTAAACAATATACCTGTTAATAAGTTTTGTCCATATTGTTATCATTTATTATCAGAGACAAAACAGAGTAGTATAGAAACATTTATTGCAATTGGTCGACTCTTTTTTTCCCTTAGGGCTCGTCTGCGTCTTTGCCGCCCCGATAGCACCGCAGCCTCTGGCTTATTGTGCACTCCCATTGTATTTTCTACTCCAGCCATTCCAAGATCACTGTGCCTTGAACTAGTCTGCACAGCAATTGGTAGGGTGGAGTTTTATATTGCTCTGTCTCCGGCCAAGGATGTCCATAGATCAGTTGCCTTCTGCGGTCCAGAGCTTTACACTCGCACAAGATGTGCTGGGCTGATTCCTCCCCCTCGCCGCAGAGTCTGCATGCCAGGTCCTCCTCGAAATGCCCCATTTTATGCATGTGTTTATTTACAGCCATGTGTCCCCCAAGAGTCCTGTTATGTTTCTGAGCTGTCCTCTGCTAAGATTTATCAGCTCCACAGCTCTCTTTCGACTGGGTTGTCCAATTAATGACTTCCCGTGTTTGAGCACTGGACAATCTGCCCAGTATGCATTATGCTGTTCCCTGGCCCAGGACTCGATGGTTCGCCTGGCCGTGCCTTTCGACACGCCCAGGGCCGGTTCTGGTCCCATAAATGGTTCTGCTGATCCTCTCTCGCGAGACTGTCAGCTTCTTCACTGCCTTTGACCCCCCGAGTGACCGGGCACCCTGATGAGGCTGACCTCATTCTGCCCAGCTAGGTCGCTCGTCTCGTCTCGGCATTCACTTACCAGCTTGGAATTTACCCTTGGGCTATTAGGCCCATAAGGGCTGCCCGGCTGTCTGTGGCTATGAGGATCCGCTTATTGGTGTAGCCCCCACTTGTTCTCCCGCACGCAGTGCAAGATGGCATACATTTCGACCTGAAAGACCGTTGCATGAGCTCCGAGGGATATACTGTGACTTACCCTCGCTCCTTCCCCCGGTCCCACGCTCCCCGCCGGATCCATCCGTGATCTAGATGAGCGCGTCCCGTGGTAGGCCCTGCGTCTCCTCTTGTCATGCCTCGCGGTCTGAGATTTCCACTGTAAAATTGTTTTCCCTGCAGAATCGCGGGCTCGCGAAGTCTGACCTCATTTCATGCATGGACTACTTCACGATATCTTGAATTTTGCAGTGGCCCCTGCAGTCGACTCTTACGGGGTGTTCGGATTTTTTGGAAAGTCAGTATATAAAACTAAAAATAATTTAATCTTCTATTGACTCGACACAAAAATTAATTGCTTAGAAGGCATCTTACACACATTCCGGCATATACAGGTCAGGTCTGGTCACTCTGTAATAACATCGCCATACCCTGCGAAGGGTAAAACGAACAAACCTAGCCTTTAAATAAGCTGATTTTGTATTATCTGCTTTGTACAAATTATGAAACTGTGAGGTTTAGATAGCGTATGGAGTTAATTTAATAATAATAGTATTACGTAACAGGTTTATGATCTTTTACTTTTTCTAAAAAGAATGTTTGTATCTAAATTCTAAGCTGTCTACGTTATTCAAAACAAAACATTAGAACAATTCAAGCAACATACCACCGGAAAATGCCACCACGGTGATTAGATATTTAACTTAATCTATTAATATCAAGGGAGGAGTCTTATGACGATGTCTATTCTTGTAGAGAAGATGCTCGAAGTGTGTCGCATTACTCATGGCTAATTGTAGCTCATGTTGCGAATTACATCTGATAAAGCTAGACACGATTGCACGATTGTTGATTCTAGTGAACATGAAACGAAGGAGGAAGCTTAAGTCTATTTAAGTGTTAAGGTCGCCCACTTAACGGTTAACATTTGTAATTGATAATTTAAGGGACAATGACTGACAACACACAGTTCTACTACTATTCGTCTTATCTCACTGCATGTCTGAATTTCCTGTTCTTATCTTTACAATTATTTGCGTTAATAAGAATAACGATATGCATGTGGAGTATAATTTGTACTACAAGGATGAATTGAAAAGTTCGTGGAATGAAAATAGAAATAAAAAAACAGATCCTTGCAATTTGAAATAATGTTAGTTTTTTTACGCAATCCCCTTCCAGCTTAGACCAGCAAAGATCCGATGCCTCTATGCTTTGATAAAATTACGAACTGCCAAGTTCTTCAAAATATGTGTACAATCTTGCTTCATCATCGTCAGCTGTTGAAATTTTGTGGTCTGTGAGGTATTCTTTACAGGCGTAGTCACCAATTCTTTAGCCAATATGGTTCAGCAACCTACTTACTTTCCTCGCATCCGAGGTCACTATTCTTGGTGACTTCAATGTCCATAATAAGGAATGGCTAGGATCTTAAAAAACCGATCCACAAGTGAGAGCAGCGGAGGCCTTTGCAGTCAGCAATTCTTTAGTAAATATGGTTCAGCAACCTACTTACTTTCGTCGCATCCCAACACACAGCTCAAATCCCTTGGATCTCCTTCTTACTACAAAACCTGAATGATATAAGACATCAGTCACCGCCCCCCTTGGTCGCTCAGACCACTGCATGGTCACTGCTTCCTGTGCAATGCAACCCGAGGTAACACGTATCGTTTGGCACTACAACTTCACGGACTGGGACGAAACGCAGGATTACTTTTCCCCATTTCCCTGGGCGTCTGTTTCTCTCATCCTGACCCCTCTGATATCTCACAAAACGTCACCGAAATTATCCAAGCTGGCATTGAATTATTTATTCCACGTACACAGAAAACCTCTTCAGCCGCTCAAAACCCCTGGTTCTCTAAATCCTGTGACAAGGCCAGACTTAAAAAGGTCAAAGCTCACAAAACGCTTCTACACAATCCCAGTCAAGAAAACCATCAAGCATTTAACAACGCAAGAAACCGCTATGTCCGCATTCTTTTCGAGGCAAAAAACTCGTTTAATAACCACATCAAAAACAAAGTCATCTCCAGCTCCAACGGCAGCAAACCTTTCTGGACTCTTGCTAAATCTATTGGGAATAATTTCTGCAAGAGCACGTTCCCACCTCTTGTCTCAGGGGATGAAATTGTTTCTACCGCCCTGGGCAAGGCTGAACTTTTTGCCTCGTTGTTCGCCGGCAATTATACTCTAAACCCACCTCCAAATGTTCAACCACTAACAGTCCCCAATGTCGCGCATAAAATGACGGATATCACTTTCAAAACTAAAAAGGTACAAAAGATGCTCTCTTCTCTTAATATCGGGAAAGCCTCTGGCCTTGACGAGATCCCAGCAATTGTTATCAAAAAATGCGCACCAGAACTTGCTCCTGTCCTGACTCCTCTGTTTCAGACATCTTACAATAGAGGCATATTCCCTAGTAACTGGAAAACTGCTCGAGTACAACCCGTCCCCAAGAAAGGATCCAAAGCGCTTCCTAGCAACTACAGGCCTATTTCTCTCCTTTCAGTCGCCTCTAAAGTAATGGAAAAGTATATAAACACCGAATTACTAAAATTTCTTGAAAAACACAGCCTAATCCACGACAGGCAGTATGGATTCCGTCAGCGCAGATCAACTGCCGACCTCCTTTCCTTTGTCACCCATTCTTGGAACAAGTCTATGGAACCACACGGTGAATCCCAGATTGTCGCTCTAGACATATCCAAAGCATTCGACCAGGTCTGGCACGCAGCGCTGCTTAATAAACTACCGGCCTATGGCCTGCCACCGAAGTGCGTGGACAGCAAATTTACTCTCCAACCGGAGCATTTCTGTTGTCGTGGATGGCCATTCCTCTAAACTGTATCCAATTAATGCAGGAGTCCCTCAAGGTTCAGCTTTAGCCCCTACTTTGTTTCTTCTCCACATCACTGACCTCATCTTTAGCACATCCAACCTAGTTCACAGTTAGGCGGACGACAGCACCCTCCACTCAAATATACAATATTCTAAGCTTGTTTCTTTAGCCCAATTAGATGAGGATCGCAGAATCATGGATGGTTCTGTCTGCGTGGATCTCCAAAAAATATTAGACATGTTATGCCTGCTCTTTTGTCCCGATGACTTCCAAGTTGTGGAATTCCTTGTCGGCACATGTTTTTCCTTCTCCTCCGAACATCCAAACCTTCAAGTCCAGAATTAACAAGTTGCCTCTTTCCTCCTTGTCGACACCCACGGTACGATAGTATTTAGGCTGTAAGCCCTCGTGGTGTGTTGTTGAGATATAAAAAAAAGTTTGGAACCGCGGAGATTTTAAAAACCTTTTAGTTTCAAAGGGCATAGTGGACCGCTGTTATGGGCGAAATACTATTACTTTCTGATGTTAAATAAGTTAGTATATAACAATATATTCAAACAATACATGTTTTTGTCCATGTTTTTGTCCCGACAAAAGTAAAACAACTTAGTAATTTGGTTCAAGGAAATAGGTCTATGATAAATATAAGTTTTAGAACGTTTTTTCGGCTAATTGAAGCTTATTCACTATTCTGTACATAATTAAATATGCCAAAAGGTAAACCAATTAGAGTTGATGGAAATGGTGGTAAGTGCCTTTTCGGAAGGAAATTATATGACCTAAATGACAACTTTTATTATAGGCGTAGCTCTAGGTTCTAGGTACTAAGATGTATTAATGTTTAATGTAATTTGCAATTGTAGATAGAATGTAATCTTGTACTTATTTTTTTGTTTTTATTTCAGGGCAACGAGCATGTTTCCCACCTGACAATAACATTCGACATAGATGGAGAAAACTATATTTTAGATTTAACATTAAACAGGCAGTTGATCTCAAAAGACTTTTTCCATAGATATCAAGAAAATGGTACTGATAGAGTTCATAAGCCTACCGCCGAGGTAAGAAATATGTTATAGTTGTTCTTGGTGTAGACATCTATGATGATAAGTGAAGATTGGAACCTCTTATGAGCACTGATAAGTACAATTTGGAGTGCCCAATTCATCCCTCTGATGACGCTTATTTTGTTGGCGAAACGATCTTCAGGTCTGAAAAGTGTATTGTGATTAATTGGGTTCTCAAAATTGTACTTGTCTAGTTCCAGTTATCTAATACGATTTTTACTTGTTTATTCGTATAAAAGTTTATAAGTCCGTTATCTTATGCAAATCGTTGTTTAAATGTGTTGCGCCTCCGTGGCCGTGCGGGAAATTCGATGACTTTCCAATACGGACTCGGGGGTCGACGGTTCGAGACTCACCGGCGACGGATGATTTTTCAAATCACTGTCGTCGTTGAGATCGAGCTCAAGGTGGAGGGTAGGTTAGTTTAGATGAGCAAAAAGGGTCAGCAATGGCCTAATTGCCAGTACCTTTACCTTTTACTAGGTATTTCAGTTCTTTATTGAAATAACTCCTTAAGCTGATAACAATAATTAGTAAGTACAGATATAGAGACTATATTTCTGGCTTCACATCATTGGTAAATGTAGATGTAGACTTCTCGGGCATCACAAGTGCTTGTTTTGTTCTCTGCGACCAGTTTCGCCTTTTACGAGATTGTCAGGCAGGAGAAGATTGAATATATTTATACACATTTTTGACAACTATAAATAAAAAGTCCGTTTGGGTATTTTGATCAAAAAATCTTTAAGAATTAAAAGAAATGGCAGATGGCTTCTTTAAACCGTCTATGTAATGTATGTCAATATTTCACATGGAAATTAAATCAACTTATAACAATAATAACCATAGCAAGAACAATGGAGGAGTTTGAAAGGAAGCATGACACGTTTAACATGTACAAGAAAGTCCGAGAGGTTGCTGGCTTGTATAACAAGAAAACTACTAACATACTGGTGGATAGCACGGGAAAAGCTATTATTGATGAAAGAGAAATTCTTGAAGTATGGAGTAAATATGTGACTGAATTGTTTGAACAGGACAGGCCAAACATGCAGGGTAATGCAAACCAAGACGAAGGGCCAGAAATTTTGAAATCCGAAGTTCTCCATGCCATAAAATCAGCCAAAATCAAGAAAGCAACTAGTCCAAATAACATCCCAGCAGAGCTCTTACAGATGATCCACGAAGATCACATCAATGCTCTAGTTAAGTTTCTTAACAATATATATACTACTGGTGAAATATCTGAAGAATGGTTGAAGTCTGTTTTTATAGCACTTCCGAAAAAACAGCGAGCAAAGAAGTGCGACGAATATAGATTAATTAGCCTGATGAGTCATAATACATTTCTTCGCATAATACATGGAAGGATGAGAAGTCGGTGCAAGGAGGACCTTGATGAGACGCAGTTTGGCTTTAGGAATGCACTAGGCACTCGGGAAGCACTGTTTTCCCTAAATATACTTCTTCAAAAGTGTCGTGACCAACGCAAGGATATTTATGTATGTTTCATAGACCATGAAAAAGCCTTCGATAGGGTTCAGCATGAAACACTTTTAAACATACTAAGAACTTTGGGAATTGATGAGAGATATCTGAAAATTATAGAGAACTTATATGGGAAGCAGTGGTCCGAATCGATGGAAGACTAACCGATGAATGTCGCATTCAACGAGGCGTCAGACAGGGATGCATTCTCTCCCCGCTATTGTTCAACATATACTCGGATACAATCTTTAAGAAGGCTTTGCAAGATAAAGACATTGGAGTGAAGATTAACGGTGAACTGATTAATAACATTCGATATGCCGACGATACGGTCATCTTGGTGTCCAGGGCCTTCAAGAGTTGTTGGATAGTGTAAACACGACATGAAGGGAAATGGGTTTGAAAATAAATGTATAAGACAAAATTTATGATATTCAGTCGCCAACCGCACGCCGATGCTTCCCTACAGATAGACCAACAAAACATTGAGAGAGTTACCCAATTCAAATACCTTGGTTGTTATATAACAGAACACCTAGACCCTGATAAAGAGATAAAGTGCAGAATTGAAACAGCACGACAACTTAAACCTAAGATTGCGTCAAAGAATGATCAAATGTTATATTTGGTCCGTGTTGTTGTATGGAGCTGAAACCTGGACTCTAAAGGCTGCTACAATCAGTCGACTGGAAGCGTTTGAGATGTGGTTGCACAGAAGAATGCTTCGAATACCCTGGACAGCTATGCAGACAAACGAAGCAGTATTAAATAGAGCGAATGCCGTCCGTGAATTATTTGTCACTATTAAGGTGCAAAAGATATCATACCTGGGACATGTTCTTAGAGGAGACCGATACAAGGTGCTCCAGCTTATAATGAAGGGTAAAATTGAAGGCAGCCGAGGAATTAGAAGGAAACAGAGATGTCATGGGTAAAGAACATTCGCGATTGGACTGGAATACGCAGTGCCGAACAACTATTCAGATTAGCCGAAAACCACGAACAACTCGCCAATGTAATTGCCAACGTTAGGGGGACCTGATATGGCACCGAAAGAAGAAAGAGGAAGCAACAATTATAATAAAATAACTAATGAACAATAACAACAGTATGAACAGGTTCTATATAACGAAAATATCGACATACATCAACTTATTACATTATTGCAACTATTTTAATATAGTTAGTCATATATATTGTTTGATATATTTAATTAGAGATAAGATTTTCCCAGAAAAATAACAGTCTCCAAGAAAGGAAGATTGCTCATTTAAAACAAGGCAGGTGTAAAAGATAAAAGACTGAGAGAGAATCTTTCTTCCTCGAATTTTACTAGAAATGAGTTGGATTTGCTCGGCAAGGGCTTACAATATGCTTCCCCACTCGTGACCCCACCAGTCACAGACATCATTGTCAGGGTGAAGAGCTCAATCAAGTTTCTTGCGAGCAAACTAAGAACTCCATCCCTACGTCAATTATCCAAAAGTTGCCTTTCAAACCAGATCTCAAAATTGAGAAATCAACAGTCGAGAAGCGAAATGCGAACTCTAAGGCACTACTCACACAGGGATATTCAAATCTCGGATACCGGGAGACTTGGATACGGAGACTTTGAGACTCAAAGACTGTGGTTGCCCGTTATCCTCACACGGTCGAGACTGAAACTGCGAGTTTCCGATCAAAAATGATAAAATCAGTATTCAGTCACTGCCGAGTGTGGAATAAGTACGTTTCTTTATTTATGCGCTTATAATTTCAATATATAACGGTAAAATGTCTAGTGATAGTAGTAGTGATGAGGATATCATTATTCAATATTATTATTACCGCCACAGAAAGAGAACAATTAAAAGGTTCTGGTTACATCCATACATTGAAAGAAACATACATTGTAGATTATTTGTTGCTGCAAAATAATTGCAGGAATCAGATTCCAAGTTCCTTGCATTCTATAGAATGAGAAAAGATACCTACCAAAAGCTAACTCAGCTGATCACTCCCGCTATTCATTATAAAGACATCAACATGAGGGAATGTGTAAGCCCTGAGGAACGAGTTCTAATAACATTGAGGTAAGTAAGTGAAAATCGCAATGTACTTATGTCATTCCTTTAATATCTAACGCAAACGTTATAATAATAAAAAGTTAACTCAAACATTGGAATACTCCAGCACCTCTCGAACCACTTGAAAATAATTTTGCGAAGTGGCCAGCCCTTGTTCGTCCACTGGTGGCATGACGTTTTCCTGCGGGAAGGAAGCTGCGTCATTATATGATGATGAAGAAGACGGATGTGGTGAATAGTGTATAGCTGTGTGAGCTGGCTGAATGAATTGCAATTCTTCCTCCCTGATCTCATCAATCAGACGTAGTACCCCACGTCTAAATGACCGCATCTGAGCTTCAGTTAAAGGTTCGATTTCTGGCAGCAAACTCAAAAGGTACATTCTCTTCCCTTGTGGATCTTTTCCTTCGTTATCAATTTTTTTTCTTTTTGTGTCCATAAAATCTTTAAACGATTTGTCCACATCGCTTAAAGTTTTTCGCTTGCGTTTTTTTTTGAGAAGAATCTTCTATAACCAAAGGAGGTGAAGTAGAAATTATTGGTGGCGGTAGGGATGCAGTTGTGCTATTTTCTTCCTCCTCATCAGAGGGGAATGTGTCTTGTAAAGGTGCGTTTAGCACCTCTTGAGACACCGCAGTAAGGGTAGACTGTAGCTCATTGGATACTTTAGGTATATTTCCTTCTGGGTTTGCAACTGTTCTAATAAAAGGCAGTGCAAACTGCATAGCCTCTGCCAAGTAATAAGGTTTTTTTCTACTTGCACTTGAACCGCTTCGTGTTGGCTTTAGGTGTCGTACAAATACGGAGCGTAGATTTTTCCACTTCTCCTTGCACTCGCTCACTAAAAAGATATAAATACGAATTACTAACTCCACTATTAACGTAATTAATGAAGGAAAACTAGTTTTTGTATTCTAGCTTTCAGCTGTTTGGGAGGTCATTCAACATAATTATTATTTATTGCAGATATCTAGCAACGGGCTGTACTTTTACATCACTCTCATTGTACTTTGCAAGAGGACAGACTACAGTTATTTACATCGTAAGGGAAACTACCAAATTAATTTGGGAAGTGCTGAATCATATCTACATGCCTATTCCAGACGAAGTGCAGTGGAGAACAATTTCTCAACGTTTTCATTCATTGTGGAATTTACCAAATTGCTTGGGAGCGTTGGATGGGAAGCACATTCGCATCGAAAAATTACCAGGGTCCGGTTCCACTTATTTTAATTATAAACAGTACCACTCCATAGTACTACTGGCATGCAGTGATGCTGATGGTTTTTTTACCACCATAGAGACTGGTTACGCTGGCAGAAATAGTAATGGAGGGATATTTCGTGCATCAGCAACCAAACATTGGATTACAAATGAAATGTCAAACCTGCCGTCACCCTCAGGATTACCAGAAGATGAAAATGATTGTAACTTCCCTTACTATTTTGTTGGAGATGAAGCAAGATACTTGATGCGGCCTTACCCCCAAAGAACCCTTGATAATACTAAAAGAATTTTTAATTACAGATTAAGCAGAGGAAGAAAATCCGTGGAATGTGCTTTTGGAATGATGACAAAAAAATGTCAAGTCTTGAACAGCCCTATTCGCGCCCGAACTACGCAGAGAGTAGTTGATATAATAAAATCAGTTTGCATTTTGCACAATTTTATTCGAAAGTCTGAAGGTATTCAATATGATAGTTATGAACCACCAGAAAACTTCGAAACTCCTACTACAATTGTTCATCCAAGAGAGGACTTAATACTGAATTCTCGGTCTACTGCTAATGAAGTTAGGAATTATTTAGCAAATTATTTTCTAACACCTCGTGGTTCCCTCCCATGGCAGTGGAAGTACTGCATCAACATTTGATGGTGTCATTCTCATTATTGTACTTAAACCACAGTTTTAAATAATTATAAAAATCTTATAATAAACGTTTCATAAAAAAATTGGATATTTTTTTATTAATTTACTCAAGGATATGTGTTAACTCACCTGAGAGCTTAACTTCCTTGGCTATTTCGTTCCACGCCTTTTCCGTCACATCTTTTTTTGAATAGTCTTTCAGCTTATAATTATACAAAACTGGAAACTTTTCCACTTCACTCACAAATTTTAAATTAAACGCCTGTTCACTCATCTCAAAATATGTATTAAACAGTGCTCGAAACAAGGCAACTGAGCGACTACGAGACTAGCACGTCGAGTCTCCTAGTCTTTAGGTACCGCCGTATCCTAGTCTTCACGACTGGAATATCCCCATCTGAGTAGCGCCGCTTGATTACGTATGACACGTCTCTTAGTCGCCGAGTATCGCAGTCGTTTCGAGATCTGGGTATCCCCGTGTGAGTAGAGGCTAAGAGATTTGAGGAGGAAAAATTGTATCTATTTATTCGAGCTAATTCAGGAATTAAATGAAGATGATTATGACTGGCGCTTGTAATTTTGCAAAAATATTTCTCAAAGAATAATTGACAACACGAAATTTCTTTTTAACACTTGTTTTTCCGAAGAAAGTTCTTTCTTTCTGAATGGTACTGTAAATCGTCGTAATTGCCGGTTTTGGTCAGATGAAAACACTTGTATTTTCCATAACTTTTCCACACTCAAACTCCACACAAAATCGATGTTTGAGCAGGTATTTTTGGTGACCACATCCTTGGATCAATCTTAATAGCCTACACTTTGACAGGAGAACGTTATTTGCAAATATTTCAAAGCTTGGTTTACCGTATGCTATTGACATTGTTAACAACGGTGAGAGATACCCGGAACAACATTTATTGTTCCAACATGATGGTGCCCAACCACATTGTGTTGTTACTGTTAGGGAGTTCTTCGATAGACACTTTTCCGGTCAATCGATAGGTCGAAGAGGTGCTGTAGAATGGCCACCCCGATCGCCAGACCAGTCCCTTTGAGACTTTTGGGGGCATTTAAAATCAAAAGCTAATGCTACCGAGCGCGATTCGTTGGAAGAGTTACGTCAAAGCATTATTGATGAATGCCGGTGAATTACTCCTAAAATGCTTGCAAATGTTAGGTCGAATACTTTAATAGAGTGGAAAATCTCATAAGAACCGGTGCTTATCAGGAAATAACAAAAGACCCTGGTCATACCAGGAAGGCCCGAGGACTTGTTTGTTCCATGTTATGCAATTCCTTGCCGGCACATGTTTTTTCTTCTCCTCCGAACCACCAAACCTTCAAGTCCAGAATTAACAAGTTGCTTCTTTCCTCCTTGTCGACACCCACGGTACGATAGTATTTAGGTTGTAAGTCCTCGTGGTGTGTTGTTGAAATATTTAAAAAAATGACAACGGTTAAAAGTACAGTCAAAATTTGCATTAATTTAATACATGAGAATACCAAGAGGAGGGTCACCTTATCCAATCCAATTGTACCTTGCA
The DNA here is from genome assembly GCA_964006375.1 of Tillus elongatus. Lineage (NCBI taxonomy): Eukaryota > Metazoa > Arthropoda > Insecta > Coleoptera > Cleridae > Tillus > Tillus elongatus. Next base: position 31,271,527 of record OZ023266.1, on the reverse strand, counting down.
TGCATTGCCTCTCGATGGTCAATAAACCGGGGAATGAAATGAGAGCAATAGTCTCCGGTAACGGTTCGCCGACTTATCAACTATCCAAATGGTTATCGAAAGAGCTCAGTACTCTAGTTTTTCGGTGAAAAATGCCATTGAATTCATTAATAGAATCAAAGATATTAAGTTAAAACCAAATGAAGTACTCATCTCTTTTGATGTCAAGTCGTTGTTCCCCAGCATCTCTATCGATATAGCTTTTCAGTATCTTCGGGGCATACTTCATGGTAACCAGCTCCACTGCGGTGGAGGAATCTATTAAGTTAACTTCACTATGCATGTCTGAGAGTTTCTTTCGAGACGGCGGGGAGTTTTATCGGCAGACGGAGGGAACCACAATGGGAAACCCATTGTCTCCCTTCGTTGCCGAACTCTTCATGGGCCGATTTGAGAGTGCCTTTGCTGGGGCGGTGGAGTGTTTTCCGAAGGCGTGGTTGAGATATGTCAATGATATTTTTGCCACATTTGACCACAGTAAGGATAACAACAATAATTTTGTTAATAAGTTGAACAGTAAATTCCCTTCAATCAAGTTTACTTACGAAATGGAGAACAACGACCAATTACCCTTCCTTGATACTCTTATCATTAAAAATATAGATAGGTTAGAAAGTGACATTTATAGGAAAGAAATTTCTACAAATCGCTTCATACCATCAGATTCAAATCATCATTTCGGTCACAAAATCTCGAGTTTGAGCTTTCTTGTTCGGAGATTACTCAGTTTTCCTTTGAGCAGTAAGCGATGCAATTCAGAGATGAACATTATTATAGATATTGCGATTTGTAACGGTTTCTCTCCAGACAGCGTATATAGATTAGTTACGAAGCATAGGTGGAAACTGTCGATAAGTATCATTACTACATTGAAGCGTGAACCCGATGAGCCACCCAACAAGTTCGCTGTACTTCTTTCTATACTTTTCTTACAAAAGGGTTAAAGAAAATATTCAAAGATAACGACTTGGGAGTTGTTTATAAAGTTGATAATTTGAAGAACCTTTTGGGTGGGCCAAAGGATACTATTGACTTCCGACAAAAATCGGACATTTATCAAACATCTTGTAATAATTGCGAGATAATCTATATTGGGCAAATGCGGAGATCAATTACAACAAGATTCAAATCGAACACCTGTTTTTCATTTTTGCATTTTTCATCGAAATATAATACATGTTTGTGTGAAAAGAACTTCTGGACGCAGCAAGTGCATTATGGTATAGAATTTTCATTAAATGCTTCAAATTTGAATAGCTGCAATTTGAGCGGTATCTTATAAAAATTATTTCGACAATCACAGGTGGCCCATAAGTCGGCGATACAAATTTTCTTGTTTAAATCGAACAGCCCCTATAGTATTAAATGTTTGCATGTTCCATGGAATTCTAATGCATGTTTGTTTTCGAGTTATTTCAGTTGTTTTGCAACTTCTCACCTTTTTGGGCACATATCAAACATTATGATACGGCATTTTTACCAACAAAAATGGTGGTCTAATGCAAATTATGGATTCAGAGAGGTTTTCGTTTACATTATTTTATGAAAAAATCGAGATGCCATGCACCGGGCGCTCTCAAATAGTGACTGAATTTAAAAAAATCAAACTGTCGTAACTCAAATGTTTCAAATAGAACAGTCTGTATTTTGAGTTTCAGAAGTGAAGGGCATAATAATAAATGTTTAATAAGTTATTTAAAAAATGTTTTTTGGATTTTCGTGACAAAATTCTTTGTAAATTGTCTTCCTTTTTCAAGTATATACCTAAACATATTTAGCCTTCTTTCTCTTTTTAATTTCTTCCGGTAATCATATTTCTCTTCGCACCTCTTCCAGTACACTTCTGTTCGTCTTTCTGTCGGTGTACTTACCTTGCTTTTGTCATTTTTCTCCGTGTTCGCAAAGAATTTTGACTGGGAGAACAAGCTCGTTCAGTCACTATCAATCTTAGGATATAACTTAAGATGTATCTGACCTTGCTTTTCACGATGTTAAATCCTGTCATAAGGTGCTAATCTAACAAGCTCATTTAATTACATTATCTGCTTTATCACCCTATAAAACTTCTGTCTCCTAAAATTAATAGGTACTAAGATTATGTCCACATTTCGAAAGCTCGCCAGGCCTCCTTTTATGTAGGAGTCTCCTTCTTTCTTGTACTCCCGCAACTTTTTACATTCCCGTCCTGCGACTTTAAGTTACTTCAGGGCAAGGTTATAAAGTTAAATTTATTTAACTTAGGTTACAATTTACAGTTATGGATATAATATAATTTAAATGTTGTAAAATATACAAAATAACATTATGAGCAATCTAGAGTGTTAGGCTGGACAGAAAAGACGCACTAACCCAAAAATTAATTATTATAAAATAACTATGTTGGTGTATTAAGCAGGTCATCAGTGAAATCTTTGATTTGAAATGTCCCAGACGCTGAGTCGACAGGCAAGGAACACGTGCATTAATACAACGTATGCATAATTGTTGGTCGGTGCCTTGGCTTGTATAATATACCGGGTGGTGCAACCATAAAAATCGCGGGTTTTCTTTATATATATATATATATATATATATATATATATATATATATATATATATATATATATATATATATATATATATATATATATATATATATATATATATAAACAACACACCACGAGGGCTTACAGCCTAAATACTATCGTACCGTGGGTGTCGACAAGGAGGAAAGAGGCAACTTGTTAATTCTGGACTTGAAGGTTTGGTGGTTCGGAGGAGAATGAAAAACATGTGCCGGCAAGGAATTCCACAACTTGGAAGTCCTCGGAACAAAACAGCGGGCATAACAAGATGTTCTATGTCTGGTGACCTGGACAGTAAAAGGGTGCATTCGCTCTGTTCCCCTGGTAAAACTGTTGGGGGCAGCAGGTGGAGGAACTATGGAAGAAAGCTCCCCTGAGAAGTGCCCGTGTAGATATGTATAAAAGAGAGAGAGGTCACCAACGGCATGTCGGTGGACAAGAGATGGCAGCCTTTGGGTGAGGGTAAGGTTACAGATGAGACGTATAGTTCTTGTCTGAATGGAGTCCAGGATAGCGAGTGTAGGAGCGACAGCGGCACCCCAGATGGGGGAGCAGTATTCGAGGTTTGGCCTTAGTTGTGAAGTATATAAGGTATAGAGATTAGCTGGTCAAAAGTATTTGCGAGCCCGGAGGAGGAAGCCTAATTTCTTATCAGCCGCTTCTGCAATTGATGTGACATGTTGGTGCCAATCGACATTTCGATCCACAGAAATGCCAACAAGTGAAAAGGACTCATTGAATAACTTGGTTATTCATTGTGATGGGTCTAGGGCTGGTGTATCGCTTATGAGATAGAAAGCAAGACTGAGATTTGGTGAAGTTGAATTGTACAAGATTTCTACTTCTCCAGTCTACAATTTTTGGAGATCCACAGAGAGAACCCTCCATGAATCTGCGATCCTCATCTCATTGGGCTAAAGAGACAGGCTTATAATATTGTATATTTGAGTGGAGGGTGCTGTCGTCCGCGTAACTGTGAACTGGGTTGGATGTGCTAGAGAGGAGGTAATTGATGTGGAGAAGAAACATAGTAGGGGCTAAAGCTGAACCTTGAGGGACTTCTGCATTAATTGGATACAGTTTAGAGGAATGGCCATTCACAACAGAAATGCTCCGGTTGGAGAGGAAATTTGCTGTCCAAGTACAGAGTTTTGGTGATAGATCATAGGCCGGAAGTTTATTAAGCAGCGCTGCGTGCCAGACCCGGTCGAATGCTTTGGATATGTCTAGCGCGACAATCTGGGATTCACCGTGTAGTTCCATAGATTTGTTCCAAGAATGGGTGACAAAGGAAAGGAGGTCGTATGCTGATTTGCGCTGACGGAATTCATACTGCCTGTCGTGGATTAGACTGTGTTTTTTAAGAAATTTTAGTAATTCGGTGTTTATATACTTTTCCATCACTTTAGAGACGACTGAAAGGAGAGAAATAGGCCTGTAAGTTGCTAGGAAGCGCTTTGGATCATTTCTAGGGGACGGGTTGTACTCCAGCAGTTTTCCAGTTACTAGGGAATATGCCTCTATTGTAAGATGTCTGAATCAGACGAGTCAGGACAGGGGCAAGTTCTGGTGCGCATTTTTTGAGAACAATTGCTGGGATCTCGTCAAGGCCAGAGGCTTTCCTGGTATTAAGAAAAGAGAGCATCTTTCGTACCTTTTTAGTGTTGAAAATGATATGCGACATTGGAGACTGTTGGTGGTTGAACATTTGGAGGTGGGTTGAGAGTATAATTGCCGGCAAACAACCAGGCAAAAAGTTCAGCCTTGTCCAGGGCGGTAGAAACAATTTCATCCCCTGAAACAAGAGGTGGGAACGTGCTCTTGCAGAAATTATTCCCAATAGATTTAGCAAGAGTCCAGAAGGGTTTGCTGCCGTTGGAGCTTGAGAGGACTTTGTTTTTGATATCGTTATTAAACGAGTTTTTGCCTCAGAAAGAATACGGACATAGCTGTTTTTTGCGTCGTTTAATGCTTGACGGTTTTCTTGACAGGAATTGTGTAGAAGCTCCTAGTTCGCGGAGTTGTATTGCCAAACGATACGTGGGTGTGATGACTGTGTGACCTCGGGTTGCATTTCGCAGGAAGTAGTGACCATGCTGTGGTCTGAGCGACCAAGGGGAGGGGGTGTAATAAAACGAAAAAGTCGATTTTACATTTGACAGCTCCCGATTTTTTATTAGGTACAATTTTTGGATGTGGTGATCGTAAGTCGTTGCAATGTAGCTAATCTTGCTCTTTACTACCAATTTGTCTATATTTATTGGGTTAAATAATAAAGTGGAATGCCCCTGCACATCAAAATTTTGGTTTTGGGTAGCTGGAATAAAAGTAATAAATCGTTTATAACAATTTTGGATTTGGGTAGCTGGAATAAAAGTAGTAAATCGTTCGTAACAGTTTTGGGTTTGGGGAGCTGTAATAAAAGTAATAAAGTGCATACAAAGTTAAAACATCATTTTTGGGTAGCTGGAAAGCTGGCGAGAAAAACAAACGAAACAAACATTCATTCTTTTTTCATTTTTCTACCTGACAACCCTAGTAACAAACATTTTATGTTTACAAAAGTACCATTGCCATTTTATGTTCTTACCTATATAATTACTTATAAAAAATAAAACTAAAACGTTCTTATAATTATAAAGATATAATTATGTATCTTTCTGTTGCTTACCGTTTCTTATATAATACTATCGATATTATTGTTTTCAGGAGGTGGAATTATGCCATTACAATGGGAAAGTAAGAGAAAAACCCAATTCATGGGTTGCTCTGTCAACCTGTGATGGTTTATCTGGTGTATTTTATGACGGAAAAGACATGCATTATATCGAGAAGGACACAAAAGTGGTCGATAGCACTATTGAAATACCTCATTATGTTTACAAGCATTCTGATATCAGTAGTCACAATAAGACTTGCGGGTATGGCTATGATGCCACCAGTCATCAACATCTACTTCACAAGGACAACAGGATGTTGAGGGTAAGTAAATATTGTTTATGGTTTGATAATAAGTGCTGAATAAACAAATATGCTTCTTCTTATATCAGACAGATGTATATTTTTATTGCGTTAAATTGATCGATAAGGAAAATTGTAAGTAGACTTCATGGAATCTTATATATTTTCTGATGAAGCGTATTCTATTGTCAACTTCAATAATGGAAGCGTATTCTATTGCCAACTACAATAATGAGTGCTTAAAGAAGCTGTTGAATTAGTTAACTTTTAAAAACCCCGGGAAACGTCGTTTCGTTTTGTTAAGGCATATTTTGGCGAGAAGTTCCATTCCCAAGTCGTTACTTGTTGCTGAATGATGACATAATTATCCCTTTTTTATAGTACTACACTGTCTTAACTTAGAGAATGCTATCGTTATTTGCTTTCGTAGATCTTGCGAAAGCTTTTAACACTACCAGACACTTATTGCTTTTAAATTAATTGAAAACTATTTTTTAAATTGTTCGACAGCTATAAATAAATAGAAACGAATGCGTGAGGATTGGTAATGTCTTGAAAAACTTTAAGACCATAGGATGTGGAGTCCCTTAAGGAACAGTCCTAGGTCCAGTCTTGTTTACGGTATATCTAAATGAGCTAATGTTCTTGGAAAGTAATAAAAAAATAATCGATTATACTGATCCCTTATGAGTTTTTATAGCAGTCATTATCATCATGGAGACTTAGGTAGTAGAGAAATATCTGCAAAAAGATTTGTTGACTATTAACTGCCGACATAATTTTTTTTAACTTTATACTTACCGTTTACATGTAATTTGTCGACTTCACCACACTTTAGCAGGACAATTCTTGGAAGTGTAACAAATACAATAGAAATATGCAGCAGAGCGAAGGTAAGATACTTGGGTACTGTTTTTGCTAGTCACGTTAGATGAGACTCTCAAGTGGATGATGTTGTGTAAAAGTTGTAGGTTTAAATATACTTGCGTGATCTTTATAACTATCCTTAAACTCGAAATTTTAAATTACGGCGTGATAGCCTGGGTGGTGTTGCTAAAAATCATCTAACAAAACTGAAAGAGATTCAGAAGAGAATTTTAGAAATCATACTTAATAAAAACAACTTCTACCCAATTGAACAGTTATACAGAGAGTCAGGCTTGTTTGATATAAGGTAATTGTCTCACAAAGATGTAATTAGAGAGCAACATATGGACAAAGCAGCTCTTTTGCCTGTTCAACTTAGTCATGATATACGTTTCAAAACTAGACAGTTTAGACCTACCATTGGCCGAAGATCTTATACTTACCTCGTGCCACTGCTTTATTGTGCAGTTACCATCATTGCTAGTTATAGTGAGTGCGTATTGTTCGACCGACAGCTCCTAAATGTATGCAACCCCTGCATACACTAATTCATTTAGGCGTATGCACAATAATATACTGGCCGACTATATTTCATCCTGCGCGTGTTGTTTATGCACTAGGCAATTTGCTTAACAGCTTTGCGCGTTAAGATAGTATAGCTATGATTAAGTTAAAAGAACAATTGTTTTGGATTTATAAGGCCATTTTAAAGCAAACCTAAATCGCCAAAATAACAGCTTTTTTCTGACATTTGAGAAAAATGATAATAAAAGGCACCTAATAGGAGTTATCATTTTGCAATAACAAAGCAGTGTTGACGCAGCAAGTGCGTTTTGGTTATATATATATATATATATATATATATATATATATATATATATATATATATATGTATATATATATATATATATATATATATATATATATATATATATGTATATATATATATATATATATATATATATATATATATATATGTATATATATATATGTATATATATATATATATATATATATATATATATATATATATATATATATATATATATATATATATATATATATATATCAATAAAAGAAGAAAATAGAAAATTTATTAAAATATGGTTTTTCTTTCAATCAAATTGTTTTAATGAAAAAACTGAATAAAACTTATATCATTTGATTTTTTTAGACAATAACAGAACTGCCTGTCATTCTCCATACTTTATTTGAGTGTGGACATTGTAATTCAGGCTTACAACTATTTATATCTTCTTCAAAAACAACGATTTATCCATGAGTATATTTATTTATATCTAACTCAACATATTTTTTTACACAAATAACTTTAATGGCATGACCATATCCAATTTCCAATGAGTTTGTCTTCATTGCTTATATACATTTATAAAAAAAGAAGTACATAGTTTTTTGCCCTCAACCATAAATTTTCAAACAATTGTGCAACTATGCATTAGAAAATGTGAAAAAGTAGATGCCATCAAAGATAACTTTCTTGAAAATAAGAAAATAAATGCTTAATAATATATGGCTTCACTTTAAATCAGATTTTTATAATTAAAATATGGAACAAATCTTGTATCAATCGATTTTTTTTTATTACAAAATGACCTTTTCATTAAGTTGAGTCAGGATTCAGTTTCATACATATTTACATATATAACAATTAATTACCCATAAGTATGTTTATTTGTATCTAATAACTTAACATATTTTTTTACAATGTTATATTAAAGCAAAACAAAAATCAAAATCAAACTAAACGTCAAAATATTGCTATGCAATTAGGTAAGCCATTTTAAACATATAAAGAGTGCGTATTGCCCCACATGTAAACTGGCATTTTTATTTCAATTCCGCTTATATGCCATGTTTTGCAACTAAATACCAAGCAGAGATCAATATTAGGTTTTATCCCAGGAAACAACAATTCACCCAGTCGACCAGACAAATACTAAAAAAAGCGGTATTCTCGCTCGAATCCCCGCTCTATTGTGTAGTGTCGACTAAACGAACTGTCGGCCGAAAGAACTGTCGGCCGAACGATATGCCACGGCTATGGTGGCAAAAATAAAACGGTTTAAAAAGGCCCTAAGAAAGTTAATTTTTGATCAACCAAGTTTAAGAGTTCATAAATTTATTAATTTGGAAATTTTTTGTTGCCCCTCTGATATGCTGCTTCATGTTCTTTCTTCTTTTTGACTGCTTATATTATTTAGGTACTTATAAGTTTATTCCTCACATACGAATCAGCGACTCCTGCAAGTATATTGTTTAGTTGCTGCATTTTATGTTTGATTCTTGTATTTTATACTGTTTATGTGTGTACTGTCCTTTAATACATTTGCGGCAAATATATTCGGTATTACTATTATCACCTATTATTTTGTCTTCTGAAAACAGTCCTCTTGTGTACTTTCAAACAATACTAAAACTGGACATTTTCTTTGCAGTATAAAAGGGCTCTAGAAGATCCAAATGTCATAAAAGGGCCTTATAATTCGAATAAAGATTCCAAATATGTAGAATTAGTTCTAGTCATAGATAATAGGGAATATAAGGAACTGGGAGAAAACAGAAGACGTGTTGAAAACCACTGTAAAACCATTGCCAATATTATAAATGGGGTAAGTAGTTAATCCCCTAAAATAATTATTTATGGTTTTATTAACACGAATTTTTGTTTCTATTTTTTAGCTATATGCCCCACTCAATATTTTCATAGCTTTAGTAGGTGTTGTAGTTTGGACTGAACATGACGAGATTAGTTTCTCTGATAACGGTGATACTACATTAACTAATTTTTTACATTATAGAAGTGAAAAACTTATTAAGGAACATCCAAATGATAATGCTCAATTATTAACGTAAGTTGCAGTAATTCTCTCACTTATTATATCTTCAATGTTGATTGTTTTGTGTGTGTTTTTTTAGGAAGTTTAATTTTAATAACGGAGTAGTTGGTAAAGCTTTAAAAGGGCCTATTTGTACTTACAAGTTTTCTGGAGGAGTTAGTACTGACCATTCACCTGTAGTTGGTCTAGTGGCCACAACTGTCGCTCATGAAATGGGACACAATTTTGGTAAGTCATTTTGAGAGATAAGGTAGAATTTAACTGGATTATCTCAGCTTTGAAAGGTACAATAGTCAATTTTTTAAAGCTATGCAGTGCATATTTCATAGTGAGTTGAAACTACCCCCTCACGTCGGTGATTGGCCATAGTCGTGGGGACAGGCCGACGTTAGAGAAAAAAAAGAATACTTGCTTGTCATTCAAGATGTATTTATCACCCTGTTTTAAGCTTTATTTTAATATGCACTGGGTTTGGTATTGTGAACCAAATTATCAGGGACCTGTTTAAAACTGCCCCTGTTTAAATTTTAACTAAAAACGATGACAAAACACAATCTTGCATAAATACATATGCTCCAGAATAGTATCTTATATTCTCTGTGATTAGTTGCACCCTGGCGGTATCGTCAGTGAAATCACAATCAATGGACAGCCCTACCTTCAGTGCGATCACAATTACTGGACAGCCCTGCCTGACCCATCTCTGGATGCTAATAGCCTCTGATGTTTCATTATCAATTCTCACTTCTTGACCTCAGAAAAGCTTGGTGTTAACTTGTTGTTTGTTTCAGGTATGGAACATGACACAACAGACTGCAAATGCCCAGAAAATAAGTGTATAATGGCTGCCAGTAGTTCAGCAGTGGCCCCAGTCCACTGGTCTTCGTGTTCGCTCAATTACCTTCTTTTAGCTTTCACGCATGGTATGGATTACTGTCTCAAGAATAAGCCCCAGTCGCTGTTCGATGGCCCTGTATGTGGTAATGGTTTTGTTGAACCTGGTGAACAGTGTGACTGTGGTTTACCCGAGCATTGTGATAATAAGTGCTGTAACCCTCATACATGTATGTTACATAGTAATGTTACTTGTGGAACTGGGGCTTGTTGTGATTTGGAGGTAAGTTATTAGTCAGTAGTCAAATTATAGTCATTAGTAGTATTTTTACAAAAGCAAGAATGCGAAAGAGACATGACTTTTTTTTTTTTCAACACACCACGAGGGCTTACAGCCTAAATACTATCGTACCGTGAGTGTCGACAAGGAGGAAAGAGGCAGCTTGTTAATTCTGGACTTAAAGGGTTGGAGGTTCGGGGGAGAACAATAAACATGTGCAGGCAAGGAATTCCACAACTTGGAAGTCCTCGGGACAAAAGAGCGGGCATAACAAGATGTTCTAAGTCTGGTGACCTGGACAGTAAAAGGGTGCATTCGCTCTGTTCCCCTGGTAGATCTGTTGGGGGCAGCAGGTGGGGGAACTATGGAGGAAAGCTCCTCTGAGCAGTGCCCGTGCAGATCTATAAAAGAGAGAGAGGTCACCAACGGCACGTCGGTGGGCAAGGGATGGCAGCCTTTAGGTGAGGGTAGGGTCACCGATGAGACGTATAGCTCTCTTTTGAATGGAGTCCAGGATAGCGAGTGTAGAAGCGGCAACGGCACCCCAGATGTGGGAGCAGTATTCGAGGTTTGGCCTTATTTGTGAAGTATATAAGGTATAGAGATTAGCTGGTGAAAAGTATTTGCGAGCCTGGAAGACGAAACCTAATTTCTTAGCAGCCGCTTCTGCAATTGATGTGACATGTTGGTGCCAATTAAGATTTCGATCCACAGAAACGCCAACAAGAGAAAAGGACTCATTACTTTGGATAACTTGGTTGTTCATTGTGATGGGTCTAGGGCTGGTGTATCTCTTGTGAGAAAGAAAGCAAGACTTAGTTTTGGTGGGGTTGAATTGTACAAGATTTCTACTTCCCCAGTCTAATATTTTTTGGAGATCCACGGAGACAGAACCCTCCATGAGTCTGCGATCCTCATCTAATTGGGCTAAAGAGACAGGCTTAGAATATTGTATATTTGAATGAAGGGTGCTGTCGTCCGCGTAGCTGTGAACTGGTTTGGATGTGCTAGAGAGGAGGTCATTGATGTGGAAAAGAAACAAAGTAGGGGCTAAAGCTGAACCTTGAGGAACTCCAGCATTAATTGGATACAGTTTAGAGGAATGGCCATCCAAACAACGGATATGCTCCTGTTGGAGAGGAAATTTGCTGTCCACTTACAGAGTTTTGGTGGTAGGCCATAGGCCGGAAGTTTATTAAGCAGCGCTGCGTGCCAGACCTGGTCGAATGCTTTGGATATGTCTAGAGCAACAATCTGGGATTCACCGTGTTGTTCCATGGACTTGTTCCAAGAATGGGTGACAAAGGAAAGGAGGTCGGCAGTCGATCTGCGCTGACGGAATCCATACTGCCTGTCGTGGATTAGACTGTGTTTTTCAAGAAATTTTAGTAATTCGGTGTTTATATACTTTTCCATCACTTTAGAGACGACTGAAAGGAGAGAAATAGGCCTGTAATTGCTAAGAAGCGCTTTGGATCATTTCTTGGGGATGGGTTGTACTCGAGCAGTTTTCCAGTTACTAGGGAATATGCCTTTATTGTAAGATATCTGAAACAGACGAGTCAGGACAGAAGCAAGCTCTGGTGCGCATTTTTTGAGAACAATTGCTGGGATCTCGTCAAGGCCAGAGGCTTTCCTGGTATTAAGAGAAGAGAGCATCTTTCGTACCTTTTTAGATTTGAAAATGATATCCGTCATTTTATGCGCGACATTGGGGACTGTTGGTGGTTGAACATTTGGAGGTGGGTTGAGAGTAGAATTGCTGGCGAACAACGAAGCAAAAAGTTCAGCCTTGCCCAGGGCGGTAGAAACAATTTCATCCCCCGAGATAAGAGGTGGGAACGTGCTTTTGCAGAAATTATTCCCAATAGATTTAGCAAGAGTCCAGAAGGGTTTGCCGCCGTTGGAGCTTAAGAGGACTTTGTTTTTAATGTGGTTATTAAACGAGTTTTTTGCCTCAGAAAGAATGCGGACATAGCGGTTCCTTGCGTCGTTAAATGCTTGACGATTTTTTTGACTGGGATTGTGTAGAAGCGTTTTGTGAGCTTTGACCTTTTCAAGCCTGGCCTTGTCACAAGATTTAGAGCCAGGGCTTTTGAGTGGCTGAAGAGGTTTTCTGTGTACGTGGAATAAATAATTCCATGCCAGCTTGGATAATTTCGGTGACGTTTTGTGAGATATCAGAGGGGGGTCAGGATGAGAGAAGCAGACAGACGCCCATGGAAATGAGGAAAAGTAATCCCGAATTTCGTCCCAGTTTGCAGAGTTGTAGTGCCAAACGATACGTGGGTGTGATGACTGTGTGACCTCGGGTTGCATTGTGCAGGAAGCAGTGACCATGCCGTGGTCTGAGCGACCAAGGGGGGCGGTGACTGATATCTTATAGCATTCAGGTTGTGTAGTAAGAAGGAGATCCAAGGGATTTTAGCTGTGTGTTGGGATACGAGGAAAGTAAGTAGGTTGCTGAACCATATTGGCTAAAGAATTGCTGACTGCAAAGGCCTCCGCTGCTCTTCCTTGTGGATCGGTTTTTGAAGATCCTAGCCATTCCTTATTATGGACATTGAAGTCACCAAGAATAGTGACCTCGGAGGAAGGATATTCAGAAATCAGATAGTCGGTTTTTTTCAGAAAGGTAGTCAAAGAGCTGGACAAAGTTGTTGTCAGAAGGTGACCGGTAAATGCAACAGATGAATTTATTTGCAGCCCTGAGAGAGAGTTTTATCCATAGTATGTCTTTTCTTCCAGCTTCTCAATTGGGGAGTCTGGTGCAGGGTAGATTGCTACGGACGTATGCGCACACGCCTCCATGCAATCTAAAGGAAGTAAGGAGCTCATACTTACACATTATGCAAAAATAAACCTGCGAAACACTAGATAATAAAAGGTGCTTATTCGGGAAAGTACTTATGGCATTGCATAAGAGAAGGTGCCTATTCAGGAAAGTAATTATGGTACCACATTATATCATTTTACATTATTGGATAAACTTGTACACGTACTCCATTGCTCACTATGGTATGAAAAAGGATTTTTAACAAGGCCTTAAGGTTGCAGTGCATCCGGAACAAATTTGTAGGCAGGGGCCATGGGAAGAAAAGAAAGTATTTGATTAGATCTGTTAACTTAGCCAGCTTTTGCTGCTAGGAGTTCACATAATAATAAAGGGTTTTGGAGGGAGCTCAGGAGTATGAACATATGTAAGAATAGTGAGTCTAGTTTAGGTTAGGTGAGGTTAGGTTTGAATGTGAGTGGGCCATACCGGTCCCTCCACCGCGACCATAAGGTCTATTGTTGTCTAGCTTGCCTGAATTTTTGAGTGATCCATCTAAGATAAATGAACATTATGTTGATGCGTCGGAGACTGACCTACAACTGGATGAAAGTATAGTGCGGTCATACAGTGGATCAACTCTGCCGCATGTTGGATCGTTGGAGATGAAAACGACCAATGAAGAAGAACTATATAGCGGGTTAGTGTCTGTAAAAGCTGGGGCTGTTGGTGTTGATTGTATAAGTGTCGTAATGCTTCTATATTCATGTCCCACTATTTGGCCTATATCTGCTATATCTTCACTTGTTGCATTACCAACCAAGTTTTTCAGAAATATGGAAACAGGTGTTAGTAGTCATTGTACCTGAAGTTGATAGGCCTGTAGATTAAAACTCCGTGCGGCATTTTTTGTGTGTTGGCCATGGTCTTTGAAAAAATCATTCTCTCAGATAAAGAATCATCTGCAGGAACATAACTTATACCCACCTATTCAATCAGGCTTTAGAGATAGGCATAGTTGTACCACTGCTTTGCTGAAGGTAACTGATGATATATTGAATTCTATAGACAATAGAAAAGTAACCGCCTTAATACTTTTTGACTTAAGTAAAGCGTTGATAGGCTTAAGCATAGGCTGCTTCTTGCAATCTTGCACCATGTTGGCTTTGCTGCGTCTGCAATCCAGCTTATTAGTAATTATTTGCAAGATAGGAAGCAGGCAGTAAATGTTGGGAGTGCTATATCCAGTCTTATTGGTCTTTGGAATGGTGTCCCACATGGATCCGTTCTGGGACCTTTATCGTTTAACTTATGTACATTTGAGCTTCACAAACAGCTGCAATATTTTTCTCATCACTTCCATGTGGATTGCACCAGGGCTATTTTTCATTTCTGGGGGAGAGCATGGTGTCTCTGCGATGGTAAAAATCAACAGCGATCTTATCCGGCTAGTGGGCACTATAAGTAAATTTTGTTTAATTGTAAATGAAACCAAATCAAACTTATTACTGTTTGGGAGTAAAAGCATTATAGCACGCATAAGCAGACTCGTGGATATGAGAGTTAACAATACTCGGTTAAAAATATTGGATAGTGCAGTCAACTTGTGACTTCTTATGGACAACACGGTGAGATATATGGGGCACGTAATATACATAGAGCTTTTTGCAGCTTGAAGCTAATATATGCTTATAAACACCTGTTGAATAGGAAAAGTAGAGCAATTCTATGCAAGGCTCTTGTACTGTCTCGCCTAAATTTTGCCAGCCCAGTTTTCTCGTAAGCTTTGACTAGTGCTGACTTAACAAGACTACAGCTTATTCAGAATAGCTGCATTCAATTAATATATGGTTTGCGAAAACGAGATCATGTAACACCTTCTCTTAATGAACTAGGATGGCTGACAATGCAGAAAAGATATTATTTGCTTCAGCCTATTCTGTCACGCAGTTATAAGAGAGGAAATGCCAACATATCTCTCTGAAAAGATTACTTTTAGATCTGATGTACGTTAACTCAATACCCTGTCAGCTGCAAAGATCAATTCACCAAAGCATTCGACGGCGTTGTATCATTCGTCGCTTACATATATGAAAAACTTACAACCAGTTGCCAGATGAGCTTAAGAATCTGCCGGCCCGTAAATTCAAAGAGATTTTTAAAAAGCACATGATAAAATTTAGAAACAAGAATATGTTGCTCTACAATGTAATAGTTATTTTAAGGGTCTTTCTTCTTTATTTTTCTGTGTTGTGTCTTATTGTTCCTGTATTATTCTCCTGTACTAGCTGTCGCTGTGCATGTTTACATGTTGTATGGATAGATGCAAGCATGTTTCATAGAATTTAAACTTGAAATATGTGTATGTTATCTGGTTGTGCATATATAGTATGATGTGTGTATATATTTTTTAAGTTATGTGTAAAAGGTTGAGTGGAAGAGAGCATGGGGTTCTGTGGACCTCGATGCTAACTCTGCCTTTTGGTAGTTTGATACTTACTATTAACTTTTTCTTTATATTATTTATATGATGTACTTTATGTATCAATATATCTAACTGCCAATAAAATTAATTTAAAAAAACTTATGCAGAAGATTTGTACAAAAGTAATTAAAACAAGTCGTTAAGCAAGAAGTGTGAATACACCACATTAAATAAAACAATACATTGTCATTTTTATAAATCATTATCCGTGAAATAACAAATATATATAATATAGAGTGTGTAGCAAAAGTGATACAAAATTAATAACTCGTAGGATTTCTAGATTTTAGGAAAACCTCAAAAACATGTTAATTTAATTTCAAACGAGTTGTAGGGACGAATAGAATAAAGTCATCGAGCAGGCCAAGGACCACCAAGTACTTTAGTGTCGGAATGATAATGATGGTTTCTGTTTTTAACAAATTTTTAACGAAAAAATTTGATATTACAGAGCTATAATTTAACAAATAATTAACTGATTTTGAATAAACTTGGCTTGCGTCTTTTAATATCAGTGTGTCGGAAACAAAACCAGCTTCATTTAAAAAAAGATTGTATCCGCAAATAATAAAGCTATTTTAATGAGACTCATTGTTTTATAGATGTCAGACATAATGTACAATTTTGACCAATAAAGTAACAAGAAAAATAATAATACATGTTGCCTTTGTAAATATTTTACAATGTACTAAAATTGAAGCTTATGTGTTGATGAAAATTTGAGTTATTATAATTTGAAATATTTTAAAGAAAATTCGCTAATATAACGTACTTGCTACGTTCAGCTGTTTTAATTTATTTTTATTGCCCATGTTTTGAAGCTAAAGCATTTTCAGTTATTTTTACATCCAAAATTCAGATTCAGATAGTGATTCTCCAAGCTCCTGATCCTAAGAGGGTCTAATGCCAAAGGCTTATAAGATACAACTTTAAAAAATAACACAGAACATACTTTATTTTAAAAATTACTGACAATAGTCTCCTTATTTGGGTATTGCTCTAATCGGCTATATTGGAAGACTAACCCCACCTAAAATAAGGAGGGAGCTGGTATTTTCCATAGCATTGAAATTGTTGTAGTGCAAAACATAGGATTCGTTACATTTCTAGTCATTGAGTCAAACACCAAAACATGTTCAACTAATTTATCTACCCACCATTATTATGCAGAGGTTCTAAAGACATCAGGTTGTGACTCCGGTAGACTGGTTACAAAAGTTATAATCTATTAGGTTTTCTTGAGTCTTTTACAATCATTCAATTAGTATATTTATTTTTCGACATGTTTTATTCTAATGAGTAGGCGTCCTCGTGGCAAAGCCTGCTAGGCATCAGCCTGTAAAGTGATAGGTCCAAAGTTCCATTCCTGGGCAGGCCTATGGGAAGTTGGCCTGGTCTCGAAAATTGGAAATAAATGGCAAATAAGCCGGTAAAGGTTGCGCTAATAGAATAAGATGTCATTGTATGTGATTTGTATATTTATAATTATTTTGTTCTGTATAAAATTCCTTTTTTATTTGCAGACTTGTAGCCTAAAAACTGCTGGTACAGAATGTAGATCAGCAGATTATGAATGTGATTTGCCAGAATATTGCACAGGTAAATCAGAATATTGCCCAGCCAACGTCTTTAAAATGGACACAGAACCATGTAATGGCGGAAAGGTAAGCCCCAATAAATGTATAAAGGCCCCAATGACTTAATAATAGCATTATTTTATTTCAATTGCATCTTTTGCAATGGTAAATAATTCCATCTATGCCCAGTCTAAAGTCTGGCGTATTATTCTCTAAGTATGTTTCTTTAGTACGAAAAGGTTAATCAGATTTTAATTTTCTTACAGGCATATTGTTACCAGGGTTTTTGTCGAACAAGAACAGATCAATGTAAACTCTTGTGGGGTGAAACTGGAAGGTCTAGTGATGAACAGTGCTATAAACTGAACATAAAAGGCAACAAATATGGCAACTGTGGATACAATAAACTTGATGAGTCTTTTGCAAGATGTGAAAATGAGTAAGTTAAATACTCTAGAAGAATTGCTTACTATAGGACTTCTGATTCTAAATGAATTTCTTAAATATTCTATATGCAAATGTAAATGTCCCACAGGTTGTTAATGTGTCCTTTGATAGGTTATTTTATATTTGGTTCAAATTATTTAGTAGGGGAGAGGGGGGCACATGTGGACATTTTTTGTTTTGTATAATTCTCCCTAACAATTTAGAAGTAAATGAAAAACCTGTTTCGCTAATTAAAACATATTACCATATCACAGTTCAATACACACTGATATTTGAAAAAAATAACTTACAATTTTTTTTTTAATAAATCTGATAGTATCTCAATTGTCCATAAGTGCCCCACGTTGAGGCACTTTTGGACATGGTGCTAATTTGGGAGGGACACTTGTGGACATATTAAGTAGTTGTAAAATAATTGGGTTTTTACACATGAAATACTCCAATAATGCAATTAAAACGTAGAACTGTTTATTTGTACTTAAGAACCTAAAATTAAAACTAAATAAATATCTTATATGTAGGTACAAGTCATAAAAAAATACAAACAAATCTAGTCATTATTTAACCTACATTGTATCCAGTGAAGCTTACATTAAATTTGTAAATCGTGGCTGCACGAACAGTGTCACCTGTGTTTTTTGGCATAGAAAACTTAAAAACAATATCCTCCTTTGGGATATACAATTCGTCTTTCACCTGTGGAAATATAAATGTGCGACGCTCGGTTATCTTTAAAAAGTTAATTAAAAACTCGGTATCTGTTACTTTCACTATTTGTCCTACGAAATATTTTACGGTTTTCTGCGTAGCAAATCTAACAATCACGAAATCGTTAACTTCAATATCGTTGGTATCCTCGAATTCTTCTTCAGCAAACTCTATTGAGCTATCATCAGACTCTTGACATATATTTTCAATGTCACTTTCTGACGTTTCCTCCTCAAATACCTGTCTGACATGTTTGACTTTTGCTTTTTTTATGTTCTTTGCCTGAGCCTTTTTTCTTCTTGCATCTGTTTTCTTTTTTCCCTTTCTCTATGTTCATTTTCTATCCGTGTCTTCTCCGGTGTTGCTGTAAGTTTGGCCCAGTATTTCTTCTTTCTTCCTTTAGAAGATTTTTTTCTGTCTGCCTTTGGATAGGGTCTTATTTGCTCTGGAGTTAATTTTATGTCAGAAATTATTACAATTTTTGTTTCGTCTGTGGATTGCATATTTGTGTTGGCGTGATCTACAGAAGTCGTAGCAAGCTTTTGGGTATTAGGCTCGATGTTACTATTTGATGATGTTGACGGAGCATTTGGATCCTCAATATCAGTTAGATGAGAAGCTATAAAATCTTCATCTGAGAACACATTTGGGTTCATAGGATAACACCCAGTTTTACGAAAACCTGAAATAATATTCTGCCTACTAAAAGCTTCATTAAACGGCGAAGCACTCAAACTAGCAATATCGTATATTGTTATTCCTTTGCCAGGATGATTAGAGATCCAAGTATTAAAAGCTGCACGACATCGAGCTTTAAAAGGTCCAAATACACATATGTCCAGCGGTTGGAGACGATGTGTTGTATGCGGGGGGAACGTCAGAAGAATTATGTCATTGTCTCTACAATATATTATCAAATCTAGAGAGGCATGAGTGTCATGATTATCCAATAGAATTAAAACTGGATTTTCCTTGCGTGCATGTACTTCTTTATATGCTTGACAACTTCAATAAATCCAGCGTTTGTCATCCAACCACTGGGTGATGAAAGTCCTATACTTCCTTCTGGTGCTCCTGTTAGAAACACCTCCTTAAAGCGGACTCTAGGAAATACATAAGCAGGTGGGCTAACATTACCATCAGCAATTATTATGCCGCAGAATGTAACTTGCTCTCCCCTTTCAGCAGCAACTGCCTGTCCAACCTGTTTGCAGCCTTTGTTTGTTATAATCTTGGCATTTGTAAAACAGTGTCTATACCACTTTCATCTACGTTTACTATTCTGTCACTAGTAAAATTATATTTTTCAAAAACTTTAGATAGATTTAAAAAAAAAGTATCGACGTTATTTCTGTTACAACTGATATTTCTGGCGAGGCTAGTATTCTCCGGTTTTCTTAGGGATACATTTTGATGTCGGCGCATGAATCCTTTCATTCATTCAATTCCTGCGATTTTTTGTCCCTTCCATGACTCGGGCATGGTTTTCCAAGTTTCGTTCATATTCATATGCGAATTTGCGAAGTTGAAAGTATGTTAATCCACATTGCAGTCTAGAAGAACGTACAATGTATTTCTCTAAATCGTCTTCTTCTTTATTTAAAAGAATCTGCTGTGTTGAGTACTTTGAACAATATTTATTTTCAGAAACATCAATGTCAACTATATTTTGGTCCCTAATTTTCCTTAACCTCTTGTGCAGCATAGATTTTTTTAGACCATATCTTTACGCTACTTCTCTAATAGAACCCTTGTGATTACTTATATCACAAAGAGCCTGAGCAATTGTTTCTTCCGAAATGTTCGCCCTGCCAGTCTTTATTATGTAGTGTCTTACCATTATGCGCTTCAATTAAATATAGCTCATTAATTCATCAAGTTGGGGCACAAGTGGATAGTGTCCACTTGTGCCCAGATACGATGTCCACATGTGCCCCGTATGCACTTAAGAATAAAATCGATTATAATTTTTTTTAGGTTATGAAAATACAATTTATTACGTAGCCTACCTGTTGTGAATATAACGAACAAAGTCAAGGCAACAGATGAATAACTTTAAAAGGTATTTGCTTTCTTGACACACAATTTTGCAGGATACAAAAACATTGCTTTTGAGTCGTTATATAAACTGATAAACATAAATTCACTTAAACAATAACGATTATACTATAACTTCTTCCACAAGTAGAACGACCTAGTGCCACCTAGCCATGAGAGGACGAACTCTTTGGAATAAGTTTACCACGGGTAATTTGAATTGTCCCTTGTGCCGCTGTCCACAACTGCCTCCCTCTCCCCTAGTAAGAACCATTTACTTATTTTTGTAAGCTCAAGTTGTAACATAAGTTTTATTGATTTATTGATTTATTTATTATTTTTTTTGAGAAAGGAACATTGATATCACTAGCCATTTGCTGAGTAAATTGATATAAATCTTCATTACTGATTAAATAAAAAAAATTAAAAAATGTAAGCTTCTACAATGTCAATTTAGTTATTTTATACTTTGTAGGTAATTTTTTGTTGTTTACATACTAGGTTTAGTGCATTATGCAGGGCTTTTAATAGTGCATCTGTACTTAAATTGAGACTAAATGTGACCTAATATGTTTGTATTTTTACAGTGATGTTTTGTGTGGAATGTTACATTGTAAGCATTTGAATGAGAGACTTGAATTTGGTATGGAATCAGTTGCCCTGATAGCCCACACCTTCATAAACTCCAAAGGTGCTATCATCCCGTGTAGAACAGCCATTGTTGATCTTGGTATAAACCAAGTGGATCCTGGTTTATCACCAGATGGTGCCAAATGTGGTGTTGACAAAGTAGGTATTATATTTCTGATTTAACCTACATTTCTAGCAGTACAAATGACAACATGATATCTTCATAGATGGTTCTTGTCCTAAATTGGTGATATCGTTTTATACTAAAAACATACTTTGTTGATTATAAAATGTATCTCTACAACTTTTTTTTTTCAGATGTGCGTGAATCAGAAGTGTATGTCTGTAGAAAGCCTTCGAAAGACTGGGAACACTTGTCCAAATGATTGCAATGGTAATGGTGTTTGTAACAGCTTAGGTCACTGCCATTGTGAAGTGGGTTTTGCCCCCCCTTTCTGTGAATCAGCAGGTCCTGGTGGATCAGAACATAGTGGACCAGCATCTGATCCAGATGGTATGTCAATTTATATGTGTTTTTCATTCTATTCATTTTTTAAATGCCAACTTGGCCACCATTATATTTCTAGAAGATCACTTCTCAGAAAACATAAATCTCATGCGTAGAAAATAAATGTATATAAGAACCTACTAAAGATAACTTTGATATGATATGCGTATGGATTACGAGAGATACTTGCAAATAAAACGTAAATTTTGTAAATATAATGTTGTTTTGCAACAAAGCCACTTTTATGTTAAATGAGATTCTAAAGATACAATTGGCGTTATTATCACTTTATTATTCACAGGATGACACAAGTTGATACTCAACAACCTAAGAAAGTGACTGTGCGGGCAGATATTACCAATAACGGGCTAGTTGGGTCATTTTGCATCGAAGGGAACTTGACAACAGACAAATATTTAACTATGTTACCATGCAAGCCTACAAAATCTCTACTTTAATTATAAGGATGTATGGTTTCAACAAGACGGAGTACCTCTTCACTTCGGTTTGGAAGTGAAACATTTTTAAAGAGGTTTTCCGAAACATATCAAGGAAAAATAGAGTACTTAGCTTTTCACCTGATTTACACCCATGCGACTTTTTATAAAAAGTCCTGTGAAAAAATCAAGTGCACAAAGAGTCGGTCGAATGAGTTTGATGATAATGATATAATAGAGAGCTTATATTCTTGGTGCAGGAGAGTAGTGAAACAATAACCATTTACAAATGTTAAATGATTATAGAAAGACTAGCTTTATGTTTTAACCCTTTGTGGACAGAGTTTTATAATTCTCAATCAAACAGTTTTCGATAGCACTGCAGCCTTTGGCTTATTGTGCATGCCCTTAGTCTTTTTACTCCACCCATTCCAAAATCACTGTGCCTTGAACTGGTCTGCACAGCGATTGGTAGGGTGAAGTTTTATAATGCTCTGTCTCTGGTCTAGACTGACCGTAGATCAGTTGTCTTTTGCGATCCAGAGCTTTACACTCGCACAAGATGTGCTGGGCTGATGCCTCCCCCTCGCCACAGAGTCTGCATGCGAGGTCCCTCTCGAACCGCCCCATTTTATGCAGGTGTTTCTTGACGGCCATGTGTCCCATCAAGAGACCTGTTATGTTTCTGAGCTGTCCTCTGCTAAGATTTAGCAGCTCCACAGCTCTCTTTGAACTGGGTTCGTCAATTATTGACTTCCCATGTCTGAGCCCTGGACAGTCTGCCCAGTACACCTTGTATTGGTTTCTGACCCAGGACTTAATAGCTTCCCTGGCAGTGCTCTTTGTCATGCCCAGAGCCGGTTCTGGTCCCATAAATGGTTCTGCTGACCCTCTCTTAGCGAGACTGTCAGCTTCTTCATTGCCTTTGACCCCCGAGTGACCCGACACCCAGGTGAGGGTCACCTCATTCTGCCCAGCCAGGTCGCTCGTCTCGTCTTGTCTCACATTCACTCACCAGCCAGGAATTTATCTGTGGGCTACTTGGGGCCTTAAGGGCTGCCTGGCTGTCTGTGGCTATGAGGATCCGCTCGTTGGTGTAGCTCCTCCTCTTGTTCTCCCGCACACAGTGCAGGATGGCGCACATTTCGGCCTGAAACACCGTTGCATGAGCTTTCCGTGCAGATATATATATATATATATATATATATATATATATATATATATATATATATATATATATATATATATATATATATATATATAAATTTAAACCGGATATGTGTTTTAAGGGGCCTAGTTCGCGCACATTTGAATACTTTTTTTTTTAAATTCAAAAGTTGCGATCTATTCATTAGTGAATTTTTTTAAAGAAATTTCACTAAAACTCAAACCTACATTATGTCAGTGGCCGATAACATACCCAGTTTTCTGATTTGTGGAGGACTGTATAGATGCTTTTACAGAGCCACTTTGTTTTTTTGTTGAATATGTCACTACGAACGCAGAAATGTCCTCGGCCTTTAAATCACATTCCTCTGATAAGCTTACTATGTTTTCTACAATGGTTTCCAGTCACATCATTTGATGTTTTATCTGAAGTTCCTCCAGATTTTGTCTTATGCACCGTCCTTGTTATTATCTACAAAATCTCAAAATTGTCTTAACAAAGGGCAATAAAAAATCTGCACTAAAGATGTTTAAAGTTTCAAATAACCCTCCATTAAGTGTCTTCCAGTCATATGGTGGCCACATTTTTGTCACATCTTAACTTACCTTCGAAAATATTTATTTCCCTTTCATTCTACCACGTCTTCATTAAGTGCATTAGCTTGGAAGTGATTTCTGGTATCGTAAAAATCTAAAGTTCCAATTAAAAAAAAAACATACTTTCCTCAAGTCATTTGGCAACACTGCCGATCTTGTGGCTTTCGAAGCAACGACCTTTAAGAGCTTGCATATTAAGACAGTGGATAAGTGTGTTAGTGAAAAGGTATGAGTTAAGCTAAGACATACGAATTTTCTAAACTGCAGTGTTCGATTATTTCTTCATTGAAAAAGCTGGTTAATGGTGATAGTTTCGTCACAGATGATAGTAAAATCGTCATTGATCTCTGTATTGGCGAACTCATAGTTAAGAAATTCCACCTAAAGCTAGATGTATTCACACCGTAATTAGAAACGCAGACCGGTGTTGCTCTAATTAAAGGTGTGTTTTTGCTGTAATTAGTATAGCGCACTGACGAGCTCTAATTAGAGCGACAACAGTCTGCATTTCTAATTATGGTGAGAATACATCTAGCCTTACATACATTGTCTCTGTATTAGGGAAGAAATGGGCCAGGGCTGACAATTTACAAAATTGTTAGTTGGTTGTGCACAGTCGCTATTTATAACATTTTGTGTTAACTAGAGCTGTCGTGACATCATACTACCTGGTCCCGCACCGAGATGGCGACCCTGTTTTACATCTCACAAGGTTCTAAGAAGTTCTATTTGAATATTGTAACATGTGATTGAAAACTACCCATTTTCCACCCATAAGAAATGCATGGTGTGTGGTTTAAAGTTTTTTGCCTTATGAACCCAGTTTGAAATTCCCGCTTTGAAAAAATCGTTGCACTAAGAGTAAATGACCAAGTAAATAAATAAATAAAAATATTTGCAATGGAAAGCAATTTTTTGTTTCAGCTTTTACACAAACTATGTATTCTATTATATTTCTTGAGGTATAGTAGAATCTTTATAGATTTAAAATATTCATTGAGTTAAACATATGTTTAACTAAATGAATATCAAAAACAAGGCTTTTTAAATTCACTATTTTGTTGGTTATAATTATAATTAAATGAAAATTATTTTTTATATTTTATATTAACGAATTTGTTTTTTTTTTCAGCACACAAAGTGTTCATGAATGTCTTGTTCATTATATTCTTGGGCATCATTCCTCTCTGTGCTATAATCGTCTTCCTGTGGCATTACACAAGACGCAATTTCGACTGGATGAAGACTCCACCACCAACGTACGTAGCTACTTGTTTTGTGTCGAGTTGGCAGCATGTCATTTCTGCATGTAAAGGTGTTGGTTCCTCCTTGGGCGCTCCTGTCTCTACAGTTCCCACTGTTTCTGAACGGGTCGCTCAAAAAACTAACCGTACCATTGAGATTAAACCTGCAGTTTTAATGTCTACTACTAACACTGAGGGTATCAAAAGGAGTAATACAATAACAAATAGTATTAGAAATAAAAATAGAGATATTACTAATGATGATAATAATGTAACTGTAAGGGAAGATAGTTCGTTTAAAAGACTGTCCCTGAAAAATATTAAAAGTTTAAGACTGAGTACTAATTTTATGGGTAGAAGTAAACGTAATTCCAGCTCAAATCACTATAATACTCCTCATACATCAGTTACTTTAGCCCCGAGCGATGATGTACCAAATGTTTCTGTTAGACATTTAGTCCAGCAGTTTGCACTTTCTCAACATAAACCGAACGTTCGAACTTGATTTTTTGGCTCAATCAAAAGAAAATAAATCAATTTTGTTACATCATAGAATATTTCCAAAGGTCTTACAAAATGTGAGTTACGACTTCTTTTTGTAAAATTTCGATATGCTGTTGAATAACCGAAAAATGAAGTAAATAAACATAAAAGACTTTACAAAATGTCAAGAGATTTATTCAAGAAGTTAATAATCATAGATTTAGCATTATTAATCTAGAAAAGTCATGTTGTTCATATTGAATGACAATCTATTTAGTGATATTTTTGATTTTTATAAAATATAAATTTTGCAGTTAAACTAGTATTGGGTTATTGCTTAAAAAAATAATGGAAAACTAGCAACTAGTTGATTATATTCAGAGACCTTAAGTAAGAAAGAGGCTAAAAACCAAAAAAACATTATCAAAACATTGTTTTAAATAAGATAATAGCACTGATGATTATTGATAAGAGAGAAACTCAATTCATCACAAGACAGCTTTCAGACTAACGATCGTTTCACTGACAAAGCAGTGGCGGCTCGTCAGGTGACACAGGTGAACCGCTGCTTCACCTATATTTTTCGGTTAAGCTAAACTTTTTTATTCACAATCCACCATAATTTAAAT
The DNA here is from genome assembly GCA_964006375.1 of Tillus elongatus. Taxonomy (NCBI): domain Eukaryota; kingdom Metazoa; phylum Arthropoda; class Insecta; order Coleoptera; family Cleridae; genus Tillus; species Tillus elongatus. The sequence continues at coordinate 31,245,402 of OZ023266.1, read as the reverse complement.
TTTGTTCACTCTCTCAAATTCACTTGGTACAACCACATAAAAATGTCTAGTTACGTTACGCCGTAGTTGGTAATGTATTTTAATAGTATTTTATGGTATGCAGCGTATTACGTGTTGCAGAGCACAGACTATTGCAAAGCAACTGAGGACTGATTTGAGCCAGCATCATGTATATACAAATGCTGCGTCAATTCCTTATCGCTTACATGCGACGGTTGTCATGGCAACGGCAAGCGCACTGTTGAGTTGGTATTTATTATGGCCACAAAAGTGATGCAGAGTCCTGAGCCTGCTTCAAATTTTAGTTTCGGTCGTTTATTCAGATTTAGTCGGATCGTCAGACACATATTTTTATTTTTACTATGTTGCCGTTAAATGATCTGGTATGTGTCACATTTACAGACTTTGAAAAGCTGGATTTTTCATGTTTCTTTTTGGTAAGTGGAATTGATTTGTTTATGATCACCTGTAAAAGAATAATTTCAAAATAATAAAATATTAGATACAAAATTTCAAGTTATAAAAAAAGAGAAGTGCCTTGAATTTGAAAAAAAATATGCTTGTAGCTCGTCCCACTATAAACAGATTTTCATAATACTTACCATATTATATCACCGTGACAAAAATAAGGCAAATAATAATAAATTTATTTATTTATGTTCCCTCATCGAGTATTCCTGGTCATTATTCCGAAAATTATTCCTTGTGAAAGTCTATATTTTTGTACAGGTGGATTTTTCATTTAACTAGTGAAGTGCCAGGAGAACACGTGACCTTAAAAACTTTTAAAATTTCTTTCTACGGCACAGAGGAGGGTATAAAATAATGATTTGATGATTTTAAATCTGATATTCGGGTCCAGCCATGTCAATAGTTCTTCTGAACTTGTTACGCTAAGTTTTGCTGTAATTATTTTCTATGTGAACATTATACTTCTTACAAGATGCCAAACGAATAAAATAATTTAGTTGTGAAATACCTAATACCATAGTTCTTTTTCATCTCTGTCAGTTTCTTGAATTTATAGTTTAGCAAACCAATTCTTTATTGCAGTAACCTTTTTCTTATGATGGATAGTCTTTTCCCTGACACTTCCATCCTATAAATCTCGAGCAACACCCTTTAACCTGATATTTTCCATCTTTGATTTGTTTAAGCTTACCCCCAATCTTCTCATGTAACTTTTCCATTGATTTTTGATAGTCTTTGAGCCCTAAACGCTGATGGTAACTTTTGCTTGGTCGGCTATATTATAAATTCAAGTTTATAAAATAATGATTTGATGATTTTAAATATGAGATTCGAGTCCAGCCATGTCAATAGTTCTTCTGAACTTGTTACGGTGAGTTTTGCTGTAATTCTTTTCTATGTAAACATTATACTTCTTACAAGATGCCAAATAACCTCGGTGGTTCAGGGGTAAGAACGTGTGCCTCTGAACTGAAGGATACTGGGTTCGATCCCAGGGTCCCTTTTCACTTTTTCAGTACAAACTGTAACATTAACATCAGCCGAGGTTCTGTCATTGTATTGGAGCAAGTTGAATGTCTGCACGTTCCGCCCTTCGGAAGGGGCGTAAAGCCGTCGGTCCCGTGTCCATGCGATGTTGGGCACGTCCAAGATCCCTACTCTCCTTACAGAAAGGCAGGGGTTCAGCCAAATTTCCAGAATAGTGAGGTGAAACTGCTCCCTGGCGTCGGTGATTGGCCATAGTCGCGGAAATAGGCCGACGTTAAAGAAACAAAACACACACACATACAAGATGGCAATACTAATAACGGGATAAAATAATTTAATTGTGAAATACCTAATACTATGTTTTTTTTCCATCCCTGTCAGTTTCTTGAATTTATAGTTCAGCAAGCTATTTCTTTATTTGTTGCAGTAACTCCTTAGTATGGGTAGTCTTTTCCTTGACACTTCCACGCTATGGATCAATAGGAGCACCCTTTAATCTGATATTCTCCATCTTTAATTTGTTCATGCTTGCTGTTCTTTACACCTGTTGTTCTTAAGGTTGCAAGCCATTGTACTTTGGGGAGGCTCTTTCTATTTGTCTCCTTGTTCATGGCTCCCCACCAGATCAAGGCTCTATACATAATGATTGGTCTAATAATCACATACAGTGTACATCCAGTGTATAATCTACAGTTGCAGATCGCATTTTCTTCTGAACATTTTCTTGCAAGCATAGTACCTATGCATTTATTTCTGTCCTTATCTTTTCCCCACATTTCTTTTCCATGAGAGTTTGGAGTCTAGGACAATTCCCAGGTATTTAGTTTCTGTCAACAGTACAAATGCCTTCTCTACGATTTTTGGCAGTTTGGATTTGAAACTTGGCCCTTTGAGAAGTTATTCTCCATAGTGAAAGCATATTTCTACTGAAAATTTTGAAAGCTAAATTTTTTGTACTTAGCATTATTCCTACTTAAATATCTTCAGTTTTAGTTACTTTTGCTGTAAAGGCATTAAACATCAAATTTGTGCAAGCAGCAAATTTTTCAGCAAAATTAAAATATCAATTTTCTAACTATTAATCATAGATTATAATTAGCCACAGGGGCGTGCAGTGACATTTCAAATAAGGGAAGCAATTCTCAGAAACTTACCTATTTGTAGTGTAACTCAATTCTTCTGTCGTTTTTGGCAAGTTTTAATAATGTCGTCATAAAACTGTGGATTCTGGGACGAGTTTATTTTCAACTGACAAAATTGAAATTTGGGAAAGTCTTTCCTGTCCTGTTGAATTCCTAACAAAACTCTTGATACGTTTCAATGTAAAAAAAATTCGTTCTAAAGATGCACTAGTAGCAGGAATTGTTAATACTAATTCACATAATTTGAACACTTCAGAATATACATTTTCCAATTTTGATTGTTTTAAGAAAGTTAAAAGTTCACTCGCGTTAGTTTTTGTGCCTATAACATCGGTTTCATAAATGACTGTAAGTTCTGATCGTAATAAGGCTTTGTCAAAAGAATGTCCATGGTGGTGAAATAATGATTTGAATGAATCTTCTGGGAAAGGTATCCATTTAAATCCTCCAAAATTACACAATTCAAGAAATTTCAGGTCACTAAGATGATCAAATCTGCAGTTAATTTGCTGCTGAATTTGATCTATGATTTTGTAGAAAAGGCGGCGGTAAGAAGTTTGAAGGTCTCCCACATTATCAGTGCACATACGCTTTCTTCGTGGCTCTACTTCTCCTAATTCAATTGTTTTTTCCCAGAACTTATCAAATTCATTCTACTTAAGGTAGCAAAAAACACTTTACATTCTTTAATATGATATATAGATTGGGATAAAATTAAATTTAATTTATGAGCACAACAGTGTACAAATAGAGCACTGGAGAACGTTTCCCGCACTTTAGCTTAAAGACCTCTTAAATATCCGGCCATAACAGCAGCCCTATCATAGCTTTGGGCAATTAATTTATTATCAGCCTCCTCAATATCTTTGATAATATTAAGCACAATTTTATATAGAGCGTTTGCGGTACGATCTTCTGTCACATTTTTAAAGCCTAAAAATCTTTCTTGTACACTCCCATCAATTTTTACGTATTATTACAGATAGTTGACATAAATTAGTTACATCGGTTGTTTCATCTAGATCAATAGCAATGAAACGAGTCTGTTTAATTTCAGATTTAATTCTGTTCAAAATAATAGTGACAGCAGCTGAAGTTAAGTAATTCTAAATGCGATTTTATGTCCCGCGAAAAACGTTAGACTGTTCCAAATGATTTTTTAAATAAATGTCGTATTTGGCTATTAAAGAAACTAGGTCTTGAAAGTTTCCTCTATTTGCAGATGTAGTTGTTTCGTCATGACCTCTGAAGCCCAATTCATGCTGACCAAGCAAACACACAACATCAATAAGTCATTTTAATATGTTTCTGTTTTTATCAACCAGTTCATTGTGTTGGCGATGACTAATATCTATCTGCTTGTCAACGGCGTATTCAATTCGCGTTTTTTCAAAGACACTTAATTTTAAAATGGTCTGTAAATGCACTTTAGACATAACATGTCTTTTTACTACTTTACGTAGATTATTCAAGTCGGAAAACCCACTTTTATTCCACACCCCCTTTTCAGTCACAAATAGACTACCAGGCCAACAAAACAGTTTATTCCTGTTAACGATTCATATTGTTTATAAGTTTTTTCCGCGTTGAAATGTCGAATACATGTTTTAATTCTTGTATTTAAGTTTTTTAGAGTAGGTTTCGGCCTACCTTTATTAATAATAGCAAGTTTTTAGCAAACGATAAAGCTGAAAATCCTTTGGTTATCAAAAAACACACGACACAATCACAGTTATTATTACCACTTGTTCGTAAAGTTTGTAAATTCCACCCCCACCGACGCCGCTGTTAAAAGCTGATGTAGTTGCAGCCATATTAATAATCATAAAATGTCAATGTATTTAACTTAGTCAACTGCTTATTTCTACGAAATAATCAGAGACATTCACGTTGTACGTGCATCGGGTCTTCCAACACGTTCTACATGTTGAATTACACGTACATTGCGTCGAGCATCGAGCAAGGGTTTCTCGTTATGTGGCATGCTGGCTACGTGTATTCAACTGTAGTCATTGCATCCACTCTCGTAGTATCAGGTTCATGCTGTTGGGTGGCGGTCGGTTTACTGGGACGACGTCCTTGCCAAGAGCACAGAGCGCATATATAAGTACAGTATGATGCATAATAAATAATTATGTGTGAGCTTGCGAATTAAAAATTGTAATAGATAAATTAGTTTTAGAATTTGAAATTTAATATTTAAAATACGAAATGGATTTTAAATAATGCGGTTTAATACAAATTATTTTTAAGTAGGTATGTTGTCGTTATTTTAAGGGAGGCAATGCTTCCCATGCTTCCATGGACCACACGCCACTAGTACCTATGCATTTATTTCTGTCCTCAACCTTTCCTCACATTTCTTTTCCATGAGAGTTTGGAGTCTAGGACAATTCCCAGGTACTTAGTTTCTTTCAACAGTACAAGTGCCTTCTCTACCATTTTTGGCAGTTTGGATTTGAAACTTAGCCCTTTGAGAAGTTATTCTCCATAGTGTAAACATCTTTCTACTGAAAATTTTGAAAGCTAAATTGTTTGTACTTAGCGTTATTCCTACTTAAATATCTTCAGTTTTAGTTACTACTTTTGCTGTAAAGGCGTTAATCAAATTTGTGCAAGCATCAAATTTTTCAGCAAAATTAAAATATCAATTTTCTAACTATTAATCATAGATTATAATTGGCCAAGAAAATTATTGGCTATGTCAGCACTAATTAGAAGAAATATATTTCTCATTAGAAATATATTTCTTCTAATTAGTGCTGACATATGTAAAGTTATGTGCTTTAATTGTTATAAAATTGGAAGTTGTATTACAATTGTTAGTAGATTTGGATCTTCCAATAAAAACATATGATGTATTAGTCAGTATTCTTTCAATAATCTCATTTTAAAACGGACCTTTATATTAATTTAGATGTAGAATTAATCATTTTCATGTGTGTCATTCATTTGTAGCTTTATTTCTAGTCTTAGATATTAATTTGCATGTAGGTCGTTTTGTACTTCTGATTTTAACATTTTACTTTTCACACTTCTGAAAACATATAGGTAGATATGTGGCAGGCGAATATTTATTTATTTTTGATGTAGTTTTTTAAACTGTTCCTTTGAAATTTTAAAGATTGAGAGAATATGTAGAAATATAAGAAAAATAATGTAAATTCTTTTGGCATTTCACTGGTTTTTAATATTCTTTTAACAATGTAAATTTCAAACTCAAATACATATTTATTTTCAGAAGTTACATGAACCTCACTTTAAATTTGATTTTAATTTTCAGACTTATTTGCATTTAATATATTTTTTCACTTATTTTCTGGTGTTTTTAATGTTTAACCCTCACTTGCATGCTTTCTTCACTTTAAGTATGTCTTTGTTTTCTTTAAATAGCTTCATACTTTTAAATGTCAGCTGAGTTTGGTGATGGTTTTGGAAAATATTTTTTTAATTTGCTCCATGTTAGCAATATACAAAGCAAATTACATGTTTAAAAATATCAGAAGTTTTGAACTTCTGACTTTGTATGGCATAGCTTTTGGTCTATTTAAAGTGGCAATATGGAAATTTTAAATTAACACGTTGATGACGCGAGCAAATTTATGTAGTTTCTCAGCATGGGCATTACACATGTGTGCCATATCTTCTTTACTTATGATACAGTCACTTTCAGGCTCGCATGCAATCTAGTTATCATGTGACGTCTATGAAACAAGTAAGGCAATTTTATTTATGTTACATAAACTAACCTATAGATAGATAGGTACCTTTATTTCACAGATACCAGTTATACAACTATTATGTTCTTAGTTCGTGATTGTTGCGGTAGATGGTGATTCTCTTTCATTAGAAATGAGATTAACCACCTTGGGATGCACTTTTTGACAAACACGCAATGTGTTACGATTATAATACAGTTATAGTACATACAGACTTGGAGACTACTTCTCTGGCTTCACTGTTGGTTTTTGTAGGTGAAGGACGTAGCCAGCGTGTGAGCTAACTAGAGCAAGTGGCCCTTCAAATTCTGGATGTTCTTCAATGCTTCTGTGACTATAGTTTCGCTGCTTGACAGCATTCTCAGACAGATTAAAATTGAATCAGTACGAAATCATGATAACTACAAATAAATATCTGTTGCTATGTTATTATATGATGTTTTGATCAAAAAAAGTTATCAAATTGAAAATAAAATGAAACACAGATGACAGATGAGGTTTTCAAAATGTCTATGTGATGTATGTCAATATTTAACATAAAAATAGAACTAGCCTATAATAACTATGATAACAGTTACAACAATCAAATAACTACACAATAACAGTATAAAAGCAGTCTCTATACAACGAAAATATCGACATACATCAACTCATTATTTTATTATAACTTTTTTGAAAGAATAGTTAAATTTATTTTCTTTGACTTATTTAATTGGGAAGAAGAATATCCAAGAAACGGGAACTCATTAAATCAGTTTGTTCGTTTAAAACAAGGTAGTTATTGTCGTGTGTGTGCCTTTTGACTTCTAAAGCTTCAAAAAAGTCTAGTTTACGTTTGTCATTATAAAAATGTTGTGGTTGTATGTGGTTATTTACTGTAGGTCTATGTTCGGTATCAATAATATGTTTTGCAAATGTAGATTTATCAGCATGGTTATTTCTAAATGCAGAAATATGTTCTTTGTATCGGGTGTTAAAATTTGATAAAATTTTTTGATCAAAACATCATATCATAACATAGCAACATATATTTATTTGTAATTATCATGATTTCGTACTAATTCAGTTTTAATCTGTCTGAGAATGCTGTGAAGCAGCGAAAATATAGTCACAGAAGCATTGAAGAACATCCTAGAACATCCAGAATTTGAAGGGCCACTTGCTCCAGTTAGCTCACGCGCTGGCTACGTCCTTCACCTACAAAAACCAACAGTGAAGCCAGAGATGTAGTCTCCAAGTCTGTATGTAGTATGGACAAATTTCATCAAGTAAGGGCAACAACAATCAATGAATTCAGTTATAAACACGCAATGTGTAGAATGATGAGTATATTTACATTTTATTGTTACATGTTACAAGCGCGCACACACCAGCCACCGAACTTGGCAGAGATGTTGTATCTTAGGGATCGCAGTTTACAATGTCCAGTGCCTAGCGGACTAAAATCTACTTTCCCTTAAAAGTAAGAGGGACTACTACCTGTATCGGTCGGCTACCTGATACTTCAAATGCATCGGTCGGCTACCTGATACTTTAAAGGTTCAATAATAAACAGTAATATTGTCAAAAAAATTACATGACTATCAACTAATACACAAAATTGTAAACCATAGCACACAAGGTATAAATAAATAAAAGTCTGGACGCATCAAGTGCGTTATGGTAGTGAATTTTCATAAAAACGTTTTAAATAGCAAATATGTGTTTTTTTGTTAAGAAAGCATGAATCAAATTTGGTTACCAGTATAACATATATAGTAGAAACAATGTACCATATTTCATCAAAATAACTTGATTGTTTGAAAGTTTAAAAAATTTTCGAAAATAAACTTGAAATGGTCCCAAAAAAACTAGTTTCCCGGCCAACGAACCTTAGGTTAATAGCAAATTGAGCTATTCAAATTTGAAGCATTTAATCAAAATTCGCTACCATAACGCACTTTCTGCGCCCCGAATTTCTTTTCTTACAAACATGCATTATAATTTCGTTGTCAAAATTCAATACATTAAACATCAGCTCAGAACTGGTACGGACCGGGGGACTTCGACTATCTAATTAAAACAAAGCATTGTTTAATCTATTTGAACTGCGCCGATTCATTAGTTCTACAAAATATGATACAAGAAATAATTGATGACAATATTTGTTTGTTTTCTTCAATCATCTTCTGGTGACCACTTTGCAACTGTACATCAACTGGAACATTTTCAAGGAACGCTTTTGCAGCAGCTGTTGAAGTTTTGTGGTAGTGACTGCCGACGTGTTTTCTACAATCTTCATGTATATCTTTAAACTTCACGTATGACCTTACCATGAATGACCCCAAAACTCATTTAACTGTAGCAATACTAGGAGGAAAAAGAACACAGTGCATACATAGAGCACCTTTCAAACGACTTGAGTACACCAACCAAGGAGTATATTGATCTAACCAGCGGCGGTTAAATTTTCTTTTCAAATGGCTGGCATCAGAACCAAAATCGTTATTTCATGGTGGAACCCAGGGATTTGTAAGCAAATCCTTCCTTTTTTTCTGATGGCAACTTAAGGGCATGACCAACATAATGACCAATGTCATTTTCATGGTAGCCATCGTATTCTTCAATCGTTTTAGATGTCCCAGGAACAGCTACGTGTAGAGGTGAATAATTACAAGACCCTTGTTCCATAATAGACACAGAATCCGATGGTTCGGTCAGTTTAGTTCCATCTTCATCACCATCACTGCTTCCACTTCCACTACTGTCATCTTGATCCTTTTTCCGTTTGAGAGGTTTTCTGCCTGAAAATAATAGAAATTAACATAATTCAAATTTCAATAAAACAGGCTTATCCGTTAGTTGAAGACAATAAGAAATTCACTGCTTTAACCTATATCAATAAATCCAGCATTGGTTGAAATCATTTTTATCAAATTTTAATTTAAATATTGCGATCAGAACAAACAATAATCTCAGTAACATTAAGAACAATAAAGCAAGGAGTTTGAAAGAAAATAAATCAGGTGTCTATCAACTAAATTGCGGCAGTTGCAATAAATTTTATATCGGAAAAACTTTTTAAACTCTTATTTCAGAGCACAAAAGAAGTTTTGATTTGGAAAATGGTATTTCACATTACGCGACTCATTTAAGAAATGAAAATCATAATTTTGATAGTGTAAATCTCATTTTGAAGTAATTTTCATTATATTATATGATTAATTTAATTTAAAATTGTATTTTCTACATAAATTGAGAAATTACTTAACTTACCTTTTTGAAACCAGTTTCTTATATCCATTTAGGCAGCCTCAGTGTTCTCCAAACGTAAATAAGAAGGTAAACTAATAAACTATAATAATTGGTTGTTTAAAAAAATACTTAGTAGTAAACACCAACAGTTCAACTAACATACAAATACTGATCAAGTAGCGGCGGGCGGGTCAGTTTATATAGTGATGCGGAGCTCTCTAGATCGAACGGGAAGGCGGAGACCTTTCTAGAAGATTTCCTTTCTCGAATCCCACTAACTGACTGACAAAGTTCGCTACCAGTCGCTAGATGGCTCTATATCAGTGTAAAGCTTTGCGATATGTACGATAATTATCTTATTTGTTTGTGCTTTTATTTTTTTTATAATGATTTTTTTTTGCTTATTCCAGGCTTCGGGGGGGGGGGGGGTGGGCAGCTGACCTCCGCCCCTCGCTGGGTACGCCCTTGTACCTATTCATAACGGGAAAATTATCAGATACTACCAATACAAGGTATAAAAGTACAACATAATTAGGAGGATAAGCACCAAAATTTCTCGGCCTGATTATGAAAGAAACGGCGTAGACAATTTTTTTTTTTAATATAGTAACCCCCTCCCCATCACAACACCGCGTGTGTCGCCGCAGGAAATGGACTCGAGCACAGGTTTTATTAAATCGTTATAAACAAGGCCTGGGTAAAGGTTACTTACTGATATTTTCATTTAATTATAAAGACGTTAATGTTCGACATAAATCCTGGACAGTACATTACGTTTTATTTTGTATTCTAATTCAGAGTTAAATTTTTAGATCTGGCAACACAGCTTCACATTTATCATGATGTGACGTCATTTGCGACATGCGCAGTTTGTCTGTACACTATATTCAACGTTTACCAATGTATTTCTACAATATTCAACAGAAATGTGTATTTTCTCAACCAAAAAACTTTTTGCATCTCATCCATCTTGTTTCTGTGACTACTCTGAACAATAAAATATGAAAGATTAATAAGTTATCAGAGTTGCCAGACAGACTTTAAAGTCTCACAATCTAGTTCACAACATTCTTCCAACTCAATGACATGCAGCAAAACAAAGGCCATTCACATATAAAATAACATAAAAAGATTTATAGAAAATGCCCCGGCACTTTACACCGACGTTCACTACGTGTTTTCACTATTGGAATATCGGGTATTATGCTTTTAAACACTACTGTATTCCCGTACTTTACTTCCCTAGCATGGTCCTCTTGAGATTCTAGAATCTCCATAGATCGTGTATCAGCATCTGAAAGAACTACTTCATGTTGATCGTGACGCTGCAGATTCTTGACATTTGGATCGTCACCTCTAGCATCTCTGACATCTAAGCACCTCAGTGTATACAAATGCTGCAACATAGATCCTTTGGCTGTCTTCACGTGAACTAACCGTGTTCGATTGTCTTACCCTATAACACGTTCCAATGGCCAGTCCAGTCTCTTATGATTATCACTTCTGATGAACACTACATCACCAAGTTGTATTTCATGAGCAGGTCCTTTTTTTGAAGTCCCTCTCAACTGCCCCAAATACTCATTTCGAAAACGAGTACGTAAATCTTCTATAAGTTTTTGTCGATGACGTAACTTGCGGCAAAACGCACTTTGTTCAATTACATCACCATCTGGAAGTTGGCTGGTAGGCAAATCTCTCATAAACATGGCAGGTGTTATAGGAACCAAATCAACGGGTTCGTTTGACATGTAAGTGAAGGGTCGATTATTCACGACAGTTTCACAGTCACACAACACTGTAACTATGACATGCTCGTCCAAGTACTTTTCATAAAAGTCCTTTCACAATACCGACCAACCGTTCCCAAAATCCTGCACTCCATGCGGCTGCAGGGGGATTGAAACACCACACAACTCACTGAGCCGATGATGCTTCAGCAATAATTGCAGTCCAGTCTAAACGTGACAATGCATTATCTACACCTACAAAATTAGTCCCATTATCACTGTAAATAACTCTAGGTGTACCACGACGCGCGGCAAAACAATGGAGACCCTGCATAAAACCGTAGGTTGACAATGATGTCGTAAGTTCCAAGTGCACTTCTCGATAGACAACACAAGTGAAGAGATATACCCATGCCTTCTCCCATTCTTCCAAAACAGAGGCCCGGCAAAGTCCACACCTGCAACCTTAAAGATGGCTGCATCATTAACACAATCCTTTGGGACCAGTAATGGCTCAACAGCCAGTGGAATTGATTCATGCCTCCGGCATATCACACATTTCGATATGACAGACCTTATAGTTCTTCGATCCGCAAGAATCCAGTATTTCTCACATAGCAAACTTAATAAACCTTGCGTGCCCACATGACATGAGTTTAACGTGCATATCAAAAATGAAATTATTTACCGCATTATGCTTCTTAGGTAAAACAACAGGAATGCTGAATTTTTCACAATCGACTCTATTCAATAAGCTGGATTTCAAACGAAATAGGGACAGCATTATTTAAGACTGTGCCCAAAAAGGCAACCAGACTCTGATATTGCCATCATACTTTTTAAATTCAATACATGGTAGTTAGAACTTCCGGCTGCCTGTGTCATGATGTATCGGGGCAGCTACTTGTAACTGGGGTATAGCTATGGAACTAGTACTGCCATTCAAAACTAAATCACACTGCAGTTTCAGTTCGGTGATTTCTTAAGATATACTTCTTGTCCCTCCATTTATGCAGAAAGTTTATCCTTACTTGCCGTTACTGGGATAATTTGAAATATATCTGCATCCAGTGCTCTTAATTCTGCTATCTTTGGACACCAAAGCTCCCTCGTTACTTGAACCTTGCTTGAATCAACCATACTCGCGTCTAACAGCTTCTCCAGTTTCTTCGTCGATTTCATGAATGATGTACAAAGCACCGATTGCCACTTTTTCTTATTAACAAGCTACTCAGCCATTTTCGTACGTGTTACACGTAGACGTCTTTATCTAAAACCGATCAACCCGTTTTTTCTCTTCACGAAATGCAGATATAACACGATTTTTATCGTCACAATCACATATACATTTCTGTGCTGTCACGGTCGCCATAAACTATGTCGTGTCAACAACATATTACCCATCTATTGATCTTTGATGGTTAGAAATAAAAACACAAAAAATGTATATCTACAATAGTCAACAGAAATGTGTATTTTCAACCAGAAAACTGTTACATGCCATCCATCTTGTTTTTATGACTACTCTGAACAAAAAAATATGAAATATTAATAAGAAGCTAGTTCTGACAGTCTTAATAAGTTAACAAGGTTGCCAGACAGACTAAAGTCTCACAATCTAGTTCCCTACAGTGTGCATAGCTTTGCCACTTTTCTCCCAAATATTTTGTCAGAATTTATCTAAGAGTATTGCATGATATGCCCTGTTGTGATTGTGCTGTTTAAAGTCTATGGGAAGGATTATCTCACAATCCCAAAAAATTGTAGTCACTTTTTTTGTCAATTGACAGACCTTGAACATTCTTGGCGGTGCTTCTCTTTTACGCTTCCATTCCATCACCTCCCTTTTGCACAAAGGATCATAGTAGAGAACCATAGTTTTATCACCTGTCACAATTGTCCTCAACACGTCCACAGGGTTTTCTCCAGAGAGGCCCAAAAAGGATCAAGCACATTCAAAACGACGTTGGTGTTGAATTGCTGAAAGTTGTTTGAGGACTAACCTTGAACTAACCTTACTCATGCCTAAATGTTTGTGGAGGATTCGACGAATGCTTGTACCTGAAAGCCCCCACATTTTTGATAATTCGTTCACTTGTTCAAGTGTTGATCGCTTAATACGAGATTCTCAAAAGGGACAACCTTGTTGTCTGTCACCACTTCCACCATCCTTCCTGTTCTTGCGGCATCTTCCAAGGATTTCAGCCTCATTCTAAACTGTTTTGACCAATCAATATCAATAATCTGAAACCAACACAACAGAAGATCATAACGATTACATGTTTAAAATGTTAACAATATGTAATGGTATAAAAGCGTTAGTTACAGCTTTTAGTATATTTACTATAGTTCCCATTGATTTAAACTAGCCTTTTCTCACTACAATAATTTTATATGGCTTTACTTACGGTTATTCGACTTGGTTTGCGATTTGGTTTGTTGAATTATTAACTTGTTGTTTGTTTGCTTCTTATGGGACAGACTGTATATAGCCGTATGCAGTGGATTTGGTGTATCGTCAAGTAAATCGTAGTGGACAGCGGCGACTGGTGCCAGACTTTGGAACTATCACGGAGCGCTGAACAGTGCTGGATATATGTGGAAAGAACAGGCGAGACTGAGAAAGAGCTAGGTCATTCGCGCAGACCCGACAGTCGCGTCTCTGTGGTCGTGTGGTTGAAGCGGCTAAGAAAGAACAGGCGGGCGTAAAGAGATTTGGTGTGATTGAAGTGATAGAAAAATGGTTTAAAGAGAGGTTTCATCTACCATAAGAGTTAGAGATTTGTCTACACTTAAATTAGAATTGTGTGTGTCCTGAAGACCTGGTTAAGACACAGCAATACCCACGAGAGGGGATTTAACATGCCATTTTGGTTGCAAGTTAGCCAGGTGTAAGAGGAAATATTTGAGGAATTTCGGAGCCTGGAGGAAGCGTCAGACGCTGGTAATCGTGTGAATTAATTGTACATTTCAAGCTCGAAATAATTTAATTACCCTCAAATAGGAGGTAAAGGATAACTATACGTTTTATTTTATCACCAGCTATATGCATTTTTTGTGCGTTTTATAGGGTCCTAGTGTCCAGCTAGAAAATTATCCTAGTGTCAGGCAGAACATATCCTAGTGCCGGCTGGAAATTAACCTGTTTTTGTACAGGCAGAAATTATCCTAGTACAGATTTGTTTTATTGGTATGTTTGTGTGTCCTGGTTATAGATTTACGCAACAGGGGATTCACTATTTTGTGGGTATCATCACCTTTAAGCCTCTAAGTCATATGGGTATTGAGGTTAGAGACCTAGTGAAAGTTTTTTATGGGTCATCCATCCGTACTGGCAGCCCATTTCGTAGTAGCAATCATTCGTCGTGGCAATTAGTAGCAGGTTCCCAGACTGTATAAGTGTCCCGCAGGGTTGGCACGTTTGTGAACAGAGTATTGGTAATCATAATTTAACACGGAGGACGAGGAAAATCGCACAGGGAGTCATTTTCGTTATATTTTGGAATATTATTCACTATCTTACACATCACATATATTGGTGACGTTAGGGATACATTTGTCGATGGTAAAGAAAGACAAATGGGGTTGTTTAATCTATAATTTCAATAAATAGATAGAATTACACAGTGTATTAATAATAATAATCTTTATTGATTCCTTACACACCCAGATGGGTGTAGAACAACTCAGTAGGTACACAACACAATATTCTGTTCAATAAACAACCATGTGAGAAAATAAAAGATAATATACAATAAAAATAGAAATGCAGCAGTAACAGAATAGTCCATAAAACATAAGCTATAAACATTTATACTATGACACACATTCACTTAAAATAACAACAACAACAATAACTTTATCTAATTCCATATGCAATATAATGTACAGTAGCAAGCATGGAACATGTCAGAAAACAAAACAAAACACAATCTAAATAGCACATGAATACAAAATACAAAGTTATAGAAAGTACAAAATATGTACAATTAAAATGTGAAACTCACTTCCACTTTGGTGGACATCATAAAACATTTATCATTCATAATTGGTACTATCAAAGTCTTCCACTCTACACAAAACCTGGTCAGTGAGAACCCTTCCCAGATGTACCTTAAACCTATGAGAGGGCAAGCTTCTGACCTCGCTGGGGAGGTGATTGTACAGCATAATGGCCTTATGATACACATTTCTCTGTATCGATGTAAAATCTGTCTTTTGTGTCTTCAAATCTCCACTTCGTGTATTGTAAGTATGTCTGCTCTCGCAACTACTAAAGCAGACATAATTTTCCTTAAGAAATACTATACTCTTCAAAACATACAGTGATGGAACAGAAAGTATATTTTCCCGTCTGAATATCTCTGTACAAGACTCTTTATGTTTCAGGTGAAATATCAGTCTTATAAAACGTTTTTGAATCAAAAACACTCTGTCAGATTCAACCGAGTTGCCTCCAAAATTATCCCATATCTCAATTTAGAGGACACATATGCATGGTACGCTGTTATAGCACCTTTTATGACAGTAATTTGATTAACACTCTCACAGCATACAAAAAAGTATTAAGACCTGCAGCAAGACTGTTTACATGACTTTTCCAGGCCAGTCGTTTCACAAGATGTACGCCTAAAAATTTAACAGTACTTTGATATTTTATTCTCTCGACATATAACATTAGGCTTTGTGCACTGTTTGATTTATTAAATTCAAATGGAAAAGTTAATTAGCTGCATTTTGTTAATTCTGACCTACGTCGAATTTTATATTTGTGAACTTATAAATTAGTGGGTGATAACGTATAGGACTGGCTGAGGTCGACGTTCATCGCTCTGCCAAAGAAACCGAACGCTTCTCAATGCGACGACCACCGAATGATAAGCCTGATGTCTCACGTCCTCAAGGTGTTTCTTCGCATTGTTCACACTCGCATATACGCCAGATGTGAGGGACAGGCTGGGGAGACGCAGTTTGGATTTAAGAACGGAATGGGTACGCGCGAGGCTCTCTTCTCTCTCAACGTTCTCACACAGCGATGCAGAGACATGAATGCTGATATATAGGCCTGCTTTATTGACTACCGAAAAGCTTTCGACTGTGTCTCGCACCAGAAGCTCATTGAGATCCTAAAATACACCGGAGTCGATGCGGGAGATCTGAACATCATCACGCAGCTGTACTGGCATCAGACTGCGGAGATTAGGATAGAGGGCATAACATCCGAAGAAACAAAAATCAGAAGGGGTGTTAGACAAGGATGTGTCCTGTCCCCTCTACTCTTCAACATATACTCGGAGGTGGTGTTCCGGGAGGCACTGGAGAATGTGAAAGAGGGCGTTAAAATCAACGGCACCCTTATTAATAATATACGATTCGCCGACGATACGGTCGTGGTCGCCGACAGCCTACCACATCTCCAGAATATGATGGACCTCATCGTTGCCAAGACCAAGGTGGTTGTGTTCTCCAGGGCACCAAGACAGGCGATCCTTCAAATTAACAACCAGGTTGTGGAACAGGTGCCGTCCGTTAAATACCTTGGAGCCCTTGTCAACGAGAACAGTGACCCTAAAATGGAAATCAGATCAAGGATAGAACAGGCCAGAAGGACATTCATCTCCATGAAGAAACTCTTCACCAGTAGAGACCTAAACCTACAGCTTCGCATACATATATTGCGCTGTTATATCTTCCCAGTGCTACTCTATGGCTCTGAGAGCTGGACATTCTGCCAATCAATGGAGAGCCGCATTGACGCCTTTGAGATGTTCTTGTATCGCCGTATACTGCGTATATCCTGGGTAGACAGGATAACCAACGAGGAAGTGCTAAGGAGAATAGGTAAAGGCAAAGAACTGCTGACAACCATCAAAGAACGAAAGCTCCAATACATCGGGCACATTATGAGGGGGGAGCGGTACGAGCTCCTCCGACTCCTGATCGAAGCAAAGATCGAGGGCAAACGATCTGTGGGCAGACGGCAGAACTCATGGCTGAAAGATCTGCGTCGATGGTTCGGACGGACATCTGTGGAGATTTTCAGAGGTGCGGTATCACGCACCATTATAGCCAGTTGGATCGCCAACCTTCGTAGGGAGACGGCGTCTTAAGAAGAAGAATAAGAAATAGTCAGAATACTGAGTTATATTAATTAAATTAATCACTTGATACATATTGAAACAAACAAACAAATCAAACAAATTCCAGGTGAACTCTCACAGGTGTCACAAAATAGACTGGTGACTTTTTGTTTGCTTCATGGCTCTCTCGAAGCTTTCTATACTATTCCTAGCACTTTCTTTTTTTTTTTTTTTTTTTTGGGGTCCTGGCTCTTGAGATTTTGTAAAATCGTCATTATCGAAGTGATTCGTTTCTTCTGAATCGCTCTCTAAAATCATGTGTTGAGCCATGTTAGCGACGTGTTTCCTTCTGTTTTACATTTTACGTCAAAATCGCTGCCCGATCGATAAACACTACCACACATAAAATACATACATACCAGGGAAGTCCTGTACTGTATGGAATTATTGAATCTTGCTTTCATATGGTACAGCACGATAACATCCCCTATACAATCCTGTATATCACTACAGTCTTCCAAAATAAACGAATATGTGGTTACTCTTAACATTGTGATACTGTTAATGATAGTAATATTATAAGTATAATAAATTAGAGTAAGATTTGTAAATTGGGTCTGCGTATCAGTGATAACTAATATGGGTCTAGATGAGCTTGTGCTGTCATCAACGTGTTAAATAAATGCACACTATATTATATTATTTCTAATTATTAATCTTGTTACTTAAAATATCAATTTGTTCTTATTTCTTCAGGTCAAAATCACCATCTAAATCACGGGGATCTATGTTTCCGCCAGAACCTACAAAGCAAAATGAAGATAATCACTCGCTTCTTCAGAAAGATCATGCAGAGAATCTACATACCGAATTTTTTGGTCATTTCAGAGGTTTCTCGTTGACACCTATGAAGCAAAAACATGATCCAGAACCTGTTAGAGCTGCTCCTCCTCCACCAATAACGTCTTCCCCACCTAACGCACCTCCAACTGCAGCTAACACAAAGATTTCAAGTATCAACAGACCCAACAGTCCTGTTAAGGCAGCCACAGTAACTCCAACGAAGAATGCCACAGCAACTCCTGTCAAAAGTCCCGTAGTGAGTCATTCAAGTACTTTTAGTGCAGCCAAGAGCAACTTTCTTAGTAAACCACTGGTAGCCAAGATACAGTCGTTTAAAGAGCAGTCTCCCACTACTCTAACTGAATCTTCTGCCGCACCCGCTTTACCACCGCCGAACCCAGGAAGCAATTCAAGACCCATAATATCATCACCAGTATTAGAAAATTCAACTTGCACAGCTAAGGAGCTAATTTCGCCATTGAGAAATGCTCCTAAGGTGCCATTCAGAGCAGCACCTGTAGCTCCCCCTAATAAAGATGTAGATAACGATAACAAAAGGCCACTTTCAACCCCCGAGGTCATTGTTGTTAGTTCTTCTGGCATAACTGGTGATGATGTGAAAAAAACAGTTAACAGTACATTAAACAGAATAGCATCGTTTTTGAAACCAGCTGATAAAAAACCTGGAGTTGCTCAGGCTAATACAAATTCGTTATCAAAAAGCCAAATGAAAGCTAATAAGATTCATGATAAAAATTCTTTGAAGAATTTAGAAATTTCGAATCCCATTCTTCAAACAAAAATAGATGGAGCGAAAACTGCACCCACTGTGGATAGTGATCAAAATAAGGTAAGTGTTACGCGAGCACAGAGTATGAGAGGCACTCAAGTAACAAAGAGACCTCCCATAACTACCTTCGGATCAATGAGACAACCTGGAAAAAGACCTGTTAGTATTCCTTCAGGAGTTCGCCCAAAAAGTCCACCTCCCCCTCGACCACAAAGTCCTGATGTTTCAAAAGATTCCAAAACAATTGGTGATAAAATTAAAATCCCGAATCTGCCTGGTTATCAAAAACCACAAAATAATAAACCTGTCGCAACCAATCAATATGACGATTGTTTAAATAAAAGTGCACCATTGGCTAGCATAAACGAGGAAAAGAGCCCTAGCCAGGATAACATTTATGCGGTAATCGAGGAAAGTCCTGTGAAATCACCTATTGAACAAATTAAAAGAAATTCTGGTTCAAGTGAAAGTGTTGGATTGTTAGGAGAGATAGTGTCTGAAATACAGAATCGTAATTTCGACTCCATCTATTCTACCTCAACGCTGGCTCGTAAGAAAAAAGAAGATGAAGAGAAAGCTCGAAGAGAAAATATGAAAACGACTTCATCAGATGCCTCAGAATTGTATGAGAATACTTCACCTTATAGATCACCTGACAGCAATGAAAGTGTCTATAGCAACATGAATAATATAAAATCTAGTGCCAGCTCTACTTCCAGTGGTTATATTCATCCATCGGCAATCAATGTGCCGATTAAACCACAAATTAAAACAGAAAATAGCGGTGATACTAAAAACAACCCCAAAACAAACCTTAGCACTTTTAAATCAGATAAGCCTATTACTCCATTTACGAAACCTGAAGGACCTGTGATTTCTACTGTTAGAAGTCCAAGTCCAGCTTCGACTAATAAAAATTCGAATGAATGTGATAATAAGTTAGGTAGCACCAAAATCAAAACACCACCTTCACCCACGAATAAGACTCAAAAAATGATAGGTAGACAAACAACACCCCCAAATTTAAGGACACGTAAAGCTTCTCCAACAAGACCAGCCCCTACTGCAGCTCCTAAAGCCAACAGGTCTGTAACAAACAGTCCTGATCTAGTAACGAGTTGTAATGCGAAACCAACCAATAAACCACCTGATGTACTTGTAAGTGGTCCAGCATTCAAAAAACCCGCTGTGGCTGCAAATAAACCAGCGATTAATGGTTTACCGAAAGGTCCGCTAAAAGCAGGCACAGGAAAAGCAGTAAGTTTCAAATCCCCACAAGATAAAAAGAATCCAGAAACGAAGACTCCTCCTAACAAAATTGTGAAAGCAAATTCGGATACGGCAGCAGTTAAAAATGTGTCTTCGGGTGTTAAGGTAGCTTCTAGACAAAACTCGACGGTAGCTTCATTACAGCAAAAGTTCGAAAATAAAACTAATCTGAGTACTAAGCCGTCTGTAAAGTCAAAAGCGTAAAATCAAAATATGTGAGTTGTGTATATAATGAGACAATTATTTAATTGCTTGTAAATTCGAGGATTTATCGATGGTAACTTTTGAAAGTGTTATTATATACTGTATATTGTTACTTTCTTATATGATACTAAAAAAGGGTAATTAATCATAATTTTTATTATTAATTACATTAATGTTTATATCAAGATTGTCATTGCGTGTGTGTTTTCTGATTTTTTTAAATAGATTAAAACATTTGGCACACATTGTAGAAGATTTTAAGTTTTATTTCTACTAAGTGAAGATTGTAACCTGTGATGAGCACTGAGAAGTACCTACACTACGAGAACCCAAATCACCACAACACATTTTTATAGACTTGAGATCGTTCCACTAACTAAGCTGGTGTCATCAGAAGATGAAAAATTTTTGCATTTTGTATAGAAGGACAATATATTATAGAAAGCATTGTTATTTACCTATGAATGATATCCTGTATTCCTGTTCTTAAATTACAAGAAGAACTACTTGCAACTATGTAGTTCTCATTGTAATTTTTTGGTTAGCAATACTCATATAATATTCATCAATTTCCCTAAGGTAAGCCGATTTTGATCTACTATTTGATCTTTAAGTTTAGGTAATTGTAAAAATTTCTGGTGATTTTGTTACTTTGAAATAAAACTTGTGTTCAAAACAATTCAAATTCATTTATATTTTTTGATCAACGGTGTATTTAGTGCTTATTAACATTTTAGCTGAATTTATCTGTTTTTTTCTAAGAGTACAAATCTTATTTCCCCATTTATTTAGATTTATGGAGAGAAATTTTGTGTTTTCTTTCGAAAAATTTTCATATCTCCGACAATAACAAAGTTATGGCAGCCAAATTTTGTACGAGTTTCTATTATGTAAAAAATAACTTACCTACCAAAATGCAGATCTCTTAAGTTAAAAGAAAAAGAAGTTATAGGCATTTAAATAAAAAAATAATTGTGTGCCACTCAGGGAAATGCACAAGGCGAAAATATTTTGTGGTTAACAAAACCTACTGAATATTACAGAGAATGATTAAGTTTTCTTGGCGCAAAAAGGTCAAGAAGTACTGTAGAATGGGGCTATTTGGAACGATTTTTCTTATTTTTAAACTGTGTAATTTTTAATAAACCTTCAAAACATTTTCTGTCAACGGTTTTGGTAAGATGCTCATCAAAACTGCCAAATGCCACAAAATCTTGAATAAAATAAAATATTCAATTGATGTTTTTCTAGTAATTGTTTTGTTCCAAATAACCCAGGGTTTAGGGTTATTTGGAATTATTATACTTTTCTGCCTAAAACAGGACCTAATTATAATATGTTCCAAGTAGGCACTTTATATAACATTTTAAAAACATCCTGGGAAATGTGCCAAAAAAAAATAAAATAGAAAATATGTTTTTTAAAGGTTTTGAACATGTTATAATATTCATTACAGTCTCGCTTGCCTATGCAGTGATAAAACAATAGAATTATTATTGGATCAATTATTTATTTGCAACTATACAATGTTTCCTCTAAAAGTATGTCTTCCACGTAAAATTACTGGATCTGATACGATACATTTTATTTGCTCGAATGTCACATGGGTGATGTCTTCGATAGGAGGAAAAATAAATGTGTCCCTTTTCTCTTTGTAAGGTCTTAAACATGATATTTTATAAGAGTTTTTCTGTAATTGAAGAATCTGGGCAATAAATTGTTTGATCACTTCCTTTTTCGTGCCCTTATATAGGAATTCCACAACAACAAATATTTTCTCCTATAAATTGTGTCTAGTTGCCGGAACTTTCAGGTCGCTATAATCTTCACTTCAGTTATCAATAAAAGGTGCATCCCCAATTTCTACCTCATCAGTGTCACAGCTTGACTGAATTGACTGAATCTGAATGTCAAAAGTCTGAAGATCTTCTAGAGTTATTGACTGTCCTGCAGGGACATTCAGTTTCTTTTGTCTTATTGTTTTTGTTTGGGTTGGGTGTTTTTTTTTCCTCAGGGCTTGTCCGCGGCCCTGCCGCCCCGATAGCACTGCAACCTTTGGTTGATTGTGCATACCCTTGGTTTTACTCCACCCATTCCAAAATCACTGTGCCTTGAACTAGTCTGCACAGCGATCAGCGATTGGTAGGGTGAAGTTTTATATTGCTCTGTCTCCGGTCTAGACTGACTGTAGATCAGTTGTCTTTTGCGGTCCAGAGCTTTACACTCACACAGGATGTGCTGGGCTAATTCCTCCCCCTCGATGCAGTGTCTGTATGTGAGGTCCCCTTCGAACCGCCCCATTTTATGCAGGTGTTTTTTGACGGCCATGTGTCCCGTCAAGAGACCTGTTGTGTTTCTGAGCTGCCCTCTGCTAAGATTTAGCAGCTCCACAGCTCTAAATTGGGTTGGGTGTACTATTATTTTACGTTCTTTGACAATATCACAAAAGATTGAGTTTAGGCATCTTCATTTATGTTATCAGGTCTGACTGTTCTTATTATCTTATTCAAAACATTGTTTCTATCTAGTGGGCATATACCAGCACTCTTAAACCCTGCAATATTATTCTTCATATTTGGTTTCATAAGTTCAAGTGCTTTTGTCAGTAGGGAATGAAATTAAGTTTTTGGTAGGACACCTCGATTTTTCAGCTTCCACTCAGTAAGAACTTGGCGCCAGACAGTTTTTGGAGGTCGGCTGGAGTGGCTGGCATACATGTGTAGAATTAGAAGGTAAGAACTTAAAATGTATATAATTTTCTTCATACAGTTGAATGATTTTATAGCTCATGTGACTTTCTAGATTATCACATATCAATATTTTTATACCGTGCATCCTTCTAAAGTATGGCAAACCAATTCTGCAGAACCAATCCTCAAAAATGTCAGCATCAAACCACCCACTGTCGGATCGCCCATAACATGTCCCTGGTGGCCCTCCTTGAATCCATTTGGGATATAGGTTCTTAGATTTGTAAACTACATAGGTGGGTAATAGAGTACCATCAGCTGCCGCAGCAAACATGACCGATGTAGATGTTTTTGAAGTGTCTAACATTCGAGATGGATGTTTGCAACCTTTGCTCACTACTACACGTTGATTTCCAGGATCATCGGTTAAGTTTGTTTCATCATAGTTGACAACTTTGTTTAGTGTCAAGTTTATTGCTAAATTATCAAAATATGCATTTATAGATTCTTCACTAACATCTGCTCTACAAAGTTTTAAATTTTGGGATAACCCAATTAAGAGTTCTTTGTTGCGCCTCAAAAAGTTCCTCGTCCAATCAGATCCTGGTAAATTTTCCTTGAAAACCCTTATGTTTACACCTTTGTGGTTTAGGTATCATTGTACGAACAAACGCAAATCTTTCTCTGTAAAAGGATAGCCAAAAGAAGCAGCTGCCATTATAGCTTTTAGTAGAGATTTCTCTTCAACTATTGTCAATACTGGTGGATGACCCAGTCTTTTCGGATTTCACCCATGATGTTTTCTAAACAAGGTGTTTTTAGGTACACTAAATATGATATTTGCTTGAGAAAATCAATAAGTTCTGACTACAGCAGCCTCTAGTGCCTGTTCAATTTTTTGTGGATCGTAATCCAGCCTTGATTCGGCACTCCATTGCCATTTATATTTGTGTGGAATCGATCCAAATTAGCCTGTATTTTTTTAAAATTTTTATTTTAGTAGTTTATTTTTGAACACTAAACGCTAACATATGTAGCTAAAGCTTCAGTGTACATACCTGCGAAACACAGCATCCATATATTTTTAATTACCTTCCATCCAGAACAGACAACTGTGCTCAAGAAAATTTGCCAATTAATTGTTCTACTAATTCTGAAATTCTAACCTCACAATAACGATTATCGTGGCTAAAATGACAGTTCTAAAGAGGTGAAAATCTCAACTACAAGAATTGATAAAATGGAAGTTAACATATGTCGTCATAAATAGAATAAATAAAATGCTAGTTTGTTCCAAATAGACCCCT
Source organism: Tillus elongatus (assembly GCA_964006375.1). Classification (NCBI taxonomy): domain Eukaryota; kingdom Metazoa; phylum Arthropoda; class Insecta; order Coleoptera; family Cleridae; genus Tillus; species Tillus elongatus. The sequence goes on along the minus strand of OZ023266.1, from coordinate 31,220,936 downwards.
GCGTTCCAAACAACCCCATTCTATGGTACCACCAAAATTACTTTGAAAAATAGTTTTTTCTTGAAACGTCAAAGTCGCCATTTGACACGTCACAATTGGCGATTTTTCAACAATTTTCTGAAACGAATGCGGATTATAGGATAAATGTGATAAAAAGTATTTGAAAGTCAAATGTTTTCGCTGGCTTCTGTTAAATAGTGCGTACAATGATGATGCAATGTGTTGATTGAATGGAAATTCTAATTATCTTCCTGTTATCATATAAGAAAGTTATGTGCCACCCACATTATTATATTTATATTGACTAGATTTTTCCTAGTCGCATGTTCATATTTATAGATAAAGATTGATGTCGACTTTTTAACATAAATAAGTTATGAAAATGCATTTAATATTTAGGACAATCAACATCACTTTATGTGTAGATTTAAGCGAGTATTTAGCTATTAGTTTTATTTTTGTACATAAACCAAAGATTATTCTCATATAATGACAATGATAATGGTAAACATCACCATGTAATGAAGATATTGATTGTATTATATTAAATTTACATTCTTAATTGGTTTTTTATTTAAAGCTTTTTGAATTTAAATGTCATTCTGTTGACATGATACACTATGAACTGAGACATACCAGGTGCAATTTGCTAGTTGGTTGTAACTATTTACTTCCGAAGGGTGGAGTGGGTCGGTCGAAAAGACAAGGTAAACTCGACCGCCACCACTGTCTTGAAATATTCAATATGTTTGGGGAAAAGTGGAAGCCCCAAAGTGACGGAAGAATCTCTAGTGGACCACCCTGCGGAAGTAGGATGCTGAGGTAAACTCTAATGTAGATGGTTATTGTCCAGGGGTCGGATTTCTGTAAGGAAAAATTTGTTAAGATAGACCAAGTATCTATAAAAATATAAAAATAAATATTGGTTTATTTAGTGTATGACAATATGTACAATATATATATATATATATATATATATATATATATATATATATATATATATATATATATATATATATATATATATATATATAGTTAAAAAATTTTGTGGGAAAGCCGTCAGTTGCAAAATAAAAACTCTTTATTAAACGCTGAGCTTTCGGAAACTTTTATTCCATTCTCAAGGCTACAACATGGAAAGAAAAAAGTTTAAATTTTCATAGGAAAAATATAAAGGTTTAAAATACTTACATATAATGCGAGTTTTACTTTAAATAATTATGAAATAACAAACATGAAAAAAAAACCTCTTTGTAAATTTGACTGAAGTCGAAAAGTGTCAAACTGACATACGCAGCTAACTATTATCAAATACTATATAATAACAATACAGGACACTCCGACTGATTTCGTGTTTCAAGAATATCAGCGCCCCTAGCGGATAGTACTGATGTTACGTCGTTCGAGAACGTTTAACACTAGCAATTACTGGTGTTTAACTGTGAATAATTAAGTTTGAGCTGTATTTTTTACAACGAATGTTAGTGGTTGGGTGTGTGCAATCTATAATTGTTTGAATTATAACGTGCTAAATCTATCAAAGACATTTCATAGGTTTCCAAATGATGGCGAAACGTGAATATGATTTGAAGGAGAAGACAAATTCAGAATCACTTTTATGCCAATATGTACAGTTCGCAGAAGATAATTTATTGTGTAATATTTACCATCATGTACCTACTTATAGATAAACTTCGTAAACGGTTGGTTGAAAGGCTTCAATCATAACTTGTCTTCCAGTGCATCAAAAAGAAATATGATGGCAAAAAAAGTTTTGCATTAATAATAAATGATATAAGAGAACTGTTTTTCTATATTCTTCTGTGTCCTTTTTTATTTCAGTATGGCATAAATTGTCACATTTTTTCACGTTTAAAATTATTTTACTTGGTATAGGCTTTTAATTATCTACCCAAGACAAGTTTTTAAAGAGAGACAAGTAGAAATAGCAGATTCAGCCCTATAATAGGTTTATCCACGGAAGTAAGAGTTAGTTTCATCTTTCATCTGCACAATTTCTTAATTATGTACTAAGTATATCAGTTACATATTTTAAAATATTAGATTAATAAGACAGTTTTCATGTAGAGATATAGCAAATTGAGTACTGTGCTACCATTTATACCTAGAACAATTATTTATAGGTAAGTACAGATTGTAACTTAATATCCTCAGAAACAGCTTTCAGTATATTCCTATACCTACCCTTGAAATAGTAGTTTAACAACGGTTGTAAGGTAGTACTTTAAATTATGATGAAATAAGATTATGGGTAAGAGAAATTTGCAGAATTATTCATGCTGAATTCATTTAGGTTTCAAGCTGATTGTTGATACAAATTCTATTTATAACTATATAATCAGAAAATTTTCACTGTTTTGTCATGTACAAGTTTTTATATTCATCAATGATAAACCAAATGTCTAAATTAAGAATATGCAGGTAAATATACAATTCAAATTACCCGCTCAGTTGTCAGTACTTCACCCGAAGTGGCGCTAGTGTACTTGTCACAAATATCACCAATGCTAAAGCATATGAGTGTCCCTATTGTCATTATATAGTATTTGCTATTATGTATTTGAATTTGTTTTTTGTTTGTGTCTAGGAAATATAAATAGGGGTAGTGATTACTAAAATTATTATCTTTCTTTAAGTTTATTAAACGGTCGTTAAAAGTAATTTCAAATTCTTCTAAACACATTCTTCTATTACTCAAGGTTTCACAGTGTAAAATTGAAACATTACTAAAATTTATATTGTGGCCAGTGTAGAGATTATGTTCAGACAGAGCGCAAGTTATTTTTTGTAAACGTATGTCACTTTTGTGCTGTGTTAATATATCTTTAAGTACTCTGCTTGTTTGGCCAATGTATCTTAAAGCACAATTATTATATGGAATACAATATACCACTCCAGACACTTTGGAAATTTCATCCTTACTTTCGAGTTAACTGAAAATTTGAATAAACTGTTTTTGAATATCGAAACGTTATTTTTAAATTGGTTTTATCTTTAAATATAAACTTTAACCTATAGGAAATACTCTTAATGTATGGGATTGATATGTAAAAAAAGTTATATGTTTGCGAACTCGAAATTATATGGGTGTTATGTCTGTCAGATAAATTTGATACTGTTTGTAGAGATTGTCTTGTAATGGTGATTGTTTGAACAATTGTATAAGAGTCTATTAAGTAGTTTGGGAGAATAAGAGTTGTTAACAAAAATATTATAAAGTTTTCTTTTTTTTTTTTCATGGAAAGAAGGATGGCATATCTTTAATATTCTATTTTTTAAACCTAATAAAATGTTAATTTTAGTTTTAAATAAATGATCTGAATGAAAGTTGATATACCTTTGAGAATTAGTTAATTTAAACAATATGTTATTGATGATTTACTTGAAACATGTATACCAAAATTAAATTTTAATATTCCTTTTTTTTAAAAATATGTTCTCGACATTATTTGTAGTATTCCTCTACATTCAACAACACACATTTTAGATGTTTTTATTTCTTACAACCAATTTATTAAATTTATATAAGAAGAGGAAACAGATAACATTCCTAGATATAAAATTAATTAGAACAAACAACTTTTTTATTTATTTCATCAACACACCACGAGGGCTTACAGCCTAAATACTATCGTACTGTGGGTGTTGACAAGGAGGAAAGAGGCAACTTGTTAATTCTGGACTTGAAGGTTTGGAGGTTAGGAGGAGAAGGAAAAACATGTGCCGGCAAGGAATTCCACAACTTGGAAGTCCTTGGGACAAAAGAGCGGGCATAGCAAGATTTTCTATGTCTGGTGACCTGGACAGTAAAAGGGTGCATTCGCTCTGTTCCCCTGGTAGATCTGTTGGGGGCAGTAGGTGGAGGAACTATGGAAGAAAGCTCCTCTGAGCAGTGCCCGTGCAGATATCTATAAAAGACAGAGAGAGAGGTCATCAGTCAGTGGGCAAGACATGGCAGCCTTTGGGTGAGGGTAGGGTCACCGATGAGACGTATGGCTCTATTTTGATTGGAGTCCAGGATAGCAAGTGTAGAAGCGGCAGCTGCATCCCAGATGTTGGCCTTATTTGTGAAGTATATAAGGTATAGAGATTAGCTGGCGAAAAGTATTTGCGAGCCCGGAAGAGGAAACATAATTTCTTAGCAACCGCTTCTGCAATTGATGTGACATGTTGGTGCCAATTGAGATTTCAATCCACATAAATGCCAACGAGAGAAAAGGACTCATTACTTTGAATAACTTGGTTGTTAATTTTGATGGGTCTAGGGCTGGTGTATCTCTTATGAGAAAGAAAGCAAGACTGAGATTTGGTGGGGTTGATTGTACAAGATTTCTACTTCCCCAGTCTAATATTTTTTGGAGATCCACGGAGATAGAACCCTCCATGAGTCTGCGATCCTCATCTAATTGGGCTAAAGAGACAGGCTTAGAATATTGTATATTTGAGTGGAGGGTGCTGTCGTCCGTGTAACTGTGAACTGGGTTGGATGTGCTAGAGAGGAGGAGGTGGAGAAGAAACAGAGTAGGGGCTAAAGCTGAACTTTGAGGAACTCCTGCATTAATTGGATACAGTTTAGAGGAATGGCCATCCACGACAACAGAAATGCTCCAGTTGGAGAGAAAATTGTTGTCCAGGTACAGAGTTTTGGTGGTAGGCCATAGGCCAGAAGTTTATTAAGCAGCGCTGCGTGCCAGACCTGGTCGAATGCTTTGGATATGTCTAGAGCGACAATCTGGGATTCACCGTGTAGTTCCATAGACTTGTTCCAAGAATGGGTGACAAAGGAAAGGAGGTCGGCAGTTGATCTGCGCTGACGGAATCCATACTGCCTGTCGTGAATTAAACTGTGTTTTTCAAGAAATTTTAGTAACATAATTTTAGATTGGTATGTAAAGCTAACTAATGTGAGAGAGTCATTCTTCCCCGCTACCATATCAGCTTCCTATGAAATAGACCACACATGCACACACCACCCATAAGAGATAAATGCTTTACTGTGTTTTTCGTGCATGGTATACAATTCGGATTTTAAATATGCATGCGTGTTTTAAGAACTATGGAGTCATCGGTCTTGTTGGAAGGTATTTACAAGTGTTTTGAACAAGTCAGGGAAATATTTTATTTAGAAGTTGTAATCATCTTAGAGCACCATTGGGGGAAATGTGTTGAGGATAGCGCCCTTCCTCCTATTTGAAATACTAATTCCAAGAATACATTATGGATAATGGCTGTTCTCTATATTAGGGCAGTAACTATGACCATCACAAAGTAACTCTATGAGCCAGTCAGTTAATAGTTTCTAAATTGTTTTTAGTTGTATCACAGCATAGATATATATCTATCTATCATCATCTGATTGAGATCTCAAAAAAATAATTTGAGTATATTTTTGTTGATATTGTGTATGTTAATAAAAAAAAACAAATATTTTTATATACAATTTTTATTGCGTAGAAAAAATAAATAAATACATTAAGAAATTACAAATTTAAAACAATTTTGAATTCGGTTGATTCTAACAAGTTTAAATCTTTGATCAGATTTACAATTGTCAATTGATATAAATAAACATTCTCAGATTATTACTAACAAAAGAGCAATTTCTTAAAACTAATAAACATTTGGCAAGATTTCCTCAGCAGAAGGTGGAAGATCATCTAAATCAGATAGTGTACAAACCACCAGCAAAAGTCGAGGAAACTATATGTACAAGTAGTCATTTTTAATTATGTTTCATTTAAGTAAAATAAAAAAATAAGGCAAATTAAGAGTTTCATTAATGAATATTTACTACACAATACCACTTGCAGGCATAGTTAGGTGTAGTACCTCATTATAATTCTTTGGTTGAAAGAATCAAATTATTTGACTACCTGTTTAAATAAAGCATTTAATAACTCCCAAAAAACATATAAAATTTAAATAATACAGGTGATTAAGGTTGCAGATCTACCAGGGCGGCAGGGCCGCGGACGAGCCCTGAGGAAAAAAAAATATAGGTGATTACATCTGTTACTTATTGATATACTTGATTTTCACTTATTACTGGCGATATAGTACACCACTCTTGGCACAATACATAAAATATTGTTACATAATATTTACAATAACATCCACACTGACTTGCCTGAAAAATTTTATTTGTACAGATCAATATAAGTTTTTCACGAAAGCATTATATAAGAAAGTTAATAAGAGGTTTAAACAATCTGCAAACGCTCTGGTAACCCCAGTCATATAAAATGACATAGGGGATATCTCAATTATGGAGCTGAGAAATTAAAAACAGAAGATGTCCGAGAGCTGAATGGAATAATATTGTTGGACAAGCGAATGCTAATAGTGGACTGTAGGGCTCTATGAACCATGACTTCAACCCCAACAGCCGCCATGGAGGTGTTGCTGGATCTGCCCCTCCTACACTTAGTTATTATGGGGGAGGCCAGACTAGGACTATACAGACTAGCCTGTAATGGTAGACTGAAGATCAACCCAGGCTTCAGGGGCCACTGCAAAATTCAGGAGATCGTGAAGGAGCCCATGCTTGAAATGAGGCCAGACTTCGCGAGCGCAAGAATCTGCGGGGAAAACAATTTTACAGTGGAAATCCCCGACCGCGAGGCATGGCGGGAGGAGACGCTGGGCATACTAGATGACGCGCTCGTCTCGTTCACGGACGGATCCGGCGGGGAGTGTGGGACGGGGACAGGTGTTTATTCGGAAGGACCGAGGGTATTTCCCTCAGAGCCCATGCAACAGTCTTTCAGGCCGAAATGTACACCATCCTGCACTGTGTGAGGGAGAACAAGAGGAGGGGCTACACCAACAAGCGGATCCTCATAGCCATAGACAGCCAGGCAGCCCTTAAGGTCCTCAGTAGCCCACAGGTAATTTCCAGGCTGGTAAGTGAATGCCGAGATGAGACGAGCGACTTGGCTGGGCAAAATGAGGTCACCCTCATCTGGGTGCCGGGTCACTCGGGGGTCAAAGGCAATAAAGAAGCTGACAGTTTCGCGAAGAGAGGATCAGCAGAACCCTTTATGGGACCAGAACCGGTTCTGGGCATGACAAAGAGCACTGCCAGGGGAGCCATTAAGTCCTGGGTCAGAAACCAAGGTGTACTGGGCAAATTATCCAGGGCTCAGACATGGGAAGTCAATAATTGAGAACCCAGTTCAAAGAGAGCTGTGGAGCTGCTAAATCTTAGCAAAGGGCAGCCCAGAAACATAACAGGTCTCTTGACAGGATACATGGTCGTCAAGAAACACCTGCATAAAATGGGACGGTTCCAGGGGAACCTTCCATGCAGACTCTGCGGCAAGGGGGAGGAATTAGCCCAGCACATCTTGTGCGAGTGTAAAGCTCTGGACCGCGAAAGACAACTGATCTACGATCAGTCTAGACCGGAGACAGAGCAATATGAAACCTCACCCTACCAATCGCTGTGCAGACTAGTTCAAGGCACAGTGATTTTGGAATGGGTGGAGTATAAAGACTAAGGGCATCCACAATAATCTAAAGGCTGCAGTGCTATCGGGGCAGCGAAGACGCGGACGAGCCCTGAGTGGGAAAAAAGGGCTCTATGAATAAGAAAATTGTTATTTTTCTAAAAAAAGACTATCATCAGCATTTATATATATAGAAAAAGTCCAGTTTAGTTAAAGCTTTAAAAATAAAGAAAAATACATCATTGAGTGAGTGAAGATTTGAACCTATGATGACAACTGATAAGTACAATTAGGAGAACCCAATTCATCACAATACAGTTTTTACATCGAACGATAGTTTCACTAACAAAGTTAGCGTCATAAGAGGGATGAATAAACTAAATAAACTAACCGAATATAAAATGTGTGTCCTAAGAAAGAATATTTGATAATGGCACACAATTACAAAAGCAGGTATGCAGTTTTAATCACATGAATTTAAGACTCAACAGTAAGGGTCTGTATACCTGCGTAGAGGAGACTGTCTGCAACTGCTTGGCAACTAACATGTAAGTAGTAGTTGAAATTTTTATCCGCTTATTTTATTTATCCCTCTGATGACGATAACTTTGTTAGCGAAACGATTGTGAGATCTAGGAGTCGTTCTAAGCTTTGCCGTATCATCGAAGTGCTAACGGGTCACTGTAGCTTTATACGACACACATTGCTAGGTGTCGAGAAGCATCCCATTTGCCAGGAATCCGGTGAGACCGAAGAAACGTCTTATCACTACCCGTATGAATATGAAGATTTTGAAGTCTTCAAACAGAATTGTTTGGATCACGGACTCTACAGCCAGAGGAGTCGAGTAAGTTCTGTCCGATGGGAGACAACCATGACCTTTATTCTGAGGTTGAGGAGGTTTGATGACAAAACCGAGGAGGAGTAGGACATGGGTACTGAATGCCTGGATTGGCAACAAGGGCCCGATGTGGCCTACCTACCTGGCGCTAATCTCCCCACCATTGCTACTACTACTTATAAGCGAATATAATTGTTTTTTCCTTATCATACATCGAAAAGGCAATAAAGAAAGTAAGTTGATAATATTAGCAATATTGGTACAGCTGTAGTAGTTGTCAGCTACTAGTTGCCGGCGGTTGTCACTATGATTTGTGTCATGTTTAGAAGAGGTGTCCACTGCTGGCAACAGTGTGCGACAGGTTGAGTGTCGTAGTCGGCGGCGCTGAGAAGGGGAGCGTCTGGGTGAGGGGCGGCTTTTGCGGGCTTGATGGTGGGTGGTTGGGTTGGGGACTCGAGTATTGGGGGCGTTTCTAGACTTTGATCTGGAGAGGCCTTCGATGCTTGGGTTTGTGACTCCACTGCCCGCCGCTCAGTAGCGCCTCCCGTGGTGCCACCAGCTGCGATGGGCAACTTTCACATAAGGCATAAGCCTCCAAAGTTTGTGCTCACCCGATAACGCGCCCGCGGCAATAACAGAATGGAAACATTCAAACCCAATCGTCATTGTGCGAAATTTTTCCAACGGAGGTGGGGAGTAAGGTCCGGTACTCCAGTGAGCGGAGTTTTAGTGAGTACGAGTCTCACAGTAGCTCGATTTCCCACGCACTACAGTGTTGTGAGTGAGGTCTGCATGATGCGTTTCTACACTCCTGTATCCAAAAACAAAAAAGCTATTGGGTACATAGACACAGATTTTCTTTAAACATCGATACATTTATATTAACGTAAAAGATTGGATTTTTATTGGTGCCTGTTATTACTCAAAGGTTTTTGTTGTTTGCTACTAAATAATTTTTCAAGAAAGTCAGCTAATAGCAAAAATACATTTTACAGTTGTCTGTATAAAAGTTATATAGCTATTTATTCTTACAATATACTTGTGCAATTAACTAGTGAATTTTTACATTGTAAATCAAATGCTTCTCACCTTTTTTTTATTCTTTGATTCATGTTTAATTTGTTCATTTTATTAGTGAATTTACGCGTCGACCTGCAAAGCGAGAGGTCACGGATTCGATTCCCGAGCAGGCCCACAAGAAGTTGACCCTGTCTGTAAATTTGAAATAAATAAAAATCGGAGAATTGCGCTAATGGCCAGAGATGTCACAATTATTAAGTAAATTTATATATATATATATATATATATATATATATATATATATATATATATATATATATATATATATATATATATATATATATAATTTACAAATCTAGGCATGATAACTACATAAGAGTAGAGTCTTATTCATCTAACCTTTCAAATTATTCCAACCAAACCCAACCAACATCATAGTGATGATTGCAGCTGGGATATGAACTTAAAATGAGAAGTTCTTACATAATTAAATTTTCGTCCCTTTCAAAAAAACTTACCACAAAAATTAAACTGAGAAGCATTTTTCAAAAACTATGTACATAACATAAATATCATTGTTTACATTTAGAGCTACGATAATACTGAAGTACATGAATAATTAAATTAATAGTAAGCTAGGAAATATTCCTATTTATTTACAAAAAAAATGCATATTTATATACATGAAGACTCATATTGTGGATTTCTTAAAATTAAATGATTATAAAAAGCAAATAACAAAAAAATAAACCAACTTAAATAGATATCAGTCAATTGACAGAAGAAGCAAAATAACTGCCACAAGAGGGAGCTAGTTGCTAGTTTACAAAAACTATTTACAAAGCTTAAGTGGTAACAAAAAAATAATTAAGGAACTAAAACTATAAAATTAAACTGACACAGAATCAGTCTCAAAAATGTCAGAGAAGTCTAGCACGTTAACGAATAAAAAAATGTCATGGGTAAAAGGACAAACTGTGAATTTTGTTATACTGATTATGAAAAAAAAAATCAAAAGTAATCCTTTAGAAAAATTAAATACAACTTTATGTGCTTATACTGAAATTAAAAGTCTATAGTGAAAAATATTACGTATTAAAATAACTATGTTTGGTTAACTTAAAAGGGATTATATCTGTTTTGGCATATTTTGGATGCAGAATAATACCCCCTTTCCCCTTATCCCAAGTACCAAGAGATGCTTACTTAACAATAAATTGTCAAGGAGCTTTATTAAAAGATTCTCCTTTAAATATTTTAAAATAAAAATCGTGCCACGTTGTAAAACACAACCTGGAAAGATCTTTGGTTAACCAAAAATGTAGTCTAGTTAACCAGGCTATAGATTTGTAGGATGTCTAAACATATAAAAAGATCAAAACTGAATTAGAAAAATCTGTGGTTAATGGACTTGAGCTGCTGAGACCATCTAATTTATTTTAACTAACTAAAATATAAAAGGAAACTGAACTGAATAATTAAGTGGATTAATTGTTATTGACCTTACTTGGTAAAACTATTCCATGTAAATATAGATGTGGAGAACTGGATTCACAAGTCCTTGTTTTCTTCTATGTAACCGTTTTCGCCTTTTACGGCATCGTCAGACAGGAAAAAATTGATATGATTTATACACATTCATGACAACTATAAAAATAAATTTAAGTGACAGATGATGTCTTTAAAATGTTTATGTGATGTATGTCAATATTTAACATGAAAATAAAATCAATTTGGAACAATAATAACCATAACAACTATAATTATAAAACAACTGATTAACAATAATAGTTATAGAAGCAAAATATATATAACAAAAATATTGACAACTTATAACATTATTGCAACTATTTTTAGTACAGTTCGGCGTTTCTGCTATATTTAATTAAAAAGATGAGTTTTTAAGAAACGGGGAGTCCCCAAAATCCATTCCTTCATTGAAACCAGGGCAGTTGTTGTCGCATATGTGCTTTTTATCTCTAATGCTTCAATAAAAAAGGCAAGTTTTTGCTTGTCATTACAAAAATGTATAGTGGCTCTATGTGGTTATTTACTGTCTGCAAATATTTAGCAAATGTAAATTTGTCAACCAACTGAACGCAGAAATCTGTTCTTTATGTATCTGGTGTTAAAACTTCTACAAGTTTGACCAATATATACTGCGTTGCAATATGTAGAACCTAATTTATAAATTCCAGTTTTGTTAAGAAACATGATTTTTCTATTGTATTCTGTTGTAAGGTTTATAAGCTATTTTTGTGTTTCTACAGGCATTTACAATTTTCAAAATGTTTTCTGAAATGTTTTGATAACATATCATATGTTATCCTTTTTGTCACTACTATTTGGATAAATTAAATTTATATCTACGGTTGTGTTAACTTTATGCGCTAAATCGTTTTCTGGTATTTTATTCAGAATGGATTTGATTTCGATTAATTTAACGTTTGTCATGTTTTAAAGTAAATGTCCTTAAAAATTCATGTGAATTTTTAGGACTAAAGATATGTGTCTTTAGCCTTTCCTATTCTGAGATATATCTAAAAGCTATTTTATATCCAGAAGCTAATATCTCTTTAATGTTGTTTGTAAATTTAAATTGTGGACAGTATTTAAAACCTTTATTTAGAAAGGAAATCTTTTCACGTGTAAAAAGTGTATCGCTCAAGTTTTCAAATATTGTGTAGAAGTTATATAAATATATCAACAGAAAACATTTAACTACTAAAAATAGTTGCGTAAGACAAAGGTTCTGGGTGATAAGTGGCAATAGAGGTTAAGGCCTTTACATACATAAATGCGTCACTTGCCACAAATATAAAACTAATGTGGCAAAACTGATAATGGGATATTTGCCAGCAGATCGAGTAATACAGGTCTGGGGTGTTCGAAAAGGTTGGCATTGATTTTGCTGGTCCGCTGAATGCTGAATATCAAGCAGTTCAGAATAAGGCGGGCAGTCATAACAAAGGCATACATTGCACTTTTTGTGTGTTTCACAGCAAAGGCCATCCTCATAGGATTAATACCAGACCTTAAAACAGATACATTTTTGGCTGCCCTTAAAAGATTTATAGGTCGACGGTGTTGCCCTTCAGTTATTTACTCCGATAATGGAAATACATTCAAGGCGGCTAACAAATTAAATCATATATATATATATATATATATATATATATATATATATATATATATATATATATATATATATATATATATATATATATATATATATATATATATATATATATATATATATATATATAAATCGTTTAAATCACATTACAATGAGTAATGAGTTAATTGATCAGATATCACGAACTCATAATATTCAGTTGCAGTTTATTCCTATGTATTTCCTCAATTTTGGAGATTTAATTGAGATAAAATTAACGAAGTTTAGTTTAAATCGCGTAACGGAAAACAGTCAACTGACTTACAAGGAAATGCAAACTGTTCTCATACAAATTGAGTCAGTGTTAAACTCAAGACCATTGTGCCCATTGATGTAAATGACTTTAATGCACTGATCCCAGCTCATTTCCTCGTGGAACAACCATTGACCACAATTCCGGAATCCGATATAAGCTTGCAGCCAATCAATTGCCTCTCCTTCTGGACGCAATGCACCAGGGTACACCAGCACTTCTGGAGATGGTATAAAGAATACTTAAACCATCTACAAAACAAGCCAAAATAGCACAAACAACAGCCAAACATTAAAGAAGGGCAGCTAGTTTTAGTGAAGCAGGACAATCTCTCCCCCGGTCAGTAGGCATTAGCCAGTATTATTAAAACAATTTCCGGATTTGATGGTAAAGTGGGAGTAGATGCAATAAAGTACTCAACTTAAAAAACAACAAGGGTGGCAATCTCAAAGACCTCTCATTTGCCTATTAAATAACACATATAAAGAAACATGTTTTTTATCCACAATTTTGAGACTCATGTAATTATAAATTCATACCTAATTTTAACTTGGTTTCGTAGTCATTAATTGTTTAATTTAGATTAACTCGTTTTTTGCTATCATTACTTAAAAGTAATATTAATGTTGGATTTCATAAAGTTTGTAAAGACTTTTAGATTTTTTTTGTAATTAAACATGATTATGGTCCATATAAGTAGCTATTGCCGATGAAGCCTGCCCCCCAAGCATATTGAGGATAGTCAATACACATGTATACGTAGTCATGTTTCTTTGTCTATAGAGGTCAGCATCGCTCCGGCATCATCCCCTATACGTCTCACCCCCGCCAAGGGTGTGTGACGCGGGCATTAACACATTAAGCCAGAACAACTGAATCAGTTAGGACGTCTTTATATCTTTTACAATACATTATACAAATATATATATATATATATATATATATATATATATATATATATATATATATATATATAAATTATACCCTTTAAACAACATACAAAACCAACTAACTACTGTCATTTACTTTTATATCACATAGTTATATAGTGTCAAGTGTAAATAGTATTTTGTACATACAAAATAATTGTTATATAAAAACGTTAGTAAATCCTTCGGGGGTGTTAGTGTTGTTAACCACCCCTTAAATCCATGCAGAGCAATTAGTGTTGCTTGTCAACACTGTTATTTTTAATTAGTCATTTTATAGTTATTATTATTGTTATGGTTATTATTACCTATATTATAATAAGTTGATTTTATTCTCATGTTAGATGTTTTAACATACATCACATAAATAAATAATGGCAGAGTTCACCAGGCGCCAACAGTTGGATAGTTGTGTTAACATATGTGTTCACCAGCCCCGCTAAGTTTCCGCTGGAACTCAACTGTCGCCAGTTTGTCAAAGCCGAATGGCAGACAAACGTCACAAATAGTGCTTGAAATCAACTGTGCGTTCATCAGTCTCCAACTGCTGAAATGTATCAGTAGGCAGCAGTAAAGCACTTAAACTTAGCTGTTGGCGTCTCGTGAACTCTGCCATTATAGAGACTTTATCTATCATTTTCATTTTATGTTTAAAGAATTTTTAACAAAATACCCTAAACTAAGATTTTTACTTATAGTTGTCATGAATGCGTATATCTACATAAACTCAACTTTCTCCTGCCTAACGATGCCTTAAAAGGCGAAATAAGTTGCAGAGAAGAAAACAAACCACTTATGAAACCAGCGAAGAAGTCTCGACATCTGTTTAGTATTAAACAGTTCCACCAAGTAAGCACAACAAGGATGAATTAAGTTCCATCATAGCCCTTATAATTATTTTCGAATTATAAATGGCTATGTTGAAGTGTTGCGTGAAATTATTTTACAAGTACCCAAATGATATTACACCTTTTAGTTTTCGTTTAACCATTGTACATAAGTGGTCGTCATTTTTGTCAACATCCCTTTTTTTGGTCAACCAAGCATGTTAGTATAACCACAGCATAAAAGAGTTTCTTATGCTGTGGTAGAACTATAGATAAGGATTATGACAATAAATAAACATTAAACATCACAACACTGAACATAATCATGTAGTAATAAATACATCGTCACATCAATATGTGTGAATCAATTTTCAACAGGTGGTTTCTAAAGGTATAGATTTTGTCGTATTGGTGACACTGTTTGTCATAGTATCACCCATTGATGGATTACCCTGCGAACTGGAGGAATGGTGTTGTGTGGTTGCGCCGTTTCTGTTTTCTCTGTGTTTCCTCAAACACCATAAGCGTTTCACAGCGGAAAGAACCTGAAAACATAAAAATATTTAAACTCATACACTGATGAAAGAGTCCAACAGTTATGCTTAGTTTTATTATTTTTTCCCCGACAAAACCGCTCATCCAACGAACATTTTTCAGGTGGTAAAAAAGCTGAGAATTACGTCCAGTTACTCGATAAAACTATCTAAGTTGTCATAACGTTGATGACGTAAAAAATCAGAACACATGATTACATATGCCAGCGATTTTTTATTTATTTCAACAACACACCACAAGGGCTTACAGCCTAAATACTATCGTACCGTGAATGTCGACAAGGAGGAAAGAGGCAACTTGTTAATTCTGGATTTGAAGGGTTGGAGGTTCGGAGGAGAAGGAAAACATGCGTCGGCAAGGAATTCCACAACTTGGAAGTCCTCGAGACAAAAGAGCGGGCATAACAAGATGTTCTATGTCTGGTGACCTGGACATTCGCTCTGTTTTACTGGTAGATCTGTTGGGAGCAGCAGGTGGAGGAACTATGGAAGAATGCTCCTCTGAGCACTGCCCGTGCAGATATCTATAAAAGAGAGAGAGGTCACCAACGGCACGTCGGTGGGCAAGGCATGGCAGCTTTTGGGTGAGGGTAGGGTCACTAATGAGATGTATAGCTCTCTTCTAAATGGAGTCCAGGATAGCGAGTGTAGAAGCGACAGCAGCACCCCAGATGTGGAAGCAGTATTAGAGGTTTGGCCTTATTTGTGAAGTATATAAGGTATAGAGATTATCTGGTGAAAAGTATTTGCGAGCCCGGGAGAGGAAACCTAATATCTTAGCAGCCGCTTCTGCAATTGATGTGACATGTTGGTGCCAATTGTGATTTTGATCCACAGAAATGCCAAGAAGTGAAAAGGACTCGTTACTTTGAATAACTTGGTTGTTCATTGTAATGGTTCTAGGGCTGGTGTATCTTTTATGAGAAAGAAAGCAAGACTGAGATTTGGTGGGGTTGCATTGTACAAGATTTCTACTTTCCCAGTCTAATATTTTTTGGAGATCCACGGAGACAGAACCCTCCATGTGTCTGCGATCCTCATCTAATTGGGCCCAAGAGACAGGCTTAGAATATTGTATATTTGAGTGGAGGGTTCTGTCGTCCGTGTAACTGTGAATTGGGTTGGATGTGCTAGAGAGGAGGCCATTGATGTGGAGAAGAAACAAAGTAGGGGCTAAAGCTGAACCTTGAGGAACTCCTGCATTGATTGGATATAGTTTAGAGGAATGGCAATCCACAACAACAGAAATTCTCCCGTTGGAGAGGAAGTTTGCTGTCCAGGTACAGAGTTTTGGTGGTAGGCTATAGGCCGGAAGTTTATTAAGCAGCGCTGCGTGCCAGACCTGGTCGAATGCTTTGGATATGTCTAGAGCGACAATCTGGGATTCACCGTGTAGTTCCATAGAATTGTTCCAAGAATGGGTGACAAAGGAAAGAAGGTCCGCAGTTGATCTGCTACTGCCTGTCGTGGATTAGATTGTGTGTGTATTACACCCGCTACTCTCCCCGTATCTACGCCCTTAAGTGCCGATAACGGTCAACAGCAACATTAGATGCCGTCAATTCGAAATGCACCAGGCGAACGACATTCCAATAAAAAGTCGTCCAATCCGTCAGGTCGATTAACGGCATCCTAGTACACAACCGTTTATCGGCAGTTTAAGTACATAAATAAAATAATAACAGTAAAAATACAAAATGATCATACTAACACTAACTTTGACTAGGCTATTTATTATTATTATATAGTATGAGTGGCTACTTACTTGTGGCTGGCATCCCACAACAATGAAAATGAAGACACCTTGTAAACAGTTAATAAGGTCAGTAAAATACCAAAGGGAATGTGGTCCTCCAACCGCCCATGAGACGATGTCTGCGATCCATGTAACTCCCATAACTACTACGAGTTTCAGGCATACACGCCCTAATGCGGCCCTGTAAAAAAATTAAGTTTATTTTTGAATCTTAATATATAAAGACATACATTGTATTTTACTACATGTCTAATAAAAATATAAATACAAAACAAAACGAAAGTCTTATGTAGTTTAGAGATAAATAAATTTAACTTTTTTTTTCTCCCTCAGGGCTCGTCCGCGGCTCTGCCGCCCCGATAGCACTGCAGCCCTTGGCCTATTGTGCATTACCCTCCACCTTAAGCTCGATCTCAACGACAGAAGTGATTTGAAAAATCATCCGCTGCCGGTGAGTCTCGAACCGTCGTCCCCCCGAGTCCGAATTGGGAAGTTTTACTGGACTTTCCAACACGGCCACGGCGGCACAACTTTAACTTTACTACTATATTAAAGTTTGAAGTATTTGTGGATTTTAGCTACCCCACTTGGTGTAATCGCCACAACACACAGCGCCGTTTCGGATGGCATATATGGGACTCCATAGAATGGAACGAACTGGGCATGCGAATTTTGATGAACCCATATATTTGATATGAATGACTGATTACGTCACTCGCTGGGTGTACCTCAGAACTACCTCCTTCTAAGTCATGCATTTGGGGATTTCTTAACATGGAATGGGTAAATTCAGCTAAGGAATCTAGCAACCCTGCGAAGAGAGGCAACGAATAGTCAGAGTTTCCGCTAGGTGGAAGACTGGTTTTACACTCATGTGTCAAAGCCCGTGATGGGTAACAGAGCGATCATTTATGACGATAAGAATATTCTTATACTTTGGTGAGGCCAAAAATTGACTTGTCCATGCACGCCAACACAAAAAGCCAAGAATAAAAAGGCTTCATTAAATAATTGGATCTATATTATGTCAGTCAGGTAGCCCTTAATGAGATCATAAGCTATGAGTTGTCTTCGGCACTGGTTGGAGAATGGAGCGAAGAACTCAGACAGCAGATGCGAATATACTAAAGTTGATATGGATGCGAAGCTACTGTGGGAAAGATGGAAACGAAAAAACTTGCAAAATATATGGACCCAGTGCCGGTTTTGCCTATGTCAAAATGCGAAATCCGTAACGAAATCAACCAGTGGATTCGTAATATACATTGATTTTACTGGGAAAGCATACCAGGTTTAGAAGCTCATTCAAAATGTCTGAGGCAAAAAGAAAGCTGGACTGTCATGGTTCAACAAAGCGCAACTCATCATTATTGTCAAGTACCTGACAGGAGACACTACTATGAGGGTACACCGCAATAAAATCAATACTGCGTACATTCAGATTATTTATTTATTCATCAAGTACTGCATCCCCACAGCCTTATCCATTTAAGCGTGAGAATATACAGTGTAAAAAAATACATGTACAATACATTATTATTAAAGCAAATATTAAAACAACAATAATAAGAACAAAACAGAAACAAAAAAAACCTATGCAGAGCTGAAGAAGGCAAACTTAATTTATCTATAAGAAGTTTGAAATATAGTAACGGACCTGTAGATAGGTTGCAAGTTGTGGCACGTAGTATAAAAGGAAGACGATTGCTGCGAATGGGTACGCGCTAGGGGGGAGATAAAATGCAACCGGATAACGTGTCATAGAGCAGTGTGTATCAGCAACCAGCCTCTGTGCTATCAAACGTCAGTTAATGTTGCTGTTGATCACCTTATACAAAAATACAACTGAATGGTACTGCCGTCGGCGCTCAAGTAATGACGCATCCAATCTTTTAAGAAGAAGACTATTTGGGTACCTAATGGGCGGATAAGAGCCATTTAGCCTAAATGACAGATATCTAAGTAGTCTTCTTTGAATTTTTTTTCAGTTCTTGCTTAGAAATTTCATACAAAAGTGGCCAAATAACGGAAGCATATTTAAGACGCGTACGAACAAAAACGTTAAACAAGCTTAGCAAAACAGTATATGAAATGTTCCGACCGATACGAATGATGTACCCAGGCGTTCCACAACATTTCGAAACGGTTTTTGGTACATGCTGGTTAAAAGATAACTGGGGGTCAAAAATGACGCACAAGTCTTTTACAGTATCTAATCTAGTTAATACTTCTCCGCTGATAATATAGGGATATATCACAAGCTCCTTTATACAGTGACAGTATAGTGTATTTGTGCACATTAAAACCCAGACAATTTCGCTTACACCAATAAGCCAAAATGTATATGTTCTTTTGCAAATGATAGCAGTCTTCCCAAGATGAAATTTTGTGGAAGAGCTTTAGATCATCGGCATGCAAAATATGCTAAAAGGTAACTGAAACAGCTATGTATGTACATTCTTTGAACATATGAAGCACTGGATACATACACTGTATAAAATACAGTGTTTGTTTGAGATATAAGTAATGGTACCAGATAATTTCCTTTCACATTGTTGGATATATCCACACAAATTGGCACAGGGTGTTCCATTTCTCTCTGTCGTGTAAAAAGAGTTTTGAACAACGGCAGGTGTAATAAGTGTGTTAGGCTGCATGGTCGAGAGACCGAAACACTATTGGGGCTAACATACATTAACCAATGTGCAGTAAAGAAAAGGGGTCTACGGTTTCCAGTCTATCATGCAACACAGTTAATTGCTAATACTCTTGGTAGACAGGTTGGTCAGGTTGGCGTAACATATATGAACTTGGGCAAGGCATTTGATCGCATTGATCAAATCGTGTTACTTGAAACTTCTCGGCGAGTTTCTCGGCCCTCTCTGACTATGATGACTTTAATTCCATTTGTTATTACACAATTTCAGTTATCACTCAAGGTTCAAACCTCGAACCTCTAGTCTTCTTATTTTTCAATAACACCCTGAGCTTTGTTTTTCGGGCCAATCATCTTCTTTTTACTAACGATCTTAAATATTATTCTTCTATAGGTGGAGGTGATGATTGTGTAGAGCTGCAATATGGGATAGATGAGAGTTGACAAGTGGTGTGTTGACAATAGACTGTACTTGAATTTGTCAAAGTGTAAGGTGGTCTCAACTAGACTGTACTTGAATTTGTCAAAGTGTAAGGTGGTCTCAACTAGTATCACAAATATGCGTATAATAACGCCTGTTCATACTATTGTTAGCAATTATAGCTCCACACACGGGCGGATTTAGGGGAAGGGTCACGCACCACTCCCCTCAGGTTAAAAGTAGACAAAGATCAAGGAGTTTAATACGTTTTTTGTGTGCTGTGGAGTTTCCATCACACTTTGGGTTTACGATGTTAAAAGGAAACTATATACCAAAATTTATATTTCTATGTTGCAAGAAAAAAAAAGTTATAAAAAAATATTTGGTGCCAGATCATTTCCATGAAAATTCACTACCATAACGCACTTGCTGCACCCAGACTTTTTGATATTCGTGCAATCAAGAGTTTTGCTGTGAATGCCCAGGACACAATTTGAGCAGACCTGTAGTAGAAAGCCTGACAATGAGTTTTTGAAAGTAATTTTCCTCAATATAAAGCGTTATAATTTTCAGAATATTTTTTCATAATAGGTATAAACGTAGAACTATTTTATTATGTGGTTCATTATAAGAGTAATGTCTATGTACTAGTGTAATAAACCTCAATCTGGCTCATAAGAATAGTAACTAACAAGGTATAAATCTAATGACAACAATGTAGAACGTAATAAACGTAGACACAGCTATGACGGTTCTAACAAGATAGGTATTACCTGGCTTTTTCTTCAAGAGAAACTGATACTAATATTATTTAGTGGCTATTGTGTAATAATTTCTGCTTGGTTGTAGCGTCGTATTTGAGACAGACTTCTTTGGATCGTGAAACTCAGAATAGACGATAAAAATAATAGGTATGGTCATAATTACGAGACTCCAACCGGTCGTACAAGGGGTTATTATGCCCGTTTTTGTTGCAGCTGCCGTCCTTGATATTCCACAAGAAGACCAATTTGATATAACAGAAATACCAGCCGTCAAATTTATTGAAATATCGATGTCCATCAATAATTTATCTAGCAATGTGAAAAATGGGAACTATAAAATGTGAAAATTGAAACTATGAAACTAATTTTGATTATCAGGTATTATCATGCACGAGCTGTGTGAATATAAAGAATTATTTTCAGTAATAATTATTTAACCATTAAAATTTTGGAATCTGCAGTTTTTTCTTAACTTGACAAAAGTTTCCAATTTCGTTCTTAATCAGCTAAGTTTCCAATTCGTTCTTAATCAGCTAAGTTTCCTACCATTTTAACAATTTTGTCACTTAGAAATGTCGTTATTTCGGTCTGCCGATATGTATTCTTAGTATTTTATTTTATATAGCAGTATTTGTTTCTTTCAGTGCTTGTACTTTTACATTGTACATGATGGCCAAATCAAATTTTTTGTAGATTCACTTTTTTTTGTCTCCCTCAGGGCTCGTCCGCGGCTTTTCCTCAACGACAGCACTGCAACCTTTGGCTTATTGTGCACGCCCTTAGTCTTTTTACTCCACCCATTCCAAAATCACTGTGCCTTGAACTAGTCTGCACAGCGATTGGTAGGGTGAAGTCTTATAATGCTCTGTCTCCGGTCTAGACTGACCGTAGATCAGTTGTCTTGTGTGGTCCAGAGCTTTACACTCGCACAAGATGTGCTGGGCTGATTCCTCCCCCTCGCCACAGGGTCTGCATACGAGGTCCCTCTCTAGCTGCCCCATTTTATGAAGGGATTTCTTGACGGCCATGTGTCCCGTCAAGAGACCTGTTATGTTTCTGAGCTGTCCTCTGATAAGATTTAGCAGCTCCACATCTTTCTTTTAATTGGGTTCGTCAATTATCGACTTCCCATGTCTGAGCCCTGGATAATCTGCCCAGTACACCTTGGTTTCTGACCCAGGACTTAATAGCTCCCTTGGCAGTGCTCTTTGTCACGCCCAGAGCCGGTTCTGGTCCCATAAATGGTTCTGCTGACCCTATCTTCGCGAGACTGTCACTTCTTCACTGCCTTTGGCCCCCGAGTGACCCGGCACCCAGATGAGGGTGACCTCATTCTGCCCAGCCAGGTCGCTCGTCTCGGCACTCACTCACCAGCCAGGAATTAACCCGTGAGCTACTTAGATTCACTTTGGTCTTCCTTAGGTATTTTTTCCCTCAGGGATCGTCCGCGGCCTTGCCGCACCGATAGCATTGCAACCTTTGGTTGATTGTGCATACCCTTAGTCTTACTCCACCCATTCCAAAATCACTGTGCCTTGAACTAGTCTGCACAGTGATTGGTAGGGTGAAGTTTTATATTGCTCTGTCTCCGGTCTAGACTGACCGTAGATCAGTTGTCTTTTGCGGTCCAGAGCTTTACACTCGCACAAGATGTGCTGGGCTGATTCCTCCCCCTCGCCGCAGAGTCTGCATGCGAGGTCCCCTTCGAACCGCCCCATTTTATGCAGTATTACTCTGCTACAGGTATTGACAAGTTGCATTTGCATTCGGTACTTATTTATATCGTATTTTCCTGTTAGTTTATTTTTAAGTCTATTTCTTGCTTGCTTATCTTTCAAACGACTTACTGTTAGATACAGTCTTCTGTTCCTGTCTGGATTCCTGAGCGGTCACTGTTTCTGTTTTTTTTTTTTGTACCAGTATTTTTCAAATTATGGATTGTTAACTCGTTTACACCATAAGTTTTTCTTATCAGAATTGCAGTATTGTACAAAACAGGCAGATTTACGTTAAATATCGTTTTTTGAAAGAAAAAAATACCAACAGTGTTAGTTGATAAGGCTTTCAGTATTATTCAATAGGGTATATGTCCCCATTTGGCTTTAACTCGTTTTGGCATAGAATCAATTAATATTTTGCAATTCTCCTTGATTTTGTTATCTCGAAACTACACTTGAATGACAGTCTCAATCATCTTACTTTTGTTTGGACAATCAATTTAAGCAACTTGGCCTTGCATATGGACGATAACATATCAATAGGATTAATGTCCGGTAAGTTTTCAGGCCAACCTAGAAGGGTAATCTTGTTATCTCCATCTTATTGAAAACATGTCACGGTGCGGAATCTTGCAGAAGCTTGGTTCGCCAACTGCTCGAACTTTTTTCAGTTCTCTGAACAAACGCGTTTCTAACATCTCTTTATATTTTTCATGCGTTCAATAGGTATAAGCCTTCCTGTTTCCATATATGAAAAACAGCCCAACAACATCGTTTTAACTGGATGTTTCGCTGCCTGGACCAAGTGAGATGCAATTTTGATCGGTGCCCCTGCACAAAAACTGTGTCTCGTCTGGGAACAAGGCATTTCTCCAGTGTTTTTCTGTCCATTGAGTATATTTTTTGCCCAACTCAGGCTTTTTTTCATGACTAGCCTCCGTCAGAAGCGGTTTCTTTTCAGGTCTCACAGCTTTTCTTCCTCCCTACAAAAGGCGCCTGTGAATTGTAGAGTTGTCAATTTTCACTTCAGCCTTTTCTAAGTTTTGCTGAAAGTCCTAGCTTGTCGTTCTGAGGCTCAGTTTGCTATTGCTAAAAAGAAACGATTCATCTCCGGAAGTTGTCTTCCTTTTGCTCCCACATTTCCCATTCCACTGAACTTCAACAACTGATCCAGTTTCCCTTTCTTGCTTAATTATCTTATTTACAGCTCCCAAGCTCACGGAACACTTATTAGCAATCCCTCTTTGCGTCATGAAAATGTGCTCACTAACTGTGATTATCATTTCTCTTTTCCTTGGCATAATGTCCATGATACCACAAACACGAAAAATTAACTAAAACGTGCTGTTTCTCTCAAAACCGTAATAACACGTGTAACTTAGCCACAATAACCGATAAAATGACTGACGTAGACAATAACTTAATGCCGAAAGACAGGTTATGGGGTATGTCGCAAAACACCTGTCTGAATTATCACAGCAGTGTTGCCATGTTGAAATAATACAGAAAATTTCAATGTTCGCACAATACTGTACATGTTTGTGTGTGTTTTGTTTCTTTAACGTCGGCCTATTTCCGCGACTATGGCCGATCACCAGGGAGCAGTTTAACCTCACTATCCTGGAAATTTTGCCGAACCCCTGCCTTTCTGTAAGGAGGGTAGGGATCTTTAACGTGCCCAACATCGCATGGACACGGGACCGACGGGTTTACGCAATACTGTACATACTAGTCATATATTTGCTTCGATCATTCGTATTTCTTGGAGTAGTATATTTTGAAGTGCGGGACTGTTCCTGAAGGCGTCAGTATTTAAGAACCAGTCTGTATGTATTCGTAATTTACTTTTCATTTAAATAACCGTAAAGCTCTTGAAAAGTGATTTCGGGAAATTTATTTCTCAAATAACTCATGTAGATAACCTAACAATTAAGCGGGTCGCTCTAATGCGCGCCTTTGACACTCTAATACATGGTTACGTCTAACCAAGAGAGGATAATATATTACACATTAAACTGACTGGTTAATTAAAGAACCATAAAGCTGGCTTTACTGATGTTTTTATGGTGAAAAATACGCAGAACGTAATTCTAAAAGACGTGAATATGTGCAATATATAAATGTGTTCGTAATAAAGATGAGTAGTTTTGAGAAAATGTGAAGAAATCGATTGGAGGTCGTGTGAAGAAACTGCTATGCAAATTATAATAAAATATTATTTTCTTTATATAGTCTAGTCGACAGGTTGGAAAAAGTGGGGTTAGGTGGAAAAAGGTCGGAAGTTAATGAAACTTTGGGATGTTGTTCAGAGGTTTAACTAACATTTTCTCAACTTCTGGACCTCGAGGACCCTCTGCTAAAAAATAGGGGGGGGGTACTGAAAATTTTCGACCTTTCACCGGTTTTTCCTAAATAACTTTTTTTCCTTACATACTACGCAAAAACATCTGAAACTTTTTTGTAGAGCGTTAAATTTCCTACTATTTTGACGACTTGTTGTGACATGTTTGTATGTCAAATCGTTACCGAGGTATGGCGCTTTGAAAAAAAAATTAATTTATCAAAATTCGCTAAAAAATGCCGAAGAATGTAGAATTCCACCTTATTTCTTCTGTTATACCCGAATTATTGTGAAATGTTGTCATCATGATTTCTGGTTACAACCGCCAACTTCGGAAACACCCACCCACCCCTGCTCCTCCCTTCCACACCCAACCCTAATTCACAAAAGCTTATTTTCTTCTCTGATGAAATCCAACCATACTCACTCACATGCTGGTATTGAGATTAGTTACTCTTCCGATCGATATCAAAGCACCAAAGCCGCAGAACGAGCTCGCCGTTCTGCATTACAATCAGCAACCAAAGTCGTGTTCTCCTCATCTACCAAGGTGACCATTGCACAAGAAAAGTTCTTGGCAAACGATCACAATAAGAGCGCATTCATTTCGATGTTGATGACACGAATGGCAGATGCTAGCATCGAAGTGAAGCAGGCGTATGTGGACGCCGACGTGATGACCGTCAACACCGCCATATCCAAGGCCAGCGAATTCGAAGGGGGTTTCCGAAGTTGGCGGTTATAACCAAAAATCATAATCACAACAACATTTCACAATAATTCGGGTATAACAGAAGAAATAAGGTAGAATTCTGCATTCTTCGGCATTTTTAACGAATTTTGATCAAAAAAATTTTCGAAGCGCCATATTTCGGTAACGATTTGACATACAAACATGTTTAAATAGTCAAAATAGTAGGAAATTTAACGCTCTATAAAAAAGTCTAAGATGTTTTTGCCGTAGTATGTAAGGGAAAAAAGTTATTAAGGAAAACCGGAGAAAGTTCGAAAATTTTGTAGTGAACCCCCCCCCCCGCTTTTTTTTTTTTCGCACAGGGTCCTCGAGGTCCAAAACTTGAGAAAATGTTTATTAACCATCCTTAAAAAACTTCCCAAACTTTCATTATCTTTCGATCTTTTTCTATCTGAAACTACCTGTCCACTAAACTAATAACGCTTACCGGAAATATAATACGGTCATCTAGATTTTGTTGATAGGTGACTTTTTTTAAAGAAAATTCACTAAAACCAGCACTTGTGAAGCCACGGGAAAAGTCCACGACTGTATTAAAATATGGAACAGTTTCAATAAGTTAGGGCAACAACAATCAAGCAGATATGCAATTCGAATTGAATTAAGTCTTAAAAGTTTTCATTACCTCTTTATTACATTAATTTTTATAGAAAAACTGGCTAAAAAATTCATCTAAATAACAAGAGTCTGATCAGATAATGTTAAAGTGAAATGAGACTAAAAAAATTGATAAAAAGTGAAGTCACTAACTAGGGTTAGAACTCGTCATGTAGGAGTCCATTGATGTACAGTGCTTACCCCACTCGGCCACGCTCGATATGTCTGCACTAGTAGGTATCTCCAGTAGTATGAGAATGGTCTAACATCTACTATTTACACCAAACATTTTTTATTTACAATGGCTTTTTAGTGAAAAAAAAATCACTAATAGAGAGGTATCGATGGTAAGACTTTTGGAAAAAATTTTCAAATGAGCGCGAATTAGGGCCTCTAGAACCCATATCCGGGGTCAGTTTCTGTTTTTATATCTCAAAAAATACTTGACCGATTTCGACCAAATTTGGGAATAAACTTGATTTTGTTAATGGCTTGGATTAGTTCGTAGATGGGCGCCGTGCGTCTAATTTTTCTTAGAAAAAAATGTAAAGAAAAATTTGAAAACGCAATATTTTTTGAAATATTGAAGTGTTTCGAATGAAAATTTGCACATATAGAGGAGACGTTACAATATAGCTGTTAACCAAATATCAAATTAAATGGCATACGAGGACAGGAGTTATTAAAAAATCAAAATTATAAATGAATAAACAGTCTGAGATATCAGTTCAAATTTGATACAGCATTTCCCACCTTCAATGTTGATAAGGATGATTAGACTGTGAATGCGTCATTTAAAGTAGATAATTCAAATAGAAAGAGTCACCTGACAATTAAATATAAAGGAGCTGGGTTGTCAGATTTAATAAAGTTTCATTTGAATCTTAAAATCTAAAATATATACTAATCAAACATATTGATACTTATTCATGACAAATAAAAATTCGTCAAAAAATTAATCCATCCAATAAATGTGGCTTAATATTAATAAATGTTGAGTTACCAATAATTTCTCATTCGATTTATCATTAATTCTAATTTACTTAATCGGACACCGCTGCATGGTAGGCCAACTGTCATCGCGAAACGGGAGCCGTCGATTGCCGACGCCAAAACGAGAGACACTCAACGTGTTTTTACGTTTATTAAAACTAAAATGTTTTGTTATATTACAGAATATACCAAATAGAAGTTTCACTTCAATGAAATGGTTTAAAACTATAAGTTCAGTACTAATTTCCGACGCTTCAGCGCCAGTATCATTATAATCCATAATCCACAAATATATTCACTTTTAAATATCAATCTAACCTCAAAACATTCGAAGATTCATTATTATTGTTTATGGTTTTATTTTGCAAAACATCCTTACATGAAGTGTTAGCGACTAGCCACGTTTGTTGTTATAAAGCTCTTTATTATTATATCTCTACATATAATGTTAGAGTTGTTAATAAAAAGTGTTCTGTTGATTTGGTCCTAAAGTTTCTGATACAATTGTTGATCAAATGTAAGTAGCACATGCTTATCGTTATTTGTGATCTTCAATTTTTTAATAACCTGGCAAGTGAAACAAATACTAACTTATACTTATTGGTTCCAGTATCACAAAAATTTCGGGACGCACCAAGTGCGTTATAGTAGTGAATTTTCATAAGAATTGTACACTGTTAGTAAGATATACTATTAAAACTAATTCTTTAAATTTAAATGGACCTTTGAGATCAGTTTTATAGTCCTAGTTAGGGATTATTTGAAAAAAAAAAAGTTTTATATGGAGCTACTAAATTCAAATTTGGTCTTAGATATAATATGTAAATACTGCAGGTGTCTTTAAAAAAATTGTGTTACAAATTTCATTAAAGTTACAAAAGTTTTTCAGAAAACAATTAATTATTTACAAAGGGAATGTACCTGTCAAATTATAAATATGACAGGTAATTTTCCTTGTTAATTGTTTGGATGGTTTTGTTTTAGTCAACCCATCCAGTTTTTGCAAACAATAAACAACAAAAAAGGTTTTTTAAAGCAAAACGAAGCTCAATATGTTATTTTTCTTTAATTTATTACCCACGTGCGATTACATAGGTGTTACTAAGGTTCAAGATTGAAGATTCTGGCTTAATGGGAAATTTATTGAGCTATCGGATTTGAAATATTTTTACGAAATTTTTCTACCATAACATAAAGAAGCTTTTTTGTTGTTTATTGTTTGCAAAAACTGATAGGTTGACTAAAACAAAACCATCCACGCAATTAATATGGAAAAATACCTGTCATATTTATAATTCGACAGGTACATTCCCTTTGTAAATAATTATTTTTTTCTGAAAAGCGTTTGTAACTTTAATGAAATTTGTAACCCAATTTTTTTAAGACACTTGCAGTACTTACATATTTTTTATATAATTCGACAGGTACATTCCCTTTGTAAATCATTAATTTTTTCTGAAAAACGTTTGTAACTAATGAAATTTGTAACCCCATTTTTTTAAAGGCACTTGCAGTATTTACATATTATATCTAAGACCAAATTTTAATTTAGTAGCTCCATATAAAATATAAATTTTTTAAAATAATCGCTAACTGGGACTCTAAAACCGATCTCCAAGGTCCATTTAAATTCAAAGAATTAGTTTTAATAATATATTTTACTAATAGTGTACAATTTTTATGAAAATTCACTACCATAACGTACTTGCTGCGTCTAGAGTTTTTGTTCATATTTTAACGAAATGAAGGAAAATAACGAGTTATACACATCTAGGAGCCAGTT
The DNA here is from genome assembly GCA_964006375.1 of Tillus elongatus. NCBI lineage: Eukaryota > Metazoa > Arthropoda > Insecta > Coleoptera > Cleridae > Tillus > Tillus elongatus. The sequence continues at coordinate 31,192,085 of OZ023266.1, read as the reverse complement.
AGTCATTTCGTGTCGTATTTTTCACTCAGATTCGTACTCCTACCATAATTATGAATGTTGACGTTTTAACTTAGATTAATTAATTTACCTCTAACTTTTTTGTCTTTTAACATAGAGATCTGAATTTCAGAAACCAGCGTACCAAATTTGGTTGTCCTTACTTTGTTATTTACGGAGATATAATTTTTTTCCGAAAGAAAACACAAAATTTCCCGGGAAAACCTGGGCCGATTTTCCTGGATAACGAAATTTTCGAATCCTCTTGCAAAAGGAAGGTATTTACCAAATTTTATCAAAATCGGCCCATTATTTTTTGAGAAACTGACCCTGGATATGGGCTCTAGCGGGACTAGTTCGCGCTCATTTGAAGACATTTTGTCAAAATTCAAAAGTCGGGACCTCCTCATTAGAAAATTCACTAAGAAAATCACTCGTACACTAAGGTTTCTTCGCAAATAAAGAAATCGAACATTTTTCTACAAAAATTCGCAAAAAAAAACATAAGTAACTATAATTCAATTTCTTTAAATTAAGAAATTTAAAATTGGATATTTTTTTTTTTTTTTTTTGTCAACAACACACCACGAGGGCTTACAGCCTAAATACTATCGTACCGTGGGTGTTGACAAGGAGGAAAGAGGCAGCTTGTTAATTCTGGACTTGAAGGTTTGGAGGTTCGGAGGAGAAGGAAAAACATGTGCCGGCAAGGAATTCCACAACTTGGAAGTCCTCGGGACAAAAGAGCGGGCATAACAAGATGTTCTATGTCTGGTGACCTGGACATTAAAAGGGTGCATTCGCTCTGTTCCCGTGGTAGATCTGCTGGGGGCAGCAGGTGGGGGAATTATGGAGGAAAGCTCCTCTGAGCAGTGCCCGTGCAGATATCTATAAAAGAGAGAGAGAGGTCACCAACGGCACGTCGGTGGGCAAGGGATGGAAGCATTTGGGTGAGGGTAGGGTCACCGATGAGACGTATAGCTCTCTTTTGAATGGAGTCCAGGTAAGCGAGTGTAGAAGCGGCTGCTGCACCCCAGATGTGGGAGCAGTATTCGAGGTTTGGCCTTATTTGTGAAGTGTATAAGGTATAGAGATTAGTTGGTGAAAAGTATTTGCGAGCCCGGAAGAGGAAACCCAATTTCTTAGCAGCCGCTTCTGCAATTGATGTAACATGTTGGTGCCAATTAAGATTTCGATCCACAGAAATGCCAACAAGAGAAAAGGACTCATTACTTTGAATAACTTGGTTGTTCATTGTGATGGGTCTAGGGCTGCTGTATCTCTTGTGAGAAAGAAAGCAAGACTTAGTTTTGGTGGGGTTGAATTGTACAAGATTTCTACTTCCCCAGTCTAATATTTTTTGGAGGTCTATGGAGACAGAACCCTCCATAAGTCTGCGATCCTCATCTAATTGGGCTAAAGAGACAGGCTTAGAATATTGTATGTTTGAGTGGAGCGTGCTGTCGTCCGCGTAACTGTGAACTGGGTTGGATGTGCTAGAGAGGAGGTCATTGATGTGGAGAAGAAACAAAGTAGGGGCTAAAGCTGAACCTTGAGGAACTCCTGCATTAATTGGATACAGTTTAGAGGAATGGCCATCCACAACAACAGATATGCTCCTGTTGGAGAGGAAATTTGCTGTCCAGGTACAAAGTTTTGGTGGTAGGCCATAGGCCGGAAGTTTATTAAGCAGCGCTGCGTGCCAGACCTGGTCGAATGCTTTGGATATGTCTAGAGCAACAATCTGGGATTCACCGTGTTGTTCCATAGACTTGTTCCAAGAATGGGTGACAAAGGAAAGGAGGTCGGCAGTCGATCTGCGCTGACGGAATCCATACTGCCTGTCGTGGATTAGACTGTGTTTTTCAAGGAATTTTAGTAGTTCGGTGTTTATATACTTTTCCATCACTTTAGAGATGACTGAAAGGAGAGAAATAGGCCTGTAGTTGCTAGGAAGCGCTTTGGATCCTTTCTTGGGGATGGGTTGTACTCGAGCAGTTTTCCAGTTACTAGGGAATATGCCTTTATTGTAAGATATCTGAAACAGACGAGTCAGGACAGGAGCAAGTTCTGGTGCGCATTTTTTGAGAACAATTGCTGGGATCTCGTCAAGGCCAGAGGCTTTCCTGGTATTAAGAGAAGAGAGCATCTTTCGTACCTTTTTAGTTTTGAAAATGATATCAGTCATTTTATGCGCGACATTGGGGACTTTTGGTGGTTGAACATTTGGAGGTGGGTTGAGAGTAGAATTTCCGGCGAACAACGAAGCAAAAAGTTCAGCCTTGCCCAGGGCGGTAGAAACAATTTCATCACCTGAGACGAGAGGTGGGAACGTGCTCTTGCAGAAATTATTCCCAATAGACTTAGCAAGAGTCCAGAAGGGTTTTCCGCCGTTGGAGCTTGAGAGGACTTTGTTTTTGATGTGGTTATTAAACGAGTTTTTTGCCTCAGAAAGAATGCGGACATAGCGGTTTCTTGCGTCGTTGAATGCTTGACGATTTTCTTGACTGGGATTGTGTAGAAGCGTTTTGTGAGCTTTGACCTTTTCAAGTCTGGCCTTGTCACAGGATTTAGAGAACCAGGGCTTTTGAGTGGCTGAAGAGGTTTTCTGTGTACGTGGAATAAATAATTCCATGCCAGCTTGGATAATTTCGGTGACGTTTTGTGAGATATCAGAGGGGTCAGGATGAGAGAAGCAGACAGACGCCCATGGAAATGAGGAAAAGTAATCCCGCATTTCGTCCCAGTTTGCGGAGTTGTAGTGCCAAACGATACGTGGGTGTGATGACTGTGTGACCTCGGGTTGCATTGCACAGGAAGCAGTGACCATGCCGTGGTCTGAGCGACCAAGGGGGGCGGTGACTGATATCTTATAGCATTCAGGATTTGTAGTAAGAAGGAGATCCAAGGGATTTGAGCTGTGTGTTGGGATACGAGGAAAGTAAGTAGGTTGCTGAACCATATTGGCCAAAGAATTGCTGACTGCAAAGGCCTCCGCTGCTCTCCCTTGTGGATCGGTTTTTGAAGATCCTAGCCATTCCTTATTATGGACATTGAAGTCGCCAAGAATAGTGACCTCGGAGGAAGGATATTCAGAAATCAGATAGTCGGTTTTTTCAGAAACGTAGTCAAAGAGCTGGACAAAGTTGTTGTCAGAAGGTGACCGGTAAATGCAACAGATGAATTTAGTTGCAGCCCTGAGAGAGAGTTTTATCCATAGTATGTCTTTTCTTCCAGCTTCTAAATTGGGAAGTCTGGTGCAGGGTAGATTGCTACGAACGTATGCGCACACGCCTCCATGCAATCTAAAGGCAGTAAGGAGCTCATACCCCGGGAAATTAAGGTGATTAGTGGCTGTTTTGGCACTGATTTGGGTTTCGGTGAGGAAGAGGAGTTGGGGCCTGTTAGCCTGGAGGAAATGGTGGACGGAGTTCAGGTTAGAATTTAGGCCACATATATTCGAAAAGGATATGTTAAATCTTGATGTTGGCGCCCCCTGTACACCCCTCTCCCGGAGATCCGAATGGAGGGGTATTTTGCCTCCGGAATATTTTATACAAGGAGGAGCCATCATCATTTTTGCTTATAAGGGAAACCGACTCATACACCAGAACCGGAAACGTCCGTTGGGACTTCACCGGCCCCTTGATGTATGGGGTGGTACCTCCTCGGGCGTGAAAAAATCCTTTACTATTACATAAAGGAAAATTCCACTACCACCTGCTATGGATTGGATTGGATGAATGTCTACCCCTTTAAAAATAAGATTAATAAAGGGACTATCAATTGTCCAGTAGTTATGATTTTCGACATAGTAGGAGGATACAAAACATTTTCATCATTTTGCATCCATGCCTATTGTCGGCAAATATGTGCTGGTCTCTTTCCGAAACCTCATTATTTTATTTTCCGTGATTCGAAATATTTTAATGATAATTCGCTTGCTGGGTCCAGATTTTTTAACAATCAATAGTAATAGACAAAGCTTTTGATTTGATTACTTTATTTGCTTAATTACAAGCAAACAGACTTTCCAATAGATTTCAGATGTAGTTATGTGTCCCAGATGGCGTCTAGTTCTCCGATTTCATGAAGACTATAAAACCCTATCTTAATTATATCCGATGACACATTATGGCAAAAACGGCATTACTGTCAAGATTCGAAACAGATGATCCTTTGACTTGCATGGAAGTCCATTTCTTAGAAAACAATAGTGTACTGTCTGAGAATCGTTATTATCGCCAAGCGGAAATACTAAAATGAAATGCATACTTTTAAGTACAGTACTTATTGAAAACCTTATTTGGTAATAGCGAAAGCGTTATTATCCCTGCTAAATGCACGTACATACTGAATTTATTTATAAATAACAATGGAGAACCTTCGATATGTTAGTAAATATTTATGGTAAACGCATTCTGTTTTTTGTTTGTTCTTTTCTTGGCGCCTTTTCTAATGAATATTGATATTGTTTGTATTTACCGTAAGGCTGATTTTTCGTGCAACTTGTTTGTTTTAAAAGCTGCAGCATAAATTATTTCCGATCTTTTAGCGAAAAGAATCACCGTTGACACCGCGACTTTTGAATTTTGAAAAAAATTGTTTAAATGAGCGCGCATAAGCGCCCGTAAAATTCGGGGTCAGTTTTTCTTCTCGAAATGACGCAATGGCGAGTTTAAACGTGAAAATTGGTGATTTTTAAACAAAGATTCTGGGATTGATGCGGTGAGTTGCAAATAATAATAATAATAATAATAATAATAATAATAATAATAATAATAATAATAATAATAATAATAATAATAATAATAATAATAATAATAATAATAATAATAATAATAATAATAATAATAATAATAATAATAATAATAATAAGAACAACAATAATAATAAGATATATTTCCCGAAGACAACATACATTGTATAGGACTAGTCAAAACAAACAAATTACAAAAATTAACAAACTAAACACAAACAATTACAACATAAAAAACTCTGGACGCAGCAAGTGCGTTATGGTAGTGAATTTTCATAAAAGTGTTTTTAATAGCAAATATGTGTTTTTTTTTTCACAAAGCAGGAATCAAATTTGATTACCAGTATAACTATATAGTAAAAACAATGTGCCATGTTTCATCAAAATAACTTTATTGTGTGAAAATGTACAAAAATTTCCAAAAGTAAACTTAAAGTGTTCCCGAAAAAACACATTTCTTGGTCAACCTTATAGGTTAATAGCAAATTGATCTGTTCAAATATGAAACATTTGATCGAAATTCGCTACCATAACGCACTTGCTGCCTCCAGAATTTCTTTTCTTACAAACATGCATTATATTTCGATGAAAAATGCAAAACCATAAGGCGTTTTCAACTTAAAAAAAAATTATTTGTATCACCAACGACTTATGGGCCACCCTGTGATTGTAGAAATATTTTTTTAAGATGTAGCTCAACACACCCTATAATTAATCTATATAATATTTTTTTCATATCTTATATAATAATGGATATATTAAGCTTTAATGATTTTTTACGAAAATTTGACAAAAATTATATACCATTAAACGATAAACTCTATAGCTAAGGCTACTGCTAAGCATCAGAGAAAGGGTCTATTTTAAATTAATTATCTGGGAATATTTTAGTAAAATGAAGGACAATGACGGTTGAAACTAAGACTTCAGGGTTTGTAAAACATTCTTCTTGAGACATTTTCTTTCCCTAGCCCGTATAAGATTCAAGTTCTTTGCCTAAATGTTGCGAATTTTGACATTTTAAATTGTCACTTTGACGTTTTGAGGAAAACCCCAATTTATTTTCTTTAAATGTCTTTTGACCTACATAGCTAAATTTTGGTAGGTAGCTCACCTATAACGATATAAACCAGCGTACCAAATTTGGTTGCCCTTACATTGTTAATTCCGGAGATATAATTTTTTTTTGAAAAAAAACACAAAATTTTCCGGAATATATATATATATATATATATATATATATATATATATATATATATATATATATATATATATATATATATATAAATATATATATATATATATATATATATATATATATATATATATATATATATATATATATATATATATATATATATATATATATATATAAACATATAAAAATTGAAACTGACCCCGGATATGGGTTCTAGGGGGCCTAATTAGCGCTCATTTGAAGAAATTTTTTTTGAATTCAAAAGTCGGGATCTCCTCATTTCATCTCCAATTTTTTTTAAGAAAATTCACTGAAAACAAACATATCACTACATATGTCGTCCAGACATAAATTCGTCTAAACTATAAAAACATTCAGTCAATAATTTTTTTTTAAGTTCTTCCCTAAAAACTGACAGGCTAGTACATGATCTAACTCGCTCTGGCAGTTGATTGAAAATCCTAGGTGCTAGGTAATTGGGAGAATTATATGTCTCTTTGAGCTTGGCATATGGTACGTGAACCCTGTTTTTTGTCTCGTATCTACATCATGTATGGCTTTATTTAATACAAAATTCCCATCCTTATTATCGAAAACAAGCAAAGAAAGTTCCATTATAATCATCGAAAATAATGTAAGCACTCTGTTTTGCTGAAAAATATATCTGCATGACTGACGTGATGGAACTCCTTCCAAGCATCTTAGTACCCGTTTCTGAGCTATAAATACAGCTCTCGTATGTGCTGACAACCCCCAGAATATTATACCGTAACGCAACCGAGCGTCTACCTGCCCGTGGTAGAGCATCAACAACTGATCCTTCTTCATATAACGTCTTACGTTTCTTAACTGATACGCACAGTGATCATGCCAATTCAAAGAATGGTCTAGAAAAATACCCAAAAATTTATAATTTCCATCTGTGGCTATTGCGGACACTAAGCTGTTAGAGTCTAAAAAGTTTATTGCGCTACAGTGCTTTTGGTAGTTGTGAAACCTAATCGCAGCCGTCTTACTACAATTCAAAAACAGTCTGTTAGCAGAAAACCATGCATTTAACTCCGTAAAAACAGAGCTGCACCTAGCTTTGAGACCCACATCGGAAATGTCAGAAACAATAACGGAGGTATCATCAGCGTACATGGTGATCGACGCCGGCAACTTCAAGCTACCCAAGTCATTAATATATAATAAAAACAGCACTGAACCCAGGACCGATCCCTGCGGAACGCCCAGGTCACTGCTGATAATTTGAGAAGCGCTCTGCCCAACAACAACATACTGTCTTCTCTGGGAAAAATAACTAGACAGCTAGACAGCCAAGACAGGGGCAAAATCCCCGTACGCCATACATCTGTAGCTTCTCGATCAAGATAGAGTGATCGACGCAGTCAAATACCCTGCTGAGGTCACAAAAGATACCAACAGGACACTCGCCAGCCTCTATGCTCTTAATTACAGAGACATAGTATGAATAAATTGCCGTCGATGTTGATCTATTGTCCAGAAATCCATGTTGATTTTTTGTAAATATTTGCTGCTGGGAGCAGTACGTCACAAGCCGGTTCAGAAATGCATACTCAAATACACATGAAAAGCTAGGAGGAATCGCCACTGGCCTGTAGTTCTCCAACAAAGAGAAATCTTGTTTTTTATGTACCGGAACTTTCTTATCGATCTTCAGGGAATAGCCCACTTATAAAAGAAGTATTCACAACGTGCAATAATGGTTTTATTATAATATACAGGGACTTCTTAAGAAGAAACTTGGGAAGATCGTCATACCCAGATGATAACTTATTTTTTAACTTACTTAGTTAGTACATTATAGAGTTCCGGTTCTGAAAACGGGGCAAGATAAAACGAACATATTGTATGATATGCTTTTAACAAAGACCTACATTTATATTTCGGGGATGTCATATAGAACACTTATAATGTTTCCTATTTATTCTATTTGTATTTATCTAATCTAATTTTTTGCTTTTATTATCGTATACATAATATTGTTTCTTTGTTTGTTAATGTCTCGTTACTTAAAATTATTGAAAGGAATCGTGTTTTGTTTGTATGTTTTTAAACAACCTAATAATACGACGCAAAATTAAATTTTCTACCCAGATAGGTAAAAATATGCAGGGTGTTCCATTTGAAAAAAAATGAGTTTCTGATCTTTGAAGTTCTCCCGATTCTCCATTAAATTTTGAACATACTGTATAAATGAGGTCAATTACCCTTATACATTCTACATAATATCTGTACTAGCAACTAACAAAATTTTTCTTCTTAATTATAAAAAAGCCTGGACGCAGCAAGTGCGTTATGGTAGTGAATTTACATAGAAATGAACTGGCACAAAATATTTTAATAGAACTTTTTTTTCTTGCAACATAGAAATCTAAATTTTGGTGTGTGGTTTACTTTTTATATCGTAAACCTACCACCCAAATTTGGTTATCATAGCTTTTTTATTTTTTGAGATAAAAAATGTTTTCGAATGAAAACTCAAATTTTTTCCGGAAAACCTCGTGGAATTTTCATGATTAACGAACCTATCCAAGCCATTTACAAAAGGAAGGTACATGCCAAATCTTATCAAAGTCGGCCAATTATTTTTTGAGATAAACATTTTTTTCGAATGAAAACTCCAAATTTTCCCGGAAAACCTCGTCCGATTTTCCTGACTAAGAAAATTATCCAAGCCATTTACAAAAGGAAGGTACATGCCAAATTTTATCAAAATCGGCCCATTATTTTTTGAGTTATCGGTGTGACATATATATATATATATATATATATATATATATATATATATATATATATATATATATATATATATATATATATATATATACAGGCTGTTTCAAAAGACATGCACCATCGCTCGTGGAGCAATTCCTTACTAAAAAATAAGAAAAAAAGTTACTGTGCACATGGGCCCGGAAACGCATAGTTTCCAATATACAGGGAGTTGAATTTTAATTTTTTGTTAAATTTTTTATAAATAATTTCAAAACCACTGGATTGATTTTAATGAAACTTGGAACTTGAAAGTGTATTATGAAAGTGCATATTTTCAAGTGAGAATTTGCTTACAACTGCGTCAGTGGCGTGCGTACGGGGCAACTGTAAAAATTCTGCACCGTATCAAAATTTAAAGAATAGCACGAAAACTCTTTTGACGCCTACAAAGCACTTTAAAATTATAGAATTTAGAGAACTGTCAAAAATTATAGTTTCATGGCACTTTACGATTACTGTTTTCATTACTTCAACGAATCGGTACTTTGCCCCCTTTTATAAAATTAATCATATCTCCTAAGGGATACCCTGAACGAAAAAATACCAAGAGGTAGCTTTTGTGGCTTATGTAATAAGCTTCATAACTGATGTATCAAAATTGGAAAAAGACAGTGGCGCACATATTTTTCCCCAAATGAATTTTTACAGTTACCCCGTACGCACGCCACTGACGCAGTTGTAAGTAGATTTTGACTTGAAAATATGCACTTTCATAATACACCTTCAAGTTCCAAGTTTCATTAAAATCAATCCAGTGGTCTTGAAATTATTTATAAAAAATTTAAAAAAAATTAAAATTCAACTCCCTGTATATTGGAAACTATGCGTTTCCGGACCCATGTGCACAGGAACTTTTTTTCTTATTTTTTAGTAAGGAATTGCCCCACGAGCGATGGTGCATGTTTTTTGAAACAGCCTGTATATATATATATATATATATATATATATATATATATATATATATATATATATATATATATATATATATATATATATATATATATATATATATATATATACATATAAATTGAAACTGACCCCGGATATGGGTTCTAGGGGTCCTAGTTCGCGCTCATTTGCAAAAATTTTTGCAAAATTCAAAAGTCGGGATCTCCCCATGAGTGAATTTTTTCCACGAAAATTCACTAAAATAAATGCAAATGAAAAACATTTTAAAAAATCACAATAACTTTGAAACCATTCAAGGTCGATTAAGATATTTTACGTTTGTATCCACAGAATTTTACGTGCAATCAAAATATGTAAAAACATACAGGATGTTCCATTAAAAATAACAAAGTTTATCGTTACTTCCGGTTAAACCGGAAGTGATATTATAAATTATTTTACATGGAAAGATAGTTATATCTTATACGAGGGCGGGTCAACAAGTCCGTGACTTTTTGAATGAAACACAGGTTTTTTGACAAAAAATCAACATAGTCTCCTTTGAGCTCTACACACTTCGTCCAACGTTTCTTAAATTTTTGTATCTCTTCTAAAAAATAAAATTTATCGTGATCCTCAAAATAGGTATTTGTTTGTGAGATGATTTCATCATTGGAGTCAAATCTCTTTCCCCCGAGCCATTTCTTTAAGTTTGGAAACAAGGAATTGTCACTCGGGGCTAAATCCGGAGAATAGGGAGGATGATGGAGTAATTCGTAGCCCAATTTATGCAATTTCGCCATGGAGACTACACATGTGTGCACTCCTGCATTGTCTTGGTGGAAAATAACTTTTTTCTTGGGCAAATGCGGTCGTTTTTTCTTCAAATCGTCATTTAATCGGTCCAATAAGTTGGTATAATATTCGCCATTGATTGTTCTTCCCTTTTGAAGATAATCAATGTGGATTATACCGCATGCATCTCAAAAAACGGTCGCCATGACTTTATTGGCTGGGAAACCCAACTTGGCCTTCTTCGGCGTCGATTCGCACGGAGAAACCCACTTTTTTGACTGCTGCTTGATCTTTGGTGTGTTTTGATGAATCAATGTTTCGTCCATGGTTACGAAACGGCGCAAAAATTCGTCACTATTGCGGTTGAACAACGCCAAACACTCATTCGAAGTTGTCACAGGATTGCGTTTATGGTCGATTGTGAGCAAACGCGGCACCCATCTTGCGGATAGCTTTCTGATACCCAAGTGATCATGCAAAATCGAAACCACCGAGCCATGTGATATGCCTATAGCTTCCACAATCTCCCGCACATTCAATCTCCGATCGGCCAACACCATTTCGTGATTTTTTTCAATTGTTTTGGGTGTAGCGACCTCAACTGGGACCCCAGAACGTTCGGCGTCATTTGTGCTTGTACGGCCGCAACGAAACTCAGTAAACCACTTTTTTTATCATGGAAATTGATGGTGCAGAGTCGCCATAGTATTTATCTAGCTTAGCTTTGGTTTGGGTGATGGTTTTTTTCCGCAAAAAAAAGGTTTGAGGGGTACACGAAATTCACCTTTTTCTATTTTCCTTATAACTCAAGAGGTTGTCTGCTTTCAATGGCTATCTAACACAAACTAAATGACGCAGCTTGTTCAAAATTTGACAGGAGTCAACTGACAGATGCTTGTTAACAGGAGCAGTGTTGCCCTTCCTGTGAAGAGGCGGGGAATTCAAAAAGTCACGGACTTATTGACCCGCTCTCGTACATATATGAATACAAATTTTCAGAATTTAAATACGTTAATAACTATAAAAACGTCTAAGCAACGAAGTTCGTGGTATACCCTGTATACCTGGCATTATTCTGCAGTTCGTATGATCTCTATGGCCGAGTAATAAAAACGACTAGTATATGAGCAAACAATCGTCTTATAACGCGGATACAAATCTTAGTGGTGACCGTCAGCTGATCAGATTATGTATCTCAAATAGATTTTTAGAGAATTTTTAAAGAAAAAATTCACTAATGAGGACACTTAACACATTTAATTCAAATATAATAGTAGGTCAGATTGTTTGTTGTTGCCCTAACTTGGTAAAAGGGTGTCATTATTAAGATAGACATAAAGACTTTTTCTCTAGCTTCACAAGTGCTTGTTTTATTCTGCACAACCGATTTCGCTTGTTTACGGAATCGTCAAGTAAAAGAAAAATTTCACTGTGAAGCCACAGAAAAAATCTCTACGTCTGTATTTAGGTCCGATTGTATAATTTTTAATTTGATTTAATTAGCGAATTTTCATTTACAAAATATTCTTGAAATAGCAAATTTTCTTACACACTTTTAAGCGAATTTCCCCGAAAACAAATTTTTTGGTTTTTCTAGCGATTTTTCGTGGAAAACGTTTCTAAGTTTCTGGAAAGAAAAATTTGCTTAGAATTTTTAGTTTAGTTTAGTGAGATTTTGATTTTTAGCGAAATTCGTAAAAAGGGTTTCAATGAATTTTTGTTTTTGGGAATCTTAGTGAAAAATATTTTATCGAATTTTTTATGTAACATTTTTTTAACCAATTTTTGTAGAAAGTGTTTTGCGGATTTTCGGGGAATTTTTTTATTGTATTTTTGTAAACAATGTTGTAACGCATTTGCGTTGAAAAGATTCGCTTATGAATAAATCACGATATTGAGACTCTTGAAAAATTTCTTCAGATGAGATGAATTAAGATCCTTAGAACCCATACCACTGGTGAGTTTAAATTATATATATATATATATATATATATATATATATATATATATATATATATATATATATATATATATATATATATATATATATATATATACTGGGTGATTCTCGAATTGAATCGCCCTGTATACATATTTATATATATTATATTCGAAAAAAATTTTGTAGGGATCACAAACGACTTATGGGCCACCCTGTGATTGTCAAAATAATTTTAGCAGCTGATCAGATTATGTATCTCAAATAGATTTTTAGAGAATTTTTAAAGAAAAAATTCACTAATGAGGACACTTAACACATTTAATTCAAATATAATAGTAGGTCAGATTGTTTGTTGTTGCCCTAACTTGGTAAAAGGGTGTCATTATTAAGATAGACATAAAGACTTTTTCTCTAGCTTCACAAGTGCTTGTTTTATTCTGCACAACCGATTTCGCTTGTTTACGGAATCGTCAAGTAAAAGAAAAATTTCACTGTGAAGCCACAGAAAAAATCTCTACGTCTGTATTTAGGTCCGATTGTATAATTTTTAATTTGATTTAATTAGCGAATTTTCATTTACAAAATATTCTTGAAATAGCAAATTTTCTTACACACTTTTAAGCGAATTTCCCCGAAAACAAATTTTTTGGTTTTTCTAGCGATTTTTCGTGGAAAACGTTTCTAAGTTTCTGGAAAGAAAAATTTGCTTAGAATTTTTAGTTTAGTTTAGTGAGATTTTGATTTTTAGCGAAATTCGTAAAAAGGGTTTCAATGAATTTTTGTTTTTGGGAATCTTAGTGAAAAATATTTTATCGAATTTTTTATGTAACATTTTTTTAACCAATTTTTGTAGAAAGTGTTTTGCGGATTTTCGGGGAATTTTTTTATTGTATTTTTGTAAACAATGTTGTAACGCATTTGCGTTGAAAAGATTCGCTTATGAATAAATCACGATATTGAGACTCTTGAAAAATTTCTTCAGATGAGATGAATTAAGATCCTTAGAACCCATACCACTGGTGAGTTTAAATTTATATATATATATATATATATATATATATATATATATATATATATATATATATATATATATATATATATATATATATATATATATATATATATATATATATATATATATATATATATATATACTGGGTGATTCTCGAATTGAATCGCCCTGTATACATATTTATATATATTATATTCGAAAAAAATTTTGTAGGGATCACAAACGACTTATGGGCCACCCTGTGATTGTCAAAATAATTTTATAAGATGCAGCTCAATACACTCTATAATTAACGTATACAATTTTTCTCGTATCTTGTATAATAATAATATTAAGCTTTACCGTAGAAACGAGTCACCCTGTATATATCTAAACAGATAAAAACTGAATGTAAACCCGGATTATAGGGGGCTCAGTTTGCGCTCAGTTGAAGAAATATCTTTAAAATTCAAGTCAAGATCTCCTCATTAACGAATTTTTTCTACGAAAATTAGCTAAAAATTATAGACTGTTAAACCATAATTTAACCAAAACTACAGCCAAGGCATCAGAGAAAGGGTCTATTTGAAATGAATTTTCTGTAGGTATTTTAGTAAAATGAAGAACAATGACGGTTGAAGCTTAAGGGTTTGCAGAAAACTCTTCTTGAGATGTTTTCTTTACACAGTCCATATTTGCTTCAGGTTCTTTGTCTAAATGTTGCCAATTTTGACGTTTCAAATCGCGACTTTGACGTTTTGAGGAAAACCACATTTTTTTCTTTAAATACCCATAACTTTTATGTCTTTAAAGTTACAGACCTAAATTTTGGTACATGGTTCACTCTTTATACATACATACATCATAATAAAAACACGCGTACCAAATTTGGTTGCTATTACTTAGTTATTTCCGGAGATATAATTTTTTTTCCGAAAGAAAACATACAATTTTCCGGGAAAGCCTGTGCCGATTTTCCTGGCCAACGAACTTATCTAAGCCACTTGCAAAATGAAGGTTTGCAGAAAATTAAATCGAAATCGGCCTATTATTTTTTGAGTTATCGGTGTGACACATACATACATACATACATACATACATACATACATACATACATACATACATATATATATATATATATATATATATATATATATATATATATATATATATATATATATATATATATATATATATATATATATATATATATATATATATATATATATATATTAAAAATTGAAACTGACCCTGGATGTGGGTTCTAGGGGTCCTAGTTCTGGATCTCCTCATTAGTGAATTTTTTCTTAAAGAAAATTAACTAATGAATCAAAAGATTGAATTCAAAATAACCTCACCTTTCACTGGTTGATTTGACTAGTTCTCTTTTCCATAATCCACAGGTTAGTTCTCTGGCAGTTAGAGCAAACAATGTAAGATTCACCAACAGAAGAACTCCTATTGGTCCAAAGAAAAATGTCAATATTTCCACGGTGCCTGAAAAATAATCAGAATTTCAATAAATGGCAGTATAAAAATGCAAACCTGTAAAAATTGTAATAGTATAGCAGAGTATAAATGTTTTCAATTAGAAATTGAATAACTATATCAGTATATAAAATGAATGTTTCATTTTAATGTGATGTTCTGTTTTCTTGCTGCAGAAAGACAACATCAAATGTTTCTATCTTGTAATAATAATAAAAAGGTTTCACTCGAACCCCGATTCTTTAAAATCTATAGACAATTTTTTCTGCGTGTTTTGGCTAAAGTTGTTATATATATATATATATATATATATATATATATATATATATATATATATATATATATATATATATATATACTTTCGTAAGCATCTAACTGACGCGACTGCCTGGCATTTTTTATCAACTTGAGATTTCCTTTATCATCATGATGATTATTAATCCAAATATGCTGAGCAATACATGATTTATCAATAGTGCCATATCTCACTTGCGCTCAGATTGCTCAGTATATAAGAAAATCTCAAGTTGATAAAAAATGTCAGGCAGTCGCGTCAGTTAGATACTTACGAAAGTATATATATATATATATATATATATATATATATATATATATATATATATATATATATATATATATATATCGTTAGAAATTTGAACAAAAATGTTTCGATGATTAGAGTAGGTCCGGTTCTATGTAGTCCATTATTCGAACTGTTATCTTAATAACCAGTGTGTCCATTGATTGTTGTTGCCTTTACTTGTTGAAACTGGTCCATACTATCACGTAGAGATTTTGAAGACCTCATCAGTCATTTGTGTTTCATTTTAATTTTTAAATAATTTTTTGATCAAAACAACATAGCAACAGATCTTTATTTGTAGTTGTGATGGTTTCATATTAACTCAATTTTTATTTGTATGAAGATGCTGACAAGAGCAGCGAAACCAATTACAGACACGTTGAAGAACATCCTAGAACATCTAGAATTCAGAAGGGCCACTTGTTATAGTTAGCTTAGGCGCGGGCTACGTCCTTCACTTACAGAAACCAAACCCAACACAGTGAAGCCAGAGAAGTAGTCTCCCATTCTGTCTGTATAACCAGTGTGTCCTTATTAGAAGCAATATTTGATAACGACACACAGTATTACAAAGGCAGGTATGCAGTTTTAATTACAGAGATTTAAGACTCAACAGTGGGGGTATGTCTGTATACCTTCCTAGTGGACGGCAACTAACATATAAATAATAGTTCTAGTCTTTAATCACTTAGTTTATTCAATCTCTGATGACGCTAACTTTGTTAGCGAAACGATCATCAGGTATAAAAACTGTATTTTGACGAATTGGGTTCTCCAAATTGTACCCTATTAATGCTCATCACAGGTTCGAATCATCACTCATTCATGATATCGGCGACAGAAATTAAAAAAAATGTTTCGCTTAAACATCGCAAAAAGTGTAGAAACATATAAAAACATGATTTGGGAAGGATAATTTTTTCTCTTTCGGTCTGTCGGTCTGTATGTTAGTAGCCACGATAACTTCAGAACGAATTAAGATATCGTCTTCGAATTTGCTATACAGTTAGTACCCGACAAACGAACGGTTCGGATAGTTTTTGGGTGAAATCGCTCCAGTGGGTAGGTTTCTGTTTTTTTTGTAATATTTTTAAATTTGAAGAAGAAGCATTATAGGTATTTGAAAAATTATGCAAATTCGCTACCATACCGCACTTGCTGCGTCCAGACTGCTCAGAGGTAGTACAATTACTTTTTGGTTCAATATTACCAGGATTTTGTTTTGTTTTTCGTATTACTTTTTGAAATTGAAAAAAATAAATATAAGTTTTTGAAAATCTATGAAAATTCGTTACCATAACGCACTTGCTGCGTCCTGACTTTTCATAGGTTATGAGGTTAGTTTTTAGTTCAATATTACGCGGATTTTCTCTGTTTTTGTATATTTTTTTTAAATTTGAATAAAAATTACAACTATTTGAAAAACTATGAAAATTCGTTCACATAACGTACTTGCTGCGTCCAGACTTCTCATATACTTTTTAGTTCAATATTACCAGGATTTTTTCTGTTTTTTGTACTATTTTATGAATTTTTTATTAAAGAAAATAATTATACGTTTTTAAAAAATTATGAAAATTCACGTGCTGCGTCAGAACATTTCAATCGTTTTATTATAGATAAAAACTCTGGACGCAGCAAGTGCGTTCTGGTAGTGAATTTTCATAAAAATGTTTTCAATACCAAATATGTTTTTTTAAGAGAGCAGGCACCAAATTTGGTCACCAGTATAATCTATATATTAGAAACAATGTGCCACGTTTCATCAAAATAACTTTATTGTTTGAAAATGTACAAAAATTTCCGAAAGTAAACTTAAATTGTTCCCGAAAAAACTGGTTTTCTGGTCAACCTTTTAAGGTTAATAGCAAATTGATTCAAAATTTGAAGCATTTAATGAAAATTCGCTACCATAACGCACTTGCTGCGTCCCGAATTTCTTTTCTTACAAAGATGTATTATATTTCGATGGAAAATACAAAAATGCAATAACATAGGGCGTGTTCGATTAAAAAAATTCACTAAAAAAAGAAAATTTGAATCACCAACGACTTATGGGCCATCCTGTAATTGTGGAAATATTTTTTAGGATGTAGCTTAAGACACCCTACAATTAATGTATACAAATTTTTTTCGTAACTTGCCTAATAACGGATATATTGCACTTTATTGATTTTTTACGAAAATTCGACAAAAATGATATACCATTAAACGATAAACTCTATAGCCAACACTACTGCTAAAGCATCAGAGAAAGGGTCTATTTGAAATGAATTCTCTGGGAATATTTTAGTAAAATGAAGGACAATGACGATTGAAACTAAGAGCCCAGGCTTTGTAAAACATTATTCTTGAGACATTTTCCTTCCATAGATCATATTAATTTCAGGTTCATTGCCTAAATATTAACAATTTTGACGTTTAAAATCGCGACTTTGACGTTTTGAGGAAAACCCAAATTTATTTTTCTTTAAATGCCTGTAACTTTTTTGCCCTTTAACCTACAGCGTAGGTAGCTTACCTATAATAATATAAACCCGAGTACCAAATTTCGTTGCCCTTACTTTGTTAATTCCGGAGAAATAATTTTTTTTCGAATTTTTTCGAAGGAAAACACAAAATTTTCCGGGAAAACCTCTGCGGATTTTCCTGGCTAACGAACTTATCCAAGCCACTCGCAAAAGAAAGGTACTCACCTAATTTTATCAAAATCGGTCCATTATTTTTTTAGTTAACATATAAAGTCTGAAACCGACCTCGGATTTGGGTTCCAGGGGTCCTAATTAGCGCTCATCTGAAGAAATTTTTTCAAAATTCAAAAGTCGAGATCTCCTCATTAGTGAATTTTTTTAAAGAAAATTCATTAAAAACGGCTTCCAGGCGTGTTTTCCTGTGATCGAAACTAAAATTTTCAAATTGACGAATTGACTGTTTCTGTGCCTCTACACCTCCACTGTTCTTGTTTTGATATTGTCAGATCAAAACAAATCTCTCAGTCTAACGTTTGTTGACAAGTGACAATATAAAAACACTAAAATATATTTAAAGTGGCTATTAGAGTCTGAGAAGTGTAAATGATTAATCAGCTTATACACAACAAACTAACGTAAAGATTTATGTGTGAAGTATTAGCTATTTATATGTCTCCATGAATCAGACCAGCAGAGTGTAACTGTACCTCTCTGCATTTAAAAGGTGACTACTCCAGGTGCGTACCGATACATTGAAAATAACTGCCTTCAGACGACCTTGATAGAAAAAATATGTTGGCTCTTATAAACCACAAAAACTTGTCGGTCACACAAACTTTTGGACTGAATATCATTTTTTCCAAATTCTTTAATATACGAAGGAAAATTCAAATCAAAACTAGCTAGCCATGAAATAAACATGCTGTCATGATAATTGTTTACGGTAACTTTTTACGAAAGTCCGTGAAATTGTGTGTAAATCATTTCATTTTTATGGTTTTTCAGAAGCTGTCAACGCACGAAAATGGATCATTTAAAGCTAGAGTAAACAAGCTTAATCCAGTTTTTGACAAAAGAGGGCAAACAGCTAAAAATTATATTTTGAAACAAAATTCTGGTCAAAGCAGTTCAAATGGGACAAATAATTAACTTGAGATGACCTTAAAAGTGGACGACCTGGTAGGCAAGGGCCGAAGACAGCACCCAGAAAGTGAAACAATAAAATGATCTTGCTGGATCGACGACTCAAAGTTCGATTATCGCATATGAAATGGGAATCGGCGAAGCATCTATGTTATCAATTTTGGACGAAGATTTGGGGATAAATAAATTGCTACCGGGCTGGATTCGGAGAATCCTACAACCCCAAGTGCCTTTGCCGTGCCCATGGCTGACATCGACAAGCCGCCCATCACCTGGCGCCATCCAAGGAGTTTATATCAAGTTCACCGTCTACGAAGAAGTTTATTAAATAATCAAGACTAAAAAGTTGGGGACGTAGCAAGTGCGTAATGGTAGTGAATTTTCATTGAATAACTCAATTTTCTATAAACTTAGAAAGTTGAATTTTGGTATGTAGTAAGGTCGTTATTAAATGTTTCAAATTTGAATAACTCAATTTTCTATAAACTTAGAAAGTTGAATTTTGGCATGTAGTGAGGTCATTCCCAAGGCAACGTATCCACCAATTTTCATTAAAATACTTTTGTAATTTTCACAGAAAGAATTTTTTTTAGAAAGAAAACTCAAAATTTTCCCGGAAAACCTTGTCCGATTTTCCTGGCTAACAAACTCATCCAAGCCATTAATAATAATAATAATAATAAGGTACTTGCGGAGTTTCATCCAAAGCGGTCAATTATTTTTTTAGTGAATTTTTATTTAAAGAAATCACTAATAGAGAGGTATCGATGGTGAGACGTTGCAAAATTTTTTTTCAAATGAGCGCGAACAAGGACCCCTAGAACCCATATCCGAGGTCAGTTTCAAATTTTATATGTTTAGATATATATATATATATATATATATATATATATATATATATATATATATATATATATATATATATATATATATATATATATATATATATATACCGATAACTCAACAAACAATTAACCAATTTCAATGAAACTCGGCTAGTGCCTTTCTTTTATTAATGGCTTTGACGAGTTCGTTAGCCAAGAAAATCGGACGAGGCTTTCCGGGAAAATTTTGATTTTTCTTTCAAAAAACATTTTTTTCTCCAAAAATTACAATGCTATTTTAATCAAATTTGATGGATATGTTGCCTTGACGAAGGCCTTACTACATACCAAAATTCAACTTTCCAATCTAATAGAAAACTGAGTTATTCAAATTTTGAGTTTTCGTTCGAAAAACATTTTTTTCTCCGAAAATTACAAAGTTGGTTTAATGAAATTTGGTGGATATGTTGCCTTGGGAACGACCTTGCAACTTGCTCAAATTCAACTTTCTAAGTTTATAGCTAATTGAGTTATTCAATTTTGAAACATTTAATACAAATTCACTACCATAACACTTGCTGCGTCCCGAACTTATTTCAGTTATCGGTTGGATGGATATATATATATATATATATATATATATATATATATATATATATATATATATATATATATATATAATTCAAAGTACCCCGGATATGGGTTCTTTTGCAAAGTCTCACCATCGATACCTCTCTATTAGTGATTTTTTTTAATATCACTAAAAAGTAGAGAAGCTCCATGATATGATTGAATGTCCAACGTAGCACTGGAAAACCTATCCCGCAAATCAGTGGTATTCTTAGCCACAATTATGAATGCCATCCTAAGATTTTAACACTTTCCATCCAAGTGAAAACTAGCCGATGTCATTACTATCCCAAAACCCAGTAAGGAGCCACTATTCCTCCTAATTTACATGCCAATTAGCCTACACCTCGTTATTCCCAAAATTATCGATACAATAGCCCAGAAGAGGCTAGCCACTTACACCTGTGCAAACCATATCCTTCCAGACTAACAACTCGCCTTCAACTTACACCTGTGCAAACCATATCCTTCCAGACTAACAACTCGCCTTCAGCCACCAGCACTCACCACAGATGAAATTATTCGTGTGGTAAAAAATATTGGCGAAGTAATTAACAGGAAAAAGTCACCTGCACCAGTCTTTCCCGACATCACTCAATCTTTTCACAGGGTTTGGCATGCAGGCCTCACCAATCATGTATAGCCGTAAACCCCGAAAAATGTGCAGTAGTCCTATTTTTCAAGAGATATTTCAGATACCCTGGCAAGGCTTCGTCAAATACCTCGGGTTATCCTGGATAAACATCTAACATGGCGCCCTCATGTTCAACATGACCCGGAGGAAGCTTCGATGGTAATCTAAAACTTCTTTCCACTTCTTAACAGAATGTACATGAAGAACCAACTGCTAAACATGTACAAAGTCATGATCTGACCGGCCTTTTTCCACTGGTGCAAATATCCACATCAAAATCCTCCAAATCATGCAGAGTTGGGAATAATTACGGGAACCACATGGTTTGTAAACATTCAGATTCAATATGATCTGAAAATGCCCACCTTACTTGAGTTCATAACCCAACTGTCCACCACCCAATTTGCCAAAGCCGCTTCTCACCCAAATGTCCTCCTCCTTTTTTTCTCTCAGCACTGCAACCTTTGGCTTATTGTGCATGCCCTTAGTCTTTTTACTCCACCCATTCCAAAACGAAGGTGACTTCAACTAGTCTGCACAGCGATTGGTAGGGTGAAGTTTTATAATGCTCTGTTTCCGGTCTAGACTGACCGTAGATCAGTTGTCTTTTGCCGTCCAGAGCTTTATACTCGCACAAGATGTGCTGGGCTGATTCCGCCCCCTCGCCGCAGAGTCTGCATGCGAGGTCCCCCTCGAACCGCCCCATTTTATACAGGTGTTTCTTGACGGCCATGTGTCCCGTCAAGAGACCTGTTATGTTTCTGAGCTGTCCTCTGCTAAGATTTAGCAGCACCACGGCTCTCTTTGAACTGGGTTAGTCAATTATTGACTTCCCATGTCTGAGCCCTGGACAGTCTGCCCAGTACACCTTGTGTTGGTTTCTGACCCAGGACTTAATGGCTCCCCTGGTAGTGCTCTTTGTCACGCCCAGAGCCGGTTCTGGTCCCATGAATGGTTCCACTGACCCTCTCTTCGCGAGACTGTCAGCTCCTTCATTGCCTTTAACCCCCGAGTGACCCGGCACCCAGATGAGGGTGACCTCATTCTGCCAAGCCAGCTCGCTCGTCTCGTCTCGGCACTCACTTACAAGCCAGGAATTTACCCGTGGGCTACTTAGGGCTTTAAAGGCTGCCCGGCTGTCTGTGGCTGTGAGGATCCGCTTGTTGGTGTAGCCCCTCCTCTTGTTCTCCCGCACGCAGTGCAGGATGGCGTACTTTTCGGCCTGAAAGACCGTTGCATGGGCTCCGAGAGAAATACTATGACTTGCCCTCGGTCCTTCCGAATAAACACCTGACCCCGTCCCACGCTCCCCGCCGGATCCATCCGTGAACCAGACGAGCGCGTCCCGTGGTATGCCCGGCGTCTCCTCCCGCCATGCCTCGCGGTCGGCGATTTCCAATGTAAAGTTGTTTCCCCTGAAGATTCGCGGGCTCGCGAAGTCTGACCTCATTTCAAGCATGTGCTCCTTCACGATCTCCTGAATGTTGCAGCGGTCCCTGAAGCCTGGGTTGATCTTCAGTCTACCATTCCAGGCTAGTCTGTATAGTCCTAGCCTGGCCTCCCCCATAATAACTAAGTGTAGGGAGGCAGATCCAGCAACACCTCCATGGCGGCTGTTAGGGTTGAAGACAACCCCAACAGCCGCCATGGAGGTGTTGTTGGATCTGCTCCTTAGTGCCACTGACTACGAACATGTCCTAGTCATTTATTACGAAAATTCGCCCAAACATTACCAAATACAGTACCAGAAAAAATTGAGAAGCTTAAAAATTTTAAACTGGTGATCAGAGAAACATTAGGAAGTTTGAAATTTCTGAGGGAATATTAAAGACCAACACTATATTTTGAATAAGAAACAGGCGGTTTATATATGTAGGTATTTTATTTGATTGGAAACATCCAAGATTTATGACACTTTTGGAATAATCACCTCCAAAAGTGGAGATGACATTAAAATAATTAGATAATATACGTATATAATAATGATTATTGATTCACAAATTACGTTGAGGAATTTAATTGAAAAAATGTTTGTTGTGGGATGATCATCAAGATCCCTGTATTGTTTAAATCGCAGAGACCTTGATTTCTATGTTTATAGCGGAACTTACATGGTGTGGGCTTAAGATGTATCATCCTATCAATTAGTTGAAAAAGAAAACAAGTTACAAAAAGCCTGGACGCAGCAAGTGCGTTATGGTAGTGAATTTTCATAGAAATAATCTGGCACAAAATATTTTACTATAACTTTTTTTCTTGTAACATATAAATCTAAATTTTGGTGTATAGTTTACTTTTTATATCGTACTTACTACTTACCAAATTTGGTAAGTAGTTTTGAGATAAAATATATATATATATATATATATATATATATATATATATATATATATATATATATATATATATATACATAAAAACTGAAAGTGGCCCCGGGTATGGGTTATAGGGGTCCTAGTTCGCGCTCATTTGCAAAAATATTTTCAAAATTCAAAAGTCGGGATCTCCCCATTAGTGAATTTTATCTACGAAAATTCACTAAAAACAGAAAAATGAAAAAATCCATGTTCGACGTATTAACTAATAATTAATCTATATAAATGGCCTAAAATTATTATGAAAGAGTTTCATCATAGAATATAACTTTGTAGTTGCACATAATTATTTCTATGCCTGAAGACATACCTATCAAATAACTCTGAATTAAAAGCGATTATATTAATTTCCATATCAACCCAGTAGCTACCGCAGTTATAATGATAAATCCTGGACGTGACACATGAGATGCTACATATTCAGATAATGCAAATTCTCCTAGGCGATTCGAGACGCTTTAAGCTTCTTTGGAAGAAAACGTGAGAGATAACGTGTCTTTAAAAATGCCACGGTTGGAATTATTAACCATAAACCGAGTGTCTCAAGGCGTCTATGATTAGCATCATCATTCCTACATGACGTCGCCAGTGGGATTTATCGCCTATAATTATTGGACCAAGTTAATTAGTAGACACCTTATCTCTTTTTTACTGTGAATCTTAATTCGATGTTTCACTATAAATGTATTTATCGTTGGCATAATTTATTTTTATTAACATACATTACGTAAAAATTGTGTACGCTAAGAATTTCATGGTTGAGCATTCTGAACCTAAACAGAGACATCTGTTATAAAACAGAATAAAAAATGTGATCTATTTTGGTAAGTATATATGTTTTGCAACCCATTTAAGATTTAGTGCTGCGAATTTTTCAGATTTCTGTCGGTTATCGGTTATTAAAAATTATTTAAAAAAAACGGTTTTCCTTTATTCATATGACTAAAACCGACCAACTGGTGAACTGTTCAGTCGTCTGTCGGTTATTCAACTGATCAACTGAACAGTCGTCTGTCGGTTACATAACCGATCAGTCATCTGTCTGTTATATAACTCATCAGTCGTCTGTCGGTTATATAACCGATCGACTACGAGTTTGCATAACCGACTGATTGAATGTTTAAAACACCGACCGTCTAAACAGTTAAAAGTAAAAAAATCCGATCGGTTAAATGTTCAATTCGCTATAAACTATAAACATTCGTCTAAAATATTCTGAACAAATGACCGTAATATATGGTGTACGCTATTATTTCCATGTTTATGATTCTCTTATGTCATATGTCCAATCTAGTCCAGCGTTCGCTTTAACTTTTAAGCCAGAGATTCAACGCGATCTTATTAGTGAATTTTCGTTAAAAAAAAATTCACTAATGAGGAGATCCCGACTTTTGAATTTTGAAAAAATGTCTTCAAGTGAACGCGATTTAGGACCACTGCAAATTAAATCTGAAGTCGGTTTCAATTTATATATATATATATATATATATATATATATATATATATATATATATATATATATATATATATATATATATATATATATATATATATATATATATATATATATATATATAGGGTGGCGCATTGAAAACGAAACAGACCGATTTGCGTCCAGAATTTTTTTTTAAGAAACGCTGAAACAGGTCAATTTTAATATTGAGGGGGACATGTTTTGACACAAAACTCATTTTTGTCACATCAACCCCTTAAGGGTGGTGATAACAACCCTTACATTTTAAATAGGGAACATGGGTCGAGTGTTACATCATTTGAAAGCCCTTTCTTTTTGAATTCAGCACACTAATTTTTTTGGAAGTTTTATCAACTCGTTTAAAAATTTTCACAGTTGGAGTTGCAAGAACGTATTTCATTCATTGTGATAAGAAATCCACTAATTAGTCAATTTTTCGTTAAAAAAAAACTAAAAAACAAAACCAAACGTTCAAAAATGTTTATTCATTAAAGTAAGTGTTCAAATTGTTGACCACCAGCTTCCATACAAAAGTACAAATTTTGTTCAAAACGAGCTCTGACATTCAGGAGCATTTGTGGAGTTATTAGACGGCATTCTTCAACAATGCGTCGTCGTAATTCTTCCAGAGACTCCGGTTCTGTTGCGTAAATTCTACTATTTAAATGGCCCCATAGAAAGAAGTTTAAAGGAGTTAAATCCGGTGATCTAGGGGGGCACTCAATAGCACCTCTACGCCCAATCCATTTTCCTGGAAACCCTCTGTTCAAAAACTCTCTAGCACGTTGTGAAAAATGTGGAGGAGCTCCATCTTGTTGAAACACTAATGGATTTTCTTGATAGCCATAATCATTTTCAACAATGTCAATTAGTAGAGGGTAAAAGATATCTTCTAGTAACTCCAAATGCGTTTCGCCACTCAAATTGCCATCAAGAAAAATTGGTCCGATTAAACGGTCTCCAAAAATGCCAGTCCAGACATTCAATTTCTGTGGAGTTTGAGTGTGGACTTCGTGAAAATTGCTTGGGCTATTATCTGCCCAATAACGACAATTATGACGATTGACTGTAGAGTTTAATAAAAACGTACACTCGTCTGAAAAACAGATATTGAACAGAAAGTTCCCGTTATCAGCTATTCGTGCAGTCATAACTTCACAAAAGTCCCCCACCGATCAAAATAATCTTCATTCAGTTGTTGTACAAGACGAATTTTATACGGGTAAAATTTATCAAACTTCAATATTCGCTGAATAGTTCTTCTTTTGATGTTTGAAACAGTGGCCAATTTTCTCGTGCTCAAAGTTGGGTCTGAAGCAATTTGTCCTAAAACTTCAATCTCAGTAGTCTCATTTCTAACCGGAAATTCACGTTCAGGATTCCGTTTTTTGTTAGCTACTGAACCACTTTGTCGAAACTTTGCAACTAACTCCAAAATGTATTTTTTGTTAACATGTCTGTTCGGATGTCGTTCATTAAACAAATTTGCGGTACGGTTGGCACAGTCATCGTTTTTGAAAAAAAGAGTAATTATTTCAACTCTTTCTTCTACAGAATACACCATTGTGAAATTAATTTTCGGTAGTACTATCAAGTATCAAACCGACCGATAAACTGAAATAATAAACCGAATTTCTCTCATTCCGATAATAAATGTTCTAATAGTCAATTTTTTGTTTACAAACCAACAAAACATTGACTATCAGCACATTTCTTATCGGAATGAGTGAAATACGTTTTTGCATCTTCAACTGTGAATAATTTTTAAACGAGTTGATAAAACTTCTAAAAAAATTAGTGTGCTGAATTTAGAAGAGAAAGAGCTTTCAAATGATGTAACACTCGACTCATGTTCCCTATTTAAAATATAAAGGTTGTTATCACCACCCTTAAGGGGTTGATGTGACAAAGTTGAGTTTTATGTCAAAACATCTCCCCTCAATATTAAAATTGACGTGTTTCAGCGTTTCTTAAAAAAAAATTTCTCTGGACGCAAATCGGTCTGTTTTGTTTTCAATGCGCCACCTATATATATATATATATATATATATATATATATATATATATATATATATATATATATATATATATATATATATATATATATATATATATATATATATATATATATATATATATTAAACCACAGTCTTAAAGTAAAAGTTGCGTCAAGCGGAATGTGATTTTGTTGCAGTAACTTCACTCCAAAAGCTCTAATAGATATTGTTTACCATTCAGCAAAATGCAGCCCGACGTTTTATTGATACTTATTCTAAATTAAATATGGTTGTAATTTTAAATCATAACCGGTCGATCGGTTTTCGATCAACTTAGTCTAAATGACTTATCAAGCGACCGGTTTTTAAAAACGGTTATATGGTAGACTGAACGACCAGTCGAACGGTTTTTACTTATCCATAACCGCAGTTTTCGAATCAAATTATAACCGGTCGATCGGTTAACCGGTTTTCGTTCCCAGTCCTAATTATAACTCTGAAAGGGTATACGATCTAAAATAGTTGTCTTACTGAGAAATTGTTACCTTTAGAGTGGCTCAAGTGTTAGATCTGAGCCGTCTAATTTTATTTATTAGAATGTGTATAGAGGTTAATTATGCGCTGGACTATATAAGGTGAATGCATAAAGTATAACCATGGTATGACAAAATTATATAATCAAGAATATTTCTAGCGGTGAAATCATGTGATCTACCAGAAAGAAAAACCTTAGCTCTAACTAGAAGCATGTATAGTAGTATATTATTTATCAATACTAAGGTACCACCTTGTTAATTACACCATATTGAAATTATTTTTTCCCCTAGGTAACCCAAGTATTGCCGGTTTGCTTTTGTTAGCGAATTTTTGTAAAAAGATTCCCAATCAGCTCCAACTATGCACACTAAAACGCATATCCGGGGTAAGTTTCAGTGTTTCTTTCTATAGTACCGTAACCTAGTTGTGTTTAATATTCTTTAAATCTGACTTCAATCAATCTTTTAGTTTGCCCGATGTATTAAATCTTTACAACTTATTTCATAGATTCCCGATATTTTAGTGGTAATATCCCTGTCTTTTGGGTGGCCTAGCAGATTTTTTAAAGTATTTTTTGTCGAATATGTTAGTTGCAAATTGGCTTTCTCAAAATTGCTATTTAGAACCCTCCAAAAAAATCTGCTACGTAATTGAATTTAAATAATTTTTTCTGCAAAAATCGTTAAAATTACGAAAAAATCCAAGGGTCCTTTTTGTTAAGAAATAATCAAGCTATCTAAAATGTATTTTAAGAGGGCGATATAGCTGCAAGAAGAAAGTTACGTGTGAAACAAGTTGTAGGGATGGCTTTTTAGTGAATTTTCGCAGAAAAAATTCACTAATGGGGAGATCCCGACTTTTGAATTTTGAAAAAATTTTTGCAAATGAGCGCGAACTAGGACCCCTAGAACCCATATCCGGTGTTAGTTCCAATTTATATATATATATATATATATATATATATATATATATATATATATATATATATATATATATATATATATATATATATATATAAGTATCACACCGATAACTCAAAAAATAATGGGCCGATTTTGATAAAATTTGGCATGTAGCTTCGTTTTGTAAGTGGCTTGGATAAGTTCGTTAGTCAGGAAAATCGGACGAGGTTTTCCGGGAAAATTTTGAGTTTTCATTCGAAAAAAATTTTTATATCAAAAAATAAAAAAGCTATGATAACCAAATTTGGTAAATAGTAAGTACGATATAAAAAGTAAACTATACACAAAAATTTAGATTTCTATGTTGCAAGAAAAAAAAGTTATAATAAAATATTTGGTGCGAGATAATTTCTATGAAAATTCACTACCATAACGCACTTGCTGCGTCTTCGCGTTTTCTATCACTTAACAATCTTGCGGGAAAACTAACAAATTGTTCACCGAGTTTCTCCTGAATAACAGACAAGATCTACTTAAGTTAATTTCTGTCACTTCTTCAGTATTTAAGAAAAAAATTAAACGCTACTTTTTTGACACCCCTTTAAGAGGTCGTATCTTCACAGAAGAGAAGTATATGACTTTTTTTATATGAAAGACCCCCTTCAATTTTCAACAAAGAATTACCCACTGAATTTTTTCGCGCATATTTGTTACACTCTGTATACACTCGTTATTTTTATTTGAAAAGAGGTAAAAATAAAGGTAACCCCTATAATCTTAGTAAAGCTAAGTGGCTAAGTTTGAGAACACTTGTATATGTTCTGTCAATAGATTAATTTTTGCTAAGATTAGAAGGTCACTTAAGAATACCATTTGTATTTTTTCAATTTTTTGACATTCCACTTAATTTTGATTGATTATACTTTTTGCTGCTTTTTGTTATTATTATGTAATTCATACATTCTAACAAGTTGTTTGGCAACTATCATTACTATTATTATTACATGTTTCATGTTGAGACTTTAAAATGATTACTCTAGTTTGTCGTGTTTGTTCGTCGTATAATTAATGGTTATATATACAAAAAGCATCAGTCATTTTAGACAATTGGTCTTTGTAATCTTTACTCAGTTTCGTGTGTTGTTATTGAGCAGACATTTTAGGCAGAAGTTTAGTTTTTTTATTTGTTTTTTCTATTAGTGAATTTTCTTAGAAAAAATTCACTAATGAGGAGATCTCGACTCTTGAATTTTGAAAAAATTTCTTCAAATAAGCGCGATCTAGGACCCCTAGAACCCATATCCGGGGTCAGTTTCAATTTTTATATGTTTATATATATATATATATATATATATATATATATATATATATATATATATATATATATATATATATATATATATATATATATATATATATATATATATATATATATATATATATATATATATATATATATATATATATATGTATCACACCGATAACTCAAAAAATAATGGGCCGATTTCGATAAAATTTGGCATGTACCTTTCTTTTGTAAATGGCTTGGATAAGTTCGTTAGCCAGGAAAATCTGACGAGGTTTTCCGGGAAAATTTTGAGTTTTCATTCGAAAAAAATTCTTATCTCAAAAAGTAATAAGCCGATTTTAATAAAATTTGGCATGTACCTTTCTTTTGTAAATGGCTTTGACAAGTTTGTTAGTCAAGAAAATCGGACGAGGTTTTCCGGGAAAATTTTGAGTTTTCATTCGAAAAAAATTCTTATCTCAAAAAGTAATAAGCCGATTTTAATAAAATTTGGCATGTACCTTTCTTTTGTAAATGGCTTCGACAAGTTTGTTAGTCAAGAAAATCGGACGAGGTTTTCCGGGAAAATTTTGAGTTTTCATTCTAAAAAATTTTTTATCTCAAAGAATAATAGGCCGATTTTGATAAAATTTGGCATGTACCTTCCTTTTGTAAATGACTTTGACAAGTTCGTTAATCAAAAAAATCGGACGAGGTTTTCCAGGAAAATTTTGAGTTTTAATTTGAAAAAAATTTTTATCTTAAAAAATAAGAAATCTATGATAACCAAATTTGGTAGGTAGGTTTACGATATAAAAAGTAAACTATAGACCAAAATTTAGATTTCTATGTTACAAGAAAAAAAAGTTATAATAAAATATTTTGTGCCAGATCATTTCTATGAAAATTCACTACCATAACGCACTTGCTGCGTCCAGGCTTTTTATTAATGAGGTAACACACATAAGAAAATACAGGCGAATTGAGAACCTCCTCCTTTTTTGAAGTCGGTTAAAAATATCTTAAATCGAGAAACTTACGTTTTTGTGTGTCAAGTAAATAGAAAATTTGTAATTGTTATTAGTGAATTTTCTTAGAAAAAATTCACTAATGAGGAGATCTCGACTTTTGAATTTTGAAAAAATTTCTTTAAATGAGCGCGATCTAGGACCCCTAGAACCCATATCCGGGGTCAGTTTCAATTTTTATATGTTTATATATATATATATATATATATATATATATATATATATATATATATATATATATATATATATATATATATATATATATATATATATATATATATATATATATATATATATATGTATCACACCGATAACTCAAAAAATAAGGGGCCGATTGTGATAAAATTTGGCATGTACCTTTCTTTTGTAAATGGCTTGGATAAGTTCGTTAGTCAGGAAAATCGGACGAGGTTTTCCGGGAAAATTTTGAGTTTTCATTCAAAAAAAATTCTTATCTCAAAGAATAATAGGCCGATTTTGATAAAATTTGGCATGTACCTTCCTTTTGTAAATGGCTTTGATAAATTCGTTAATCATAAAAATCGGACGAGGTTTTCCGAAAAAATTTTGAGTTTTCATTGAAAAAAAAATTTTATCTTAAAAAATAAAAAATCTATGATAACCAAATTTGGTAGATAGGTTTACGATATAAAAAGTAAACTATACACGAAAATTTAGATTTCTATGTTACAAGAAAAAAAAGTTATAATTAAATATTTTGTGCCAGATCATTTCTATGAAAATTCACTACCATAACGCACTTGCTGCGTCCCGAACTTTTTCATATTTCAAAGCGATGATTTACTAACACCTTTTTAGACAACTTCAACCGGTTGCAGAAAATAAAACACGTAATTATGATACCAGAAAATAGGTCTCTACACCTGTATTCATCTTAGATATTTTCCGGTAATATATATATATATATATATATATATATATATATATATATATATATATATATATATATATATATATATATATATATATATATATATATTTATTTATTTATTTATTTCACTGGTGTTTTGTGTTTTAGAAACGCTTTGTTGGGTCTCAGTTTACCAACCTCGAATTTTTGCAAAATCGTTGCGTTTTTGTAAGAAAAATTAGTCTATTTTACGTGTTCAATATTACACTGTATACTTAAAGTTGTAAAAAAAAGTGAATAGTGTTTTGATGTGTGTTGTGCATAGTGGTTACAGTAGCTGTTGAGAAAATTAGTGTATTGTAACGCATTTTTCTGTGCTTTTTAGCACAAATATCGGTGATTTTTAAGTTTAATATGTTGAACATCGTACTAGATACGGGTGTAATCCAGGTATAAATGCCGAGGAACCGATAGATTAAAAAAAGGTCGGTTACGGTAATAAGGGAGCAATAAGCAGCCAGGTAAGCTCTTTATTAGAGGGCAATAAATCTAGCTCTTTTTAAGATTATTCGCACACTACAGGTAGACGAGGAAGGTTCTAGATATGGAAAAGGTCAACATCGCGGAGGAGGTGTCTGCGGAAATGATCGAAGTGGTGACAGAGGAGCCGGCAACGGCGGCGGCACCGCAAACAAAGGGACACGGAAGCCGGAAACGAAAGGGGAGGAACCAGAGCACGTGAAACTGCGTGTGACGGGGGAAGCTGTCGCAGAAGTGAACGCTGAGAGCGCGGCGCTGAGAGAACGGGTAGAGGCGGTGACGGAGGCCATAGAATCTGCTCTGAAGAGCATAACGGTGGCCATAGCTCACTGGGTGGTTTCGAAATTCATCTTCAAGAAGGAACACCAACGCGTGGTGCGTGACGTCACGCAGACGATGCAGGCGGCCGTAAATCGGCTTCTCGTGGAGTTGTTAAGGCACGCGAGAGGGAGAGGACAGTGATGGAAGAACTGAGTCAAGCTCGGAAAGTTCAAGCCAAAATGGCGGCAACAGCTGCAGCTCGCCAAGCTGCGCAGCCACAAGTTCTGGAGAACCCTTGGCGGGGGGCAGCGGCGTCCAGGGGAAGCGGCGTCCGCGGCCGCTCTCATATCGAGGGTACAAGATACAAGAGGACCCTCGCAGAAGCATCTGGACAACCTCAGGAAGAGGTTGGCCTGGGAGTCTGGGGTGAAAGCTCGAAAGGCAGCGGAAGCGTCGCCTCAGTGGCAAGAGGTGGGACCAAGGAAACTGGGAAAGGACAGCGCGAAAGCGGTGAGCGTAGGGGCAACGTATGACCAGAAACTAAAAACTGGTGCAGCGGAGGTGCATGAGAGCCTGGTAGAAGTGCCAAGGAAAACAGAGGCCGAAATAAAGATGGCCTTAAACAAGCTGGATGTCCAAGCGATCGATTGTGAGGATCGCGACGAAAAAGGGCGGCACGATGGTCCTCGTCAGTAAGACGGGGGACCAAAGGAAGAAAAAAGGCGATTCGCTTCGAACTCAGGAGGGTGTGGAAGTAGAAGAGGGGGACAAAATCAATTCCACCATGAAGATCACCGGGATAGGCGCGGGATTGCAACGGGAAGACCTTGTGGAGGATAATACCGAATGAACGGGTGAATAGCGAAAAAACAGACTCTGGAGGAGTTCAAAAAGAACTACAGAGTGCTAGCTCGGCGTGTTTGCAAAAACCCGAAGTAGGCGAACGTGGTCTTCGCGGTAGAGTCAAAGCTTCACAAAAGGATAATGGAGAATGAAAAGCTGGTAGTAGCCTGACGGTTTGCCATGTGGAGCAAGAGATAAGAGTAAAGCAATATTTCAACTTGGCCGGGCTGGATTAGGTTTGGCGGCGGGAAGCCAGACAAAGTAATGATCGCGGTAAGATTGAAATATAACCCGATTGACTTGTCGCAGTTGAGTGACAGCACGGTCAGAGCGGTTGGAATAGACATCGGTAAAGTCGAAGTGGTGCTCGTCAACGCACATGTGCGTCCGGGGCATATACGCAAAGCGTCGGCTACTCTATCAAAAATAGAGTTTTTTGAGATGCCAGAGAAAACCGAGAATCGTGTGCGGTAATTTTAACGCCAAGCACGAGCCATTCGGTGGTGACATCACTGACGAAAGTGGCTCCCAGCTGATGAACCTTGTTGGCGTGGCTAACTTAGTAATTGAGAATGACAGAGAGTCACCACCCACTTTCCAGACCGTTAACGGAAGGAGTTGTGTAGACGTCAGACTAAGTAGGGATGCGACGGTAAAGAACTGGTTGGTACTAGAAGACGATGTACTTAGTGATCACAGGTCCACTACATTCACGGTAAACCGTGAAAGAGGAGAGCGAGCGTCATTTGGTGAAAAAAGAGCGGTCGGGTTGGCAAACTGGACAGTGTTCCAGGAAGATATACAAGCGGCTCTAGCTGATAAGTCAGGATAGGAAATATCTGCAGAAAACAGGGCTCTCCGGTTTCAGGAAACTGCAATAAGTGCATGCGACGCAAGTATCGCTTGGAAAAGGAAAAAAAGGACAAAAGATTGTGTGGTGGAACCAAGGAGCTCCGTAGAAATAAACGGGAAACAGGAAGAGCGAGAGGGGACACGCAACGGGAGCAGAACCAGGAAGGTCGCCGTGAGCTCTTCGAACGCTTCAAACAGGTCCGGTCTGAATACAAAAAAGCTATTAAAGAAGCAAAGTTGGAATCGCTGAGGCAAATGCTCTCTGAAGGAAGCGACGACGACCCCTGGGGGCTGGCTCACAAAGTCGTTTCGGCAACAAAGAAAAGAGCACCAACGGCGTGGACGACCACGGTGCAAAACGCGGAGGGAAATTGGACGCAGGATAGACGCGAAACAACGGAGGCACTGATTGATAAATACTTCCCAGCAGACGACGTCGGGAGTGATTCTGAAGAAAATAGAGTAAGGCGTGCGGAAACCATAATCTGGGGCGAAAACTCGGACCTCGACTTATCAAAACAAGAACTGGATGAAACGGTCAGATTAAGACCTAAACGTAAAGCCCCGGGCATCGAAGGGTTTCCGTCAGCGAGTCTACAACATTTTGTGGAGGTGACAGGGGAAGAAGTATTAAATGTCTGCTTGAGGGAGGGAACTTTTCAGAGGATTTGGAAGCAGGCACAGATTGTGTGGTTACCCAAAGCAGCGAGCGAAGGGCAAAGACCAGTGTGCTTGTTACCCGCCAGCGGAAAGGTGTATGACAAGCTGTTGGTGACAAGACTGTCATACCACTTGGAGAAAAATGGTAGGCTCTCTGACAAATAAACGTGAATGATTATATAATATTAAGTGCCCCAGATATTCGTTTAGCACAGTTGGTCGGTCTGCTAATATTGTGCCATGATATTTTCGATCGATATTTTCAGGGAGCCGCACAGAAATCGGTTTTCTGGCTGCTGTTAATCAAGAATAGTAAGTTTACTTCTTTTGAAGCCATCAAATTTTTACGATCGTATACGAAATAATTTCCTCGCCAACGGTTTTAAACAAACTCCACCACGGGGCAGGTTACTGCTCTTTGGGGAGAGTAATGGCGTCCTTGGTGCCGGTCGCAAGCCGGGGAAGAGCAGAATATTTTTTCCTAAGCATGTCTTGATTTCAACTAGTTTTGGGGCATGCTCTTTTATTTTAATCATCCATCATATCTGGGCACTCTTTCTAGTATTGTACTATCTGCCATCCCCAGTTTTCTTTTCGGCACTTACGTGTCTTCTCGCCTTCCAAAAAAAAAAGAACACAAAACAAGGTGTAAGACTACGTACTTATGGTTGAATGGTCGCAGAGGCATAATCACCCGTGGCCGTTTTCCTGCGGGCACCAGGCACACACCCTTGTATTAGTGCATTACTTGAATATGCGGACCTCTATTCGATTATAACTATTTTCCCCCGACCAGGGACAAATGTGGACACTGCACAATGCTTTATCCACAAGAAGATCAGAAAAGCGACAGGTGGCCTGGCGAAGATGTTTACAACACTCCTAGAAGGCCACGTGGCTGCAATTCGGGCAAGCAGGCTAGCGGCAGCTTAGAGCACCATAGACTATAAGCACTTGATCCCACAAAGGCAAAAGGACACCCAGTAACGTGGGCTCTTTTGTCCAAACTGGGACAGGTTCGTCAAAAAAGCGCATAGCCGAAAGTTGGATAACTCCTATGAAGGTGGAGTGGGCGCCGAGGGCGAGGCTTAATCTTCACCTTAATAAATAGAGGATTCAAGTTCCTGAACACAAATCTCCATCATCCTAAGGCTGCTGCGGTTTTAATGTGCCGGAGGTTCGATAAAGAAGCCCCGAAGGGCAATAAGAAGACGAAACCTCACTCCATGTACTTCGCCAATGCGAATACCTAACGCGGTTGAGGTTCCAGTTATTTGTTGAAGAAAAAACAAAGGCTGAAGGCTACAGGCTGTCTAGGCTATGAACTCTAAAGGGGATAAGGCTGGACAGAATATCTAGAGATTTAGAAGAAGTGTCATAAAATATTTTAAAGGTTGCCGTGATAAAAGACAAATGACTTCCTAAATATTAATCTTAATGGTATTAAACATATCCTCGTAAATCTGTTTGCTTTCTAGCCCTTTCGGTTTGTTGACGATGCCCCGAACTTCTAATTCTTGAATTTACATTATGTCGGTCGAGATTATTATTTGAAACTTTATTGCGCTTTTAGGTTTTGACCTTTTGAAGTGACGTTTCACACTTATATTTTTTAGTTAGTTATTATTCGTTACCAAGGTCTCGCAATATTTATAATAAATTCTCATATACAAATTTCAATGGAGAAGCGCTACATCTTTTAATGTTTTTATATTACGTAAATAAAAAGAACCATTTTCCGACGATGGTATCAGTTATTTCACTTTTCACGAATTCATTTCATGTGGTTAGGCTTGCGTGTTAACTACTTATATGCAATTAAAAAAAATTCACTAAAAACGTGAGAAACTCTGGTTTTACAAACAATCGAAAAACGATTCTTGCAAGACTTTAAACTTGATACAGTAGTGGTACTTTGGCCATTCACAAGACTGATTTACCGTACATTCCCGGATACAGTTAATGAGTATCTGGTCAGTGGCCATCTGCATATTTAATTAGAAAAGCGCAACTACCTACGTACATGTGCCAGTATCTACTTGTAGAAAGTCGTTGCACTTCTGCAAACATAGTTGCCTAGCAGTTATAAACAGCAAGGATGGACGAGACATGAATCTCAAGTGAACTGCGAGACCATAATTTACCTATATGATGAGTCATTCATGGTATAAATTAGATTAAAGATTTGCAAGTAAGAAATAATTACTAATATAAATAAGATGAACTTTTTTATAGATACTCATATGTGTGCATCTCTTAAGTTAAAAGTAGCTTCATTATTTTTACCTGTCAATAAAATTTTTAAAAAGGAATCTTGTCCGTATCTGTCAAAAGAGATTATGAATCATGAAATTTATCTCTCTAATCTAATACCAGTAATAAAACATTGAAAAAATTCCTTTAATGCCTTTAGGCAATTGTCATCAGTAATCTGGGTGCACTCAAAAATGGCAGGTATACGTTTAATTTTTTGTTTACGGTAATTGAATGAGTGAAGAGTGGAACCTGTGATGAGCACTGATAGTAAAATTAGGAAAACCCAATTCATTACAATACAGTTTTTAGACCGGACAATCGTTTCTCTAACAAAGTTAGCGTCATAAGAGAGATGAATAAATAATGATAATTACAATTTGGAAAACCCAATTCATCACAATACAGTTTTTAGACCTGACGATCGTTTCGCTAACAAAGTAAGCGTCATCAGAGGGATGCATAAACTAAGCGAATAAAAGCTAGAACTACTATTTATATGTTAGTTGCCGGGCAGTTGCGAACAGCGTCCTCTAGGAAGGTATATAGACAGACCTCCGCTGTCGAGTCTTAAATCCCGGTAATTAAAATTGCATACCTACTTTTGTAATACTGTTGTCATCAAATATTCCTTCTAAGAAGGACATATTGATTATTGAGATAACAGTTCGAACAATGAACTACATAGAACCAGACCTACTCTATTCATCGAAACATCTTTTGTTCGAATTTCTAACAATATATATATATATATATATATATATATATATATATATATATATATATATATATATATATATATATATATATATATATATATATATATATATGGATACTTTCGTAAGCATCTAGCTTGTTCCCTCAGGGCTCGTCCGCGGCCTTGCCGCCCCGATAGCACCGCAACCCTTGGTTGATAAGCATCTAGCTTACCCAAGGGATGCGACGGTAAAGAACTGGTTGGTACTAGAAGACGATGTACTTAGTGATCACAGGTCCACTACATTCACGGTAAACCGTGAAAGAGGAGAGCGAGCGTCATTTGGTGAAAAAAGAGCGGTCGGGTTGGCAAACTGGACAGTGTTCCAGGAAGATATACAAGCGGCTCTAGCTGATAAGTCAGGATAGGAAATATCTGCAGAAAACAGGGCTCTCCGGTTTCAGGAAACTGCAATAAGTGCATGCGACGCAAGTATCGCTTGGAAAAGGAAAAAAAGGACAAAAGATTGTGTGGTGGAACCAAGGAGCTCCGTAGAAATAAACGGGAAACAGGAAGAGCGAGAGGGGACACGCAACGGGAGCAGAACCAGGAAGGTCGCCGTGAGCTCTTCGAACGCTTCAAACAGGTCCGGTCTGAATACAAAAAAGCTATTAAAGAAGCAAAGTTGGAATCGCTGAGGCAAATGCTCTCTGAAGGAAGCGACGACGACCCCTGGGGGCTGGCTCACAAAGTCGTTTCGGCAACAAAGAAAAGAGCACCAACGGCGTGGACGACCACGGTGCAAAACGCGGAGGGAAATTGGACGCAGGATAGACGCGAAACAACGGAGGCACTGATTGATAAATACTTCCCAGCAGACGACGTCGGGAGTGATTCTGAAGAAAATAGAGTAAGGCGTGCGGAAACCATAATCTGGGGCGAAAACTCGGACCTCGACTTATCAAAACAAGAACTGGATGAAACGGTCAGATTAAGACCTAAACGTAAAGCCCCGGGCATCGAAGGGTTTCCGTCAGCGAGTCTACAACATTTTGTGGAGGTGACAGGGGAAGAAGTATTAAATGTCTGCTTGAGGGAGGGAACTTTTCAGAGGATTTGGAAGCAGGCACAGATTGTGTGGTTACCCAAAGCAGCGAGCGAAGGGCAAAGACCAGTGTGCTTGTTACCCGCCAGCGGAAAGGTGTATGACAAGCTGTTGGTGACAAGACTGTCATACCACTTGGAGAAAAATGGTAGGCTCTCTGACAAATAAACGTGAATGATTATATAATATTAAGTGCCCCAGATATTCGTTTAGCACAGTTGGTCGGTCTGCTAATATTGTGCCATGATATTTTCGATCGATATTTTCAGGGAGCCGCACAGAAATCGGTTTTCTGGCTGCTGTTAATCAAGAATAGTAAGTTTACTTCTTTTGAAGCCATCAAATTTTTACGATCGTATACGAAATAATTTCCTCGCCAACGGTTTTAAACAAACTCCACCACGGGGCAGGTTACTGCTCTTTGGGGAGAGTAATGGCGTCCTTGGTGCCGGTCGCAAGCCGGGGAAGAGCAGAATATTTTTTCCTAAGCATGTCTTGATTTCAACTAGTTTTGGGGCATGCTCTTTTATTTTAATCATCCATCATATCTGGGCACTCTTTCTAGTATTGTACTATCTGCCATCCCCAGTTTTCTTTTCGGCACTTACGTGTCTTCTCGCCTTCCAAAAAAAAAAAGAACACAAAACAAGGTGTAAGACTACGTACTTATGGTTGAATGGTCGCAGAGGCATAATCACCCGTGGCCGTTTTCCTGCGGGCACCAGGCACACACCCTTGTATTAGTGCATTACTTGAATATGCGGACCTCTATTCGATTATAACTATTTTCCCCCGACCAGGGACAAATGTGGACACTGCACAATGCTTTATCCACAAGAAGATCAGAAAAGCGACAGGTGGCCTGGCGAAGATGTTTACAACACTCCTAGAAGGCCACGTGGCTGCAATTCGGGCAAGCAGGCTAGCGGCAGCTTAGAGCACCATAGACTATAAGCACTTGATCCCACAAAGGCAAAAGGACACCCAGTAACGTGGGCTCTTTTGTCCAAACTGGGACAGGTTCGTCAAAAAAGCGCATAGCCGAAAGTTGGATAACTCCTATGAAGGTGGAGTGGGCGCCGAGGGCGAGGCTTAATCTTCACCTTAATAAATAGAGGATTCAAGTTCCTGAACACAAATCTCCATCATCCTAAGGCTGCTGCGGTTTTAATGTGCCGGAGGTTCGATAAAGAAGCCCCGAAGGGCAATAAGAAGACGAAACCTCACTCCATGTACTTCGCCAATGCGAATACCTAACGCGGTTGAGGTTCCAGTTATTTGTTGAAGAAAAAACAAAGGCTGAAGGCTACAGGCTGTCTAGGCTATGAACTCTAAAGGGGATAAGGCTGGACAGAATATCTAGAGATTTAGAAGAAGTGTCATAAAATATTTTAAAGGTTGCCGTGATAAAAGACAAATGACTTCCTAAATATTAATCTTAATGGTATTAAACATATCCTCGTAAATCTGTTTGCTTTCTAGCCCTTTCGGTTTGTTGACGATGCCCCGAACTTCTAATTCTTGAATTTACATTATGTCGGTCGAGATTATTATTTGAAACTTTATTGCGCTTTTAGGTTTTGACCTTTTGAAGTGACGTTTCACACTTATATTTTTTAGTTAGTTATTATTCGTTACCAAGGTCTCGCAATATTTATAATAAATTCTCATATACAAATTTCAATGGAGAAGCGCTACATCTTAATGTTTTTATATTACGTAAATAAAAAGAACCATTTTCCGACGATGGTATCAGTTATTTCACTTTTCACGAATTCATTTCATGTGGTTAGGCTTGCGTGTTAACTACTTATATGCAATTAAAAAAAATTCACTAAAAACGTGAGAAACTCTGGTTTTACAAACAATCGAAAAACGATTCTTGCAAGACTTTAAACTTGATACAGTAGTGGTACTTTGGCCATTCACAAGACTGATTTACCGTACATTCCCGGATACAGTTAATGAGTATCTGGTCAGTGGCCATCTGCATATTTAATTAGAAAAGCGCAACTACCTACGTACATGTGCCAGTATCTACTTGTAGAAAGTCGTTGCACTTCTGCAAACATAGTTGCCTAGCAGTTATAAACAGCAAGGATGGACGAGACATGAATCTCAAGTGAACTGCGAGACCATAATTTACCTATATGATGAGTCATTCATGGTATAAATTAGATTAAAGATTTGCAAGTAAGAAATAATTACTAATATAAATAAGATGAACTTTTTTATAGATACTCATATGTGTGCATCTCTTAAGTTAAAAGTAGCTTCATTATTTTTACCTGTCAATAAAATTTTTAAAAAGGAATCTTGTCCGTATCTGTCAAAAGAGATTATGAATCATGAAATTTATCTCTCTAATCTAATACCAGTAATAAAACATTGAAAAAATTCCTTTAATGCCTTTAGGCAATTGTCATCAGTAATCTGGGTGCACTCAAAAATGGCAGGTATACGTTTAATTTTTTGTTTACGGTAATTGAATGAGTGAAGAGTGGAACCTGTGATGAGCACTGATAGTAAAATTAGGAAAACCCAATTCATTACAATACAGTTTTTAGACCGGACAATCGTTTCTCTAACAAAGTTAGCGTCATAAGAGAGATGAATAAATAATGATAATTACAATTTGGAAAACCCAATTCATCACAATACAGTTTTTAGACCTGACGATCGTTTCGCTAACAAAGTAAGCGTCATCAGAGGGATGCATAAACTAAGCGAATAAAAGCTAGAACTACTATTTATATGTTAGTTGCCGGGCAGTTGCGAACAGCGTCCTCTAGGAAGGTATATAGACAGACCTCCGCTGTCGAGTCTTAAATCCCGGTAATTAAAATTGCATACCTACTTTTGTAATACTGTTGTCATCAAATATTCCTTCTAAGAAGGACATATTGATTATTGAGATAACAGTTCGAACAATGAACTACATAGAACCAGACCTACTCTATTCATCGAAACATCTTTTGTTCGAATTTCTAACAATATATATATATATATATATATATATATATATATATATATATATATATATATATATATGGATACTTTCGTAAGCATCTAGCTTGTTCCCTCAGGGCTCGTCCGCGGCCTTGCCGCCCCGATAGCACCGCAACCCTTGATTGATAAGCATCTAGCTTACCCAACTGCCGGACATGTTTGATTAACTTGAGATTTTCTTTATCTACATGATGATTATTATCCCAAATATGCTGAGCAATACGTGTTTCATTAACAGTGCCATATCTCAGTTGTGCCAAATGTTCGTTAAATCTAGTTTCAATAGTTCTTTTAGTTTGCCCAAGATATTTAAGTTCGCAATCCTTACAACCTATTTCATAGATTCGCGACACTGCTGTGGTTTTAGTTAATTTTCTTTAAGAAAATTCACGAATGAGGAGATCGCGACATTTGAATTTTGAAAAAATTATCCAAATGAGCGCAAATTAGGACCCCTGGAACCCAAATCCGAGGTTAGTTTTAGACCATATATATATATATATATATATATATATATATATATATATATATATATATATATATATATATATATATATATATATATATATACATATATACATATATATATATACATACATATATATATATATATATATATATATATATATATATATATATATATATATATATATATATATATATATATATATATATGTGTGTGTGTGTGTGTGTGTGTGTGTGTGTGTGTGTGTGTGTGTGTGTGTGTGTGTGTGTGTCACACCGATAACTCAAGAAATAATGGGCCGATTTTGATAAAATTTGGTGAGTATCTTCCTTTCGCAAGTTGCTTCGACAAGTTCGTTATCCAGGAAAATCTGACCATTTTTTCCTGGAAAATTCTGTGTTTTCTTTTGGAAAATGTTTATATCTCCGGAAGTAACAAAGCTATATCAATCAAATTTGGTACGCTGGTTTATATCATAAACGTCACATAAAAAATTGGATCTCTACGTTAAAAGGAAAAAAGTTATAAGCATTCTAGTTTTTTTTCTTAAAAAGTCAATGTCGCGATTTGTCAAAATTGACATATTGATAACGAACCTGAAACTAATACAGCTTATGTATAAGAAATGTCGTAAGACGTGTGTTCTATAAAGCCTTCAGTTTTAGCTTCAGCCGACATTGTCATTCATTTAACTTAAATACTTGCAGAAAGTGAATTTCAAATAGACTTTTTCTCTAATGCTTTGGCAGTAGTTTCAATTATAGGGTTATAATACAAGAAAACACATTTTTGTACCACTTTTTAAGCACATTGCACGCACAGAGCAGTGTGTGATTTGGCATAGTTGAAGTTCATATAAAGAAGGAGAGCATAAAGATAAAAGTCTGGACGCGGCAAGTGCGTTATGGTAGTGTACTCTCATAAAAATGTTTTTAATAGCAAATATGAGTGTTTTTTTTAAGAAAGTAGGCATCAAATTTGGTTACCAGTATAACCCATACAGTGGAAACAATGTTCCACGCTTCAACAAAATAACTTTATTTTTTGAAAATGTAGGAAGTAGAAACAATAACACTCGGGGATCAAAGGCAATGAAGAAGCCTCGCGAAGAGAAGGTCAGCAGAACCATTTATGGAACCAGAACCGGCTCTGGGCGTGACAAAGGGCACTGCCAGGAGCCATTAAATTCTGGATCAAAAACCAACACAAGATGTACTGGGCAGACTGTCCAGGGCTCAGACAATAATTGACGAACCCAGTTCAAAGAGAGCTGTGGAGCTGCTAAATCTTAGCAGATGACAGCTCAAAAAACAACAGGTCTCTCGACGGGACACATGGCCGTCAAGAAACACCTGTATAAAACGGGGCGGATCGAGGGGGACCTCGCATGCAGACCCTGCGGCGAGGGGGAGGAATCAGCCCAGCACATCTTGTGCGAGTGTAAAGCTCTGGACCGCAAAAGACAACTGATCTACGGTCAGTCTAGACCGGAGACAGAGCATTCTAAAACTTTACCCTACCAATCGCTGTGCAGACTAGTTCAAGGCACAGTGATTTTGGAATGGGTGGAGTAAAAAGACTAAGGGCATGTACAATAAGCCAAAGGTTGCAGTGCTATCGGGGCGGCAAAGCCGCGGACGACCCTGAGGGAGAAAAAATATCTATCAAGATTGGGTGTTTTCTGGAACTGTATGTATCAGTATAACTATACGATTCTTTCAGAAAAGTCGAGTAATAAATTGATATACTATCATTTACTCAAAAAAAAAGACAAAAATTACGCACGTTCTGTATCACAAAATTATATAAAAATATTTCGTAAACACTTCGCATCCAAATTTAAGAAGAACATTAAATGTACTAACAAAATTTGGACGCATCTACAAATGCGTTTAATGTTTTCTGTTTATCGTGTAAAAATTATTTGGTATTTGCTATTATATTTTAGATTAATGATATTTAAGTGATGCTGTGTTTAAATAAAGACATAAATAAGAACGACACAACAACAAACCTACGCAAGAATGTAAGAGAATGTTACGAATTTATCAGTGTCCAGAATCTTTTATTCACATAAGTAGGAGACGATATTATGATAAAGAAGCAAAAGAATATAATACCGTTGTCACGGGTTCTCAACAAGAATGCCTACTTGATATGACAAACAAACAGTTGTATTTTTTAATGACAAATTGCGTAATACAGGAGTCAAAAAACTGATTTACCTAAACAACTTTAAGGTTATTTGCAAATTAATTTTTATTTTTAGAATTTGTTTGCTGTCATAACATTGCGTAACGCGCCATACTAAATACATGTATAGATGTTCCTATTGCTCTCTATGCAGTACAAAAGATTCTGGCCAATCACAACATGCATCCTTTTAAATTTATAACACTTCAACACCTGAAACCAGATGATTACCACCGTCGGGTTCAACATTAGGGCACTCCTAATACGCATTGAAGAAGATCTTAACTTTTTGAGAAAAATAATATGGAGAGACGAAGCTAAGTTTTCGAGAGAAGGCATTATCAATAGAAGGAATCTACATTTTTGGGCCGATCAAAATCCA
The DNA here is from genome assembly GCA_964006375.1 of Tillus elongatus. NCBI lineage: Eukaryota > Metazoa > Arthropoda > Insecta > Coleoptera > Cleridae > Tillus > Tillus elongatus. The sequence goes on along the minus strand of OZ023266.1, from coordinate 31,147,207 downwards.
CGCATGGTCAAGCAGAGGGGCTTTCAAGAAAACTTTAGTTTTAATGTTTTTTGCCTCTTAAAAGACAACCAAATAAGATTTTTCATTTACAATGAGCAATTAAATATCAATCAATACCTCCACATTTTAAGGACAGTAGTATAAAATTGTTTGGAAAATTTAACATTAGAAAATCTCCGTACTTCATGGTTCCAGTTGGATGGACACCCGCAAATTGCACGCAAGAGGTAACACGTGAGCTGTTTCAGATATTTGATGACAACTGGCTTAGGCGCTTGGGCACATGGGATTGGCCTGCAAGGTCCCCCGACCTTACACCCCTCGATTTCTACCTTTGGGGTACTTTAAAACAAAAGGTATACCAGACACTGGTGAACACTAAAGAGGAGCTACGTCAACGTGCGACCAATTGCATCGAGCAACTAGATGCTAATGAAATACATAAAGCGACAACTGATGGTGTACATCGCCGGATTTTGAAGTGCTTAGAAGCCAATGGGGGATATTTTGAGAATTTGTTGTAAAATGTTTGGAATCTAATAATAAATAATAATTGAAAAAATTATATTGTATTCGCATAACCTTTCTTTCGTTCATTGTTTACAATTCATGATACATTTCATTGAATTTCTTATTACATGTTCTTGCTAAACTTTTGTCACATTGTCCATGAAGACTAACTAGTGTCATCAAAACTTCATTTGAGTAATTATTTCGCTCCATCTTAACTTGTTTTCAAATAAATATTAAGTGGAAAATCGCAAATGAATCTTAAAACTTCGGCGTCTGTCAACCACAGTAAACAATTGAGCAATTGTCAAATCAGATGGCGTTGTATGACCAACTAATACAAATTATGTAAAGATAATATGCTTTTCATTAACTATTGCGATTATTTCGAAAACTTGACGATCTAGGTATACCACTATGGTACATCAACTTGGAGGAAATTTAATTGCCTTTCAGAATTTGAAATGATATATAGGTTTTCTATTTAAAAAAATAAAGTTTTGGCCTTTTATTGTGTGTCACGTTAAAATCATCAATTTTAAATCGCCCTGTATAGCATGAAATGAATTTATTTAGGTAACTATTAAATGTCAGGCTTTCAAACTGTGGGCAAAATTTCAGCCGTCTACGGGTTCAAATAGCAGCTAAATTAAAATTTTAGTGAGACCATTTTTCTGAGAAAAAAATAATTAAATAAGTATTATCTCGAAAACCGATGTAGATAGGTATAGGAAGCTATTAAGAGAAAAATGATCATAAAGAAAATACAATTCTAAAAACAAAATAAAATACAGGCTGTCCCATTAAAAATAAGAAAGTTGTTACTACTTTTGAGTAGAAGCGGCAACACCGCCAAAATAAAAATATTTTAGAAAGACAGGTCGTGCCTATTTATGGCAGTATTCAAATTTTCAGATTAATCCTATGTCCCGTTTTCCATAAACGTCTAACCTACCATCGACCATCAATGACCCTATATCTATATATATATATATATATATATATATATATATATATATATATATATATATATATATATATATATATATATATATATATAATAATAAATATAGCTCAACGAAAAGCATGCATTTTTTTTGAATTTCAAGAAAAACGCTCAGACCTGTGATTTTTTATTTTTAGTGGGACACATTTTAAGCATATTTTCCACCCTACCTCTTCAACCCCTTAGCGGGAAACAAACGCACCCTTAAAATTTCATATGGGAAGTGGGGGTCGAGCCATATATTATTTCAAAGGGTACACAGTTACCTTAGTTGCAGTAAAATCCAACAAATAAGGCATCATTAGAATGGTAATTGTGTACCCTTTAAAAGAATGTATGACTCAACCCCACTTCCCATTTGACATTTTAAGGGTGCAATTTTTTCCCTCTAGGGGGTTGAAGGGGTAGTTTGAAAAATACGCTTAAAATGTGTCCCCCTTAAATGAAAAAATCACGGGTCCGAGCGTTGTTACCCCAAATTCATAAAATATAAAGCTGGATGCATACTTTTTATTGGACCACTCTGTATATATATATATATATATATATATATATATATATATATATATATATATATATATATATATATATATATATATATATATATATATATATATATATATATATTATATATCTACACGAATTCAAAAAGTTATTAGAGGATTTTGATGAAAGTCGGCAAGAATCTTTCTCTTATTAATAGCTTGGATAAGTTCGTTAGCCAGCCCCATCGGACCTGTTTTCTAAAAAAAATGTATCTCAAAAAATAACAAAGTTGTTTTGATCAAATTTGGTTGATATGTTGCCCTCGTAAATACTTTACAACATACCAAAACTCAACTCTCTACGTTTATAAAAAATTGAGTTATACAAACTTGAAACACTTAATGAAAAGTCGCTACCATAACGCATTTGCTACGTCCCGAAATTTGTTGTATATCTTCCTATCTTTATTTGCGATCATATTTTTTTACAATGTTGTATTTTGAGTTTATTTGTATTGTGCTTTCATTAATTATTATTATTATTTAGGTAGGTATTACCTTGAGGGGATTCTAAATCAATACCAAAAATAAATCATCTTCAGTGTATATAAAGCAAAAAATATGCGTGAATAAATTTTACCAATATTTTAGTACAAAAGCCGAATTTCTGAGTTAAATTACTGTAATTTTGTTTTTCAAGTTTCTTAAAAACTACTAATATCAATCTACTTACCATAGAACCAGCAGTTGTTTTTTCCGAACTTAGGCCTTAGAAAATCGGAGTTACTGGGAATTTTATCCAATAGAGCTGCAGTACTGGCAATCACCAATGGCAGCCCCCATGCATATAGTTCGTATATCCGTAAGCGACATCTCTCTTGGCTCTTTTCGTTGCTCTGTGGTCTCAGATCTCTGGAAAAAAAAACAATGTTATCTAAATATGTAATGTATACCTCCAAAAAGAAGATAATTCATGTTACAATCATATAGAAATGTGAGACCGCCCATCAAATTCGTAAACAGCTCAATAAACCAAACAAATGCTGCATTTAAACCGTTTTTCATGTTTGTCACCGCAGATATTGCTTCGTTGAGATTTACCTTATTTGTTTCTTCTTTTAACTTTGCCAGTTCTTCTCCATATTTTTGTTTGTGCAAACATTATTTAAAGGACATATACTTGGGGAAAAAGGAGCGAGACAAGCCAAGAGGAAAACTTCTTCCAAATCTTGCACAATTTTTGAAGTGGGGAAGCTACAATCAAATGAAAATCACTACTGAACACACAAAGATATGGTTGCCACGACAGGACGACATTCTCTTTTGACTGTGATGATGCAAGGCTAGATGTATTCTCACCATCATTAAAACCGCAGACCGGTTTCGCTCTAATTAGAGCTCATCAGTACGGTATACTAATTACAGCGAGAACAACTATAATACGGCTATGGTAGTCAGCCTCCTAGACTATGGCGACGCTGTCGTACATCTCACAATGTTCTAGGAGGCTGTCTACCATAGCCGTATTATTTTATAAGTGTGTTCTCGCTGTAATTAGTATATCGTACTGATGAGCTCTAATTAGAGCGAAACCGGTCTGCGGTTCTCATTGTGGTGAGAATACATCTAGCCTTACATACCTTGTCCCTATAGGAGGGAAAAATGGGCTAGAGCTGACAATTTACAAAATTGTCAGCTGACTAAGTGAAGATTGGAACCTGTGATGAGCACTGATAAGTACATTTGGAGAACCCAAATCACCACAACACATTTTAAAAGACCTGACGATCGTTTCACTAACCCAATTAGCGTTTTTGGAGGATGAAAAATTCTGAATTTTTCATCCTCTGATGACGCTAAATTGGTTAGCGCAACGATCGTCAGATCTTTTAAAATGTGTTGTGGTGATTTGGGTTCTCCAAGTTTACTTAAAATTGTTAGCTGGTTGTACACAGTCTCTATTAAATAACATTTTATGTTAATGGGAGTTGTCGTGACAACATACTACCTGGTTCCGCACCGAGATGGCGACCCTGTCGTACATCTCACAATGTTCTGTGATGATGCGATGACAACGAAACTAAGATACATAATACATCTGGACGAATTCCTAGGAAAACACAATAATGCCGGTTCTAAAATACTAAAGAGGAGAGGTCCAAACAAGATTGAACAAAATTATTGAAGCATGACATTTTGGCACCTATTATTACAAACAACACCACAATCCTATGAATAGAGGACATGGGAAAAGTATGTTTGGAATGGTTCGCTTCCGGATTCCAAATGAAAGGAAACAATTACAAAAGGTGTCCAGGCAGGTAGAATATTAAAATAGGAATTTGAAGAATTTGATCACAAAGGAAGACCTCAAAGCATTGATAAAGTCGGCGCCAGATAGTCGAAGTTGTAGACAGCTATATATTTCCATGTATAATCTCCCTTTTGAAATCTAATCCACTCACTTGATCGTTAAGTACAGTAATAACAAAGCTTCAAGGGGTTAATTCTTAATTATTTTTGTTTTAACATAATATGTTTCACATTCAAATCGTCACTTTGACGTTATTAAATCTGTCACTTTCAAGGCGGATTTGATACTTGTTAAAATATTATACAGGGTCTTCATTAAGTACTCGTATAAACTTTAAGTAGAGATTCTATGGCTTCTTTTAAGGCAAATAATTCCTATGAACATAGATTCAAATATGCATCGTTTTTGCAATACAGGGTGTTAAACTTCTCAAAATTTAAAAGTTTTTAAAATTTATTACCTACATTATTTAAGATAACGGATCCAAACTTGGCACAAATCATTCTCTCTAGAGTGCTTACAAAATGACCTAGTTGGATTTAGACACAATGAACAGGATGGTAAGCTATGGCACGAAGGACTGATATATAAAATGATTTTACTCGACTACCCTCCTAGCCTCATACAGACAACGTACTCCTTTCTGAAGAACCGAAGCTTCTATGTAAACATTCAAGACGCCACATCAACACAGAAACACATACTCGCCGGGGTTCCCCAAGGATCCACATTGTCACCACACCTCTATGCAATTTTCACATTAGACATGCCCAAACCAAATGATCTCACCACTGCATATTACGCCGATGACATGGCTTCTCTAACCACTTCCTTAAGATGCCGCTTCGCTATTCAACGATTAAACCACAACCTACCCACTTTTGAAAATTCGTTCAACGACTGGAAAATCAAACTTAATCCTGACAAATGCACAGCGATCAACCTCACCCGGAAAAGAGACGACCCGCAAGAAAACGTTACAATATTCAACAAACAACTACCTTAGGAAAAAGAAACCAAATACTTAGGCGTCATATTAGACCATAAACTAACATTTAGAAAACATGCAGCGGCAACAAAAACTAAAGCCATGGCTGTAAAAGGCGCACTTCACTCGCTTATTGGTTACCATAGTATGACGTCTCCGGAAAACAAACTCCTAATCTACAAAACAGTAATCAGACCCATGCTGACCTACGCTTGGGGTCAGGCTTCCAAATCATATATAAACCAAATACAAATTGTACAGAACACATGCCTACGTCAAATAATGAAAGCCCCATGGTACGTACGAAACACGCAACTACGTAAAGATACAGATACGCCAACAATCCAAGAATTTATCAAAAACTCCGTAGCCACAACTTATGAAAAATTATCTACTCATGACAACCCATTACTACAAGATATCTCCAATTACGAAGAAAAAAACCACTCTCAAATACAAACGACCTAAAATGGTGCTAGCGCCAGTACATTAAAGCACCATAGGGGCATAAAACCCCACTAAACCAAACAAAGTGAAGTAATCGTCCGCTACATCAATCCGATAAATCGGCCCACAAACATATGTCTGGCCAAGAAATCATTTAGTCAATAGTCAATAGAAGAGGATGGTAGCTTTTTCAACGTCACGTGTCCTTGTTTTTGCAATAACTTTTTTAATATGTGCTAATGATCACTGGTTTGCCAAAAAACAACTTCCCTGTTTTCTCCTCTCACTATGTCTGCGTATTTTTTCCATATTTTGAATAGTGTTGATGATAATTAGGAAAATATATTTGGTTATTTGATTATTTCTTCTTGAATAACATAATAATCTGACGAAATTCGCGATACTGAGAAACTCAAATATTCATTTATTTTCATATTTAATCTTAGAGGGCGCACCAGTTGCAATGTTGTACCTGCATTTAAATAACCATAACTGTTTTGTGTCGCACTGTAATATCATTTTTGCAGTGCTATCGGGGCGACGAAGCCGCGGAGGAGCCCCGAGGAAGGAAAAAATATCATTTTTTACTAGACAGGCCTATTCTCCAACCAATTTAGTGGAAAAATAAGGACACGTGACGCTGAAAAAACTATCATCCTGTTCATTGTTTTCTCAATCTAACTGACTCACTTAGTAAGCACTCTAGAGAGAACTATTTGTGCCAAGTTTAGATTCGTTATCTTAAAAAAGTCTGGACGCAGCAAGTGCGTTATGGTAGTGAATTTTCATAGAAATGATCTGGCACGAAATATTTTTTATAACATTTTTTTCTTTTAACATAGAAATATAGATTTTGGTATGGTATCCTTTTATTGTCGTTAACTTACGTACCAAATTTGGTTACCATAGCTTTCCTATTTTTTGAGATAAAATTTTTTTTCGAAAGAAAACCCAAAATTTTGCTGGAAAATCTGGCCCGATTTTCCTGGCTAACGAACTTATCCAAGCCACTTACAAAAGTAAGGCACATGCTAAATTTTATCAAAATCGGTCCATGATTTTTTGAGTTAGCGGTGCAGCAAGTGCGTTATGGTAGTGAATTTTCATAGAAATGATCTGGCACGAAATATTTTTTATAACATTTTTTTCTTTTAACATAGAAATATAGATTTTGGTATATAGTTTCCTTTTATTGTCGTTAACTTACGTACCAAATTTGGTTACCATAGCTTTCCTATTTTTTGAGATAATTTTTTTTTCGAAAGAAAACCCAAAATTTTGCTGGAAAATCTGGTCCGATTTTCCTGACTAACGAACTTATCCAAGCCACTTACAAAAGGAAGGCACATGCTAAATTTTATCAAAATCGGTCCATGATTTTTTGAGTTAGCGGTGTGATACATATATATATATATATATATATATATATATATATATATATATATATATATATATATATATATATATATATATATATATATATATATATATAAAAACATATAAAAATAGAAACTGACCCAGGATATGGGTTCTAGGGGTCCTAGATCGCGCTCATTTGAAGACATTTTTTCAAAATTCAAAAGTCGAGATCTCCTCATTAGTGAAGTTTTTCTAAGAAAATTCACTAAAATGTAGGGAATAAATTCTAAAAGCTTTAAAATTTTGAGAAGTTTAACATCCTGTATTCCGAAAACGAAGCATATTTGGATCTATTTTAATAGAAACTTTTTGGCTTAAAATAATCCATAGAATCTCCACTTTAAGTCTGTACAAGTACTTAATGATCAGCCTGTATATGATATATAATCACAGAGCGTAAACAGATAAGTGCGAACAAATTCAGGAGGTGATTCCTTGTTGAACTTAAAAGAGGTCTTTCATATAAAAAACTCATACATCCCTCTTGTGTGAAGATACTACCCCTTCAAAAGGGTCCCAAAAAGTAGTTTTTAATTTTTTCTTAAATATGGAAAAATGGCAGAATCTAAAGTAAATAAATGTTGTCTGCTATCGAGAAGACACTCAGTGAACAGTTTGTTAGTTTTCCCGTAAGAAGCAAAGGGTCGAAAAAGCTACCCCTAGAACTTGTTTCACACGTAACTTTTTTTACAGCTCTATCGCCATTTTAAATACATTTGAATAACTTGATTCATTCTTCACAAAAAAAGGCGGTTGTATTTTGTTCGTAAATTTAACAATTTCTGGAGAAAAAATTATTCACTGTTCTCTGGGATGATCAACGCGTCACTTTTCTTCTAAAAAAATACTTACTAGTAATTTTTGAATAAATTATTTGTTAATTTTTCAAAATTCTAATTTTTTTCGAAGACCCTGTAGATTAGAACAATGAAAACCGGTACAGACAGGTTTTAAGGGATTCCAAATAATAATCCGTCGTCAACATTAAAACTCCTAATTTCGTGATTTTTTCCAAAAAAAAATTTTTCGAAGACCCTGTAGTTTAGGACAATGAAACTCGGTAGAGGGAGGTTTTAAGAAATAAGAATAAGAATCAGTCATTTTTTCTAAAAATGACTTTGTGTGAATCCGCATTTAAATACCTACCTAACACAAACTTAATCGTAATCGGCCAAAAAATAAAGATTTTACTTGGGTGGCTAATCCTTAGCATGGACACACGATACATACGTATATATATATATATATATATATATATATATATATATATATATATATATATATATATATATATATATATATACAGGGTCGCTGATAAGTCTGGAAACGGTCGATTATCCGGGAAAATATACAAGGTGTCGAAAAAAGTTTTATACAAAAGTTTTTGGGTTCTTCAATGTCTACTAGGCGGTGATAATTTCATTTATACAGGGTTGGTCATACAGGCGTGGCACACCAATATTAATTTTTTTTTAATGGAACACCCTATATATTATTCGATATTTCAATCCTTCTCTTAATTTTGAGCAACATTTATCAGAAGCATGATGTACATAAACTCAATCGTTTCCGGGTAAAAAAATAAATAAAAATAAACGCTATTGTTTTTAAAATCTATTGGATGAAGAACAAAAATAAATGAAAAGTAGAATATCTCTTGAAAACAATCTGTGAGTGTGAAAAGAACCGGTTGCGATGTTTTTAACATTGTTTGAAATCCTATTTTATAAGATGTTCAAAGTGTTCTCCATTGACCTCCTGACAATAATGAATTCGCTTAACAAAACATTGCACTGCATTTACAAAAGCGTTTTGAGGAATGTTATTAATTTCATGCACAATCCTTGCTTGCAACTCTTCAATATTCTGCGGTCTATTTTGGTAAATTAAATTTTTTACATGACCCCACAAAAAAAAGTCAAGCGGCGTCATGTCGGGAGACCTAGATGGCCATTCAATAGTTCCCCTGCGCCCTATCCATCTGCCAGGAAAGGTTTGATTCAGATATTCCCGTACCTCAATTCCAAAATGAGGGGGTGCCCCATCCTGCTGAAACCATATTTCTTCCGCTGGTAGATTTGGGTCGTTATTGTTCGGAAATAATCGACTAACGTCTGGAACAATTGATTCTTGCAAAAGTGTCAAATATCGAGCAGAGTTCAAATTACCGTGTGTAAAATAAGGTCCTATGATATGTCCACCAATAATAGCACACCAAACATTTACTTTTTGCGGTCTTTGGGTGTGAATTTGTTCCATCCAATGTGGGTTTTCGTCTGACCAGTACCTACAGTTGTGTCGGTTGACTTGTCCATTCAAACAAAATGTAGATTCGTCGGAAAACAAAATGTGGTTGGCAAAGTTAAAATTTTGGCGTAACTTCTCCATAATAAGTTCACAGAACTCGATTCTGCGATCAAAATCGTCTTCACTCAGTTCTTGCAATAAATGAATTTTATATGGACGGAACTTTTCCCGCTTCGTAATCTTTTGAATTGAATATCGACTCATATTGTGATTTAAAGCCAATTGCTGTGCCGAAGTTTTCGGATTTTCCACCACATCCAATATTACATTCAAAGAATTTTCTTCATTTGTAACGGTTACTGGCCTTCCAGTTCTAGGTTTATCCTTGATACCGCCAGTTTCGTGAAAACGATGCAAAGTTTTCGAAACTGTGGATTTGGAGATCGATTCCCGCTCAGGATGCAACTCATTGAACATAATCACCACTTGAGCAAAACTTCGTGTTCTATCACCGTACCCTATCATCATTAAAATTTCGATACGTTCGGTTTCACTTAAACTTGCCATTTTGCACAAAAACTGTTGACACTAAATTACTAATGTTTCAAAACTGTTGACACTGAATGAATGTTTGACATTCGTTGTCCTGGAAACATTTTAAAACAAAAGAATAATACTGCGTTTCTTATGGGCATCTTATCTTATCTTGGGATTCCAAACAATGTTAAAAACATCGCAACCGGTTCTTTTCACACTCACAGATTGTTTTCAAGAGATATTCTACTTTTCATTTATTTTTGTTCTTCATCCAATAGATTTTAAAAACAGTAGCGTTTATTTTTATTTATTTTTTTACCCGGAAACGATTGAGTTTAGGTACATTATGCTTCTCATAAATGTTGCTCAAAATTAAGAGAAGGATTGAAATATCGAATAATATATAGGGTGTTCCATTAAAAAAAAATTAATATTGGTGTGCCACGCCTGTATGACCAACCCTGTATAAATAAAATTATCACCGCCTAGTAGACATTGAAGAACCCAAAAACTTTTGTATAAAACTTTTTTCGACACCTTGTATATTTTCCCGGATAATCGACCGTTTCCAGACTTATCAGCGACCCTGTATATATATATATATATATATATATATATATATATATATATATATATATATATATATATATGAGGAGTTCCTCAGGGTTCAGCTTTAGCCCCTACTTTGTTTCTTCTCCACATCAATGACCTCCTCTCTAGCATATCCAACCCAGTTCACAGTTACGCGGACGACAGCACCCTCCACTCAAATATAGAATATTCTAAGCCTGTCTCTTTAGCCCAATTAGATGAGGATCGCAGACTCATGGAGGGTTCTGTCTCCGTGGATCTCCAAAAAATATTAGACTGGGGAAGTATAAATCTTGTACAATTCAACCCCACCAAATCTCAGTCTTGCTTTCTTTCTCATAAGAGATACACCAGCCCTAGACCCATCACAATGAACAACCAAGTTATTCAAAGTAATGAGTCATTTCCTCTTGTTGGCATTTCTGTGGATCGAACTCTTAATTGGCACCAACATGTCACATCAGTTGCAGAAGCGCCTGCTAAGAAATTAGGTTTCCTCTTCCGGGCTCGCAAATACTTTTCACCAGCTAATCTCTATACCTTGTATACTCCACAAATAAGGCCAAACCTCGAATACTGCTCCCACATCTGGGGTTCAGCTGTCGCTTTTACACTCGCTATCCTGGACTCCATTCAAAAGAGAGCTATACGTCTCATCGGTGACCCTACCCTCACCCAAAGGCTGCCATCCCTTGCCCACCGACGTGCCGTTGGTGACCTCTCCCTCTTTTATAGATAGATATCTGCACGGGCACTGCTCAGAGGAGCTTTCCTCCATAGTTCCCCCACCTGCTGCCCCCAACACATCTACCAGGGGAACAGAGCGAATGCACCCTTTTACTGTCTAGGTCACCAGACATAGAACATCTTGTTATGCCCGCTCTTTTGTCCCGAGGACTTCCAAGTTGTGGAATTCCTTGCCGGCACAAGTTTTTCCTTCTCCTCCGAACCTCCAAACCTTCAAGTCCAGAATTAACAAGTTGCCTCTTTCCTCCTTGTCAACACCCACGGTACGATAGTATTTAGGCTGTGAGCCCTCGTGGTATGTTGTTAAAATTATATATATATATATATATATATATATATATATATATATATATATATATATATATATATATATATATATATATATATATATATATATATATATATATATATATATATATAGTAGCTATGAATTGATTTAACGCCTGTCTTAATACTAGTCAAGGGAGTTTTTCTCACTTGTCACTTGTCATGGCTTGAAGATGGACCAGGAGAGTTCTCCTCTTATCCCGCAATCATGAGCCGATAGAATAGACTTCAATTGTTACATGGTTTTTAATCGGTCAAGTCATCTTTGTTATTGTTTGAGTATCTGTTTGGGTCTCTTAATTTTGGTGGGGTAGTCGTAGTCATAGTTGAGGGCCTCGGTAATGGTTTTGTTCGTGTGTGCGGAGGCATTTATGAGTGTCTTGGTTGTCAGTTCGTTTATTTTGTCCTCTGTTTTTGTAATTTTGGTGTCTTCGTATATTTGTCGGTTGCTGACGAACCAGGGTATGTCGAGAGCGTGTCGTACGTATTTGTTTTGTATTCTTTAGTTTTTCTCCAACAGCTTCATTATTGCTGTGTAATGTGCGTACGTGGAGAACATTGTGAGATGTACGGCAGGGTCGCCATCTCGGTGCGAAACCAGATAGTATGTTGTTACGACAGCCCCAATTTACACAAAATGTTATAAATAGAGACTCTGTACAACCAATTAACAATTTTGTAAATCGTCAGCCGTGACCAATTTCTTCCCTAATAGGTACAATGTATGTAAGGCTAGATGTATCCTCACCGTAATTAGAAACGCAGACCGGTTTTGCTCTAATTAGAGCTCGTCAGTGCATTATACTAATCACAGCGAGAACACACCTATAAAGTAATACGGCTATGGTAGTCAGCCTCCTAGAACATTGTGAGATGTACGACACTCGACGTATATCTCACCATATCCGGAATCTGTTGTGCAAGCCTAAAACCGTAATTAAACTAGAAGTGGCGCTTTGCACCATTCTCCACTGTATATATATATATATATATATATATATATATATATATATATATATATATATATATATATATATATATATATATATATATATATATATATATATATATATATATATATATATATATATATATATATATATATATATATATATATATATATATATATATATATATATATACATACAGAAAGATTTCCGCGGTCTTTAATGTAGACATACTGGGTTCTCGGGTTGTACCGCGTCCAGAATTTATGAAAACTCGACATTTCGGCTCCTGTTTTGGAGCCATTTTTATGAGGTAAAGGAAATAAGTAAGGACACTCTAAGGCCTCAATTTGCCCACTCCTTAGAGCGGTGGACAAAGGTGGGTTGGGTTGTTGTAGCTCGATTACGGGGCCTCAATCTGCTTACTCCCCAAATCTCCCCGGAGATCATCTGTGAGATCTCAGTTTGTTCAACCCTATATATATATATATATATATATATATATATATATATATATATATATATATATATATATATATATATATATATATATATATATATATATGTATTATATACACATATGGTTCAAGATTTATATCCCGTCGTTTGACCCATGTTTTAAAGTATGGAAAAGAATTTCAGGTTAGGTCAGGTTAGTTGCAGTTTGATTCCATTGCCTCAAGCTAGCTACTTGTCTTTTTTTTTTTTTTTTAATGCCAACAACACACCACGAGGGCTTACAGCCTAAATACTATCGTACCGTGGGTGTTGACAAGGAGGAAAGAGGCAGCTTGTTAATTCTGGACTTGAAGGTTTGGAGGTTCGGAGGAGAAGGAAAAACATGTGCCGGCAAGGAATTCCACAACTTGGAAGTCCTCGGAACAAAAGAGCGGGCATAACAAGATGTTCTATGTCTGGTGACCTGGACATTAAAAGGGTGCATTCGCTCTGTTCCCCTGGTAGATCTGCTGGGGGCAGCAGGTGGGGGAATTATGGAGGAAAGCTCCTCTGAGCAGTGCCCGTGCAGATATCTATAAAAGAGAGAGAGGTCACCAACGGCACGTCGGTGGGCAAGGGATGGAAGCCTTTGGGTGAGGGTAGGGTCACCGATGAGACGTATAGCTCTCTTTTGAATGGAGTCCAGGATAGCGAGTGTAGAAGCGGCAGCTGCACCCCAGATGTGGGAGCAGTATTCGAGGTTTGGCCTTATTTGTGAAGTGTATAAGGTATAGAGATTAGTTGGTGAAAAGTATTTGCGAGCCCGGAAGAGGAAACCCAATTTCTTAGCAGCCGCTTCTGCAATTGATGTAACATGTTGGTGCCAATTAAGATTTCGATCCACAGAAATGCCCACAAGAGAGAAGGACTCATTACTTTGAATAACTTGGTTGTTCATTGTGATGGGTCTAGGGCTGCTGTATCTCTTGTGAGAAAGAAAGCAAGACTTAGTTTTGGTGGGGTTGAATTGTACAAGATTTCTACTTCCCCAGTCTAATATTTTTTGGAGGTCCACGGAGACAGAACCCTCCATGAGTCTGCGATCCTCATCTAATTGGGCTAAAGAGACAGGCTTAGAATATTGTATATTTGAGTGGAGGGTGCTGTCGTCCGCGTAACTGTGAACTGGGTTGGATGTGCTAGAGAGGAGGTCATTGATGTGGAGAAGAAACAAAGTAGAGGCTAAAGCTGAACCTTGAGGAACTCCTGCATTAATTGGATACAGTTTAGAGGAATGGCCATCCACAACAACAGATATGCTCCTGTTGGAGAGGAAATTTGCTGTCCAGGTACAAAGTTTTGGTGGTAGGCCATATGCCGGAAGTTTATTAAGCAGCGCTGCGTGCCAGACCTGGTCGAATGCTTTGGATATGTCTAGAGCAACAATCTGGGATTCACCGTGTTGTTCCATAGACTTGTTCCAAGAATGGGTGACAAAGGAAAGGAGGTCGGCAGTCGACCTGCGCTGACGGAATCCATACTCCCTGTCGTGGATTAGACTGTGTTTTTCAAGGAATTTTAGTAGTTCGGTGTTTATATACTTTTCCATCACTTTAGAGATGACTGAAAGGAGAGAAATAGGCCTGTAGTTGCTAGGAAGCGCTTTGGATCCTTTTTTGGGGATGGGTTGTACTCGAGCAGTTTTCCAGTTACTAGGGAATATGCCTTTATTGTAAGATATCTGAAACAGACGAGTCAGGACAGGAGCAAGTTCTGGTGCGCATTTTTTGAGAACAATTGCTGGGATCTCGTCAAGGCCAGAGGCTTTCCTGGTATTAAGAGAAGAGAGCATCTTTCGTACCTTTTTAGTTTTGAAAATGATATCAGTCATTTTATGCGCGACATTGGGGACTGTTGGTGGTTGAACATTTGGAGGTGGGTTGAGAGTAGAATTTCCGGCGAACAACGAAGCAAAAAGTTCAGCCTTGCCCAGGGCGGTAGAAACAATTTCATCCCCTGAGACAAGAGGTGGGAACGTGCTCTTGCAGAAATTATTCCCAATAGACTTAGCAAGAGTCCAGAAGGGTTTGCCGCCGTTGGAGCTTGAGAGGACTTTGTTTTTGATGTGGTTATTAAACGAGTTTTTTGCCTCAGAAAGAATGCGGACATAGCGGTTTCTTGCGTCGTTGAATGCTTGACGATTTTCTTGACTGGGATTGTGTAGAAGCGTTTTGTGAGCTTTGACCTTTTCAAGTCTGGCCTTGTCACATGATTTAGAGAACCAGGGCTTTTGAGTGGCTGAAGAGGTTTTCTGTGTACGTGGAATAAATAATTCCATGCCAGCTTGGATAATTTCGGTGACGTTTTGTGAGATATCAGAGGGGCCAGGATGAGAGAAGCAGACAGACGCCCATGGAAATGAGGAAAAGTAATCCCGCATTTCGTCCCAGTTTGCGGAGTTGTAGTGCCAAACGATACGTGGGTGTGATGACTGTGTGACCTCGGGTTGCATTGCACAGGAAGCAGTGACCATGCCGTGGTCTGAGCGACCAAGGGGGGCGGTGACTGATATCTTATAGCATTCAGGGTTTGTAGTAAGAAGGAGATCCAAGGGATTTGAGCTGTGTGTTGGGATACGAGGAAAGTAAGTAGGTTGCTGAACCATATTGGCCAAAGAATTGCTGACTGCAAAGGCCTCCGCTGCTCTCCCTTGTGGATCGGTTTTTGAAGATCCTAGCCATTCCTTATTATGGACATTGAAGTCGCCAAGAATAGTGACCTCGGAGGAAGGATATTCAGAAATCAGATAGTCGGTTTTTTCAGAAAGGTAGTCAAAGAGCTGGACAAAGTTGTTGTCAGAAGGTGACCGGTAAATGCAACAGATGAATTTAGTTGCAGCCCTGAGAGAGAGTTTTATCCATAGTATGTCTTTTCTTCCAGCTTCTAAATTGGGAAGTCTGGTGCAGGGTAGATTGCTACGGACGTATGCGCACACGCCTCCATGCAATCTAAAGGCAGTAAGGAGCTCATACCCCGGGAAATTAATGTGATTAGTGGCTGTTTTGGCACTGATTTGGGTTTCGGTGAGGAAGAGGAGTTGGGGCCTGTTAGCCTGGAGGAAATGGTGGATGGAGTTCAGGTTAGAATTTAGGCCACATATATTCGAAAAGGATATGTTAAATCTTGATGTTGGCGCCCGCTGTACACCCCTCTCCCGGAGATCCGAATGGAGGAGTATTTTGCCTCCGGAATATTTTATACAAGGAGGAGCCATCATCATTTTTGCTTATAAGGGAAACCGACTCATACACCAGAACCGGAAACGTCCGTTGGGACTTCACCGGCCCCTTGATGTATGGGGTGGTACCTCCTCGGGCGTGAAAAAATCCTTTACTATTACATAAAGGAAAATTCCACTACCACCTGCTAAGTTACAATAGGATGTGTTATTCGTTGGACAACACTCCAGGTATCATTAGTTATCACTACGGCGGATCGTATCTAATAAGGTCTGAGTGTTGTTAGACCTCTAAGCCTTAAAGGTATATTTTTAGAGAATTTTCGTAGAAAAATTGCGCATATGAAATCACGACTCTCGAAATGTTTTTTAATAACTTACAACATATACAGCACTAACAATAATAAAATGCATTCCAGGATAGTTAATCTTTATATTTGTGACCGATAATACTCTAGTTATATTTTACTCGAATGCAGACAGATCAGCTTCCGTTTACCATCAACACTTCCCCTTTCTGTGCTCCCTATTATCCTTCCAATTTAATTAACTTCCCTTAAACCCACTGGATTTTGATCGTGACACTGCTTAAATACGCAGACAGAATCTGGTTTTCTATTTTTCGTCGTTCCTATTCAAATCTTCCCCCCTTTTATTACTCCAACTGATATTCAGACTGGTGTTGTAATTCCCGCGACTGTTTATAGATATCGTAATCTGTTTAATGCAGGAACGGCGACGGTCTAAGTCTAGATTACCTCCACTTAAGGGTGTTAAGAATGTATATCCGTCCTTTTGTGTATAAATCCCTAGTTGAATAGAATTATCAAGTCTGAAGGAATAGAAAGGAACGTACTTTGTTGTACCGGCTAACACAATGGCAACAAGGAGAGAGATATTCAAACGTTAAGTGCTATCATAATTAAGTTTATTGTGATTCTTATTATGTCTTTAAGCTAGGAAATGCTGCAATGGCGTCGTTTGTGACATGGAATTTTATATAATGCACATTAAAAGGAAATTTAATAAAAGGAACGGGTTATAAAATAAGACCTTAATGAATGTGGGTTGGCGACTAAAGTTTATGGAATCCGGTATAAAATTGTAGACATCCTAAATTTTCTTCACACTGTATAATAATGGTACAGCGGATGTAGTTATTACATGATTCAATTAGTGTGCTTAGCACTTAAATTGAAGTTTCGTCAATAACAAATAAAAACTATGGAGGCGCTTGTCAAGACTTTTACTTAGTTGTTTTAATTCGGTCGATTATTGTGAGATGATTCGCTTAATAAAGGTCATAAAATTACTACAAAACCCATATTTCCAAACGCACAAATAAATCACGAAATTGAGTATTTAAGATTATTTTTATTGGGTATACCTTGACATTGTAACGTTCGAAAATTCACTTTCCAAAGCTCAATTCTCAAAACACACAAGTTCAAGTTTATAAAATAAAGCACTGTTGAAAAGAGATTTACACCAGCTTTAAAATGATGTGCTACTTGACACCCCCCCCCCTTGTAATTTCAGATTTTAGGGGTGGTGTTGCGATGTTGAAAATAAGCCTAAAGTCTTCCCCGTGAGAGCAAAATCACGATGTGACCTAAATCGCGCCTGTTTCGTTTTCAAGTGGCCACCTGTATATTTGTTATTCGTGCAAAAATCATCATATAGAACATATTTTGTAATACACCCCCCCCCCCCCCCCCAAACAGAAATATAACCTCTTGTGCGATTTTCTGCTGAATTTACTTTTTTTATGACCGAAATCGCCTCAAAAAGGGTCACATAGCCAAATATATATATATATATATATATATATATATATATATATATATATATATATATATATATATATATATATATATATATATATAAACATGCGGCGACGTGAAATGGCACCAACCCCTCTTAATTACAGTGGATATACAGGGTGAGGCACCAAGAGTTCCTGTTAGGAGTTTCTTAATAACCAAACCGATTTTAATTCGCAAAATTTCGATTCCTAGGCTTTCGGCAAAGCCCAATTAAACCAAAATATTTTTGCTCACGTGACACTTCCGTTTCTACCGGAAGTGTCCATCAACTTCGTTATTTTAAATATGATATGCCACTTTTTAATATAATTTTGAATTCTGCTCGTCATTTAAGGTAGACTTTCACTAACATAATATCTATCTAAAATTACCCATTTTCAAAATTTTGCGTTCTTTTCGAAAATTTTCGCAAAATCATAGTTGCATCTTATACCTTATAACTTGCAGGAAAAATAAGCTACAAGATTCATCTTTTGCACACAACACACCAGTATGTGTGCCTTCACCATACGATTAGAGTTTTGGGTTGCAACATACAGGGTGATAGAAATTGACTTGGCAACTTGACAGAATTCAGCTAATCAAAACTTGCGTTTTTCAAATGGGACACCCACTATTTTATTAACTAAGTTCATTGGCATTTAGAATCTACTTCGATTTGCATTAGCATTCCCTATACCTAGATATAACCGTTTTGGAGATAAATACATATTTATTCAAATCAGGGTTGCAAACTTGTAACAGTAGTAGCCTTTGGAATTTATTTGTCAACCAAGTGACGTTTGCATGCTAGAAGTGCACGTGGTGGAGCTTGTTATCGAAATTACAAAATACGCCCTTAATAGTAATAAAAATGGCCAATTTAGGATATGCAAACTATGATGTTATGGAGCTATTAATTATTTATGGTGAATGTCATCGAATAATTGGTCGCACATGTCGTGTTTTCGCCGAAAAGTATCCAGATAGACCGAAGCCTAGTCCGGACACAGTAAAGAGATTATTGAAGAATTGTTCAAGTTATTGGAGTTTTTCCCAAAAGGAGAAACCGAAGCGAAGTGTTGATAATGAGGTAAACGAATCATTTTTTACGGCACAAAATACATTAGATGACCAACGGTCTTGACAATAGTTGGTTCTTGTGACGTGTGGATTTTCATCCGGCCAAAAGTGGATATTATGACGATTGAACAATCCACAGAAGGGTAAGAACCCCCAGGAGGGAGCGGGTTTCTGCCCCTTCACCAAAAAACACTGGGGGGTTCTCCTTCCCCTTGTGCATGCATACAACTACCTTCAAAGCATAAAGCACAATAAAAATTTCTTGGGAGCAAACCCCAAGAAAGGTACTGTTCCTGGGCGGATATGGGTGTTGTGTGGGGAATATATGGTTTAAAGGAGGTATTGCTGCAAAATGTGAAAAACGCATCTTTTCAAAGTCCGACTAATTGGAATTTTAGCATTTTCCGCTCATATTTCCTCCCTGCCCAGCACCCCCATTCATTATTGGTCCCTTAACTTTCTTGGCGGTTGTCGGATACAAATTTGCCTTGTGGTTTTTACATCCAAGGAGGGTTCTAAGCATGTTTCTGAAAAAAATTCTAGCCCCCCCCCCTGTAGTAAACTGTTTATTTACCGAAATTACATTCCACCTCGTCGCCTATAATGTCTTTTTCAGATAATATCGAATACAGCACTAAAGTAAATCAGTTCACTTGCTGTTTCACTTCTTTTTTATTTTTATATTACATATATATGCACAACCTAAGTAAGTATAATAAAGGCAGACCCTTAATTAAATTGGGGCTACACAAACTTAAAAGTAGATAAGGCATTTAGATCGTGTCTAACTGTGTGCACACAAAAATTAGTAAAATGCATTTATAAAATCTAACAAAAACAACAGTTTTACAATATCATTTCAAATAAACCAATAGAAATACGTTTCGCGACAATTTCGCAATTCGCGAGTGTATTAATCTAGCTTTTGTCCAAAGGTATACTGAAATCCGGTTGACGCCGCAAGCAAGCAGCTTGGAAATTAAGCTCGATAGGCTTGGACGGTTAACAAACGTAGGTATGTCTAATTTTAAGCAGGCGACTGTACCTGTTTGAAACGTACAATATGAGAATTACAGAAATCGTCTTTAAAGTGTCCATACTGTTACTATCACTACATAACGCATTAGTTATTTCCCCCGGCTATACAATAATAATAATGGCTATGGGGTCCTGTTTGCGTGGCGCAATTAAGAAACCGGATGTTAACACTGCTCTTAGAATATGATTTACTGACATACTGATTTTCTATTTTACACAAAATTGTATTGTTTTAAGTCACTAACTCGCCATTTTCATTTATAATCATCGTCCAATATTTATTTTCAATATCTAAATCAATGTTTTAGATATGTTAGCTTAGTTAAAAGTCAGTTGTAAACTGTCAACACTATATACACCTATAAAGTAATGCGGCTAAGACACGCTTTTACACGTGTCGCCATCTCGTTGCGGAACCAAGTAGTGTGTAAGTAATGTTAAAAAATAGAGACTGTATGCAACCAACTAACAATTTAGTAAATTGTCAGCCCTGTCCCATTTCTTCCCCAATATAGGGACAAAGTATATAAGGCTAGATGTATTCTCACCACAATTAGAACCGTAGACCGGTTTCGCTCTAATTAGAGCTCGTCAGGACGGCATACTAATTGCAGCGAAAATACACCTATAAAGTAATACGGCTATGGTAGCCAGCATCTCAAAACTATGTGAGATGGAAGACACGCTTTTACAAGTGTCTCCATCTCGTTACGCAACTAAGTAGTATGTTGTCATGACAGCTCCAAATAACACAGAATGTTAAAAAATAGAGACTGTATACAACCAACTAACAATTTAGTAAATTGTCAGCCCTGTCCCATTTCTTCTCCAATATAGGGACAAAGTATGTAAGGCTAGATGTATTCTCACCTCAGTTAGAACTGTAGACCGGTTTCGCTCTAACCAGTGTCTTTTTTTCCTCACGGCTCGTCCGCGGCACTGCCGCCCCGATAGCACTGCAATAACCAGTGTCTTACATCTCACTTAGTTTTGAGAGGCTGGCTACCATGGTCGTATTACTTCATAGGTGTATTTTCGCTGCAATTAGCTAGCCGTACTGATTAGCACTAATTAGAGCGAAACCGGTCGACGGTTCTAATTGTGGTGAGAATACATCTAGCCTCACAAGGCTACATAAGAACGCAAGTGACGAAGCGTAAAAATAAGGCGCTTGTTAAGCTTGCAAGCAACTTGCTGCTGTTAGAGATCAGCGTCGTTGTCTAACGTCAGTCACCTATCAAGCCGCTTGCAGTCGCATGCTAAAATTCAGCGCTTTTGGAAGCAAACATTGTCCCGGTATTAGGAAAGAAATGGACCAGGGCAGACAACTTACAAAATTGTTAGTTAATTGTACACAGTCTCTATCTATTACATTTTGTGTTAACTAGAGCTGTCGTGACGACATACCACCTGGTTCCGCACCGAGATGGCGCCCCGGTCATACATTTCACAATGTTCTACATTCTGACATCTTGCAATGATACTTGTAATTTCCATTGTTTAGATTTTTATCCACCATTTATTTAAATAGCATATCAGTACAGGTAACGTCATCTGTATTTGTCCAACATTGTAGATATTGCGTTACAGAATCTGAAGTGATGTCGAGGATTATTTTAATTTTAATTTCGAATAACTTTATTTTTCTTTGATCGAAAGACTTGAAAATCGGTACACAATCACGTCTGTCTATGTTCTTTTAAGCTTTAGATTTTTGTTTCAATCAGTTAAAGAATTTGAGAGGTATTGCGTTTTAAAAATGTTTTTGTTGTTGTTAAGACAAATTGGGCGTTAGGATCTGATGAACGAACTCATCCAAGCCATTAACAAAATAATATATATATATATATATATATATATATATATATATATATATATATATATATATATATATACATATATATATATATATATATATATATATATATATATATATATATATATATATATATATAACTTTTTAACAGACAATGGAAATGGGTCCCAGGGGCTCTAATTCGCGCTCATTTGAGGAAATTTTCCGAAAGTCTCACTATCGATACCTCTCTATTATTTGAAGTTTATTATGTAAATTATTTATATCCTGGAAGAGATCTAACGGATAAGAATATTTAAATGGCGATTCTTTACATCACAGTTTACCCCAGGCTTAGTAGAATATTCCGTTTAAAAGATTTAATAGCGCAAAAGCCGCTGGATGAATATATTTCGGAGAAAAGATCAAAGACAATATATATTAAAACGCAAAAGTGTAAACAAATAATTTAAATAATTTCCAGGCTCCTTTATTGCGAAGAAAGCTTGCAAAATCATTATCAACATATTAAGAAAATATTCTACATACATATAATATAAATTTATTAAGACCAGCTGTCTGGCTTATTATTATGACCTTAACACACGATTTGTGATCACAAGTTAATTATTTCAATCAAAACCACGGTGTTTTATTGACGTTATATGGTGTTTTATATAAGCAAGCGGTATTCTTCAAAGGCATCGCAAATTATATGTTTCGAAAACTGATAAGCCTTTCAGGAATCACATATGTTTGTGGATTTTGCCATTAACTTAATACAATTAGGCGCAATCTCTAAATTACAATTATAATTGCAAACTTTTTGATCAAAGACAAGTAACAAAAAGTCCGAACGCAACAAATGCGTTATGGTAGAGCATTTTTATAGAAATGATTACACTTTTTTTAGGAAAATTTTACACACGCACGCACGCACGCATACACACACACACACACACACACACACACACACACACACACACACACACACACACTTCCAGAAAAGACAATATCAATGGGAGATATATATATTGTGGAATTGAAGGTAGAACGCAAAAACACAACTTGGCCAATTTCCTTTTCAGTATGGCAAAGACAACAATATATCGTGTGTTCACTAACGTTCTGTATGGAAGAAGTTCATTTGTCCCATATAAAGTAATCTTTAAAAGGATGTTGAGACGCCGAATAACAATTGAATTCGCATGGTTTTTGGGAAAGCAAAACATTCAAATATTCAAGACGCGATGGTGTATTGATAATGTCCTCTGCGAAGTAAATTGTCAACAAACTCTTATTTTCTCACAGACACTTGAAATGTAATTAGTGTACATATATTATGTGGCTTATATGTGTGTGTTTTTTGTTCATTCATTTGTGTATATATGATGTATATTATGTGGGCAGTATTATTATTGTGGTGTATCGATTTGGAATTAGCTTCATTATGTAAATGTTTCATGTAATGCAATTCAACAGTTTTAATAAATAATAATAATAATAATAATAATAATAATAATAATAATAATAATAATAATAATAATAATAATAATAATAATAATAAACACACACACACACCACACTATTCTAAGATGCTCCCTTGACCTTTTTCCAAAATTTTTGAAAAAAGAATAGTATCGTTCCATCGTTGTTAATGGCATAAAAATTGTTACATGGCGTATGCTTCGAACTACTTTAAGATGCTCCCTAGTTCTTTTTCTTAAATTTTTGATAATAAAGAATGGTATCTTTGTTAATGGTATAAAATTTGTTTATGTAGCATATGTTTTGAACTACTTTAAGATGCTCCTTGTTCTTTTTCCAAAATTTTTGAAAAAAAGAATGGTATCGTTGTCGATGGTATAAAAAATGGTTATATGGCATATGAGCTTCGAAAAACCTAACCTTGTTTGTGATTTTTGCTGAATCTATCAGTTTTAAAATGGCGGCCATTTTTTCCAAAAAGCATTTTCCTATCGTTATTGATCGAGTTAGAAAATATCTTTAGGTGGGATTCAGAAGTCTTAAGTTAGCCTTTATTATTTATTAGCGATTTTTTTTAGCGAAATCACTAATGAGGAGATCTGTGCTTATATATATATATATATATATATATATATATATATATATATATATATATATATATATATATATATATATATATATATATCGTACCGATAACTAAAAAAATAATGGGCCGATTTCAATGAAAATTGAAACGTACCTTCCTTTTGTAAGTGGCTTGGGCAAGTTCGTTATCCAGGAAAATCGGATCAGTTTTTCCGGGAAAATTTTCGGTTTACTTTCGGAAAATTTTTGTATCTCCGAAAATAACCGAGTTATGACAACCAAATTGGCACATACGTTTCTACTATTTAACTTGCCCTACATACCGAAATTCAGATCTCTAAGTTAAAATAAAAAAAAAGTTACAACCATTTAAAGAAAAAATGTTGGGTGCCAGTGGTGATCAGAGGAAAGCACAAGAACAAAATATTTTGTGTGATTAACAAAACCAATTGAATATTACATACGACGGTTAAGTTTTCTTGACGCAAAATTGTCAAAAATTAGCAGAAAAAATGTTTTCAAAATTTTATAATTTTTCTTATAACGTCAAAGTCGCGATTTGAAACGTCAAAATTTGCAATTTTTAGACAACGAATCTGCAACAAATACTGATTATGTAGAAGAAATGTCATAATATAGTGTGTTTTACAAAACTTTAAGTTTCAGCTTCAGCCATCATTATTGTTCATTTTACTAATATAATTTCGGAAAATCCATTTCAAATAGACCATCTTTCTAATGCTTTGGTAGTAGTTTCAGCTATAGAGTTTATGGTTTAATAGTTTATATTTTACCAAATTTTGCAGAAAAATTCGTTATTGAGAAGACCGCGACTTACAAATTTTAAAAAGATTTCTTCAAATGAGCGCGAACTAGAACCCTAAAACCCATATACGGGGTCAGTTTCAGTTTTTGTCTGTTTATACATATACAGGGTGACGCATTTCTACGATAAAGCTCAATATATCCGTCATTATACAAGATATGAAAAAAAATAATATACGTTAATTATAGGGTGGCCCATAAGTCGTTGGTGACACACACTTTCTTTCTTTAATAGAAACCCCTTATCTTATTGAATTTTTTTATTTTCGATCAAATTATAATGCATGTTTGTAAGGACAAAAGTTTATATCGTTCATCTTTTTTGAGTTACTTCAATTGTTTTGCAACTTTTCACGTTTTTGGTACATATCACAAACACATATCACACATTGTGATATGGCGTCTTTACCAATGTAGAGAGCGGAGCTCCGTGGAAATGAGGAAATGACGCATTCAGAGAGCTTTTTGTTGGTATTACTCGTCGAAAAAATCGAGCTGCCGTATACAGATACTCTCAAATAGTGGCTGAATTTGAAATTTTTTCGCAGAAATGTTTTTAGTGTTTGCGTAGAAAGCATGTTTTGTAAGATTTTGTCATACGTTGGTAATTAATAATAAACGTTTAGTAAGTTGTTGTAAAAAAAAAGTTCTTGAATATATCATGAAAAAGCAGCCCGCATCAATATACTTCTGCATTCGACCAGGCTTGGCACGCAGTGCTGCTTAATAAACTTCCGGCCTATGGCCTACCATAAAACTCTATACCTGGACAGCAAATTACCTCTCCAACCGAAGCACTTCTGTTGTCGTGCATGGCCATTCCTCTAAACTGTATCCAATTAGTGCAAGAGTCCCTCAAGGTTCAGCTTTAGCCCCTACTTTGTTTCTTCTCCACATCAATGACCTCCTCTCTAGCACATCCAACCCAGTTCACAGTTACGCGGATGACAGCACCCTCCATTCAAATATACAATATTCTAAGCCTGTCTCTTTAGCCCAATTAGATGAGGATCGCAGACTCATGGAGGGTTCTGTCTCTGTGGATCTCCAAAAAATATTAGACTGGAGATATAGAAATCTTGTACAATTCAACTCCACCAAATCTCAGTCTTGCTTTCTATCTCATAAGAGATACACCAGCCCTAGACCCATCACAATGAACAACCAAGTTATTCAAAGTAATGAGTCATTTTCACTTGTTGGCATTTCTGTGGATCGAAATCTCAATTGGCACCAACATGTCACAGAATTTGCCGAAGCGGCTGCTAAGAAATTAGGTTTCCTCTTCCGGGCTCGCAAATAATTTTCACCAGCTAATCTCTATACCTTATATACTTCACAAATAAGGCCAAACCTCGAATACTGCTTCCACATCTGGGGTGCCGCTGCCCGGTCTACACTCGCTATCCTGGACTCCATTCAGAAGAGAGCTATACATCTCATCGGTGACCCTACCCTCACCCAAAGGCTGCCATCGCTTGCCCACCGACGTGCCGTTGGTGACCCCCCCTCTCTATTTCTCTCTCTCTCTCTCTCTCTCTCTCTCTCTCTCTTTTACAGATATCTGCACGGACACTGCTCAGAGGAGCTTTCTTCCATAGTTCCTCCAACTGCTGCCCCCAAGAGATTTACCAGGGGAACAGAGCGAATTCACCCTTTTACCGTGCAGGTCACCAGACATAGAACATCTTGTTATGCCCGCTATTTTGTCCCGAGGACTTCCCAGTTGTGGAATTCCTTTCCGGCACATGTTTTTCTTTCTCCTCCAAACCTCCAAACTTTCAAGTCCAGAATTAACAAGTTGCCTCTTTCCTCCTTGTCGACACCCACGGTACGATAGTATCTAGGCTGTGAGTCCTTGTGGTGTGTTGTTGCAATTAAAAAAAAGTTCTTGCTGTGATACACAATTTACTGTTATTATTATACGAAGCAAACAGGATACCCTCAAACCTACCGAACAACTTGAGCGATCTTCTAGGAGCCAACAGAGAAAACAATACTCAGCTCCTGAGCTTCCTGAAGTCAAGCGCATTATTCAACCAGATCTAGTACTTATAGACTTTACTATTTTTTCCTTATGATATTATATCTATTGTTGTTGCCTAATTATCTATCAAGCTTACTTTGAGCTCACCAGGACCCGCTCATAATCTTTTATGTTAAAGCAGGATATGTTTCTTAAATAAAAATAAAACTATGGACGCAGCAAGTGCGTTATGGTAGTGAATTTTCATTAAAATATTTTTTAATAGGAAATATGTGTATTTTTTTTAAAAGCAGGCATCAAATTTGGTTACCAGTATAACCTATATAGTAGAAACAATATGCCAGGTTTCATCAAAATAACCTTATTGTTTGAACACGTACAAACATTTCCGAAAGTAAACTTAAAATCTTCCCGAAAAAACTGATTTCTTGCTCAACCTTATAGGTTAATAGCAAATTAAGCTATTTAAATTTAAAGCATTTAATGAAAATTCGCTACCATAACGCACTTGCTGCGTCCCGAATTTTTGTCTTTTAACTGACAGACCTAAATTTTGTTACATGGTGAACTTTTTATAATACCAACACTCTGACCAAATTCGGTTGCCATTACTTCTTACTTGTTATTTCCGGAGATATAAAAATGTTTTTAATAGCAAATATGTGTGTTTTTTTAAGAAAGCAGGCATCAAATTTGGTTACCAGTATAACCTATATAGTAAAAACAATGTGCCATGTTTCATCAAAATAACTTTATTGTTTGAAAATGTAGCAAAATTTCCGAAAGTAAACTTAGTGTTCCCAAAAAAATTCGTTTCTTGGTCAACCTTATAGGTTAATAGCAAATTGAGCTATTCAAATATGAAACATTTGATCAAAATTCGCTACCATAACGCACTTGCTGCGTCCAGAATTTCTTTTCTTACAAACATGCATTATATTTTGATGGAAAATGCAACAATGCAATAACATAAGGCGTGTTTGATTAAAAAAAGAAAGAAAATTTGTATCACCAACGACTTATGGGCCACCCTATGATTGTAGAAATAATTTTTTTAAGATGTACCTCAAGACACCCTATAATTAATATATACAATTTTTTTTCATATCTTGTATAATAACCGATATATTGAGCTTTAACGTAGTAATGCGACATCCTGTATGTGTATAAACAGACAAAAACTGAACCTGACCCCGTATATGGGTTTTGGGGTTCTAGTTCTCGCTCATTTGAAGAAATCTTTTTAAAATTTGTAAGTCGCGGTCTTCTCAACAACGAATTTTTCTGCAAAATTTGCTAAAATATAAACTATTAAACCATAAACTCTATAGCTGAAACTAGTCTATAGGTGAAACTACTACCAAAGCATTAGAAAGAGGGTATATTTGAAATTGATTTTCCGAAATTATATTAGTAAAATGAAGGACAATGATGGTTGAAGCTGAAACTTCAAGTTTTGTAAAACACACTTATTATGACATTTCTTCTACATAATCAGTATTTGTTGCAGATTCGTTGTCAATAACGAATATTTCTGCAAAATTTGCTAAAATATAAACTATTAAACCATAAACTCTATAGCTGTATTGATTTTTTGCCAAAATTCGACAAAAATTATATACCATTAAACGATAAACTCTATAGCCAAGGCTACCGCGAAGCATCAGAGAAAGGGTCTATTTGAAATGAATTTTCTGGAAATATTTTATTAAAATGAAGGACTATGACGATTGAAACTAAGACCTCAGGGTTTGTAAAACATTCTTCTTGAGACATTTTATTTCCATAGCCCGTATTAGTGATTTGCCTAAATGTTGCCAATTTGCACGTTTTAAATCGCAACTTTGACGTTTTGAGGAAAACCCAAATTTATTTTTCTTTAAATGCCTATAACTTTTTTGTCTTTTGACAGAGCTAAATTTTGGTAGGTAATTTACCTATAAGGGTGTAAACCTGCGTACCAAATTTGGTTGCCCTTACTAGGAGAAGGGTTAAGGGCAAAGCCGCAAGAAGACAACCGCATACACGTGTTTCAAGATTATTAGCCATCATGAGTACGGTATAGCCAGGTGAAGATGGGAACACTCTGGATGAAGATGCAAAATATACGGAGTCACAACAGGCAACCAGTGCACATTTGCAGCAACATTTGGAAGATCCTCAATCCGAGTGAAACAACCAAAAAGCCATCCACAGAAATGCCGTGTTATAAATCCTTTTATAGCTGTTCCTGGGGGCCTAATTAGAGCTCATTTGAATTTATTCAAAATTCAAAAGTCGGGATCTCCTCATTAGTGATTTTTTTTAAAAGAAAATTCACTAAAAGGTTAATATATCGCTGTTTTTTGTGCTAATTGTGAATTTCGACAATTTTCAGTGATCAATTTATTAATACAGACGGTTGACTTATCTCGTCCTCAACGCCAAGTTTATCAATCGACATTCATTAATAAGTGAAAACATGATGTATTAAAATATCCTCCGGTATACAACAGTTAGCGGTACTTTTCAAACAAGACGATAATTAAAAAATTTGCCATAGAGATAACCTCGCGATCATCACCATATGTTTGTGGTTTTCTTCCGTGATCCAAAACGAAATTTATTTACCATTTCATCATTAAATTCATTGTACACTTGATTGTTTTCGCGCTAGCGTTTGATGTAGGCTTTAATGTTAGAAAAAAGAGAGATCCTACTAACCTTATATTAATCTATTAAGGTCTGATGACGCGTCATATCTTTATTAGTAAATTGTAGATCACTAATACTTATCAGAGTTACTATGCTGTCCGTTTGATGTTTTAAAAGATCATCAAAATAAATCAATAAATGGAATATTTTGCATTTTAAGAAATATATGATCCATGAGTTCAGAAGTATTTATCGCTCGTTAAAGTTGACCACAGACAACAGTTTTCATGTAACAGTCAATTAATTTATTTTGGGTAAATTTATTTTGTCACTCGTAAGCACCTACGCCAAATGATATATTTCTGCTAAAATTAAGTTATTCGAAACTTTAATATGAGCAGAACACAACAGCATAAGTAAATAAAACTGAATTCAGCACAGTTATATGTTTTTTCCAAGGAAATAATTCTAGGGCAATCAATGCATTCTACATACAGACTTGGAGACTACTTCTCTGGCTTCACTGATAAGTAGTCTCCAAGTCTATATGTAGTATTGACAAGTTTCACCAAGTAAGGGCAACAACAATCAAGGAAATCAATGCATCTAAAAAGCTTCGATTATTCACTTTTTAACCATAATTACAAATTAACATTTTATCAAGTGCAGACGTAGAGACTTTTTCTCTGGCTTCACAATCACTTATTTTTATCTCTATAAGTAGTTTCGCCGTTTTACGGCATCAGTCGACAGGATAAAAGTGAATTTTGGCGCTAACCAGGTCATGATCGCTTGATCATGTGGTTACAACGTTCTTGATTCTAACTAAACATTAAAGGAAAGGCTTCTCTCCAGAAGTTTATTTAAAAATATATTTCCCGACGCGTTTCGACACTCTAAGAGGTCATCTTCAGGGGATAAATCTAGAATCATAACAAAAAAGGTCTGTCAGAAAAACTTTAGTCTCTTTGGTAGGCAATTGTACAGGTTAGAGCACAATGGTGACAAGATGCTCTCTACAGAAAACGCCAAAGGCTAAAATCATAAGTCACACAGTAAAAGGCTGACAAACAGTCTAGCTAAACTAAGAGAGTTACAATGAAACACAAGCAGATACAGTTCCACAAGCTAAAAAACTGTTAAAGGTAAAACATGCAGTGACAAATGAATCAAATAAAAACATCAGAGTAAACTGACAAGCGTTGAAAGCTATAAAATGCAAAAAGTCTATTATTTTGAACATTTAACAATTAAGTAAATTACAGAAATAAAACAAGCCAAGGAGCAAAACTGACAGGGTAGACACCACAAGTGGCAAGCACAATCAAGCAGAAACCCAATGAGAACCATTAGGGTATAGATTAAAAGAGACAAACAAAATGGACACTACTCACTTGATCAATTCTTAAAAATATTTTTAAGAATTGATTGATTGATGAATTGATCTTTAATCTCTCATACCTTTCCATACCATACCAGGGTGATCCTGGACCCCAAACTAACATGGGGGTCGCAAATAGAACGAGTAGTGAGGAAGGGAGTAGCGACCCTCTGGCAGCTGCGTCGAGTGATAGGGAGGACCTGGGGACTTAATCCTCGGATCCTTCATTGGATTTACACTGCGATCATCAGACCGAGAATCCTCTATGGGGCGTTGGTCTGGTGGTGTGGTGTGAACCAAAATACTAGCAGGAAGCTGGCCAAACTCCAAAGGCTGGCAATCCTGGGTATCATAGGCGCTATGAGGACGACACCCTCAGCCGCGCTAGAGGTCTTGTTGATGCTGCCACCGCTTCCCATCTGCATCAGAAGGGAGGCTATGGCGTCGCATCTTAGAATGCGAGACTCAGGAAACTGGTGCGGAGAGGGAGCAGTAATAGGGAATGCAAGAGTCGCCAAGGAGGAGGAAAAGGAAATTCCGATTTCCGCCATAAAGATGCGGAATGCCGAGGACGATATTAGGTTGACTAGGCCATACACCCTCAGGATCCCCAATAGGGATCAGTGGAGGGAAAATGAGGTTGCATTCCAGCCCGCAAGCCTGGTCTGTTTCACCGACGGATCGCGGCTGTATATACATCAAGGGCCTGGGGGTGCGCGAGAGCTATGCTCTTGGCGCATATACCATGGCATTCGAAACAGAGGTGTATGCTATCCTGTCTGTGGCCAATAGACAGTCCCGAGAAATGTGTGTACATCTGCTCGGATAGCCAGGCGGTCCTCCGGGCAGTCTGCGCGGCCAGAATCAGGTCAACACTAGTTCAGGAATGCGCTGACGCCCTCAGTGGACTATCCAGGACAAAGGAGGTGCAACTGGTGTGGGTTTCGAGACACTGTGGCGTAGCGGGTAATGAGGTGGCGAATAATCTCGCAAGACTCGGTTCCCGGCGGCCGTTCTGTGGACCGGAGCCTGCGATAGGCATAAGTATGAAGACGGTCTCTGCCGCCTTAGACAGGTGGACCGAGGAAGCAATGGAGAGGCCCTGGGGGTCGGTTGGTGGCTGCAGGCAGGCGAGGGACTTCGTGGAGGGGCCGGACAGAGATAAAGCTGTCTGGCTACTCGGAAGGAGTCGACCTACGCTTCGCCGCATCCTTGCGGTGCTGACAGGCCACTGCTCCCTTAGAAGACACTTCACATTGATAGGCGTAGAGAGGGATCCCATTTGCGAGGAATGCGGCGAGGATGAAGAAACGTCCTACCACTACCTGTGTGAATGCGAGGCTTTTGGGAGTCTTCGAGCAGAATTGTTCGGATCGAGGACTCTGCAGAGGAATCAGGTAAGTACCGTCCAATTGAAGACCGTCACGGCCTTCATCTCGAGGTCGAGGCGGTTTGGCGACGGAACCGAGGAAGAGTAGTGCATGGTTGCTGAGTTGCTGGGGTTGGCAAAAAGGGCCCATTGTGGCCTACTTGCTTGGCATTGGCCTCCCCACCACTGCTACTACTACTACTACTACTACTATCACCCATATTCCACCCTCACACATTCAACCCCTAATTTAATTTCAGCACAGAATACCAGATGTTTGATGAAATTGAAGGTTTTCTAATAAAGAAACCCCAAAACGTTATATTACTCGAGTGTTAACGGAAAAATGTCAATTTTCGCCAAAGCACAACAATAGAGCCCCCCCCCCCTCCCTATTAATTCCATACCCCTTGGAGCGATTTTACCCAAACACAATCCGATCCGTTTGTTTGTCGGGTGCTAACTGTATACCAAATTTGAAGACGATATCTCAATTCGTTCGTATAGACGATGTGGAAGTAAAATTATATGAAACTTCGCTAACATAACGCACTTGCTGCATCAGGATTGTATGTTTTCAGGTATTAAAAAATAAGTTATTAGTGAAATATAAAAACTGGCTATGCATTTGCTATATAAATAAATGTATTATTACATAGAATCACCATATTTTTATACAAACCATCAACTTCTTCCGTTAACATACGCAGCACTGGTCTGGTGGCCTAAGGTGACACAATCCAGTGCCAAACAAAAACTAGGCAAGATCCAAAGGATGGCTTGCCTAGGCATCACAGGGGCCATGTCTTCAACCCCCAACAGCCGCCATGGAGGTGTTGCTGGATCTGCCCCCCCCCCTACACTTAGTTTGATGGGGGAGGCCAGGCTAGGACTATACAGACTAGCCTGCAATGGTAGACTGAAGATCAACCCACGCTTCAGGGGCCACTGCAAAATTCAGGAGATCGTGAAGGAGCCCATGCTTGAAATGAGGTCATACTTCGCGAGCCCGCGAATGTGCAGGGAAAACAACTTTACAGTGGAAATCCCCGACCAGGAGGCATGGCGGGAGGAGACGCTGGGCATACCACGGGACGCGCTCGTCTGGTTCACGGACGCATCCATCGGGGAGCGTGGGACGGGGACAGGTGTTTACTCGGAAGGACCGAGGGTAAGTATTAGTATTTCCCTCGGAGCCCATGCAACGGTGTTTCAGACCGAAATGTACGCCATCCTGCACTGTGTGCGGGAGAACAAGAGGAGGGGCTACACCAACAAGCGGATCCTCATAGCCGCAGACAGCCAGGCAGCCCTTAAGGCACTAAGTAGCCCACGGGTAAATTCCTGGCTGGTGAGTAAGTGCCGAGACGAGACGAGCGACCTGGCTGGGCAGAATGAGGTGACCCTTATCTGGGTGCCGGGTCACCCCGGGGTCAAAGGCAATGAAGAAGCTGGCAGTCTCGCGAAGAGAGGGTCAGCAGAACCATTTACGGGACCAGAACCGACTCTGGGCGTGACAAAGAACACTGCCAGGGGAACCATTAAGTCCTGGGTCAGAAACCAACACAAGGTGTACTGGGCGGACTGTTCAGGGCTCAGACATGGGAAGTCAATAATTGACGGACCCAGTTCAAAGAGAGCTGTGGAGCTAAATCTTAGCAGAGAACAGCTCAGAAACATAACAGGTCCCTTGACTGGACACATGGCCGTCAATAAACACCTGCATAAAATGGGGCGGTTCGCAGGGGACCTCGCATGCAGACTCTGCGGCGATGGGGAGGAATCAGCCCAGCACATCTTGTGCGAGTGTAAAGCTCTGGACCGCAAAAGGCAACTGATCTACGGTCAGTCTAGACCGAAGACAGAGCAATATAAAACTTCACCTTACCAATCGCTGTGCTAGTTCAAGGCACAGTGATTTTGGAATGGGTGGAGTAAGACTAAGGGTATGCACAATCAACCAAACGTTGCAGTGCTATCGGGGCGGCAAGGCCGCAGCGAGTCCTGACGGAAAAAATCAACTTCCTCGATCTATGTAGGTACTTTCATAAAAGAAATTAAATCTTGAGAAACATAAATGGCACAAAATTGGGGCGATAATTTATTGAATCTTAACTAAATCCGTAACAGATTACCATCGGTTTGATTTTCAAACTAAAACAATAATAGACGTGAAAGAAGAAACTAACAATCGAATAAAGACATAGACTAATTCATTTTAATAAATCATATAGAATGCTAAATAAAGACTGCATTTTATTAGGCCTTTATGAAATGACTTATTGACATTCAATTGTCCTGTACAATTAGGATTATTTTGCATAATATAAATAAATAAACACAGCGACGAAGAGAACTCTTTTTAACCTTGGTTTAATAAATTCGTTCTCAGCTGTAGATTTGTCAACAAAGAATGCAAGCACTCATAATATCTTGCAACTACCGTTAATCGTCATAAAACGAATTGAAAGAAACGGTAGCAACTTCCTGGCTTTGCCCACAAGACTAATAATATTAATAAGTACAATCAAACGCAACGAAGAAATGCGCAGTAGGTCA
Source organism: Tillus elongatus (assembly GCA_964006375.1). Taxonomy (NCBI): domain Eukaryota; kingdom Metazoa; phylum Arthropoda; class Insecta; order Coleoptera; family Cleridae; genus Tillus; species Tillus elongatus. The sequence continues at coordinate 31,112,417 of OZ023266.1, read as the reverse complement.
AACTAATAATGTTACAGTGTCTAATAAGCTGTAATTTAATTGTAGTGGAAAATAATGATGTGAAATATGTTCTCTTATTAAATTTGTTAATAATAACTGTGCAAAGTAAAGGTTTTAAATTTTAATCATTTGCTAGATGTCAAACAAAAAACAACCTAATATCGGAGCAGAAGAATAACTTATTTTAGTCTATTTTCTTTTTAAAAAATCACTAATGAGGAGATCCCGACCTTTGAATATTAAAAAAAAAATCCAAATGAGCGCTAATTAGAACCCCCTAGAACACATATTCGGGATCAGTTTCAATTTCTATATATATATATATATATATATATATATATATATATATATATATATATATATATATATATATATATATATATATATATAACTATATATATATATATATATATATATATATATATATATATATATATATATATATATATATATATATATATATATATATATATATATATATGTGTGTGATGATCACACCTATAACTCACAATATAATGGGCTGATTATGATCAAATTTAGTGAGCCCCTTCCTTTTGTAAGTGGCTTGGGTAAGTTCGTTAGCCAGGAAAATCCGCCCCGGTTTTCCCGGAAAATTTTGGGAAAAACTTTATATCTCCAAAATTAGCAAAGTCAGGGCACCCAAATTTAGTATGCGTGTTTATATTGTATGGAGTAAATCATGTACCAAAATTTAGGTCTGTAAGTTTGAAGACTAAAAAGTTATGGACAGTTAAAGAAAAAAAGTAGAAAAAATTTCCTCAAAACGTCAAAGTCGCGATTTGAAACGTCAAAATTTGCAACATTTAGGCCAGGAACCTGAAACAAATACGGATTATGTAAAGAAAATGTCACAAGAAGAGTGTTCTGCAAACCGTTAGTTTCAGCTTCAACCGTCATTGTCGTTCATTTTACTAAAATATTTGCAGAAAATTCATTTCAAATAGACCCTTTCTCTGATGCTTTGGCTGTAGGTGTAGTTAAAGTGATGCTTTGGCTGTAGGCTTAGTTAAGTTTAACGGTTAATTTTTAGCTAATTTTCGTAGAAAAAAATCGTTATTGAGGAGACCGTGACTTTTGAAGTTTAAAAAGATTTCTTCAAATGAGCGCAAACTAGGCCCCTAAAATCCGGGGAGACAAAGACTTTTTTTTTTCAAGGTCACGCGTTCTCCTAGCACTTCAGTATTTAAATCCATCTGTACAAAAATTAGACTTTCACAAGGAATAATTTTTGGAATAATGACCAGGAATATTCGATGAGATGACACTGTACACGCAGGCATATGGTAATATAATACCGCGCGTATTACCTATGAAAATCTGTTTATAGATGGACGGGCTACAAGCATATTTTTTTCAAATACAAGGGCCTTTTTAGTGAATGTTCTTAAAAAAAATCACTAATGAGGAGATCCCGACTTTTGAATTTTGAAAAAGTTTCTTCAAATGAGCGCTAATTAGGCACCCTAGAACACATATCCGGGGTAAGTTTCGACTTATATATATATATAGGGTGTTTAAAAAAGACGGGGCAATATTTAAGGGGTTGATTTTCCAGGTCATTTTATAAAAAAAAGGTTCCCATAAACATGGCTGCTAAAATGCATTGTTTTCAAGATACAAGGTGTTAATTTTTTTTGTAAAATAACGATTTTTAAAAAATAAATCAAATATCTCCTTACCGATTCTTTTGAAATTTGGCAACGTTGTTTGCAGTAGTAATGGGCTGGTTTGGCCCAAATTAGATAAAGATTTTTAAGTCCATTGGCATTAGGGGGGACACCTCAACAAAAATTATTGTTCGTGTTTGTGATTTTCTGTATGAAAATGGACAAAAGGTTTTTATTTTTTATCGTGTAAATGATTCAAGATACGGAGAAATTTCAAGAGACAAAAAACTTGTAGTTTTAGTTTCTTTATCTCAAAATAATATACAAATCATATTGCAGTCAGTGGCGTACATTTTTGTGTCACTAAATTTTGTTGAGGTTAATAAAAATTTACTGAAAATCGCTATAGGAACCAAGTAATCCAACACTAGCAAATTCAGATAACACGGCATTACAATAAATGATTTATAATTATATTTTTTATTTCAATTCTTTTTGTTGTCTTTTTTGTCGGTTGTGGATAAAATTTTGTATTGCATTCATGTTTTATTAGCATTAAAGACAATCAAGAAAGGTTGAACAACTCGAGCTGCCCACTCGTAATTAGCTTATTTCTTTCGTGTCTTATATGCATAATAAGACTGAAACAATATACAATTAGTAGATCAATTGACTTACCTAAAGGAAGATTGATCGCTGTTATATGAGCATTGCCGTTCGAAGAACAACAAAAAGGAACACATTATGTTTTTCGCTCTATGGTGTCGCCTTGAAGTTAAAAGAAAACACATACAACATACGATCCACACCAGAGCTTTCCACTTTTCATGGAGTGAAATCCCGACCTAATTACGCCCATTGCAATTTTCACGAAGGTAATCTAGATCTGAAAGGAAGGCAGAGTAGCTAAACGGAGGGTTGTTATTCTTCGAACGGTAATGCTCATATAAAATCGTTTAATCTTCCTTAAGGTAAATCAAGTACCCTTTTAATTATATTTCGCATTGCTGTTCTTCAATTACAAAGGAAATGTTTAAAATTAAACGATCTAGATTCAATTGAAAAAAATGAAGAAAATATTATATTTATTTAAATAAAGATAAACATTCTTATAATAATGAAAATATAAACGTTTATCAATTGTAATGACAAGCTTATAAAATAAAGAGAAATTTATTAGTAATTTTTTCTCTTCTCTTTCTTCTTATTATTATGACGGTGTTATGGTTATTATTGTTATAATTTGATTTTATTTTCATGTTATTTATTGACATACATCACATAGATGTGTTAAAATTGTAATCTGTTATTTTTGTTTAAGTTTTAAATAATTTTTGATCAAAATACCGTAACGTAGCAACGGGTTTTTATTTACATTTTCTCGGGGCTGTATATATAAACTGAATGTTTTCATGTCTGACGTCGTAAAAAGCTTAACTGTTTCAGAGAAGAAAACAAGCGTGCGAAGCCAGAGCAGAAGCCTCTGCATCTGTAGTCAACCGCAAAACTTAAAATATCAGTCAAGTAATTTTGACTAAAACCACTATCTATAAATGGTATGCCCCAAGAGAATAAGATTTCCCACTCATATTCCGCGTCATCTCAAATGAGTTTCTCGACACCCGAGTCCTCAACTATAGGCATTTTCAAATAAATTTGAAAACTTTTTAACTTAGTGTTGTACCTTGTTGTTTCCTATTTTATGAATTATATGGAATGAATAATGTAAGACTAAGGTAGCACCTAGAACCTCGGTGGTTCTGGTGTAAGAATGTGTGCCTCTAAACCGAAGGGTACTGGGTTCGATCCCAGGTTACTCCTTTCACTTTTTCAGTACAAACTGTAACATTAACATCAACCGAGGTTCTGGCATTGTATTTGAGCAAGTTGAATGTCTGCACGTTCCGCCCTTCGGAGGGGGCGTAAAGCCGTCGGTCCCGTGTCCATGCGATGTTGGGCACGTTAAAGATCCCTACCCTCCTTACAGAAAGGCAGGGGATCGGCAAAATTTCCAGGATAGTGAGGTGAAACTGCTCCCTGGCGTCGGTGATTGGCCATAGTCGCGGAAATAGGCCGACGTTAAAGAAACAAAAAACACACACACAAGGTAGCATATCTAATTCTGGGACAAGTGTTATAGCCATCTGACAACTGCACGTATTTTTAATTTGCTTACATTTAACAAAAATTCAGCTTGTTAAGTGCGTGTATCCCAGTATTGTCCCCAGATGGAAGACCACCTGTGATTCTAATTTCTAACACAAAGATAACTTTCATTAAATATTAATTGCTTCTTTACAACATTAGATGAGTAATTTTACAGGCGCATAATGCATCTTCATCCTTCATTTTCTATTTTGAGAGATATTTTTGTTGCATTGTCACGGCACATCAATCAATAAGATATTAACTCCTATTATAAACGCTTCTTTAATTTAATGAATTCACAACCGACGATGTAGCACGTTATGACTCTCATACAAGTACTTTGGTCGTTTGGTAATAATAATTAAATGCATTAAGACGTTAATCTCATATAATAGTGTCGTTTTTAAAGGATGCATACGGTAATGTCTTTAACAGTATTTAAAACAATAAAAAAACAAACTTTTGCATGCAGTTAATTATATTACTGTAAAGCTGAGTCACCACAGACTAAGACTAATAATAATAATATTTGCAGCGTTTATGAGAATTATTAACGACAAAGAAAACTGTGAGATCCACAATTGAACATTATTGGGTATTCACTGAATATACTTTAAATTTATTTTGGAATATTTAATTCAAATGATTCTATAGCAAAAATTGTTAAACTCGTTAACAAGATAACTGCGATTAGTAAACTGATATTCGTATACGTTGAGGGTCACATACGTATCTCCGGAAATGAGATTGTCGATGGACTCGCTAGATGCAATCGCTTCTGGAGTCCCGGAAAATAGATTGAATCTGACAGACATAAGAGCTGACATCTCCAGATACATTGCCTTTACCCGGTCAAAAGAATGGAAAGGTTACGTTGTATAGCAAAAGTTGTTAAACTCGTTAACAAGATAACTGCAATTAGTAAAATGATCTTTGTGTAGGTTGAGGGTCGCATAGGTATCTCCGGAAATGAGATTGTCGATAGACTCGCTAGAGGCAATCGATTCTGGAGTCCCGGAAAATACATTGAATCTTACATACATAAGAGCTGACATCTCCAGAGACATTACCTTTACCCGGTCAAAAGAATGGAAAGGTTACGTTGTATAGCAAAAGTTGTTAAACTCGTTAACAAGATAACTGCAATTAGTACAGTGATCTTTGTATAGGTTGAGGGTCGCATAGGTATCTCCGGAAATGAGATTGTCGATAGACTCGCTAGAGGCAATCGATTCTGGAGTCCCGGAAAATAGATTGAATCTTACATACATAAGAGCTGACATCTCCAGAGACATTACCTTTACCCGGTCAAAAGAATGGAAAGGTTACGTTGTATAGCAAAAGTTGTTAAACTCGTTAACAAGATAACTGCGATTAGTAAAGTGACCTTGGTCTAGGTTGAGGGTCACATAGGTATCTCCGGAAATGAGATTGTCGATGGACTCGCTAGACGCAATCGATTCTGGAGTCACGGAACATATATTGAATCTTACATACAGACATAAGAGCTGACATCTCCAGAGACATTACCTTTATCTGGTCAAAAGAATGGAAACGTTACGTTACAAAGTCTAGCAACCCATACACCTTGCTCTACCTAAAATTACCAGCACAATTATCAAAATATGGCCCGCTTACAAGGAAGCAAACAAGTACCATAGTTAGGCTCACATTTAATCATGTAAGGTAGCCATTACATCTAGTCGAATTGGTGTCCGTAACAATGCATATTGTGAATGTGATAAAGAAACTGAGGCGGATTTAAATCAGATATTGCTGGCTTGTCCACTTTATACAGAAACAAGAAGAAAGTTTTTCAGATCATTACAGTTAGTAAATATATCTTGTACCTTCAACATGACTCACTTTCTAAGTTTTAAATGTACAAACATCTACATATCGCTGATTAGATTTTTTAAATGTCGCACAAATCACATTATACAATTCTGGTAAATTATTTATTTTCTTTCTTTTATTATCATTGTTAGAACCTCGGTGGTTCAGGGGTAAGAACGTGTGCCTCTGAATCGAAGGGTACTGGGTTCGATCCCAGCGTACTCCTTTCACTTTTTCAGTACAAACTGTAACTGTGTCCATGCGATGTTGGGCACGTTAAAGATCACTACCCTCCTTACAGAAAGGCAGGGATTCGGCAAAATTCCCAGGATAGTGAGGTGAAACTGCTCCCTGGCGTCGGTGATTGGCCATAGTCGCGGAAATAGGCCGACGTTAAGGAAACAAAAACACACACACACACATTATCATTGTTATTGTTATTGTTGTTGTCATTATTCTAATTTTTTGAAGAAAGAAAAGGAGGAAAAAAGCCAAAAAATTACATATAAAAAAGTTCGGGACGCGGAATTTATTAAATGTTTCAAATTTAAATAACTCAATTTTCTATAAACCTGGAAAGTTGAATATTGGTATATAGTAAGGCCTTTCTCAAGGCAACATATCCACCAAATCTAATCAAAATAGCTTTGTAATTTTCGGAGATAAAAACTATTTTTGAAAGAAAATTCAAAATTCTCTTGGAAAACCTTGTTCGATCTTCCTGGCTAACGAACTAATCTAAGCTATTAATAAAAGAAAGATTCTTGCTGAGTTTCATCAAAATCGGTTAATAACTTTTTGAGTTATCGTGTTAATACATATGGTTACTTGTCATTGAAAAAGTCAATGTAAGTTGTCTCCTTACAAAATTTGTATTTTTGGCAAAAATATGGCACAGAAAAGGACGATTCTTGTTGTGGAGCATTGCTAAGTAAAAAGGGAAATCAAGCAGTGCAAGTTTTGGATGCATTTTTAGGATAGAGGATGGAAACCGAAGATATAAATTCTAGACTTTTGATGTGTCAAAATTTGAAGTATATGGTTTGGAAAATAACTGTCAAAACATTTTGAGGTTGACCTTTAACTAAATTATGTCTAAATACTTTACAAGTCGAAGACTTATCTGTATAGACATGCTGTATGCTTGTAGTCAATAAAGATTATTATTATTATTATTATCATTATTATATAAACATATAAAAATTGAAACTGACTCCGGATATGGGTTCTAGTGTCCTAGTTCGCGCTCATTTGTAAACATTTTTGCAAAGTATCATTATCGATACCTCTCCATTCGTGAATTTATTTTAATAAAAATTCACTAAAAAGGGGGGAAGAAAAAATGTTTGAAAAAAAAGAAAGAAAGACAAAAAGGAAATAAAAGTGAAAGAATAAGAAATGTAAAATTATTTGTAAAGGAAGTTTTTGCTATTCTAGTTACCTTTTTTTTTTGTTTGTTACTTTTTTTATTTAACGATACTTGCTGCAACACTGAATTTATAGAAGTCTGTGGTGAATGGAAGAGTAGATGTATCTTCCGAAGCCATCCCATATTCTTTGGACATACATACAATAATTAATTTAGCCTCTTCTTACTCCAGTTTGCCGAACTTACGATTTTTCAGAAATTCGTCTTCAGGGAGCAAAAATAAAACCGCTACGTTAAATTTGTTTATTCTCTTTACAGCATCTTAAGCACCTTTAACCACAATAAATACACATTAATTGACCAAAGCCTATAGTAACACAAAATGAGAACAAATCGAATCGCCTGGACGCAGATTTTCATAAAAATGTTGTGAATGAAAAATAGGTATTTTTTATTAAAAGGCATCAAATTTGGTTACCAGTATAACATTTAAAGTAGAAACAATGTACCATATTCATATGAACTCTAATAAAAGTATACAAATTATCTGTATGATTTAGTTGTCAATAATTCATGGCAAACAATGAGGGACCCGTCATTTATCCATCACTTTGGTTGATATGTATCAAATGAATCATGGTATGCGATTATGATAGTAAATATTTCAAAAACTAGAGATTTTATGTAGAAGAAGTTTTTAACAAAAGCTGAAGCAGAGGGCATGTCCTTCACTTCTAAAACAAAATGCAATATATATATATATATATATATATATATATATATATATATATATATATATATATATATATATATATATACTACACAATAGAATATGACAAATAATATCTTGCTTCAGCAGGACGAAGCACTGCCACATTATGCTCGCTTTGTTCAAGATCGTTTAGACAGGACATTTAATCGCAGATCGATTGGAAGAAGATTTACCAGTATCCTGTGCGCCCCCCGACCCTACCGCAATGAATTTTTTTCTGTGTGGTTATTTGAAGTCCAAAGATTATGTTAACAGACCAAATAATTTGCCAGAACTAGCTGAATGGAGTATAAGAGATCGAGAGAATTCCATCAGAACTAGCAACCAATGTTATAAGATAATTTGAACATCAAGAAGTAAACGGTGTTCAGTTTGAACACTTAATACATGAAGTTTAGTTTCGAATTACTCATGTTCTATATACGGTGTTTTGTAATCTATATAATTTGGGTTATATCTTGATTTTTATGTTTCTTTAATAGGCTACTACATCTCATTAGCTGCTGCCTCAAAAAGTAGATACGTTTTTGTTACAATCTCGGTTGGCATTGAAATAAAAAAATATCGCATATAACATTTTTGTACCCGTAATAAAATGCTCATTAAGAAACTAAAATAATATACAGGATGTTTCATTACGAATTTGAAATCGGCATTACTTTCGGTTAAACTGGAAGTTGAAAATAGTTGAAAAAATTGTAAGTAAATACGCAATTCACTGGAATATCTACCTTCAAAATTTCATCTCGATATCTCTAAGAATTCCAGAGATATTTCCTTGATTCCACACATTTGCCCATCACTGTATATATCTATCTAAACATATATGTGTATATATATATATATATATATATATATATATATATATATATATATATATATATATATATATATATATATATATATATATATATATATATATATATATATATATATATATATATATATATATATATATATATATATATATATATATATATATATATATACGGACATGGTGCAGCATATTGCGGATTGTGTTGATAGAAAGCATCACACCGTGGGCATATTTTTTGACATGTCTCGCGCTTTTGATACAATTAATTGTACTTTCCTCGAAAGAAAATTAAATGCGGTCGGACTTATGGGACCTGTTAGTGATTGGCTTGTGTCGTTTGTAAGAGATAGGCGATTAGTAGTCTCAGTGGACGGTGTTAGATCTGATGAATATAAAGTAAAGCTGGGCGCTCCGCAGGGAAGCGTCCTGGGACCGCTAATGTTTATGTTGTACGTAAATGATCTTCCCAACTATCTGACAGATGGGAGGTTGTTTATGTACGCGGATGACATAGCAATCGTAGTTTCGGATCCGGTATTGTCCGATGCTATGCGTAAGGTGAATAGTATTTTGTCGCACTTCGGTCAGTGGTGGTGCAGCAATCACCTGATTGTAACTAGTTCTAAGACAGTTTCTGTAGAGTTTTTGGAAAGATGTAGAGGGCCTTCTATTGATATTAATTTTCATTTTAATGATAACTATATTTCCTTAAGTACCTCGACCAACTTTTTAGGTTGAATTTTAGATAATAGGCTCTCATGGGAGACCCAGATAGAAGGTATATCAAACAAATTGGGTAAGGCCTATTTTTGCATCATGAAGCTGAAGAACACCTTAAATCCAATTTCACTAATTAATGTGTATTTTGCTTTAGTGTATAGTGTGCTGGCATACAACATAATAGTGTGGGGTCATGCAAATGATATACACAGGGTTTTCGTATGCCAAACACGAGTAATCCGCCTGATTTTTGGACTACAACAAAGAGAGTCATGCAGGACTACTTTTAAAACAAAAAAACTGTTGACTGACACGGGGGTGTGTTTGTATAAGCTTCTGAGTTTTACATATGCACGTAGGAACAGGTTTATTAAAAACAGTACAGTTCACAGCTACACTACCCGGGCAAGAAATGACATCCACTTGCCAAATTACGATATGGCATGCAAGAAATCACCTGTATATGCTGGCTGTATTTATTTTAATATGCTTTCTCAGGAGATTAAGGCTGCGGATACACTGAGCTGCTTTAAACATAGGTTGAAATCATTTTTGGTTGACAATTCTTTTTATCATATCAGTGAATTTACTGAAAGGTGTACAGGCCCTGAGCAACGGAGAGAATACTAATGGCTGTAAAATAGCACCGTTCTAACTGTAAATTTGGGTTTAATGTAAGCTGATTGTATATTTTTGTAGTTGGTTCTGTATGTAAAGTGGTGTTATTTTTTGGCTCTGTTTTTGTAATTATTTAAGACTGACATTTTATGTTTTTCTAATTCTTTGACGTGCCTGTAGTAGGTATGTACTTGATCAAAGGCTAATAAAGTGATATATCTATCTATCTATCTATCTATCTATCTATCTATCTATCTATCTATCTATCTATCTATCTATCTATCTATCTATCTATCTATCTATCTATCTATCTATATATCTATATATCTATATATATATATATATATATATATATATATATATATATATATATATATATATATATATATATATATATATATAAAGGGTGATTCGCATAAGAACCGACACAGAGCAGGGGCATCTAGGGGACCCAAAATATTGTGATTAAATTACAATATTTTGGGTTCCCCTACATGCCTCTCCTCTGTGTAAGTTCTTATGCGAAACACCCTATATATATATAAGGATTTGTAGTCAAAAGCCAAAATAAGCAAACTTTAAAACTGACATAGGTTCGAAATTTATTGGTCACTTTCTTTTCTTTTATTTTTCCAACATCCAAAACTCTCCATTGCAACAAATGTAATGTTTAAATAATTTAGTTTTTTACTAAAACTATAAATGCAGCAAAACCTAACATTAGTTTGGATCATGACAAACTAAAAACTGTAAAGATACGGTAAATCTTTCACGGTTTGTGATAATTCGCATCTTGTTCATATAAATGTACTTATACTCATCAGTGAACAAACAGCAGATTTAATGAACAAGCCGTTAAAATGACAGGTTAACGACATTTCAGCATCGTTTCCTTATTTTCCGGACAACGGAAATGCAATTTACTGGAGAAAAATAAACATTTATGTTCGTCAGCTTCATTTTGTGACTGTTTGGTTTTTGCTCTATTTCCGTTGGTTACGTGGCAGTTCTCCATCAGGCATATGCAGACAACAAAGAATGTTGAAATTAGATGTCGTATGCAAATTACAATTCTTGAATTAAATACAGCACAACTGGTCAGTATGTTAAATGTGTTTTAATTAAATTCGCAGACAGTGGTAAAAGAATGAATAAACATTCAAAGACAATTCAAACGTTTTGGTGAATTTTACTTAAAAAAATATGCAGATATATATATATATATATATATATATATATATATATATATATATATATATATATATATATATATATAAGTAAGTAAGTGGTTGCATTCCTTTTAGACAGTGATAGTACATATATTTTGCAACATAATAAACCATATATTACATTATACAAAGTCCTCTGGTTTTCGAGTTATTTCACGTTTTGGTGAATTTTACTTAAAAAAATATGCAGATATATATATATATATATATATATATATATATATATATATATATATATATATATATATATATATATATATATATAAGTAAGTAAGTGGTTGCATTCCTTTTAGACAGTGATAGTACATATATTTTGCAACATAATAAACCATATATTACATTATACAAAGTCCTCTGGTTTTCGAGTTATTTCACTTTTAATGATTTTTCTAAAATTCATCATGTGTTGATGCTACTAATATTTAAATTTTAGAAGAAGTGGTAAGCACTTGCTCAATTTTTTTCTTTCAGATCTTGTAGACATAAACATTAAAAATAGTTTGTGTGACTTTTTTAGCTAAGTTAAATTAAGTTTTTTTTACAGTATTTGTAGAAATTTTTAGTTATCAAAATAAACGTCTTTGATATGTTAAATTGATTTGAATTTTTTCACGATACTGATATTTTTGCCCTCGCATTTTTTTACTATTATCCTGTTCAACATAGTAAGGATTACACAGCGTGAGTTAAGGTCTACACTATCTGAAAGAAAAAAATTGAGGAAGTGCTTACCACTTTTAAATTTTGGATATTAATAGCAACCCATGATGAATTTTCGAAAAATCATTAAAAGTGAAATAACTCGAAATACCAGAGGACTTTGTATAATGTGATATATGGTTTAGTATGTTGCAAAAGAGATGTACTATCGCTGTTTCAAGGGAATTTCAGACCAATTTGCGTCCAGAGAATTTTTTTTAAGAAACGCTGAAACATTTCAATTTTAATATTGAGGGCGACATGTTTTGACATAAAACTCAACATTGTCACATCAACCCCTTAAGGGTGGTGATAACAACCCTTATATTTTAAATAGGGAACATGGCTCTAGTGTTACATCATTTGAAAGCTCTTTCCTTTCTGAATTCAGCACACTAAATTTTTTGGAAGTTTTATCAACTCGTTTAAAAATTATTCACAGTTGAAGATGCAAAAACGTATTTCACTCATTCCGATAAGAAATGTGCTGATAGTCAATCTTTTGTTGGTTTGTAAACAAAAAATTGACAATCAGAGCATTTCTTATCGGAATGAGAGAAATCCGGTTATTATTTCAGTTTATCAGTCGGTTTGATACTTGATAGTACTGCCGAAAATTAATTTCACAATGGTGTATTCTGTAGAAGAAAGAGTTGAAATAATTACTCTTTTTTCAAAAACGATGACTGTGTAAACCGTACCGCAAATTTGTTTAATGAACGACATCCGAACAGACATGTTAACAGAAAATACATTTTGGAGTTAGTTGCAAAGTTGCGACAAAGTGGTTCAGTAGTCAACAAAAAACGGGATCCTGAACGTGAATTTCCGGTTAGAAATGAGATGACTGAGATTGAAGTTTTAGGACAAATTGCTGCAGACCCAACTTTGAGCACGAGAAAATTGGCCACTGTTTCAAACATCAAAAGAAGAACTATTCAACGAATATTGAAGCATCATAAATTTCACCCGTATAAAATTCATCTTGTACAACAACCGAATGAAGATGATTTTGATCGGCGGCTGGAGTTTTGTGAAGTTTTGACTGCACGAATAGCTGATAACGGCAACTTTCTGTTCAATATCTGTTTTTCAGACGAGTGTACGTTTTTATTAAACTCTACAGTCAATCGTCATAATTGTCGTTATTGGGCAGACAATAATCCAAGAAATTTTCACGAAGTCCACACTCAAACTCCACAGAAATTGAAATTGAAATTGTCTTGGGAAGATAATTAAAAGCCTTTACCAAGTAAAATAATTTTAAATGTGGAAAAAATGTGACAATTTATGCCATACTCAAATAAAAAAGGACACAGAAGAATATAGAAAAACAGTTTTCTTATACCATTTCTTATTAATGCAAAACTTTTTTTGCCTTCATATATTTTTTTTTTGATGCACTGGAAGACAAGTTATGATTGAAACCTTTCAACCACCCGTTTACGAAGTTCATCTATAAATAGGTACATGATGGTAAATATTACACAATAAATTATCTTCTGCGAACTGTACATATTGGCATAAAAGTGATCCTGAATTTGTCTTCTGCTTCAAATCATATTCACGTTTCGCGATCCTTTGGCAACCTATGAAATGTCTTTGATAGATTTAGAACGTTATAATTCGAACAATTGTAGATTGCACACACCCTACCACTAACATATATTGTAAAAAACAAAGCTCAAACATAATTATACACAGTTAAACACCAGCAATTGCTAGTGTTACACGTTCTCGAACGACGTAACATCAGTACTATCCGCTAGGGGCGCTGATATTCTTGAAACATGAAATCAGCCGGAGTGTCCTGTATTGTCATTATAAAGTATTTGCTCCAACTGTGAATAATTTTTAAACGAGTTGATAAAACTTCAAAAAATTAGTGTGCTGAATTCAGAAAAGAAAGAGCTTTCAAATGACGTAACACTCGACATATGCTTTTTACCAGATCAGCAAAAAGTTCATGTAGTGAATTCACTACAGAGCAAAAACTGTCAAATCTAATAACAACTCCCAAGGGTACAATTCCAAACGAATCGTACGGAGTTTACAAAATTCCTTGTTCCGATGGCTCTCAACCTTATATAGGACAAACAAATAGACGTATCCACAATAGAATGTGTAAACACACCCTGGTAGTTAGAAAATCCGACCCCTCGTCCGCACTGGCCATGCATCATATCTGTACAGGACACAAATTACAATTTGACAATGTCAAGATAATAGCCCTGGTTTACAACTTTAAACCCAGAATTACGCGCGAAGCGATCGAGATTGAGAAACGTCCCGATTCTTTAAGTAAGAAAGATAATATTATCCGACTTCTTTCGGTTTCTTGGAAACCCACTATATTCTTATAAACACACAAAATGACAATGAATTCAATAGACAATTTAACTTCCCCATTACCGGACTCAGCAAATACATCTAATCCGCTTAACCCTATTAGAACCGTTACGAAAGCACCTGACTTAATAGACCTTTACCCGACTAATTACAATGATAACGAGGCAGGCAGACGAAACATTAGAAATAATACAAGACTTACGACGATCTGTCCGATCTCTCTCAGGTCTGGGGAGGAACATACTGGATACCTTAGAGACGATCTCCAGCGAGATCTGGGGAGTAGGAAGATCGAGGCCATGTATTCGAGCTACAACAACCCAACCTATTCTTATTCGCCGTTCTGAAGAGTAGGCAGATTGGGACCTTAGAGTTATATTTCTTAAAATGTCTCTAAAACAGGAGCCAAAATGTCGAGTTTTAATAAATCCTGGACGCGGTTTAACCCGAGAACCAAGTATATCTCATAGGTATATATATATATATATATATATATATATATATATATATATATATATATATATATATATATATGTATGTATATATATATATATATATATATATATATATATATATATATATATATATATATATATATATATATGGGTTTAAATAAGGTAAAGGCAAGTCTAAGTTATTTTGTAGAAATTGTTTAAATAGTTTAAGATGTTCTTATTTAGTAGAATTAGGAAATTTATGGTGTTAATATTTAATAGGATTAAGATTGTCAAAATTTCATGTAACCTAAATATAAGTCAGCTGTTCAGTTACCACAAATGTCAAAACTGACAATAAAATTGTAATATAGGTTAAGGAATTCTGTCAAAAATAGTGTATATAAATATAAAGTATAGAGTAAGGCATTAAAAGATGTAACAAGGTTACCCCGGAAATGAGGGTACAAAAAAAATAATCTTAGGATGAATTTGGAAGGCGGCCAACAAGAAACATTTTTTACTTGGAGACCGTCGTCATAAGAAAAATAAGAAACAAGGGAGATACATTTTGGATTTCTGAGGATGCAGAAGAAAATTTTTGACAAAAGTTAGAAAAACAAGAAGTAATAGTTGGAATAAGCGTGAAAATTGAAGTGAAGCTCCAAGGAAAATAGGTAGCAGAGTGACAAATCAGTCAGTAGCAGCCATAGATCAAGTCAGGAAAAGAAATATCGTCATAAAAAACTGTGAGTTTTGTGTTGAATAGTAATACTTTAGTTTTGTTTAAGTCCTCACGCACTTCAATAAAGAAACATTTACAAGTTGAAGCATAAATAACCGTAATAAAAAACAGACACAAAGTGTGCAAACTGCAAAGCATCCAAATTCAATTTGATAATACCTACAAGGTGTTTATTAGGCCATTTCTGAACACAAGAAACAACTTCACATATCCAAGTCTCAAGGGACTACCAGTGACTATTCTAAAAGTTTGGATTGAATAAATTAGTTTTTATGATTTTGTGTAACTTTAGTTAGCATAAGAATAGATTCGTACAGATCTAATAACTTCATAAATTTAAAAATCTTAAGCGCTTAAGGGGGTATTCGATTATGTAAATAATGTAAATTTAGTATAAAGAATTGATGAGAATAATAGGCATTTTGTCATGTGATATAGTAACAATAAAAGTATATATTGTGTGCTAAATTGAAACCTTTACTTTATTTTGATTGGTATATATAAGTATTTAGGGAAAACAGATTTGAAAATATATTAACTTCATAGAACCTGGACCCACTTGCTGAAAAAAGCACCCTGAGTTGAGAGTAAGTTTATACATTTCATCAGTCCATATTTTAGTGGCATGTTGTAATAAAAAAAAAGGCATTGAGTACACCAAGGTGTAAAATTATATACATATAAGTTTAATAAACACATTCTTTTTACAGGTAAGATATAATTAAAAATCTAGGATAAAACAATAATAAAAACTATAATTAGACTTATAATCCTATACATACCAATTACAACATTTAATCGCCGGGTTTATATATATATATATATATATATATATATATATATATATATATATATATATATATATATATATATATATATATCATGTAGTCATGTACTTCGGTTTTAGGGGACATAGTTAGCTCTTATTTAGAGAAATAAGGAAACTTTTGGAAAATCTTATATTCGCTTAAACTATAAACTAAAACAATTTTCGTAGCAACAATACTTTGGCCGTCCTTCTCAAAAGCTGAGTTGTGCGCCTGTAAACAATTGAACGGTTATAAGTTAATGTGGGAAATTTCACCAGACGTTATGTATTTTTTCGTTTAATTTACTTTGGTGAACCATACTTCAGCGTGTATAATTACTAACCATCTTTAAGCTAAGTGTTTTTATTAACAGAACCAAGATTGCCCAAGGCGTCTTCGATCACATACGCCAGATACACACGTTTAATAGTAAAGAGATCTATTTTCTTAATCACGTTTGACATGGACGACTTGACGTATTTGGAACATTCATCCGATGTTCGGAAAACATCTTCGAAAACTTATAAAAATACAAACCAATTGAATAAAACAGGGCACGTGCAGGCAATTATATGCCTTCCAAAGACCACTGAAGTGTATAATTTTATTATTAAAGTAGGCGGGTTAAATTCATATTAATTATAAAATGACAGTATGGCGCCACTACTTTGATAAACTGCGAATCTTACGAACTATTTATAAATAACTTTTTACAAGTAACTAGAACATCCAGTAATAATATATAGATTCTCATAAATCCCAACAGAATACAAGATGACCGTTGGCTAACTTATGAAAGTAACTGTCAACGATACTGAATTATTTCTGCATTAAATTATTTTATGATTTTGTTTATAAATATTAATATATATGAAAAGGTATAAACAGTTGGCGGAGTGGTTTACGTCAATCTGTTTATTTAAAAATTATCGGAGTGGCAGAAAAACTGGGGTCGCACTACTTCTAGATTCTCAGGACTCATTTTGATGCTTTCTTAGTTTTATGACTCGATGTTAAGTACTTCAAGTTTTATTTATTTATCTATTATTCACATAATGTACCCACAAAATCAATAGGATTGAAAACAAGCACACAGATATACTTCATAATACAAAAGTAGCATGCTATAACCTACTACGCTAACCTACAAAGATGTATGATCAAGTAAAAAACTCGGGACGCAGCAAGTGCGTTATAGTTGTGAATTTTCTTAAATATGTTTTTTTTTATTGCAAATATGTCTGTTTTCTTTTTATTTAAGAAAGCAGGCATCAATTTTGGTTACCAGTATAACCTATATAGTAAAAACAATGTGCCATGTTTCATAAAAATAACTTTATTGTGTGAAAATGTACAAAATTTTCAAAAGTAAACTTAAAGTGTTCCCACCAAAACTCGTTTCTTGGTCAACCTTATGGGTTAATAAAATTGGGCTATTCAAATATGAAGAATTTGATCAAAATTCGCTACCATAACGCACTTGCTGCATCCAGAATTTCTTTTCTTACAAACATGCATTATATTTCGATGGAAAATGCAAAAATGCAATAACATAAGACGTGTTTGATTAAAAAAATAAGAAAATTTGTATCACCAACGACTTATGGGCCACCCTATGATTGTAGAAATATTTTTTTAAGATGTAACTCAAGACACCCTATAATTAATATATAAAAAAAATTTTCATATCTTGTATAATAACTGATATATTGAGATTTATTGATTTTTTACGAAAATTCGACAAAAATTATATACCATTAAACGATAAACTCTATAGCTAAGACTACTGCCAAGCATCAGAGAAAGGGTCTATTTTAAATGAATTTTCTGGAAATATTTTAGTAAAATGAAGGACAATGACGGTTGAAACTAGGACTTCAGAGTTTGTAAAACATTCTTCTTGGGACATTTTCTTTCCATAGCCCGTACTAGATTCAAGTTCTTTGCCTAAATGTTGCCAATTTTTGACGTTTGAAATCGCAACTTTGACATTTTGAGGAAAATCCCAATAAATTTTTATTTAAATATCTGTAACTTTTTTGTCTTTTGATCTACAGAGCTAAATTTTGGTAGATAGCTTACGTATAATGATATAAACCCGTATACCAAATTTGGTTGCCCTTACTTCGTTAATTTTGGAGATATAAATTTTTTACAATTTTTTTCGAAAGAAAACTCAAAATTTTCCGGGAAAACCTGGGCCGATTTTCCTGGCTAACGAACTGATCCAAGCCATCCACCAAATTTAATCAAAATGGCCCATAATTTTTTGAGTTATCGGTGTGATACACACACACACACACACACACACATATATATATATATATATATATATATATATATATATATATATATATATATATATATATATATATATATATATATATATATATATATATATATATATATATATATATATATATAAACATATAAAAATTGAAACTGACCCCGGATATGTGTTCTGGGGGGCCTAATTAGCGCTCATTTGAAGAAATTTTTTCAAAATTCAAAAGTCGGGATCTCCTCATTAGTGAATTTTTTTAAAGAAAATTCACTAAAATCTGGACACAAGAAATACGTTATGTTGGCGATTTTTTATGGGTTTCAACAAAAAATTGGTGTGTGAAAACTGGAACCTGTGATGAGCACTAATAAGTACACTTTGAGAACACCCAAATCACCACAACACATATTTCAGAGACCTTACGATCGTTTCGTTGACAATGTCAACATCTTCAGAGGAAGAAAATTCTCTACCGTAAGGTCTCTGAAATATGTGTTGTGGTGATTTGGGTGTTCTCCAAGTGTACTTAAAAAATTGGTAATTAAAAAATTAATCAAAGTTGAAATGATTTAATAATAAAAAGTTTGCGGTGAAATAGTGAATATAAATTTAAACTGTGAAACAGCCAAATGGAATAAATTCAATGGATACCGTAATTATTGCGCATATTTATATAAAAAATCCTGAAACACGTCGATTCCAGATTTAAACATGACATCCTGCAACGTGAAAGTTCACCCCTAAATTCAACCCCCTTCGAGTGGCAGTTGCAACCCCCAAATTTTTAAATGGGAAGCACCTTGTGAGATCTGATTTGAAAGACCTCTTCATTCTCTATTCAAAAATGACATGGTATTGAAGTTTATGGAAAAAAATCACAGTAAAAAAATAAATTGACGAACTTCGTTACAACACACTAAGCAAATTAAATCATAGCTTCCACGTAGCTGTGATAATCTACTCTACACAAAAAGACATTCTCATGAAATGACCACAAAGCAAATATTCGTATTCCTGTACTCATAAACTTCTGAAACATTATATTACTGGAGTTTTAACGAAAAATATGTCAATTTTCACCAAATATCTTCTTACCCAAAAACAATTCGAAGCGTTCCTCTGACGGGTGCTAACTCGATACCAAATTTGAAGATGTAATCTCAAATCGTTCGAAAACAGACAAGCCGACAGACCGGCCGACCAAGAGACCAACATACGCGTAGACAAAAAAAAACACTCTGGACGCAGCAAGTGCGTTATGGTAGTGAATATACATTAAAATGTTTTTTATAACAAAAGTCTTTTTTTTATAAAGAAAAGCAGGCATCAAATTTGGTTACCAGTATAACATCTATAGTGGGAACAATGTACCACATTTTATCAAAATAACTTTGTTGTTGGAAAAAGGGCAAATATTTTTCGAAAAGTAACTTAAAATCTCCCCGAAAAACTGGCCCGATTTTCCTGGCCAACGAACTTCCTCAAGGTATTTAGCCCCTACCAAGATATAATTATTTACAAAAAGGTTTTCCACAAAACTTACAAAAAAAATTGTAAACAACTTTTTTGCGAAAATTCAAAAACATTTTTTTTACAATAACTTATTAAACATTAGGTACTAATTACCAAAATTTTACAAAAATTTGACAAACAATGATTTCTACATAAACAAATAAAGTTCGCTACCATAACGCACTTGCTGCGTCCAGAATTTTTTTCTTACAAACATGCATTATATTTCGATGGAAAATGCAAAAATGCAATAACATAAGGCGTGTTTGATTAAAAAAGAAAAAGAAAATTTGTATCACCAACGACTTATGGGCCAGCCTGTGATTGTAGAAATATTTTTTTAAGATGTAGCTCAAGACACCCTATAATTAATATATACAAATTTTTTTCATATCTTGTATAATAACGGATATATTGAGCTTTATTGATTTTTTACGAAAATTCGACAAAAATTATATACCATTAAACGATAAACTCTATAGCTAAGGCTACTGCCAAGCATCAGAGAAAGGGTCTATTTGAAATGAATTTTCTGGAAATATTTTAGTAAAATGAAGGACAATGACGGTTGAAACTAAGACTTCAGGGTTTGTAAAACATCCTTCTTGAGACATTTTATTTCCATAGCCCGTATTAGATTCAAGTTCTTTGCCTAAATGTTTCCAATTTTGACATTTTAAATCGCAACTTTGACGTTTTGAGGAAAACCCTAATTTATTTTTCTTTAATTGCTTATAACTTTTTTGTCTTTTGAGCTACAGGGCTAAATTTGGTGGGTAACTTACGTATAAAAACGTAAACCCGTGTACCAAATTTGGTTGCCCTTACTTTGTTAATTCCGGAGTATTATATTTTTTTTGCGAAAGAAAATACAAAATTTTCCCGGAAAACCTTGGCAGATTTTCCTGGCTAACGGACTTATCAAAGCCATTTGCAAAAGGAATTTATTCACCAAATTTAATCAAAATCGGTCAATTATTTTTTGAGTTATTGGTGTGATACATACATACATACATATATATATATATATATATATATATATATATATATATATATATATATATATATATATATATATATATATATATATATATATAAATTGAAACTGACCCCGGATATGTGTTCTGGGGGGGCCTAATTAGCGCTCATTTGAAGAAATTTTTTCAAAATTCAAAAGTCGGGATCTCCTCATTAGTGAATTTTTTAAAGAAAATTCACTAAAAAACTTTCCAGAATCTCGTTTTCTATGTGATTTGAGGCTTTTTACGCCGTTTTAGCAAAAAAAATCGACATTTCTGTCACCGATATTCCACCCCTATATATTCAACCTCTAATTTAACTTACTTTCAGCACAGAATGCCAGATCTTTAAAGAAATTTTTCCTAATAAACGAACCCTAAAACGTTATATTTTTTTCCCTCAGGGCTCGTCCGCGGCCTTGGCGCCCCGATAGCACTGCAACCTTTGGTTGATTGTGCATGCCCTTAGCCTTACTCCACCCATTCCAAAATCACTGTACCTTAAACTAGTCTGCACAACTATTGGTAGGGTGAAGTTTTATATTGCTCTGTCTCCGGTCTAGACTGACCGTAGATCAGTTGTCTTTTGCGGTTCAGAGCTTTACACTCGCACAAGATGTGCTGGGCTGATTCCTTCCCCTCGCCGCAGAGTCTGCATGCGAGGTCCCCCTCGAACGGCCCCATTTTATGCAGGTGTTTCTTGACGACCACGTGTCCCGTCAAGAGACCTGTTATGTTTCTTAGCTGTCCACTGCAAATATTTAGCAGCTCCACAGCTCTCTTTGAACTGGGTTCGTCAATTATTGACTTCCCATGTCTGAGCCCTGGACAGTCTGCCCAGTACACCTTGTGTTGGTTTCTGACCCAGGATATAATGGCTCCCCTGGCAGTGCTCTATGTCACGCCCAGAGCCGGTTCTGGTCCCATAAATGGTTCTGCTGACCCTCTCTTAGCCAGACTGTCATCTTATTTATTGCCTAGGTCGCTCGTCTCGTCTCGGCACTCACTCACCAGCCAGAAATTCACCCGTGGGCTACTTAGAGCCTTAAGGGCTGCCTTGCTGTCTGTGGCTATGAGGATCCGCTTGTTGATGTAGTCCCTCCTCTTGTTCTCCCGCACACAGTGCAGGATGGCCTACATTTCGGCCTGCAAGACCGTTGCATAGGCTCCGAGGGAAATACTATGACTTACCCTCGGTCCTTCCGAATAAACACCTGCCCCCGTCCCACACTCCCCGCCGGATCCGTCCGTGAACTAGACGAGCGGGTCCCGTGGTATGTCCGGCGTCTCCTCCCGCCATGCCTAGCGCTCGGGAATTTCCACTGTACAGTTGGTTTCCCTGCAGATTCGCGGGCTCGCGAAGTCTGACCTCATTTCAAGCATGGGGTGCTTCACGATCTCCTGAATTTTGCAGTGGCTATAGATAACATTAAAACTGTGTATTAATAAAATTCAATGATAAACGTTCAGACATATTACCTCTCAAATTCTCTTCTTTTTTACTGGTACAAAACTTAATTTTAATTTTTTGGTATATTTTTTACCTTAACTCAGAATGTCAATTACATTAAACAAGTTGCTTTTATCACACAAAACCCTTTAATCGTTTACTCTCTTACTTAATTAATTACAAATTTCATTAAAATTGCAAATCTTTTCCAGAAGAAAGAGCCTGTTGCAAATACATTTTTTGCAAACATTTTAAATGAAGAAAAGTAACTATTGAGGAGAAACCCAAGACTTTATGAAACGCGTTTCATGCAGTACTTGTCTTTACAAACTGCATCTGCTTCAGAAGCCGTGTTTAAAAATCACCGATTTTGACATTTAATTGTGACAAAATAAATATTTACTCTTTGCCTTGTAATTGGTCAAAACTTACCGACCCGTTGTATAATATTATTTACAAAAAGTTCAAACGCTGTAATTGAGTTATTTTTGTGTTAAACGTGAAGCCGAACAGTGCTAAGGTCTCTGGATAGTCTACATATCTTGCTGTTAACTAGATTCTAGCCATTTTTTTGCTGAAACGACACCTTGCAATCTACCAGCAGTTGCACCCACATCATGTCAATGGGTAAACTGATGACTCTAGATATATTTTTTAATATATTTTTTTCAAACGAAGGCGGCACTGATACTTACTTCCTTATCTTTGGAGTTTTAGAGTCAGTGAAATCAGGAAATGTATGTATGTCTTTCTGGCGATCACGAATATGCAAACTAAAAAACAATTGAATGTCAAATTTAAGAAATATCCTGAAAAATGTAAATTTTTAAAGGTAGTTACTGAATATTGTTATCCAAATAAAAGAAAGCTAAATTCCAAGCAAAAGTTTAGTGTACCACATATTAAAAAAAACTTCAAATAGGTGAGGAAAGTAACATTTAACAAATCGAAATTGACCCCTTTCAGCATTTCTTTTGAAAATTACTAATAACAGATGAAATGAGTTTTGAAACGCCCTGTGTATATTTTACGATTGTAAACCTTACATTAAAAAAGCAGTACATTGGATCAGGGCGGATTAGCAACATTTATGTTCTTGAAAGTGGTCATTACTTCGCTTCTTTACGATTCATTAAAAACCATTAAAAACTAAAAATTCATTTGCTTCTCTTGGACAGCGCTACCGACATAGAATAATAGCGGTTTAATGGGTCTTGGTTAATTAAACGCTCTCCTGCTGTATATGGAGAATATACTTATTGATTTAAGTAAATCTCATAACATCCTGTCGATAATTATTAGTTTGTTGATTCCGCCAAAGTAAATTTTTAATTGGATTTGGTGTATTTTTATACAATATTTTTAATTGCACTGTAAAGCAAAAAATAGAAATACGAAACAACTGGTCGAGTATTGCTGCGGTTTAGTTTTCTCATTTAGATAATAAGCTTATAAATACATACGTAAAAGCTTTCCCTTCAGTTTCACATTTTTACAATTAGGAAAAAGTGCTTTACAGCTTCTTCTTATCTTTTATGCAATCAGTTTCTATTTTACTGCATCCCCAAATTGAATAAGATTAAAAATACATTTGAAGAAAGAGAAGTTTTAGATGGAATTCTTTAACCAAGCTAGGATTATCACATGAGTTCATTAAGTTTCTTCTAATTGTTCCAATTATTTACCGTACCAAAAGCTGCAGCCACAAAATTTCAACTTGTTTTATCGCTTGGGTGTTTTCGCGTTCTCTATTGCTTTTGACAATATAAAGCTATTTTAACTGGTTTTGCACTCTTATTACTATTTCGGTGTATTTTATCTATACTACTACTAAAGCATCAGGAGGAAACACGTTCTGAGAAACGGAGTGAGGGGTGCAAAATCTTAAAACGAGATCATCTCGAACGCACCACGAGATTATCGAACAATTCCTTTTCACGACGAAGCCATGCACCAAGTAGAGGCCGTGAGCCAAAAACTAAGCAGATTGGGCGTCTGGATCCTCAAATGGGGCCGTTTTAAGGGCTTTTTTTTCGAGGTAGCTCAGTGAGGTGCGTACCTTGTATAAAGGTAAGACGCTTCATCATGTCAAGTTGCCCACCAAGTCAGTAAATCTATCGAAACATAATTCCTGAATGGGAATGGAAATGACGAGTTGGCGCGATGAGCGGAAGCTATTCGTCTAAGAAGTGAACTGGATCACCAAGAAGTAATGCAGAATTATTATTTTAGACACAAAAACACAAAAGTTGAGAAAGAAAAAAGATGTGTTGAAGAATGGACATGTTCAGAGAGGAAACGAAAGGGGCAAGGAAGGGGAATATGTAAGCAGTCGACAAATGCACTTCAAAAAAAAAAAAAGAATGAAATTAAAGCAATAACATACTGTATTCAGAACTGCAAATATAACTGTGACTAGAATAAAACAAATCTTTGAAAGCTACTACCGTGCAGAAAAAACTAGAAAATACGATTTGGTCAAGAAAACTACATTCAGGTTAGATAAGCGCAGAGAAAGTAAAGAAGATACCAGGAGAATGTACACATTTGAATATTATTTTGTTGGTAATGCCGAAAAAGTAACAGTCTGTAAACCATTTTATTTGTCAACCCTACGGATTTCTAGTAAGTGGTTGATAATGTGCACCCAAAACATAAACGAAGTGAGTGGTACTGCACCATCTGACCTACGAGAAACAACAAACAGTCAATCACTTCCGGGAAATAGAAACAAAGTGTCAGAAACCATATAAGCTCATTTTCTTATAGAGTGTGGAAAATAGTATGAACTACCCCTAATAATTACATAATTTTTTGAAGCGCTTGACTACCTCAATTTAATTTTTAATTAGCCTACTTTTTCGTCCAATTTATTTGTTCTTTCATCGACGGCCGTCAAAAGTATGACGTCATCAACATTCTTTTAAATTGTAGTATGCGGCTTGTGATACATCGTTTGAAAGCTCTTATCTCGCACAGTATGCTTCTAAATTTTGGCGAGATTCCATCATGCATTTTTCAAATGGGGACCTTTTTTCCAGATTTTTTTACGTAACAATAAATGACTAAATTCTGTGATTTTATTGTGAAGGAAACTGTTCAATATAGTTCTAGATTATCAATATTAGTACGCTCTGTCTGTTTGGTTATTTAAAAAAATTAAATAGCATATGCCTAAATTTTGAGGAGCAGCTTAGTAGATTTGCCATGAGAGGTCAAAATTGACAGTAGTGATTACATTATATTCCAGAATCTTCTTGGCATTGCGTTGTCTTGCATTTAAAAATTCCCATTTTAAAAATCGGTAAATGTACCTCAAAGATAAAGATCGTATTAAAATTTTAATGCTGGTTGATTATGGCGGTTGTCGTAGATCCTCGTTGGATTCAGAAAGCTCATAGCCAATCACTCGAGAAGCTTAATGCATGCGTAAGCATGTTACAAGACAAAGTGCTAGGATAATTTTTCTTTGAAGGAAATCTTCCTGATGAAGCATATCTCAATTTTTTTGCAGTTTGACCTTCTACCAGCTTTAGTTACACTCTATGCTGATTCAAATAATCCCGATTTACCCAGTCCAGAAAGCTGGCTACAACAAGATGGTGCTCCAGCACATTATGCAAGAAAAGTTCGAGACTTAATCTTAATCTGGCATTTCCGGGAAAATAGATTGGTCAACGAGGTCCCGTTGAATGGCCAGCCAGATCACCTGATATGACACTTCTGGACTTTTTGTGGGGTTATTTAAAATCCAAAGTGTTTTTAAATCATCCAAGACATATTGATGACTTAAAGTGTCGCATAACAATGGAAATGAGAAAAATTTTACCCGAAACATTGTACGCTGTTCAAAGGTTTGTTTTTAGACATTGTCAAGTAGTTAACGAACAACACTTTCAGCACTTACTAAAATAAATTATTTATTTATCAATCGTAGAGATCACCCAAATTGTTATTTGTATTTATTTATTCAATTCCATTAAACATACATATTTTCTTTGTGGTGTTCGCCTTATGTTTTCTTATTTAACAGAATAGTACTAGTAATACTCTTAGTGCAAATGATAATTTATAACCATGTTCGATAACACATAATTTAGTCATTTATTCTTAGTTGATTAAAAAACTTTTTATGAAAAAAGGACGCCATTTTGAAAATCCGTGATAGAATCGCGCCAAATTTGGGAGCATACCGTGCGAGATAAGAGCTTTCAAATGGTGTATCACAAGCCGCAAACAATACTGCAATTCAAAAAATAATAATTCGATGATGTCATACCTTTGACGGCTGTCATTGAAAAAACAAATTAATTAGATGAAAATGTAGGCTAATTAAAAACTAAATTAACATGTTCAAGCGTTTTTCAAAAAGAATAACGTAGTTGTTAGGGGTAGTCCATACTTTCTTTCCACACGTATTTAATCACATTATTGTAGGGTGTGAACCAGTAAGAAACATTTGGAGCAAAATCTTAATATTTCAACAATGTATGCGAGCCTTGAAGCAAAGAAACATTTCGTGAAGGTGTCTCAGTATAGATTCATCGTTGCGATGGAATGTAATCTGGAGTCCCATGTAGCAAAAACAGATAACAGTTCTGTTTATGAGACAGTTAACAATGGAAATAGGGCACAGGCAGAGTCACAGGAAACGCATAGGCTGTACATGAAGACAAAGGAGGATATGCTTGAAATGTGTGTGTGTTTCTTTTCTCTAATCTATTTCCGCGACTATGGCCAATCACCCACGCCAGGGAGCACTTTCATCTCACTATCCTGGAAATTTTGCCGAATCCCTGCCGTTCTGTAAGAAGGGTAGAGATCTTTAACGTGCCCAACATCGCATGGACACGGGACCGATGGCTTTACGCCCCCTCCGAAGGGCGGTACGTGCAGACATTCAACTTGCTCAAGTACAATGCCACAACTTCGGGTGATGTTAATGTTACAGTACGTACTGAAAAAGTGAAAACCCTGGGATCGTACCCGGCACCCTTCGGTTCGGGGACAAACGTTCTTACCACTGAACCAACGAGGCTATATGCGTGAAATAAAAAAAAGCTGATAAAAGTTCTGAAATTCCAGTCGTGGTTTTTGAAATGAAAAATGTCACTTGTCCAAGAAGTGAAATTGGACATCATTTAATAAAAAATGTAAATTGAACATTTATAACCTTACTACCTATGTGAGTACTACCTATTGTGCTGTCTGGACTGGAAATACATTTGGACAGGCATTAAATAATCTTGCTTTTGAGGATAATAAAATTTAGAATGTCATGACACGAAGTGACGCATGTGTCCCCAAAACAGAAATTCTCTTATGGCCTTTGCAGTCACAACTTTTTGGAGAGATCATCCAAATATTGGCTCAATCGAAATTAAGTATTCAGTTGCGGGGCAATCTGCTTGTTAAGGGGTAAATAATGCCCACTGCCTCATTGAAATACATTTTTAAACCCAATGAGTCGTCTTCAATCAGATATTGTTAAGTTGTTAAACAACGAAGTCATATTTACCGTTGAGTAGTGGACTGAAGACCAAGGAAGATAATTTTTTTAAGGAATTTAAAACTACTTTATGAACGTTCTGCAAATCTGTAAGTGTTGAGAGGAGATTATGTTGCCTAAATCAAATTTTGTTTAAAAAAAATAATGCGTTTCCTCTTGTTGGCTAACTATTTTAATGAATTTTCTTTAAAAAATTTACAAATGAGGAGATTCGACTTTCGAATTTTGAAAAAATTTCTTCAAATGAGCGCGAAGTCTCTAGAACCCATAGCCAGGGTCAATTTCAATTTTTACACACACACACACACACATATATATATATATATATATATATATATATATATATATATATATATATATATATATATATATATGTGTGTGTGTGTGTCACACCGATAAATGAAAAAATAATACGCCGATTTTAATCAAATTTGGTATGTACATTCCTTTTGCAAGTGGCTTCGACAAGTTTGTTAGCCAGAAAATTCAATCCAGGTTTTCCCGGAAAATTTTGCGTTTCCTTCCGGAAATAACAAAGTAAGGTCAACCAAATTTGGTGCGCGTGTTTGTATTATAAAGAGTGAACCACGTACCAAAATTTAGATATGTAGGTTTAAAGACAACAAATTTATAGGCATTTAAAGAAAAAAAATGGGATTTTCCTTAAAACATCAAAGTCGCGATTTGAAACGTCAAAATTGCATTTAGACAAAGAACCTGAAACAAATACGGGTTATGTAATAAAAATGTCGCAAGAAGAGTGTTCTGCAAACCCTTAAGTTTCAGCTTCAGCCGTCATTGTCCTTAATTTTACTAAAATGTTTCCAGAAAACTTATTTCAAGTAGACCCTTTCTCTCATGCTTTGGCAGTAGTTTTAGTTAGGTCTATGGTTTAACGATCTATAATTTTTAGCCAATTTTCGTAGAAAAAATTCGTTAATGAGGAGACCGCGACTTTTGAATTTTAAAAAGATTTCTTCAAATTAGTGCAAAACTAGGTCTCCTAGAATCCATATTTGGGTTTTGTTTCAGCTTGTATCTGTTTACATATATACAGGGTGACGCATTTCTACGGTAAAGTTCAATATAATTGTTATTATACAAGATACGAGAAAAAATTTTATACGTTAATTATAGGGTGTCTTGAGCTGCATGAGCTGCATGAGCTGCATGAAATTATTTTGACAATCACACACATGGCCTATAAGTCGAGCATGCATTTTTTATCGAAATATGCATAGTGTTTGTGAGAAAAAAATCGAGACGCAGTAAGTGCGTTTTGGTAACGAATTTTCATTAAATGCTTCAAATTTGAATAACTCAATTTTGCTATTAACCTAAGGTTCGTTGGCTAGCAAACCAGTTTTCTCGGAAGATTATTTTCGAAAAATTTTTGTACATTTTCAAACAATAAGTAATTTTGCTAAAATATGGTACATTGTTTCTACTATATAGGTTACAACGGTAACCATATTCATGCATTCTTACATTAAAGAGACATATTTGCTATTAAAAACATTTTTATGAAAATTCACTTACATAACACACTTGCTGCGTCCAGACTTTTTCAATACCCCCTCGTATGTATAAAAAATGAGATCTAATATGATAAGATAATCTCACAATAAATTGATAACTACAATTTATATTTGCCTATTGACAAACTAGGTCAATTAGGTTTTTAACTGTGGAATATTCTTTCTAAATCCACAAAAGCTATAAAAAAATAATCAAGCTTTTTAAGTACACTTGGAGAACACCCAAATCACCACAACACATATTTCAGAGACCTTACGATCGTTTCGTTGACAATGTCAACATCTTCAGAGGAAGAAATTTCTAAACTAAAAAACTAGCTCCCGTGTATTTATATCGCGTCAAGGTAAACGAACTAGTCCGAAGTAAAATTGTCGTCCAAGAACGATCGTTTGTTTATTGTGTGGTGAAACTACGAGGTCGAAGACCTGCTTTAATCTTCTGGTCGACAAATTTATGACCCTTATCTAATATAAGCTTAAAGGACCCGAGTTATTTAAGGAATCTGCACGTTTCCTTTCGATCTAGAAATTTACTATGTGGATATTGGATCATGCCGACAAAGACATCTGGTGAAATAAACAACATCAACTCAATAATTCAACTAAAATACTACATAAAAACTATATTTATATTGATTTTAATTATACGTGAAAGTATTTATATTGACTACACAGATACAACAAACCGAACAGGTCTTTAAGTCGAGACAAACATAGAGATTAGTATATGTATAAACCGGCCGAGTTATTGACAATAATTTATTATTCTACCAGACAAATTAGGAGTGTTTAAGCGGTCAAATGCAAAGAGAAAATAAAGGGCTTGATATTACAGGTGTCGCACGATTTAATGAAGTTTTGTTCTTAATAGACCTTAATATAAAAATACTTTCTAATGAATCAAGCATAGTTTGATGTCTAACATTTTTAATAAGTTTCAAATTTTCTTTGTCAATGTGGTGATTATTATCCCATATATGTTGTGCCACACATGATTTGTCCATCGTACCATATCGTAACTGTGCGAGATGTTCACGAAATCTGGTGGCTATGTTTCTCCTAGTTTGGCCCACGTATTTAAGATCACAATCTTTGCAACTAATCTCATTAATGCCGGAAATTTCAGTTACTTCGTCTTTGTCTTTCGTATTACCCAACAAATTTTTTAAATTACTTTTCGTCGAAAACGTCAAATGTAAATCGGCTTTCTTAAAAATACTTTCCAAACCCTTTGTGATTCGTGGTTCATAAGGTAAACACATAATTTTTTTCTCTATTTTATCTTTCTTAAATGTACCTTCAGATATCACCTTCTTTGTTCTGTGTTTGTTAGCTTTTTTACTGCATCAGCTGCGTTTTTTTTTTGAAAATACACAACCCTTTACCAAATTAATTGGTGCATTAATATGTAACGGCTTACGAATCTAATAATATCGCAAACTACTTACAAATGGTTAAAGTCAACCTATGTTAACGTAATGTCCAGATTCATCCTATTTTAAGCTTTATAGTCTTGAGAGTATTACTCAACTTTTTGGCCTATTAAAATCTATAACTAGATCCATTAATAATTTGAGTATTCAATCTTGGGCTGTAAAAACATTCAATGTTCAATGCCCCCGGTATTACGTTCTAGTCCTAGGTAATTTTCATTGTTTTGTTGGTGTTACTAAACATACACTTGGTAGTTTGCCAATCAGACGCGGAAGATACGGTAGAGACAAGACGGCCTTATCCGTTCTCATTATATTAAAATCTAACTGCAAATCAGTGGTTCCGAAAGTTTCTAATCAAAAATCTTGTAGTATTTGGCTTACTTAAATTATTGGTAACCCTAATTACGTATACTTTGGAGAACCCAATTCACTAAAACCTATTTTAGATCTGACGATCGTTTCGTCAAAAAAGTTAGGTTCATCAGGTGGGAAATAAACTGAACGAAATAAAAGTTAAAAATTCTATTTGAAAAACTCCAGTTATGTCACTTTAAAGTTAGGTATGTTGTAAGCCAAAAAAATACAGCCTGCACAATGATGATACACTATTATTCAACTATTTCAAATATTTCAATGTCGCCTATTGATTCGAATTTAGGGTAGCAAAACCTAAACTCAGCCCACAGCATACGTGAAGTAACATAAATCGGTGTTAAAAAAGAAAGTCGTAATATTTTCACAAATATCACACAGGGAATGCTACAAAAAGTCACACTTATTTTTTAATGTCTATGCAATAATGTAATAGAAAGTATAACATTACATTTAAAATAACAAAGTTGATAGCTACTTCCGGTGTAACCGAAATTCCCACAAAGCTAAATATATTTCCCTGGTATAGCCTAGATAATCACAAAAAATGTTGTTCGAAGTTTTTTCGGCTAGCTCTTAGAGTAAGGGATATATAGAGGAATTACACACTATTGGGGCCCCCTATATATATATATATATATATATATATATATATATATATATATATATATATATATATATATATATATATATATATATAATTTTCTTAAAAAAATTCCAGATCATTTGTACAAAAATTCGTGCTCCTTTTGTCCAGACTTTTATTAAAATATTATTTAAACCTCTTGTCAGTCGCGATTTAAAAGGTAGGTTTTCTCTTTTTTAAAGGTCTAAATTCGGCTAATACTTTCTCTAATTTAGAAAATTCAATATCAAGTATTTTTGGAAGAAATAATTTATAAATTTTATACAGAACAAGTCGCACTAGACTTATTGTATCAGACATGGTGTAAAATTAAAGACAATAAAGGATATTATTATTATTATTATTATTATTATTATTATTATTATTATTATTATTATTATTATTATTATTATTATTATTATTATTATTATTATTATTATTATTATTATTATTATTATTATTATTATTATTATTGTTACTATTCATTGTTTTATTTCTGCTAGGGATACGTAGCTACATTCTTCACGAATTATTTCTCTTCTATTTACTTTTATTTAAAGGAAATTGTATTAACCTAAGGATATTGCTAAGAATAAACAGGAAAAAGTTCGGGACGCAGCAAGTGCGTTATGGTTAAATTTTTTTTCGAAAGAAAACTCATAATTTTCTCGGAAAACCTTGTTCGATTTTCCTGGCTAACGAACTCATCGAAGCCATTAACAAAAAGGAACTCAATAAATAATTAACCGATTTGGATGAAACTCGGCAAGTGCCTTTCTTTTATTAATGGCTTCGATGAGTTCGTTAGCGAGACAATCGGACAAGGTTTTCCTGGAAAATTTTGAGTTTTCTTTCGAAAATTTTTTAACCATAACGCACTTGCTGCGTCCCGAACTTTTCCTTGTTTATTCTTAGCAATATCCAGATGTTAGTACAATTTCCTTTAAATAAAAGTAAATAGAAGAAAAATAATTCGCGAAGAATGTATAAATACATATATATATATATATATATATATATATATATATATATATATATATATATATATATATATATATATATATATATATATATATATAAGTGGCGGCTCGTGACATTGGGAGTGGGTGAAGCAGAATCCGCGCGGCCCCAAAGGGGCGTCCAGGAAGACGAAGACCTCCCCTGCGCCGCAGACGAAAATTTTTAAAATTTTCAAGATCACGCGTTCTCCTAGCACTTCAGTATTTAAATGAAAAATCCATTTGTGCAAAAATATAGACTTCCAAAAGGAATAATTTTCGGAATAATGACCAGGAATATTCGATGAGAGGACACTGTACACGCACTGTACACGCACGCATACGGTAATATAATACGGCGCGTATTACCTATGAAAATCTGTTTATAGAGGGAAGAGCTACAAGCATATATTTTTTCAAATTCATGGCCCTTCTCTTTTTTTTTACAACTTGACGTTTTATATCTAGTATTTTATTATTTTAAAATTCCACTTGCGAAAAAGAAACATGAAAAATCCAGCTTTTTAAAGTCTCTAAATGTGACACATACCAGATTATTTAACGGCAACATAGTAAAAATAAAAATACGCCTCTGACGATCCGACTCGATCTAAACATACGACGAAAACTAAGATTTGAAGCAGCTCACAAGGCTGCATCACCTTTGTAGCCCAACCTACCACTGCGCGTGCCGTTGTCATGGCAACGCGTCCCGAAGCAGACGCAGCGTTCGTATACGAAAAAATCTGGCTCAGTCTGTCCCCAGCTGCTTGACGCCTTTACAGTAGTCTGTGGTCCGCAATACGTAAGCTCTACGCGTTGCATTCAATTCGGTGATCATGGATGGGCTTGCAAATTATATTGTACAATAAATTACTATAAAAATACATTATCAACTGCGGCGCGGCGTAACAAGACATTTTTATGTGGTTGTACGAAATGAATTTGAGAGAAGAAAAATATTAAAATTATGGTGGATTTTGAATAAAAAAGTTTAGTTTAACCGAAAAATATAGGTGAAGCAGCGCTTCACATGCGTCATCTGACGAGCCGCCACTGATATATATATATATATATATATATATATATATATATATATATATATATATATATATATATATATATATATATATATATATATATATATATATATATATGTCTTGACATTTTCTCATAAAATTGTTAGTTTCATCACAAAAAAATAAAATATTACTCAGATCGATGTCACATGAATTTACAGAGTTATTTTATCTTTTTGTGATGAAACTAACAATTTTATGAGAAAATGTCAAGATATAAAAAAGTTGCTAAATGAATCCTTCTTTCTGAATCATTTCTTTCAATAGAAAATGGTATACACAATAAAAAGTAGTGATAAAAAATAATTTAAGGGTAGGTTTTTTCACCCTCTTGTGATAACATTATAGGGTTATAAAATCCTTTTGAAACTGTCATTTTGTTAGCCTTATGCATCTGCAAAATTTTGTTTTTTAAAATTATTCCATAACGGAGAAATTTAATGAAAACTTTTTTTTGCCAAAATTTCAAAGGGCTGTAACTTGGAGGAGAAGGGGTTTTTAGAAAAACTTTATAGAAAAGACACCCCTTATTTTTCGCCATAGAATCACCCAGTAAAATTTTTCGCATCAATTTAGAGACATGTATATATATATAAATATATATATATAAATTGAAACTGACCCCGGATATGGGTTCTAGGGGTCCTGGTTCGCGCTCATTTGAATTTTTTTATTGGTGTTTTTTTAAATTAAAATTCACTAAAAATGAAGGTATGCTAGAATATATATATATATATATATATATATATATATATATATATATATATATATATATATATATATATATATATATATATACAGGGTCGCTGATAAGTCTGGAAACGGTCGATTATCCGGGAAAATATACAAGGTGTCGAAAAAAGTTTTATACAAAAGTTTTTGGGTTCTTCAATGTCTACTAGGCGGTGATAATTTTATTTATACAGGGTTGGTCATACAGGCGTGGCACACCAATATTAATTTTTTTTTAATGGAAGACCCTATATATTATTCGATATTTCAATCCTTCTCTTAATTTTGAGCAACATTTATGAGAAGCATAATGTACCTAAACTCAATCGTTTCCGGGTAAAAAAATAAATAAAAATAAACGCTACTGTTTTTAAAATCTATTGGATGAAGAACAAAAATAAATGAAAAGTAGAATATCTCTTGAAAACAATCTGTGAGTGTGAAAAGAACCGGTTGCGATGCTTTTAACATTGTTTGGAATCCCAAGATAAGATAAGATGCCCATAAGAAACGCAGTATTATTCTTTTGTTTTAAAATGTTTCCAGGACAACGAATGTCAAACATTCATTCAGTGTCAACAGTTTTGAAACATTAGTAATTTAGTGTCAACAGTTTTTGTGCAAAATGGCAAGTTTAAGTGAAACCGAACGTATCGAAATTTTAATGATGATAGGGTACGGTGATAGAACACGAAGTTTTGCTCAAGTGGTGATTATGTTCAATGAGTTGCATCCTGAGCGGGAATCGATCTCCAAATCCACAGTTTCGAAAACTTTGCATCGTTTTCACGAAACTGGCGGTATTAAGGATAAACCTAGAACTGGAAGGCCAGTAACCGTTACAAATGAAGAAAATTCTTTGAATGTAATATTGGATGTGGTGGAAAATCCGAAAACTTCGGCACAGCAATTGGCTTTAAATCACAATATGAGTCGATATTCAATTCAAAAGATTACGAAGCGGGAAAAGTTCCGTCCATATAAAATTCATTTATTGCAAGAACTGAGTGAAGACGATTTTGATCGCAGAATCGAGTTCTGTGAACTTATTATGGAGAAGTTACGCCAAAATTTTAACTTTGCCAACCACATTTTGTTTTCCGACGAATCTACATTTTGTTTGAATGGACAAGTCAACCGACACAACTGTAGGTACTGGTCAGACGAAAACCCACATTGGATGGAACAAATTCACACCCAAAGACCGCAAAAAGTAAATGTTTGGTGTGCTATTATTGGTGGACATATCATAGGACCTTATTTTATACACGGTAATTTGAACTCTGCTCGATATTTGACACTTTTGCAAGAATCAATTGTTCCAGACGTAAGTCGATTATTTCCGAACAATAACGACCCAAATCTACCAGCGGAAGAAATATGGTTTCAGCAGGATGGGGCACCCCCTCATTTTGGAATTGAGGTACGGGAATATCTGAATCAAACCTTTTCTGGCAGATGGATAGGGCGCAGGGGAACTATTGAATGGCCAGCTAGGTCTCCCGACATGACGCCGCTTGACTTTTTTTTGTGGGGTCATGTAAAAAATTTAATTTACCAAAATAGACCGCAGAATATTGAAGAGTTGCAAGCAAGGATTGTGCATGAAATTAATAACATTCCTAAAAAGGCTCTTGTAAATGCAGTGCAATGTTTTGTTAAGCGAATTCATTATTGTCAGGAGGTCAATGGAGAACACTTTGAACATCTTATAAAATAGGATTTCAAACAATGTTAAAAACATCGCAACCGGTTCTTTTCACACTCACAGATTGTTTTCAAGAGATATTCTACTTTTCATTTATTTTTGTTCTTCATCCAATAGATTTTAAAAACAATAGCGTTTATTTTTATTTATTTTTTTACCCGGAAACGATTGAGTTTATGTACATCATGCTTCTGATAAATGTTGCTCAAAATTAAGAGAAGGATTGAAATATCGAATAATATATAGGGTGTTCCATTAAAAAAAAATTAATGCCACGCCTGTATGACCAACCCTGTATAAATGAAATTAACACCGCCTAGTAGACATTGAAGAACCCAAAAACTTTTGTATAAAACTTTTTTCGACACCTTGTATATTTTCCCGGATAATCGACCGTTTCCAGACTTATCAGCGACCCTGTATATATATATATATGCCTAACAAACATTTACATAAAACAAACCGTTTTCCAAATCCATAAGATTTTTTTTAACACACTCAGAATACAGCAATGGGCAACCCTTTTTTTCTATTTATTGCAGGTGGTTGTCTTAACTTGCTAAAACACATCCATATTAAATATACATGTGGAGACCTTGCTATGATTTCCTCTTTGCATTTATTGCTTCAAAGCAACTTCTGAGCAAATTTTGTTAATGTCTACCTACTTCTATAATTTACTTATAGATATACTGGTAATTTTACTAATTAATATACATTTATTTTTTTAGAAATTGCATAGGACACTTCAGGTTTTATGTAAAATAATACCTCAAAGAAAACCTAGTAGATTCCAAAGCTTGATCTAAATTCTACTGTATGATACTGGCTTGTTTTATGTATTTAAAGCATTTTGAGGAACACTGTTCTAATAGGAAGCGATTAACGATGCTAAGAGTAAGTATAGGTGGAAAATTAGCCATAATGTCATGACAGATATGAAGAAACGACTGTGTACTTTATGACTTCACTAAAGAAGTTATGCAACAGTTCTAATAGTATGCAAATACATCTGTTTCTCATAATGTCTGAAATATCCTGATGGAATGTGACGACTGAGGCATTTGAGTTTTATGTGACATTGTGTTACGTGTTGAAATATTGACTATCACAAAAAATACTTAGGTGAGATAATTATAGTTTTAATGCTTTTTTACTAAACAAACATGTTTCTGTAAACGAAGAATCTATTAGTTATTAGTTTATTAATGGACAAATTATGCAATGGACTTTACAAATAGGTTATCAACATGTGGCTGTAATTGATGCATCAGGTTGAAATAAAAATGCAAAACTGAAGCCGCTCGAAATCCTCTTGACTTTGACATTACTCAAATTTTCATATCTCAAATTTAGATTTTCTTAAGAATCCAGAATATTTTGGTGAAACCAATAGGTCGCATACATCCTTGAAACTTCTGTAATTTATAACTAGGAAAAATTGTGTTTTGACTCTTGAGTTTGAAACATTTAAGTTTTTCAGGCTTAAATTTTCTAAAATAATGAAGTTAAATTTGTAATCTGTTTCTATTAATCATAGAAGTTAGAAGTTATTGAAGTGCCTACGACGTTATCTGATACATTCTATTGAGTCACATTTTACTCTATGGCTCGCTACAGCTAATATCTTGACATCTTAAAGTAGACTTGGAATGTCAATTATGTTTGACGACTATAAATACCTAAACTAATCTGAGAAGATTCCTTTTTCCGAATTAAATTTCATTTAATAATATGCAGAGAGGAAATAATGGAGTAAGGCAGAAAATAAACTCCATTCGTGTATAGGCCCGTAAAACGCGAAACCAAGGTCAGTTTGAATTTTTATATGTATATATTGTAATATTATATATATATATATATATATATATATATATATATATATATATATATATATATATATATATATATATATATATATATATATATATATATAGGGTATATAGTTGTTTATTTATATTGATATATGTATTTGTATTATTAAAGTGTGTATAACTTTATTAAAGTGTATATTGTTAAAATGTTTTTGTTTTATTTATGTATGCCCTTTCATTTTGTTTAATGTAGGCGTTAATATGTTTTAAAAGTGTTCAGGTATCATTGATGTGTGTGTGTGTTTTGGTTTTCTTATGTGTTGTTTAAGGTTATGTTTTTATGTAGCACTTTGTATTTCAGAAAAATAACCTAAGATCTCTCTTGGCCTAGGGTTGAACACACTGAGACCTTAGATATGATCTCCGGCGAGATTTGGGAAGTAGGTAGATTGAGGCTCCGTAATCTAGCTACAACAGCCCACTCCACTTTTGTCCACCGCTCTAAGGAGTAGGCATATTTCCTTTACTTCTTAAAAATTTCTCCAAAACAGGAGCCGAAACGTCGAGTTTTAATAAATTCTGGACGCGGTTCAACCCGAGAAACACGTATGTCATATATATATATATATATATATATATATATATATATATATATATATATATATATATATATACATACACATGTGTATCCAACCGATAATTCAAAAACTCATTAATCGATTTTGATGAAACCTGGCACGTACCTTTCTTTTACTAATAACTTGTATGAGTTTTTAAAAAAGAAATTGTATCTCAAAAAATAACAGAGTTAAGTGTCTGGGTTTATAGCAAATTGAATTATTAAAATTTGATTAATTCAATGAAAATTCGCTACCATAACGCACTTGCTACGTCCCGAATTTATGAAACAATATTTTCGAATCTACCTTATCAAAGGCTTTTTTCAGGTGTACAAAAGCATTAAGTTGTCTTTATTCTTCTCAAATCTCCTTTTTTTCTTATTTTCCTACGTAGTTCTATAGATCCTCGGACGAGTCTAAATCAGAACTGACCTCCATCAAACTTTAATACTACAGAAGAGAAATATGAATATAAAGTAATTTCCAGATTAGCGGCATTGCTCTAAAAATTGAAAACTATAATTTTTAAGGATAGCCCATGATATAATTTTATATATTTAGAAGAAATCTGTTGACTGCAACAAGCTTAAAAGAGGCTTTGACCAATGTGCCAATAGTTTATCCTGCCGGAAGAGAAATCAACTCCCTGAAGCACCGTGTTTTACTGTCACTACTGCCTTTCATACCACCTGTGCACCGTGACCTGTACAATGTCTTCAAACAAGCAAAGGAAAAGGGACAGAAAACGATCAAAATGAA
This sequence comes from Tillus elongatus, assembly GCA_964006375.1. Lineage (NCBI taxonomy): Eukaryota > Metazoa > Arthropoda > Insecta > Coleoptera > Cleridae > Tillus > Tillus elongatus. Next base: position 31,072,789 of record OZ023266.1, on the reverse strand, counting down.
TAAAGTGGCAGTTGACTTTTGTAAAACTGATATCTAGACTTCTGTAAAGCTTATTTTGTATTCAAACTTCCCTAAAAGTGTACATAAGTGACGCAATAAGTTGCTGTGATATAGGCTAAGGGTTTGTATAACCCAATATTGTGAACTTGAACAAAAGCTTATTTTTGCAAAATGTTTTTCACATAAATTTGATTCTTAACAATTTTTCCAACTACCCTGATTACTTTTAATGGGAAACAAGGGATTAGTTTATAAAAATAACACGCTTTTAGGTCATTTGTACTTTTTCTTAAAACTTTGTTTTTGTGGCATAGCCCCTGTCGGTTCCCGCCAGAATTGTATATAATATTTTTATTTTGTAGTTACTAGCTAATTTAACCAGAGGCACCCCAGTCGTATATAACTACCAATATTGTACTAAAATACCCTAAATTGTCTAACGGTGGCACCCCTGAGATTAAACTGTAACCGAAAGATGTGAGGGGTTGTCTCTGCCTATTTGTATGTCGATCTCGAAGCGACCAGACCTTTCCGTCGGTCCATTGTATAGTCTCCTTTGTGTATACAATAAAGATAGTACTGTAGTTTAACTTTCTCTGTTTTGAATTTCAACTAAACCACCATTAAAATACAGTCCACTAGTAAACAATAATCAACATTTTGGTCCTTCGAGCCGGATCGTCCCTAACGCATGATTTTAAATAGTGGAATTCTTCTATATCGCTTGGGCTTTGGATTTCATGAATCAAGCTTTCCAAAATATCGTAGAATGCAACCCATGTCGATAAACTTCCTTTAAAAGAGGGCAAATTTATTGTAGGCAATTGTATTTTTGATAGAGACCCAAGCGCCGGCGCCTGCAAGGGGTTACTTGGCGCCTGTACCTGTGCTGTCTCGCTTTCTAACAAAGCGTTCAAGCACGCTACCGCTTCGAAATACTTGTTGTCCAGAGAATAAAGTTCTTTTTCATGTTTTTTTAGCGTTTTTTGAATCTAATATCTCTATTTCTGTTAGTAAGTCAGAATAATCTTGATAGAGTTTGTGCAATCGACTCGCGCGCGCTTTTATTTGAGCGATATCTCTCTCGTTTCTATCGAAGTGTGATATTATCTTTTCTAATTGATTTTGCAAAATAACTACTTTAGCGCTTAGTTGTGTTAATGAAGACGACATGTTTGAATTATGTATTAACGAAAGTATTGTCGAGGAACTCACAAATGGATACAAATGGGTTAAAACAATAAGTGGGATAATTTATGTAAAAGAGGATTATGGAGCAACCACTTACCTAATGTTTTGTTGCTGTTGATTGCGTTACTAATTGTTGATCACTATATTCTCCTCGTGGCACCACGTGATTACAAAGCGTTGAAGTTGATAATTACACCCCGCGTACTATCACGTGTTACAAAACGTTAAGTTGATAACTACACTGTCGAAAAACTAACTAATCCGGTTCGAATTGACCAAAATGTTGATTATTGTTTACTAGTGGACTGTATTTTAATGGTGGTTTAGTTGAAGTTCAAAACAGCCCCTTCTCTGTCTCAGGCACTCAATTTTGATATGTTAAAAACAGCTTTCAAAGTACCTGCCATATAAGTACAAAATCAGGTGAACATTTCAAATAAAAAACAACGTAAGAACCAGTTTTTTAAACGCTTTAAATGTACGGTAAACTAAGAAATCTGTATTACAGATTCTTCATGAATACTTGACCACACTTTTTCTTCAAGAAGTATATTATAAGCATATAATCGAGCATTTAGCCGGAGGTAAAATAGGGGTAATTCTAATCGTCTAAAAGCAGCAATTTCCATTCTAATGAAAGTGTCTATTTGAAGTGACCAGATGCATCTCTAATGAGACAACTACATGTATTTGCACGTGTAACTGATTTAGATAATATATCTTAATCTAACTAATACATATAACTACCAAGTAAGCATTGGACGGGAGGAGGGGCTACACCAACAAGCGGATCCTCATAGCCACAGACAGCCAGGCAGCCCTTAAGGCACTAAGTAGCCCACGGGTAAATTCCTGGCTGGTGAGTGAGTGCCGAGACGAGACGAGCGACCTGGCTGGGCAGAATGAGGTGACCCTCATCTGGGTGCCGGGTCACTCGGGGGTCAAAGGCAATGAAGAAGCTGACAGTCTCGCAAAGAGGGGGTCAGCAGAACCATTTATGGGACCAGAACCGGCTCTGGGCGTGTCAAAGAGCACTGCCAGGGGAGCCATTAAGTCCTGGGTCAGAAACCAACACAAGGTGTACTGGGCGGACTGTCCAGGGCTCAGACATGGGAAGTCAATAATTGACGGACCCAGTTCAAAGAGAGCTGTGGAGCTGCTAAACCTTAGCAGAGGACAGCTCAGAAACACAACAGGTCTCTTGACGGGACACATGGCCGTCAAGAAACACCTACATAAAATGGGGCGGTTCGAAGGGGACCTCGCATGCAGACTCTGCGGCGAGGGGGAGGAATCAGCCCAGCACATCTTGTGCGAGTGTATAGCTCTGGACCGGAAAAGACAACTGATCTACGGTCACTCTAGACCGGAGACAGAGCAATATAAAACTTCACCCTACCAATCGCTGTGCAGACTAGTTCAAGGCACAGTGATTTTGGAATGGGTGGAGTAAGACTAGGGGTATGCACAATCAACCAAGGGTTGCGGTGCTATCGGGGCGGCAAGGCCGCGGACGAGCCCTGAGGGAACAAAAAAAAAAAGCATTGGACGGTATGATAATGAGGGTTATTTTAATATTAATCTAACGTATATATACTTTTACAATATTGTCATGTTTTTTTTCTGTGATTAAATATAGACAGAAAAGTGTAGGGTCGTTATCAAAGATAATTTTAGGTAGTAAACGATACATTAAAGAAATTGTGCTTTGAACTATAAGTTACGACGACGCATTGTTGAAGAATGCCGTCTAATAACTCCACAAATGCTCCAGAATGTCAGAGCTCGTTTTGAACAAAATTTGTACTTTTGTATGGAAGCTGGTGGTCAACAATTTGAACACTTATTCAACTGAATAAACATTTTTTAACGTTTGGTTTTGTTTTTTTAGTTTTCTTTAACGAAAAATTGACTAATTTGTGCATTTCTTATCACAATGAATGAAATACGTTCTTGCAGCTCCAACTGTGAATAATTTTTAAACGAGTTGCTAAAACTTCCAAAAACATAGTGTGCTGAATTCAGAAAAGAAAGAGCTTTCAAATGACGTAACACTCGACCCATGTTCCCTATTTAAAATATAAGGGTTGTTATCACCACCCTTCAGGGGTTGATGTGACAAAGTTGGGTTTTATGTCAAAACATGTCCCCCTCAATATTAAAATTGACGTGTTTCAGTGTTTCTTTAAAAAAAAATTTCTCTGGACGCAAATCGGTCTGTTTCGTTTTCAATGCGCCACCCTATATATATATATATATATATATATATATATATATATATATATATATATATATATATATATATATATATATATATATCACACCGGGAACTCAAAAAATAATAGTCCGATTTTGATCAAATTTGGCATGTACCTTCCTTTTGTAAATGGCTTGGAGAAGTTCGTTAGCTAGGAAAATCGAACCAGGTTTCAAAAGAAAATTTTGGGTTTTCTTTCGGAAAAAAATATTATCTCAAAAAACAGAAAAGGTAACCAAATTTGGTAAGTAATTTTACGTTATTAAAAGGAAACTATATACAAAAATTTATTTTTCCATCTTACAAGAAAAAAGTTATAAAAAATATTTGGTGCCAGATCATTTCTATGAAAATTCACTACCATAAGGCAATTGCTGCGTCCAGGCTTTTTTTTAACTTATTATATATAAACCCAAAAAATATATGGATTTAGGTATTATGTTACATAACATTCTGTTATGTGCATAAATATTTTTTTCTGTATTTAAATAATAAAACCAATTTTTAACAATAGCAGTGTTTATTGTTCATTGTTTTAAAGATAAGAATGTTACAGAATAGTTTAGACCACTTGTTTTATACTTTTCTTTATCTTTGTATAAAACCAACAGGGTGATTTATTTTTCTGGTCACGCCGTTCCTAAATTGTAATCTTAGTGTCACTCTTATTTACATTTAACACGTAGTGTACAAGAATACAACACGTGAAGAATTCAGCGGACGTGTTTTTCATTGTACTTCGGGGGTTGCTATAGAGTTCTAAACATGTGACAGTTGAAAAATTGTGTGCATTCAAGATGGTAACACCTCTACGGAAATACATACGAAAATACTCTTCAACTTACAGACAGGCACCTACAGGGGTAAATAAATGGAAAGCTTAAGTATGTGAGAGTTACAGGAACAAGATAAATTACTTCCAGAAATGTTATTTATATGTGTATAAACATCGAAAATTTGACAAATTGAATCTCTTTACAAGTTAAAATCTACTTAAACAGAAGTAAATAATTTTAACTTTAATTATGGTTATAACAAATTTTTTGAAGGAAAAACATTCGCCAATACAACGACAATGATTATATCATTTAAAAAAACTCTGGACGCAACAAGTGTGTTATGGTAGTGAATTTTCATAAACATGTTTTTAACAGCAAATATGTCTTTCTGTAATGAAAGCAGGCATCAAATTTGGTTACCAGTATAATCTATATAGTAAAAACAATAATGTACCACATTTCTTCAAAATATCTTTATCTCTTAAGCCCGTTGCCTACCTGCCAAGATATAATTTTGCATTACAATTTTCAAACAAAAAAAAACAACCAACACTTAGATGTGATCCCTAGATGATTCATGGTATGCGATTATTAATGTAAATATACCCAAAACTAAAGTCTGTATAAAAAACTTGAAGCAGAGGGCATGCCGTTCAATTCTGAAACACAAAATACAAGCTGTTCGATTTCAAAAAATTGAGTTACGGCAGTTTGAATTTTTCCAAATACAGTCACTATTTGAGAGCGCCATGTATACGGCATCTCGATTTTTTTTTTGACTGACAATATAAACGAAAACCTCCCCGAACGCGTCATTTTAATGGGACTCCAGACTTTTGGTAAAAAAGTTCGGGACGCAGCAAGTGCATTATGGTAGTGAATTTTCATAAGAATTGTACACTATTAGTAACGTATATTATTAAAAATATTTTTTTAAATTTAGATAAACCTTGGAAATCTGGTTTAGAGGTCCTAGTAAGCAATTACTTGAGGAAATTTCTATTTTCTATGGAGATAGAAAATTTAAATTTAGTACATATATTATGTAAGTGTTGCAAGTCTCCTTAAAAAAGTTGTGTTACAAATTTCATTAAAGTTAAAAAGTTTTCCAGAAAAAAAATCCCGACTTTTGAATTTTGAAAAAGTTTCTTTAAATGACGGTTAATTAGGCCCCTAGAACACATATCCGGGATCAGTTTCAATTTATATATATATATATATATATATATATATATATATATATATATATATATATATATATATATATATATATATATATATATATATATATATATATATATATATATATATATCTGTGTGTGTGTGTGTATCACCGATAACTCAAAAAATAATGGGCCTATTTTGATTGAATTTGGTGAATACCTTCCTTTTACAAGTGACTTGGTTCGTTAGCCAGGAAAATCGGCCCAAGTTTTCCCGGAAAATTTTGTGTTTTCTTTCGAAAAAATGTTATATCTCCAGGAATAACAATGTAAGGGCAACCAAATTTGGTACGCAGGTTCATAGCATTATAGGTAGATCGCCTACCAAGCTCTGTAGGTTAAAAGACAAAAAAGTTATAGGCATTTAAAGAAAAATAAATTGGACTTTTCCTCAAAACGTCAAAGTCGCGATTTAAAACGTCAAAATTGGCAACATCTAGGCAAAGAACCTGAAACTAATACGAGCTTTGGAAAGAAAATGTCTCAAGAAGAATGTTTTACAAAGCCTAAAGTCTTAGCTTCAACTGTCACTGACCTTAATTCTACTAAAATATTTCAAATAGACCCTTTCTCTGATGTTTTGGCAGTAGCCTTAGCTATAGAGTTTATTATTTAATGGTATATAATTTTTGTAAAATATTCGTAAAAAATCAATAAAGCTCAATATATCCTTTATTATACAAGATACGAAAAAAAATTGTATACATTAGTTATAGGGTGTCTTGAGCTACATCTTAAAAAACTACAATCACAGGCTGGCCCATAAGTCGCTGGTGATACAAATTTTCTTTTTTTTTTAATCGAACACGCCTTATGTTATCGCCTTTTTGTATTTTCTATCGAAATATAACGCATGTTTGTAAGAAAAGAAATCCGGGACGCAGAAAGTGCGTTATGGTAGCGAATGTTCATTAAATGCTTCAATTTGAATGGCTCAATTTGCTATTAACCTATAAGGTGACCAAGAAACCAGTTTTTTTCGGGAACACCTTAAGTTTACTTTCGGAAATGTTTGTACATTTTCAAACAATAAAGTTATTTTGATGAAAATGCCACATTGTTTCTTCTATATAGGTTATACTGGTAACCAAATTTGAGCCCTGCTTTCTTTAAAAAAAAACACACATATTTGCTATTAATAACATTTTTATGAAAACTCACTACCATAATGCATTTGCTGCGTCCAGACTTTTTTTCCTCACAAGCTTGTATTACAATTCGATTCATATCTTTAATTTATATTATCATTGGTTCTTAAAGTACTTTTCTGCAAAAAATATCAGATGAAATTTGTGATTCTTAGTTAATTAAATCTTGTGTTAAAATTCATCAAATAATCTGAAATATCATCTAATATTATCTGAAACTTGTTTTTCTGTCAAGGTTGGTAAGCTCACTACAGGTGAATAATTTTACATTCTCATTCAACTTTGTCTGCGTGTTTTAAGTGCTTAACTATCAAATACATATCATTAATTTGGACTAATCCCATAAAGCTTGAATATCATCAACATTTAATGTAATTATGATATAAATTATGTTGTTGCGACATCATTTGGGACTTCCTAATTTTGTATTCAACTGGTGTGACACTTGAGAAACTAATCGCATCCGTGAACTCTAGATACACGTCTCTTGTTGCATCTCCAAAGCTTCAGGTGAAACAAGTGAAAGTCACAGACGTCATCCAGATTTAACAACCTGACACACAGAGTCAAGGTTACAAAAGCACAAGATCATAAAGAGTTACTTTCCTCGTATGCTTTGTAGTATACGCATTTCGAGATCCGGGGTTATTGGCTTCTTAAAATATTATTATTATCATTATCATTGTAATGCAATAGTTTTGTTTAGTAAGGTTTGACGTTATTAAATTTCATTAGAAACTAATTTATATTATTAAAAGAAAGTATGGTCGGGAAAGGAACATTTGATTGTATTTATCAGTAACGGTCCTGGTATCTAAATTGAAATTTTGTTCTAAATTAGGTTGACGAAACGGTCTTCTTGATGAAGATAACAATTAGTCATTAGATCTATCGGCGAAGTGATTTAGTTTTGATGGAAGATTTCACAATATTATAAATTTGTTATCTTCTTAATTATTTTAGGATGATATTGAAAAATACTGCTTCAAAATTTTGATGTTAAACTGGCAAAAATTAATTTTATATTGTCTTGCTAGTCTTTCAGATAACCTGTTTTCACCCAATTCACAGAGTGGCCCAAAGGAATGGTATACCAGCAGCAGTAGATTCTTATCATCGGAATCTTACGATTCATCAAACGCCTACCTAATTCCAAAAGGCTAAATTAAAAAGTCTGGACGCAGCAAGTGCGTTATGGAAGTGAATTTTCATAAAGATGTTTTTAATAGCAAATATGTCTTTTAGTGAATTTTCTTTAAAAAAAATCACTAATGAGGAGATCCCGACTTTTGAATTTTGAAAAAATTTCTTCAAATGAGCGCTATTTAGGCCCCCCAGAATACATATCCGGGGTCAGTTTCAATTTATATATATATATATATATATATATATATATATATATATATATATATATATATATATATATATATATATATATATATATATATATATATATATATATGTATATATATATATATATATATATATATATATATATATATATATATATATATATATATATATATATATGTATCACACCGATAACTCAAAAAATAATTGGCCGATTTTGATTAAATTTGGTCAATAAATTTCTTTTGCAAATAGATTGGATAAGTTCGTTAGCCAGGAAAATCTGCCCAGGTTTTCCGGGAAAATGTTGTGTTTTCTTTCGAAAAAAAATTATATCTCCAAACTTAACAAAGTAAGGGCAACCAAATTTGGTACGCGGGTTTACATCCTTATACGTAAGTTACTTACCAAAATTTAGCGATGTAGGTCACAAGACAAAAAGTTATAGGCATTTAAAAAAATAAATTGGGGTTTCTCTCAAAACGTCAAAGTTGCGATTTAAAACGTCAAAATTGGCAACATTTAGGCAAATAACTTGAATATAATACGGGCTATGAAAAGAAAATGTCTCAAGAAGAATGTTTTACAAACCTTGAAGTCTTAATTTCAACCGTCATTGTCCTTCATTTTACTAAAATGTTTCCAGAAAATTCATTTCAAATAGACCCTTTCTCTGATGCTTGGCGGTAGCGTTGGCTATAGAGTTTATCGTTTAATGGTATATAACTTTTGTCGAATTTTCGTAAAAAATCAATAAAGCTCAATATATCTGTTATTATACAAGATATGAAAAAAATGTGTATATATTAATTATAGGGTGTCTTGAGCTACATCTTAAAAAATTGTTTCTACAATCACAGGGTGGCCCATAAGTCGTTGGTGACACAAATTTTCTTTTTTTTTTAATCAAACACGCCTTATGTTATTGAATTTTTGCATTTTCCATCTAAATATAATGCATGTTTGTAAGAAAAGCAATTCTGGATGTAGCAAGTGCGTTATGGTAGCGAATTTTGATCAAATGCTTCATATTTGAATAGCCCAATTTGCTATTAACCTATAAGGTTGACCAAGAAATGAGTTTTTCCGGGAACACTTTAAGTTTACTTTTGGAAATTTTTGTACATTTACACACAATAAAGTTATTTTTATGAACCATGGCACATTGTTTTTACTATATAGGTTATACTGGTAACCAAAATTGTGGCCTGCTTTCTTAAAAAGGAAACACACATATTTGCAATAAAAACATTTTAATGAAAATTCACTACCATAACGCACTTGCTGCGTCCAGAGTTTTAAATATAAGCAAGTAAAAAAAAAAAGAAAAATTTGTATCACCAGTGACTTATGGGCCAGCCTGTGATTGTAGAAATATTTTGTAAGATATAGCTCAAGACACCCTATAATTAATGTGTACAATTTTTTTTCGTATCTAGTATAATAACGGATATATCGAGGCTTATTGATTTTTTACGAAAATTCGACAAAAATTATATACCATTAAATGATAAACCCTATAGCTATGACTACTGCCAAAGCATCAGAGAAAGGGTCTATTTGAAATGAATTTTCTGGAAATATTTTAGTAAAATGAAGGACACTGACGGTTGAAGCTAAGACTTCAGGCTTTGTAAAACATTCTTCTTGAGACGATTTCTTTCCATAGCTCGTAGTAGTTTCAGGGTCTTTGTCTAAATGTTGCCAATTTTGACGCTTTAAATCGCGACTTTAACGTTTTTAGGAAATCCCCAATTTATTTTTCTCTAAAAGCCTATAACTTTTTTGTCTTTTAACCTACAGAGCTAAATTTTGGTAGATAATTTACATATAAGGACATAAACCCGCGTACCAAATTTGGTTGCCCTTACTTTGTCATTTCCGGATTTTTTTCGAAAGAAAACAAAAAAAATTCCGGAAAAACCTGGGCCGATTATCCTGTCTATTGAACTTGTCCAAGCCACTTGCAAAAGGAAGGTATTAACTAAAGTTAATCAAAATTGGCCCTTTTTTTTGGAGTTATCGGTGTGATATAAATATATATATATATATATATATATATATATATATATATATATATATATATATATATATATATATATATATATATAAATTGAAACTGACCCCAGATATCTGTTCTAGGGGCCTAACTAGCGCTCATTTAAACAAATTTTATCAAAATTCAAAAGTCGGGATATTCTCAGTAGTGATTTTTTTTAAAAGAAAATTCACTAAAAGAAGACAAACGAAACTGTCTTTCAATACTTTTGGTAAGAGCCTCGGTGGTTCAGGGGTAAGAACGTATGCCTCTGAACCGAAGGGTACTGGGTTCGATCCCAGGGTACTCCTTTCACTTTTTCAGTACATACTGTACAATTAACATCAACCGAGGTTCTGGCATTGTATTTGAGCAAGTTGAATGTCTGCACGTTCCGCCCTTCGGAGGGGGCGTAAAGCCGTCGGTCCCGTGTCCATGCGATGTTGGGCACGTTAAAGATCCCTACCATCCTTACAGAAAGGCAGGGGTTCGGCAAAATTTCCAGGATAGTGAGATGAAACTGCTGCCTGGCGTCGGTGATTGGCCATAGTCGCGGAAATAGGCCGAAGTTAAAGAAACAACACACACACAATACTTTTGGTAACGCCATTCTAGCAGCTCTTGAAAAATCCACATTGCAATATACATTTCCAATTATTTATTTATTTTTGAACGGAACCAAGTATGTGGTCCAAATTCAATAGACTAATTAAGATAAATGCGGATAAATAGATAATTCCGTATACCAGCTTTCAATGCCAATTAGGGAATGTTGAGAATTGACACCTTAATTAATATGATTTTGATTGAGTCAATTGTTACAAAGACGTATAAGTAACAAATCATTACCATGGTTAACCTTGCTCTGTGATAATTTGTAGATTGTGGGGTTAAAACGAAATTGTTACTTTGAAGACAGTTTTAACTACCAATTACCAGCTTCTGGTGTTGTGGAAAACGCAGACTTTATAGTATCAGCCTTAGAAAATTCGTCATTTAGTCAATATATACAGGGGCCTGGTCACTTGTCTAACTCATAGTTACGCTGACTTGGCCTAAGTGGAGTGTAATCCTGACCCTCGCACACCACAAATTTCATTAGTTCATCCTGCGATGCAAGAAAACGTCGTATGTTCCTTTCTTGCTTAAAACAGAGGTTCTATACAGTGTGAAACATGGAATAAAATTCATTATTCAGCAAAAAGACACTTGAAGTTTAATTTGTCGAACATTATCTTATAATCATAGTTAAAAAATTAAACTCCCACCATTTTACCACCACCACTTTATCCATTTTTTTTAAAGTAGCAACCCTACATTTTTTCAGCACAATTCGATGAATCACATTTTTCTGAATACCCCATATGTATGGTCTAATATTACAGTTTTCAATACAGGCTGGAAATTTAATACCGGAATATTAAAACTAAACAGTTTACTCTGAAATTCAAATTTCGAAAATAAACTTAGTAAAAACCGTCCCTTTCTTATAATAAATGTTCGAAATGTTCTCAATTCACTTGCACACAACGACGTTCTGTTTTCCGATAAAACAACATTGCTTTTGAATGGCGATGTAAACAGGCAATATTGCAGATGCTGCCGAAAACCCCCAGTGGATGCGACAAATACACACTCAGCGTCTTCGGAAGTTGAACGTTTGGGCTGGTATCATTGGTGATCGTGTAGGTAGACCTGTTTTTATAGAAAATCTAAACGGTCCAAGATATTTAGAAATGGTAAGAGAACAGGTTGTCCCAATGTTAGCAAAATTGTATCCAAATGTAATGGAACCTAATATTCCCCATGAAAGGATATGGTTTCAACAAGACCGCCCCACTTTTCTCTTCAAGTACGAGAGTATTTACACGAAGTCTTTCCACAAAGATGGATTGGATGAAGATGTTTCGTAGAATGGCCCGCTAGATTACCAGATCTTACACCTCTTGATTTCTTTTTACGGGGATACCTTAAAAACAGAGTGTATAAAATGCAACCTGCTGATTTAGATGATTTGAAAATGAAAATAACAACAGAAATTAAGAACGTAACGTCTGACGTGTTGAACAGAGTTAGGGAAAAATTCCAGAGCAGATTATTTCGTTGTGTGCAAGTGAATGGAGAACATTTTGAACATTTATTATAAGAAAGGGACGTTTTTATTAAGTCTAAATCCAAAAGTTTATGTCAATACTGGTACCGCCTATGAGTTGATAGCAGTGCAGAGGTTATCTCCGGAAAGCTTAGTATTTAGCAACTTCGTGACTCGCTTCCTTTTTCTCTCATAGAACTCTCACTTTAACCGGCTATGATTCACTCGATGGTTTTGAGGATTCCCTAAGTAGGGGTATGTTTGTTCAGGCATTCGATATTGCAAATGGGCCGATGGTTATTTTTGACTACACCTCTCCTGATGTTGATGATCGCATATATGTCGAGTCCAAACGACATTTTTATATCATTGCTAACGATTGTTACGATGTTAATAAGTGAGTGGAGCTTCTATTATTAATATTATTATTATTTAGACAAGGAGCTCCAGCGACAGACAAGTAATAACTCTCTTTTATTAACAAATCTGTCTTTTAAGTCACCTTAGATTTATCTTGATGAACTTAACTGTAAAATTTTTATAACTAGTTGGAAAATTTTGCATAAAGATTTTTCAAGGCAAGATATGCTGGGTAAACTTGTACAAATAAATCACGTTATCTATTTTTACTTATCCATTTGCACATTTGCCATATTCAGAATTCATTAGTAATATTAACTGCAGTAAATCACAAACTACAGCCAGCGTTTATGGAGGTCTGCACTCTCAGGTTCTGGTTAAACGTTCATTTTCAACATGATTTTTTTAACTTTTTATCGTTCCGCCAAGTAAACCTTGATCGCGGTTTCTTACGGTGTTGCTAGCAAGAAGAACGGATGCATCCGTTGGCCACACTACCTGAATAAATGAAATAAAATACCACAAAAGGACAGTTCAAATTACATGCACTGCAGATTACACAGATTGTTTTACGCAGAGATGTGAACGACAGCAGATTCTGTTAAAAGCGAAAATAAAGGCTGGACGCAGCAAAACTGTTATGACAGCAAGTTTTCATGGAAATGATGAATAATAGCAGCCTTTAAAAGGAATTAATAGTATTATATTAGGCGTTTTATATGTAGATGTTTTAAAAGCAAATACATAAAAAACGAATCAGCAGATTTTAAAATAACAGCTGCAGTTTTGAAAGCAAATATCTAAAAAACTAACCGGTAGATTTTAAAATTATAGCCTTAAATAGAAAATCGAAAGAGCTTTCCAATGAGCGCTACTCGAGGTACTTTCCGTATTCAAATTAAGGGGGCCAAATTGACCCCCGTTAATGGTTAAATGCTACAGATTCTGTTAGGGTTAAAAAAAGTATCTCTCGCAAGGAAACTTGACCTGTTTTAGGGTTTTTCGAAAAGGCTATAAAAGTAATTTTGAATAACATACCTGTCGGATTTCTTGTTTATCGCACGTTATGATTATTGAAAATAAACGAAAGCCTCCCCCCCCCATATATATATATATATATATATATATATATATATATATATATATATATATATATATATATATATATATATATATATATATATATATATAGGCGCCAAGAGTTTCTGTTGGGAGTTTCTCAATAACCGAACCGATTATAATTCGGAAAATTTCGATTCCTAGGTTTTCGGCCAAGCCCACTTGAACTAAAATATTTATCAACTTCGTCATTGTAAATGCAATATGCCACTTTTTAATATAATTTTCAATTCTGCTCGTAATTTAAGGAATACTTTCACTAGCATACTATGTATCTAAAATTGACTATTTTCAAAATATGTTGTTTTTTTTTTCGAAAATTTTTACAGAATCATTGCTGCACTTTATACCTGATAACTTGAAGGAAAAATAAGCTACAAGATTCATCTTTTGCACACAACACACCAGTATGTGTACCTTCACCACACGTATTACAGTTTTGCGTTGCAACATACAGAGTGATAGAAATTGACTTGGCAACTTAACAAAATACAACTGATCAAAACTTGCGTTTTTCAAATGGGACATACTGTATTTTATTAACTAGGTTAATTGGCATTTCGAATCTCTTTTAATTTACATTAGCATTCCCTATACCTAAATCTAACAGTTATGGAGATAAATACATATTTTTTCGAATCAGGTTTGCAAACTTGTAACAATAGTAGCCATTGGAATTTAATTTGTCAACCAAGTGACGTTTGCATGCTAGAAGTGCACGCGGTAAAGTTTGTTATCGCAATTGCAAAATAGGTCCGTAATAGTGATAAAAATGGCCAATTTAGGGTATGAAAACTATGATCTGCTGGAGCTATTAATTATTTATGGCGAATGCCATCGAACAATTGGTCGCACATGTCGTATTTTCGTCGAAAAGTATCCAGATAGACCGAAGCCTAGTCCGGACACATCAAAGAGATTATTGAAAGCGAAACCAAAGCCAATGAGGTAAACGAATCATTTTTAGGGCACAAAATACATTAAATGACCAACGGTCTTTACAATAGTTGGTTCTTGTGACGTGAGGATTTTCATCCGGCCAAAAGTGGCTATTATGACGACTGAATTTTTGCAGAATTTCGCCTCATCACACCATATAATTTTTTCGCAAAAAGCTCGTGTGTTTTTAAAAGGAACCATTCACAGAATTTAACACGTTGGGAGTTATCACTGGGCTGTAAACTATGGATTAAGTTATAGGAGAAGGGTAACCGGTTGTGTTTTTGAATAGTCTGTGAATGGTTGTTGTTGATAAACCGAACTCCCTTGAAAATCCCTGAGACATTAATTTGGCTCAGCAGCGAAATATGACATTGACTTCGTTTACCTCATTATCAACACTTCGCTTGGGTTTCTCCTTTTGGGGATAAAACTCCAGTAACTTGAACAATTCTTCAACAACCTCTTTACTGTGTCCGATCTGGGCTTAGATCTATCTAGATACTTTTCGGAGAAAACATGAGATGTAAATCGAAAGAGATTCGAAATGCCAATTAACTTAGTTAATAAAATATAGGGGTCCCAATTGAAAAACGCAAGTTTTGATCAGTTGAATTTTGTCAATTTGCCAAGTCAATTTCTATCACCCTGTATGTTGCAACGCAAAACTGTAATACGTGTGGTGAAGTTGTGTTGTGTGAAAAATATGAGTCTTGTAGCATAATTTTATTTCAGTGTCACGTGAGCAAAAGTATTTTAGTTTAATTGGACTTGGCCGAAAACCTAGGAATCGAAATTTTCCGAATTAAAATCGGTTCAGTTATTGAGAAACTCCTAACAGAAACTCTGGGCGCCTCACCTTTTTTGAAGCACCCCTTTTTTGTAGTGACAACCCTTTAATTTCTTAAATAGCAAAATGGGTCATGGGACACATTTTTGGCAAGCATAGTCAGCGTACGTTTTGATGGTATTAATTATTTTTAAGTTACCTTTGGCAAGAACCAAAACAATTGGCTTTTCATGAAAATAAATGAAGTAAAATAAAGACTATTCAAGTAATTTTATCTCTGTCCAAAAAGGCTGCAATACATGGCCTTATCAAACATGGAACTTACTTACGCGATAATACAGGCTACATTAGAATAATTTCACCCTGAAAATCAGGTTTGTTAAAATTATCAGCCTGATCTTCCACAAAGGTGAGCGTTTTTGTTTGTGAATTATAACACATCGGTGTTTTTTTGTTAATTTACTTAATTTACTTTTTAGTGATATGGCTCACCTAAGTGACCAAGAACGTATCGAAGTTTAAATGATAATCGGTTATAGTGATCGTAAAAGGACTCACGATGACATTTGTTATTGATTCAATGAGGTTCACCCTGACCCCTTAACAACAGGGGGCGTAAAAGATCGCCTTAAGTCCAGCCGCCCGCTAATTGCTACTTCCGACCAACAAAAAAAAAAACGCTAAATGTATTTCTTGCTATACAAGAAACTCCCAAAACTTCTGCACAGGAACTTGGTAGAACAAACGAGATCTTCAGACGTTCTTTACAGCAGATTTTGAACCGGGAAAACTATTTTCCCTATGAGGTTCATAACCTGCAAGAACTTTTTACAGATGATTTTGGTAGAAGGATCGAATTTGAACAAATAATTCAGATTATTCAACAAAGTGTTTTTTAGCCACGTTGTTTTTTGTGATTCTGCCTTTTGCCTTAATGGTAGTGTAAACAGACAGAGATGTCGAGATTGGTCTGACAGTAACATCCATTGGATGGAAGAATTTCATACCCAATACACTCAACAACTGAACGTATGGGCCGGAATTGTTAGTCATCATGTAATTAGCCCCTCTTCTTTGAAGACACTTTAACAGGCAAACGCTTTCTAAGATTATTGTAAGAAGTTATTGTGCCCCACTCCAAACTAACATGGTCGCAAATAGAACGAGTTGTGAGGAAGGGAGTAGCGACCCTCTGGAAGCTGCGTCGTGTGATAGGGAGGACCTGGGGACTTAATCCTGGGATCCTCCATTGGATCTACACTGCGATTGTCAGGCCGAGAATCCTCTAAGCATTAGAGCAAGCCATAAATGTAACTCGTTGCTTGGTCATTTTTCAACCTGAAACTGATGCTTCTACGTGGTCAGCAAATGTTTTTTGATGTAGTTATTGCCAAAAGAGTCCGGTCTCGTCTGCATTGTAGATTTGATCAGGACACAACTGCATTTCTTCGATTTTATTTCGAAACAAGTTTTTAAATGCTTACTGCAAAGTGTATAAATAACAGTGACCGAGAATACTTTGATATAAAGCAAACAAAATAAAAATATTTTTTTATCAAGGTTAGATTATCATAAATTTCAAATATTTTTAAATAGTCCTGATAATGACACAGATATTTCAACAAATCCGGACGATTCCCGTATAAAATGTGGACCACATTAAAGCTGTGATATTTTCTTCTCTTATAATCTATTATAATAGATTACCCGTCACCTAGTTACCTCAAATAAATACATAAAACAGCAGCAGACAAGTAGTTTTCGTAACACCTTCTACAAATTTTGACAGTGATAAAGCTGATAAAGCCAACGACACTACGAAACATTTAATAATTCAATGATAAACTTATAAATAGAACTGCGAACGCAAAAAAGTCATATGGGTCAATGTTTCAAATAATTATTACATTCTCCACGTCTCATTTAACCGACGGCGGCAAAAATTCAGTTCCTCAATTAACTTGGGAGACAGAGTCTTTATTATTTCACGGGACCGTTAAAGCAGTCTAGCTAAATATACGAACCTATTTTGAATGCAAACAGAAGTCAACGCCAAATGTAATTCCGACTCTTGTTCTTGTTTATTTTATTACTCAAGCTTGTCACTTTCGGATTGTTTTTTTTTTAACCAAATAATTTGAATAATTTTGCTTACACCCAGGGACGTAACTAGGGTGTGGTGAAAGCGGAATTTGTCACGGGCGCGTGCTTTTTTTTTTTTTTTTAATTTCAACAACACACCACGAGGGCTTACAGCCTAAATACTATCGTACCGTGGGTGTTGACAAGGAGGAAAGAGGCAGCTTGTTAATTCTGGACTTGAAGGTTTGGAGGTTCGGAGGGGCGGCGTCAATTTGATGAAAGTAATGAACAGCTTTAAAAAAATATAAACACCGAAAATCGTGAATAGGTAGGCATATATTTTAAGATTTTATTCATAACTTCAAGACAGTAAGTACTTAAGTGTAACTATTTTTATTGTATATACCTACACATAATTGTTTTATTATAATTTTTTTGATAATATACATATTTCACAATCTTTCAATGAGAAAAGGTCCCTAATAACCGGAGCGTGTGACAAGGCGAGTGATGCATCCATCCTCTCCCCACGTAACTAATATCAAAAAGTTAGGGACGCAGCAAGTGCGTTATGGTAGTGAATTTTCATTAAATGCTTCAAATTTGAATAACTCAATTTTCTATAAACGTAGAAAGTTTAATTTAACGTAGTAAGCTCTTCCCCAAGGCAACATATGCGCTAATCTTCATCAAAATAGCTTTGTAATTTTCGGAGTAAAAATTTTTTTCGAAAGCAAACTCAAAATTTTCCCGGAAAAGCTTTTCCTGGCTAACGAACTCATCCAAGCCATTAATAAAAGAAAGGCGCTTACCAAGCTTCATTCAAATCGGTTAATTATTTTTTTAATTATCGGTTGTCAACGTCTTCAGAGAAAGAAAAATTCTAAATTCTTTTAGAATTTTTCTTCCTCTGAATACATGGTCAACGAAACGATCGTAAGGTCTCTGAAATATGTGTTGTGGTGATTTGGGTTCTCCAAGTGTACTTATTAGTGCTCATCACAGGTTCCAGTTTTCACATAGTCAATGTGTAAAATTTCTCTTGACTTTGACTTCTTGAGAAAGTAACTTATAAATTAGGCACCCCCCGCCCCTAATCATTATTGACAGCAAGTTGCTTAATTAAATTGAGTTCTTTGGTGAAATTAATTCGCGACAAAATATTTTTGCTGAATTAAGTATTTTGCGTAACTAATAGGTACCAAGATAAAATCCACTAATGAAGAGATCGCGAGTTTTGAATTTTGAAAACATTTCTTCAAATGAGCGCGAACCAGGCCCCACTAGAACACATATACGGGGTAAGATTTAATTTATATATATAACTCAAAAAATAATGGGCCGATCCTGATATAATTTGGTGAGTACCTTCATTTTGCAAGTGGCTTGGATAAGTGCGGTAGCCAGAAAATATGCTCTGTTTTTCCCGGAAAATTTTGTGTCTTCTTTCGGAAAACTATTATATATCCGGAACAAAGTTATGGCAATAAAATTTGGTATGGGGGTTTATATAATAAAGAGTAAACTATGTACCAAAATTTAGATGTAAGTTAAAAAACAAAAAGTTATAGGTGTTTAAAATTTTTTTGGGGGATTTTGCTCTCAAAACGACAAAGTTGCGTTTGAGGCGTCAACATTGTGCAACATTTAGGCAAAGAAACTGTCGGTTAGAACGAATATAACATTCCAACATGTCAAAATATTCTTCACTACTGAACATATTGTTGAATAATATTTAAAATAAACAGGCAACAAACTATTTAGTACAAAATTTTAAGCAACGTGTTAAATACACCTCAAGTTGTTCAGAGAATTAAGAATAACAGTATTCTTAATTGGCGCGATAGTGTTATATCCATAGCAACCTTTCTTCTGTTGTTTTTCAGTTCACTTACGTTTAAAAATCAAACAATTTTCAAAGGCGTCTTCGTAAATCATTAATCTGCTTTTTATTAAGTTCTGTTAGTAAATCTAGTTATTTACTAGGTTTACCTATTTAATCAAATTATAACATTTTTTTTAGGATAATGTAATGTAAAATATCCTTTATGCACAATCAACCAAGGGTTGCGGTGCTATCGGGGCGGCAAGGCCGCGGACGAGCCCTGAGGGAACAAAAAAAAAATGTAAAATATCATTTGTAATAATGGGCCGATGTGCTCAAAGTTCCTATTTTTTTATCGTGAATCATTACGGAAAGTTATGTTAAAAGTAGAAGTCTATTGTTAGACTCCATGGCCTTCTGCTTTTTGAACACTCTTTTTTTGTCATTTGTTTTCTGGTATTGGATTTCATAGCCTACTATTCTCAAAACGGTTTGTCTTAACATTTTCAGTGCAATTACAAGATTTCTCAAGCATGTTGTACATAATTGGAAAGCTATTTTCCCAGGTTATCACATGGGCAAAAAATTTAATATGGCTGCCATAATAAAAACAAACGTTGATACCTGTAGCTCAAAAACAAATGACAATCCAAAGTTGAGAATAGCACAAAAAGATTACTCTGTAAAAAGTGTCCTGATAATGTGCAAGTCTTAGACATGTCAGATCAACGCCTACTTAGATATCAATATCTAAGTAGAAAAGAAATCGACAATTTTTTTCAAAATAACTCAAAAACGAAAATAGGCAGGGCAAAATACAAGTCATATTTGGAACGAGCATGAAATTCTACAAAATATTGCTAATTTGGCCATCTCCCTATCTCTAATAATAACAGTTTGGGACACACTGTATATTACACTGGTAACCAAATTCGATGCCTGCTTTCTTTAAAAAAAACACATATTTGCTAAAAAATAATTTTTATGAAAATTCACTACCATAACGCACTTGCTGCGTCCAGACTTTATATGTTTCTGTTAATATCTTAGGTACTGTCGCCGTCATTTATTCTGTATACAAATCTTACAACCTGGCCAGTTATCACAATATAACTGTAGCACTCAATTTTTATTATAAAAGTGCTTGTCAACAAAATCGATTATTCCGTAGATACTTGACTTGGTTTAACATACGAAATTCAATTATTTCATCGTAAGAATTTAATTTAAACTATCTTCATTAGCAACAAAACAGTTACTATAACATAATTAATTATATCTATAACAAACTCCAGTCTTCATTTTGTTGAGGATGGCTTAATGACGCATATAGTAACGGTAAATCAACATTTACATTATCAGCCGTTGTATACAAATATTTTCACCAATTAACCCATCAAGACACCTCTTTCTTGGTGTTCTAATGACTTCCGAACTCTCTTAATGTGGTCAAACGTGATATTTAAATCCACGACTCACCTAGTTATTAACCTAATTGGAAACAAAGATTCTTTGTTTATTTGTTATCAAGAACATAACGCAGTTCATATTGTGGTTTATAGTTTATATCCTGCTATTTGCTTAATTTAATTATGTTAACGAAATAAGAAGGTAGACAAGAGGGTAGAATGTACACAGCACTATTATTATTATTATTGTTTATTGGCAAAAATTATAGATTATGTTAATACAATAAGTCTTATGCGAATTGTGGTGTATCATATAACATAATTTAGAAGGTTGAATCATAAATAGTTTGACAGTCCGACACCAAATTCAATAAACTTCAGATTTTGACGTACCAAACTTAAATTCTTTTTTCTCTTCTATTTCGCACCTTCTAACACTTCAACCATCACCTTCATTAACCATAAGTCTCTGCTATTCCATAGTGTCTTTCTAACTGCTATTCTTTCCAAGCAACCCATATTTTCACCAAAATTTTAAATTTGTAGGATATAAAAATTACTTTAGTTTGAAAAATGTCATTCCACTTGCTATAATATGCAAATCCAACATGCGTAAAAGTGGAGCAAGGCATGTTCAAACATGTGGCAAGAAATTTAAATCCACGATGCGCAAAAATTATTTTCTTACGCTTTTTCTTCCATATTTCAACTCTACTCATCAAGACGAGTAAAATGATACCCCACACATGAAAATCTAAGTCGGTCGCCATATTTTAATTGTGCTTACCGAGCCGAGTAAAATGTGTGTGTGTGTTTTGTTTCTTTAACGTCTCCCTATTTCCGCGCCTGGCCAATCATCGACGCGAGGGATCAGTTTCACCTCACTATCCTGGAAAATTTGCCGAACCCCTGCCCTTATGTAAGGAGGGTAGGGATCTTTAACGTGCCCAACGTGCAGATATTCAACTTGCTCAAATACAATGCTAGAACCTCGGTTCATGTTAATGTTACAGTTTGTACTCAAAAAGTGAAAGGAGAACCCTGCGATTGAACACAGTACCCTTCGGGTCAGAGGCACATATTCTTACCCCTGAACCACCGAGGCTCGATACGTGTAAAATGATATCTTATACTATACATCTAAGCCAAAAAAATAAAAACTTTGGTTTGCGCATGCGCTAACCGCCATCTTCCCATGCGTTATTTTCATAGAAATTACAATGGCTGATCCTCTATTTCAACAGATCAGATCAAATGTCATTTTGAATTTTTAATTCTCCAGATTTTCTACTTCCGGTCAGCCATATTGGCAGCAATCTTGGATTATGTCGTCGCGGGAAAGACTTCCTTCCAAACTCTATGGATCCACCATCTTGTTGCGTCATGGTGACCTCGCACGCATGCGCAAGAGAACAAGAAGAGGGGCTACACCAACAAGCGGATCCTCATAGCTACAGACAGCCAGGCAGCCCTTAAGGCCCTAAGGGGCCCACGGGTAAATTCCTGGCTAGTGAGTGAGTGCCGAGACGAGACGAGCGACCTGGCTGGGCAGAATGAGGTCACCCTCATCTGCGTGCCGGATCACTCAGGGGTCAAAGGCAAGGAAGAAGCTGACAGTTTCGCGAAGAGAGGGTCAGCAGAACCATTTATGGGACCAGAACCGGCTCTGGGCGTGACAAAGAGCACTGCCAGGAGAGCCATTAAGTCCTGGGTCAGAAACCAACACAAGGCGTACTAGGCAGACTGTTCAGGGCTCAGACATGGGAAGTCAATAATTGACGAACCCAGTTCAAAGAGAGCTGTGGAGCTGCTAAGTTTTAGCAGAGGACAGCTCAGAAACATAACAGGTCTCTTGACGGGACACATGGCCGTCAAGAAGCACCTGCATAAAATGGGGCGGTTCGAGGGGGACCTTGCATGCAGACTCTGCGGCGAGGGGGAGGAATCAGCCCAGCACATCTTGTGCGAGTGTAAAGCTCTGGACCACAGAAGACAACTGATCTACGGTCAGTCTAGACTGGAGACATAGCATTAAAAACTTCACCCTACCAATCGCTGTGCAGACTAGTTCAAGGCACAGTGATTTTGGAGTGAGTGGAGTAAAAAAGACTAAAGGAATGCACAATAAACCAAAGGTTGCGGTGCTATCGGGGCGGCGAGGCCGCGGACGAGCCCGGAGGGAGAGAAAAAATATATATAACGTTTCAAAAGTTTATGGCTACAGGAATACGAATATTTTATTTGTGATTAAGTCATGGACCCTAAATTCGTTTCAAGAGAATGTATCTGAGGGGAGTAGATTATTACAGATATGTGGAAGTTACGATTCAATTTGCAGTACTATTTTTATATGGTTTGGATAAGTTTGTTAGCCAGGAAAATCGGATCGGTTTTGCTGGAACAATTTTGGGTTGCCTTTCGGAAAGTTTTTGAATATCCGAAAATAACACAGATATGGCAACCAAATTTATGACGCAGGTTTCCATTGCAAAACGTATACTAAATGCCGAAACTCAGATCTCTAAGTTAAAACGAAAATAAAGTTATAAACACTTAATGAAAACAATTTTCCGCGATTTGAAATATTTTTATGCAAACTAGCTACCATAACGCACTTGCTGCGCCCAGACTTTTTAAAACCTTATCCACTTTTTTTCTAAGTAAATATTATTACTATTATAATTTACCCAACAAACCAAGAACCAAGCAAGAATTCACTTTTGTTTTCTAATCATCACCTACTTAGATACTGTTATACGGTTTGAGGTTAACCTAATGTTAATGTTTATCCTTTGTTATTTGAGAAAAGCGGATTGAAGACCCACATTTGCACTTATCTGTCACATTAGCCCGTCTATGCCGTGTCATTCGTATCAGATAACTATCCAGGTTATATTTCAAATTCGGTGTTAATTTTCAATACCACAAGTCACTAAGTCGCCACCGGGTCGCATTTTTTTATTTGTTCTTATCTTAGCGCGCAGTTTTAAAGTTTTAAAAACAATACAGTAATCTGTATCATCAGGAATGTCTTTTGTCTTGGGACCACCGAGCGTGTCCATCGAAATGTCGACAGCAATAAGCTGATATCTGGAATTACAAGAGATAAACTGTTTATCTCTTGCGAGCCGTTTTACTTTTGTTTTACCGGTGTGTCAGTTCTAGGTAATGCATTTGTGACATCTAGACAGTATCTTGATGAATGTCTGTGATGAGGATTTATTGGTCAGTTCTTAGAATATGATTATAAAGGCATGTGTAGATTAAAAAAAAGCCCCGGCGAAGCCAGTGCGTTATGGTAGCGAATTTTGATAGAAAATTCATATGTCGTTTGTTGGTATAATTTATGTTGGTCGTTCCCCAATATTTGAATAAAATCAGGAACAGTTTATTCTTTTTATTTTAATTTTTTAATTTCAGCAACACACCACGAGGGCTTACAGCCTAAATACTATCGTACCGTGGGTGTCGACAAGGAGGAAAGAGGCAACTTGTTAATTCTGGACTTGAAGGTTTGGAGGTTCGGGGGAGAAGGAAAAACATGTGCCAGCAAGGAATTCCACAACTTGGAAAAGAGCGGGCATAACAAGATGTTCTATGTCTGGTGACCTGGTCAGTAAAAGGGTGCATTCGTTCTGTTCCCCTGTTAGCTGGTGAAAAGTATTTGCGAGCCCGGAAGAGGAAACCTAATTTCTTAGCAGCCGCTTCTGCAATTGATGTGACATGTTGGTGCCAATTCAGATTTCGATCTACAGAAATGCCAATAAGTGAAAAGGACTCATTACTTTGAATAACTTGGTTGTTTATTGTGATGGGTCTAGCGCTGGTGTATCTCTTATGAGAAAGAAAGCAAGACCGTGATTTGGTGGGGTTGTATTGTACAAGATTTCTACTTCCCCAGTCTAATATTTTTTGGAGATCCACGGAGATAGAACCCTCCATGAGTCTGCGATCCTCATCTAATTGGGCTAAAGAGACAGGCTTAGAATATTGTATATTTGAGTCGAGGGTGCTGTCGTCGGCGTAACTGTGAACTGGGTTGGATGTGCTAGAGAGGAGGTCATTGATGTGGAGAAGAAACAAAGTAGCGGCTAAAGCTGAACCTTGTGGAACTCCTGCATTAATTGGATACAGTTTAGAGGAATGACCATCCACGACAACAGAAATGCTCCGGTTAGAGAGGAAATTTGCTGTCCACGTACAGAGTTTTGGTGGTAGGCCATAGGCCGGTAGTTTATTAAGCAGCGCTGCGTGCCAGACCTGGTCGAATGCTTTGGATATGTCTAGAGCAACAATCTGAGATGGGATTCACCATGTAGTTCCATGAAATATAATAGAGGAGTACTAACTCAATGAAAGGAAGGGAAATCTACAGAGACACGTAAACAGTATAGAGCGTGCACGTACTATATGAAAATGCAATATAATAGGGGAATACACACTTCTTTAGCTCGGTGAAAAGAATGGAAATCTACAGATACACGTATGCAGTAGTATAGGGCGTGCATGTACTATATGAAAATGAAATGTAATAGAGAAATACACACTCCTTTAGTTAGAAGAAAATATAGGAAATATACAGACAGGTTAAACAGTATAGGGCGTGCAGGTGCTATATGAAAATTAAATATAATAGACGAATACATCGTTCTTTAGCTCGATGACAAGAACGAAAATCTTCAGAGACACGTAAACAATATAGGGAGTGCATGTACTAACGGGTGGGCCATTTAAGATTTGGAATTTGTATCAGCTATAAAAAAACTAATGAATATTTTTGAAAGTTATGAGTTTATCAGAACGATTGAACCTTTCCGTTTAGGAATGGAAGACAACATCATTCAAATGACTGCCACGGCTAGCCTTACAATACCCCATTCGATCAGTCCAATTTTTTAGTACATTTTCGATTGTTTGGGCCTCTATTTCGTCAATGGCAACTTCGATTTCATGTTTCAAGTCGTCAATCGTCTCTGGATGGTTAGCGTAACACTTGTCCTTAACAGCTCTCCACAAAAAAAGGCCCAACGGAGTCAAATCGCAGCTTCGAGGTGGCCAATTGACATCGGAATTTCGGCTGATTATGCGATTTTCGAAAACAGTGCGCAAAAGATCGATTGTTACGTTGGCTGTGTGGCACGTTGCGCCGTCCTGTTGAAACCAAATGTCGTCTATGTCATACTCTTCTATTTTGGGAAACAAACGATCTCTTGGCATGGCGCGGCAGCGATCGCCATTCACCGTAACGGCGTTTCCTTGCTCATTTTCAAAGAAAAATGGACTAATAATGCCGCCAGACCAAAATCCGCACCAGACAGTCAATCGTTGTGGATGCATTGGTTTCTCCACGATGAGGTGTGGATTTTCTGAGCCCCAGATACGACAATTTTGCTTATTGACGTATCCACTGAGGTGGAAATGAGCTTCATCTGAAAAGATGTTTTTCGGTAAAAATGCTTATCTTCGATCAAGCGGTCTTCGGCCCATTGAGCAAACCGAAAACGCATCGGATGGTCATGCAGCTTCAACTCTTGCACTAATAGAACTTTGTACATATTCATACCGAGATCTTTATGCAAATTTCTTCTCAAAGAAGTGCGTGAAATGTTCAATTCTTGAGAACGATGACGAGTCAATGTTGATGGTTGTTCACGCACACTCTGAGCAACAGTAGCGTTGTTTTCGGTGGAGCTCACTACGTACACGGGTTGTTTTATCAAACAACGATCCAGTTTCACTAACTCGCTTCACAAATTGATCCAGAAACTGCGTTTTTGGCACATCCTTTTTGTCAATTTTTTTCGTAAATTTCTTACAGTTTGAGTAGAAGACTCACCACTTTGGAAATAAGTTTTTACATTTCCCAACTTTGTTCAAGCGAAAAGCGACCCATTTCATAATTGTCCAACATAAAACTAACTTTCTGTCACATCGGAAATGTTATCAAACCTTCCAACCTCAACATAACGTATAGTTCTAATTCCAAACGTTAGATGGCCCACCCGTTATATGAAAATCAAATATAATAAAGGAACACACACTCCTTAAGTTCGCAGCAAGTGCGTTATGGTGGTGATAAGTGCAATTGCCATCACTTCGTCTTTAATAAAAATCCAAAAGATACAATCAAGGGGGGTCAAATCGGGACACCTAACAGGCCAGTTGACCGGTCTGCTCGACCAATCCATTTGTTTTCAAATATTCCATTTAAATGATTACGGACCTGCATTGCATAATAGGATGGAGCTCCATCCTGTTGAAACCACATGTCTGGGTTTATATTTTGGTTTTATAATTAAGGTAATTGGTTCCTGAAAAAGCAGTGTACATTTCTCCATTTAAATTCCCTTGAAAGAATGCGACCCAATAACTTTATTCCCGATTATACCACACCAATTGACCATTTATGTTGATCTGGCAGAGTTATTATCCAGTGGGGATTTTCCGCCACTCCTATTGTGTCTATGTGATATGGATGAAATTCGTACAAGTGCAATATGATCATCAATGATTTTTGACTCATGCCAGCATCTCTAGCAACCCGCCTGGTATTCACATGCGGGTCAACCGCTACGACTTCAAATATATCAAAGTCGTGATCTCGTCATAAGCGATTTTTCTACAAACATTCACTGAAAACACAAGAATCAGACCATTAATCCATAATTCTTAAGTTTTTATGTTTAACTGTAAATAGAGCTACATAATTTTAAGCATTGTTGTTTGCCTTGTGGAATATTATTCTTTCCGATCGGGGTAGTAATGTTGACATCAACAAATAAATATTACTGTCTTCCTAAAATACAAAATGTCGTTGACATCTATCATATTGAATTTTCTTCGCCAGTTCTCCGATTAGAAGCTCTAATCTTTTTGTGTCATCACGTACGTGATTTCTTTTCAATTTTTTTTTTTGATACGTGACTTGGCTCCATAATGCAGATTATGCTTACATTATATATTTTTTTATCCTGAAACAAATCTATTCTTTGTTATTACATGTGCTGTGTGTGTGTACGCTGTAAACTACCAAAATTATATTATTCATTTCTCTGAACACGATCTAATGATTATATGTGGTTGAAAAATAAGTATCTATTAATATTTTACGTGACTTATTGAGAAAAATGTAGCTTTAGGAATGCCCATAACAAACCAAGCATTTTATCTGAAGTTAGTAATGCAATATGCTTGACTTGGCATCAATTTCTTTGTATTATACAATACAAGATAATAAAGGTGTTGTGTTCGCCGAGCAGATGGCCAGCTGTTGGACAGATTTCTATTAACCGAAACTCTGGCGAATCCAGTTTATATGATTTAAATTGTTTTTGTCGGCACTTAAGAAGCATTAGATTTAATACTCCCTAGACCTTTCATTGCTAGCAGCTACACAAGTGTTCGATTACTCTCAGTTTTTTAGTAAAAACGTGCTAGTGATAAGATTACCCTCGGTCTCGGCTGGCGCAGCGGGTGGAACATCGGTTAGATGTACAATTTGGATTTAAAAGGAAACGCAATGCAGTACAACAGGTATCTAGAATTGTAAATGATGTCAGTGTAAATTTTTTAGAAATGTAAATGCACAGTAATGATTATTGGACATTCAAAAAGCTTACGATACGGTTTGGCATGACCGACTAATTTATACAATGATTCAAAGCAAGTATACTACCTACTTTTATTAAATGAATATGCTCATACATACAGAACATAAAATTTAGAGTAGTCGTCAAAAAACACAAAATCAAGGGTAAACATAATACAACCAATGGTCAGGGAGGTAAAACATCTTGGGGTCGTATTGGACTCTAATCTAACCTGGAATGGTCACGTTGAAAAAATACTGTGTAAGGCAGTCATGACCTTAGCCGTCAATAGGCGGCTATATAGAAAAACGTGGGGACTAAGAAATAGTATGGCCCACTGGCTGTACACAAGGGTGGTCAGACCATTGTTAGCATTCGCGGCACTGGTCTGGTGGCCTAAGGAGACACAATCCAGTACCAAACAAAAACTAGGCAAGATTTTACCCTAAAACAATCCGAACCGATTGTTTCTCGGGTGCTAACTGTATACCAAATTTGAAGACGATATCTCAATTCGTTCGTATTGACGATGTGAAAGTAAAATTATATGAAAATTTGCTAACATAACGCACTTGCTGCATCAGGATTGTATGTTTTCAGGTATTAAAAAATAAGTTATTAGTGAAATATAAAAACTGGCTATGCATTTGCTCTATAAATAAATGTATTATTTCATCAAATCACCATATTTTTATACAAACCATCAACTTCTTCCGTTAACATATGCGGCACTAGTCTGGTGGCCTAAGGTGACACAATCCAGTGCCAAACAAAAACTAGGCAAGATCCAAAGGATGGCTTGCCTAGGCATCACAGGGGCCATGTCTTCAACCCCAACAGCCGCCATGAAGGCGTTGCTGGATCTGCATTCCCCCCCCCCCCCCCACACACACACACACTTAGTTATTATGGGGAGGCCAGGCTAGGACAATACAGACTAGCCTGCGATGGTAGACTGAAGATCAACCCAGGCTTCAGGGGCCACTGCAAAATTCGGGAGATCGTGAAGGAGCCCATGCTTGAAATTAGGTCAGACTTCGCGAGCCCGCGAATCTGCAGGGAACAAACACAACTTTACAGTGGAAATTCCCGACCGCGAGGCATGGCGGGAGGAGGCGCTGGGCATACCACGGGACGCGCTCATCTGGTTCACGAACGGATCCGGCGGGGAGCGTGGGACGGGGGCAGGTGTTTACGCGGAAGGACCGAGGGTAAGTCATAATATTTCCCTCGGAGTCCATGCAACGGTGTTTCAGGCCGAAATGTACGCCATCCTGCACTATGTGCGTGAGAACAAGAGAAAGGGCTACACCAACAAGCGGATCCTCATAGCCACAGACAGCCCTTAAGGCACTAAGTAGCCCACGGGTAAATTCCTGGTTGGTGAGTGAGTGCCGAGACGAGACGACCGACCTGGCTGGGCAGAATGAGGTGACCCTCATCTGGGTGCCGGGTCACTCGGGGGTCAAAGGCAATGAAGCAGCTGACAGTCTCGCGAAGAGAGGGTCAGCAGAACCATTTATGGGACCAGAACCAGCTCTGGGCGTGACAAAGAGCACTGCCAGGGGAGCCATTAAGTCCTGGGTCACCAACACAAGGTGTACTGGGCAGACTGTCCAGGGCTCAGACATGGGAAGTCAATAATTGACGAACCCAGTTCAAAGAGAGCTGAGGACAGCTCAGAAACACAACAGGTCTCTTGACGGGACACCTGGCCGTCAAGAAACACCTGCATAAAATGGGGCGGTTCGAAGGGGACCTCGCATGCAGACTCTGCGGCGAGGGGGAGGAATGAGCCCAGCACATCTCTTGCGAGTGTAAAGCTCTGGATCGCAAAAGACAACTGATCTACGGTCAGTCTAGACCGAAGACAGAGCAATATAAAACTTCATCCTACCAGTCGCTGTGCAGACTAGTTCAAGGCACAATGATTTTGGAATGGGTGGAGTAAGACCAAGGGTATGCACAATCAACCAGAGGTCGCAGTGCTATCGGGGCGGCGAGGCCGCCGACGAGCCCTGAGGGGAAAAACATACTAACGGCTGGTGTTCCTTAAGATTGTTAAATTGCTCGAAATTGTTTAAAATTTACATCAAAACTATTTTCCACAATTCAGACCACACTGATATTTAGGCCCATTCTTCGTGTAACGTTGGACAAAATATGCAAATGTGGCGTACGTGTAGTAGAATATCCAAAGTAATAATAAAGTCTGACTAATCTAATGTGAGTTCTGAAGCCACATTTACCGACACCACCATCACAAAATTAAAATATTTCTGAATATACTGCAAAAATACTTTAAAAAATGGAGACTCAAAGTCAATGCCAATAATTCACAAACAATGGTCTCATTGTTTTTTCTAGTTTTGATTACAGATGAATTAAATAAATGGTTTTGATATAAGAAATTCCAAGAATGATATATGTGTCATATATTTATAAAACCAGCTTTTTTTAAGACACGCAATATGGATTTAGAAACGGCAATTGTGCTCAAGATGCGGTGGCGAAGTTAGTTTCAGCAATAAATTGCAAAGTGGGTTCTGGAATGCTTTCAGCTACAGCATTTATTGGCTTGCCTAAGGCTTTTGACAGCGCTGACCACACTAAGCTGTTGGAAAGCTTGGAAAATATGGGTTTCCGGGGTACTGCGCTTAAACTTCTAAGAAGCTACTTATGTGATAGATTCCAATCATAGCGAACCGCGAGAGCTTAAATATGGTGTACCTCAGGAAAGTGTTCTGGGTCCTCTTATACTTAATTTATATATTGATGAACTGTACCAACAAAGATTTCAGGGTGAAATAATTAGTTACGCAGACGATACTACTTTTAGAAGCTGCTATAGTGAACCGCAACAGTTGACATATGGAGTACCCCAGGTAAGTGTTCTGGGTCCTCTTCTATTTAATTTATGTATTGATAAACTGCACAAACAAAGATTTCAGGGTGAAATAATTAGTTACACGGACAATACTGCGGTTTTCTATTCGGGCAGAAGTTGGGAATAGTTCTATACCACATTTAATAGCGATCTTCGTTTAGTGTTTGAGTGATTCTTGAGCAAGGCATTGACAATTAATTTTGATAAAAGAAATTTCTTGTCTGTTACGTTCTATGAAGCCAGACTTTCCCAGTACAAAGAAAAAACAATAAAAATCAACACAAAATGTTATAAAATAGAGTCTATGTACAACAATTGACAATCAACAATTTTATAAGATTTTGTGTTATTTGGAGCTGTCGTGACAACATACTACTTGGTTCCGCAACGAGATGGCGACTCCTGTCTTACATCTCACTATGTGCTGTGAGGTAGCCGTATTACTTTATAGGTGTTTTCTCGCTGCAATTAGTATACCGTATTGACGAGCTCTAATTAGAGCGAAACCGGTCTACGGTTCTGATTGTGGTGAGGATACATTTAGCCTTACATACATTGTCCCTATATTAGGGAAGAAATCGGCCATGGCTGACCATTTACACAATTGTTAGTTGGTTGTACATGGTCTCTATTTTATAACATTTGGTGTTATTTGGAGCTGTCGTGACAATATACTACTTGGTTCCACAACGAGCTGACGAAACAAGTAAAGCCTTGTGACAGTTACATTTCACCTAAAATAGCTGCACTATACAATATATCAAATGAAATTAGAAACTCTTATATTCCCCTAATATAAAAACTTAAGTTAAAAAACTTTTCTTTATACACACTCTTATGATCGCACGTACAAGCTACAGCGCAAGAGTCCCGCCCGCAAGACAGGCAACCATTAAAAGAAAACAAATATGAAGGTATGAAGACAAAATAAAGTTAGGGAAACGCACATATATAAACAAAAGCGAAAAAAAAAAGAAAAACCATGAATCTAATTGTCTCTCTGCTTCTCTGCCAGCAACATTTTTAACTTATATTTAAACTTATTGATATAAAGTAACCTGAAATGGCAACAGAGAGACAGACTGATACAAGAAGCCTCTTGTAAACAAAGCAGAACGATGATGAAGCAAGACAAATCTGCTGTTGAATCTTGTCAGTCTAGAATGAAACTGGGAATGACTCCTAAAATTCGCTCTCAAGAAATCAGGAGATGTACTATTTGCGAGAGACCTGTGAGTTAAAACCCCCAAGCGGTGTAGTCTTCTATCCCTAAGTAATTTTGAGTTAATTTTAAAAACGCCACCTGGGCATTTTAACTCCCCCACATAGGTTTGTTTGTGAAGTTGAATAGACCTCGGCAATTAAAGGTAGCTTCATCTGTAGATAGTTGTCTATTCACAAACAATATGTCTGCATTCTGTTTGTCTATAAAGGAATGACAAAATTGTAGCCTAGATGGAAGATCAGCTGGAAATAAATTCTGTACAAGAGTTAGGTTAGGTTAGGTTTAATTGTGTGGGCCATACCGGTTCCTCCACTGTGACCATAAGTTCTATTGTGGCTCACGCCTAATAGTCTATATTTCGCCCAACAAAGCCAGCTTCCTGCAGAGGTCGATAATCTTTGTGGGCGAAAGTTGATCCAGATCCTCCAGAGCAAGCTTTGTCTTGCCAAAGAGCAGGTATCTAGTCCTGTCCGCCGCCGGACAGGAACACAGTACGTGCACTGCTGTTTCGTCACTCTCCATACACAGCCATCACTCGGTCTCCTGACCGACCCCAATTCGATGCATGTGGTGGCGCAAGTGGCAGTGTCCTGTATATAGGCCGACTAGAGTACTCAGTTGTTGTCTGTTCAACTCTAGAAGTTTAGCCCTTGACTCAGACAGGCCATTTATGAAGGCGTGGAGATAATCCTGGCAGATTTTGCCATTGCTGGATTGTGATTCTTTCTGTCCAGGTACAAGAGTTAAGTCATATGCGTAAAGACCGTTGTCAATACCTCCAGAACCGATGACCTAGTTACACATTTGCATGTGCACTATTATTATTATTATTATTCAAATAATTTTTGGTACATCTGCTTAAAGAACTGGAATCACTTCTTCTTCTAGTTCTGAAGCGATATCTTTTGGAGGAAACGTACCAGTTTCAGCTAACCTGTCATAAAGATTTTCCAAAAATTTGTCATTTAGCTGCCTTCTGTTTGAATGCTTTGCAGCATCCATTATGCACGCTTCACGTCTTCTAAAATTTTCTTGCGCGTAAAACTAATCATTAGAGTACATCAGGTAAATCATAGTTCGTTTTCCGCGGCCTCAATTGGTCTATTACGCAAATCTCACCACGACATATCGTTTCTAATGTTTGCTCTTCAAATATACTTTGTGAAGAAAAGTCAGAGCTTATTGTTGAATTCTATTAAGTAAATTACATTAATTCTTTCAAATATCAAATTATAATAAAAATTCGCTACCTTAAAGCACTTCCTGTGCCCGTAACTTTACTAGTTTTATTTAGATTCCCTGTAAACAACGTTGGTCCTGGTTAGCAAGCATTATTCAAGAAAACGTCAACATTTCATGGCACCACGAAAGCAAAATGGCGTCATTTCTTCTGGTTTATTGGTGCTCATGTCTTAAATATTTAGGGGAATATTAATTTAAGAAACACGATACGGCGAAATAATTAAGGAAGCTTGTATTTTAAACGTGTAAACAAACAAAATTAAATTCAACTTCCATATCTTAAACAAACAGCTTTGTATAATAAATTCAACACTGAGATCGGATTTGCAGGAAATCATTATAACTCAATGGAGTCATAATTCTTTGGGAAACTAATTCTGTACTTCCAGGAAATGCATGTAATGAACAATATTGAATCGCAATATCGTACATATATCAATTATTATAGTAAATACCATTAACAAGTATTAATCAGAGAAATGCATAAAACGTTAAATCTATAGGTTTCCGGAAATGTTAAACGAAATAAAAGTCTATTTGAAATTGCCAAGATATTATAATTTTTAATTGAGATAATGAACGTTAATTTCAGAGATTTTATTGCCAAATAAACAACTTACATCGATTCTACCATTACTCAATAAAAAATGAGCTGGGTAAATTCAAAACAACTTGTAGGCGTAGAGATGCGTCTGGGATTTTAATAGATCTCTCAATCAGCCAAACCAAGTGACTCCGGGATAAGCAGTCCCCACTTGCTAGTCAACAGCTTCGGGTGGAATAACTGGAAGGTGCAAGGGCACTCTATTGTCCTGGGGTTGATAAATTGCCCCCAAAGGCGGGAGAATCAGTTACTGATCAACGGCATTAGAATACAGAAGGCAAGGAGAAACTATTGTATTACAGATCCAATTGGATATCTCTGGTACCAAAAATTTTGATTGAGGGTCTGGAAAATATAAGCTTTTGGTCAAAATTAACCCAAAAAGACTAGGTATTCACTTTAATCGACCTTTTATTTTTTCTCAATCGTAACATCATTGTCTTTAACTAGTTGAGTAACCATAGAATCCTCAGAAAAAGCCGCTACAACATCGTTGAATAAAAGTGTACAATATTGAATAAATTTTAAAATTTTAACTGAATAAGTAGAAGGTTTTCTTTGAGGTAATTAAGGTGGGAACTAACTTTTAAAAGGGACCGGGTGTTTCAAAAGCACACCACTTTTTTCTGACGAAATTAGGCTTTCTTTAAAAAAAATTGTGTGTTAGAAACTAATAAAGCTATTTTAGGGAAACTTGGTATAAAAGTAAATTTATAAAGGCAATAATTTAGGTTGTTAAGTTCCAGTAATAAACATTTAAGGAAAGCCTGTTCGTCCTGTTAAGTGTGGGGGCACTAAATTAATATGTTGTTATAAGTAAAATGTAAAAAAATTATTAAGAATATAAAGCTTTTTACCGGTAAGAAGTCTAAAATGTTTTGTAGAAACATGTGGGAAAATATAAATGTTTTCTACACGTAATAAATTAAATCAATGCATACTTTGACTGACAAAAATAATCTTCAATTAATTTCTATGTTAGAAAACGTAAACGAAAGAATAATATAACCTCTTAAAAATTCTAGGCATTCACCCATGTCAAAATTCAAATATGAACAGGT
Organism: Tillus elongatus; assembly: GCA_964006375.1. NCBI lineage: Eukaryota > Metazoa > Arthropoda > Insecta > Coleoptera > Cleridae > Tillus > Tillus elongatus. The sequence continues at coordinate 31,037,579 of OZ023266.1, read as the reverse complement.
ACGTTCTTCTTATTATTTTATGATTCCAGGTGGGGATTTTTGAGTGTCGGTACTCTTGAGGTCTCGAAAACTCAGACTGTTCTCTTTGACACTAACAATAACACTGTAACATCCAGCACCAGGATATTTGTTTTAAATATAATTAAAATTCGAGAGTATTATCAGTTGATCAGACGCACGTCTATTTCAATGATACTTCTCCGAGGATTATATCGAACAAGCTCTAAAAATAAAATATACAGATGTTTTAAATTTAGCTGTAAACATAATAAATTTGTAAATCGTTTAAACACGGTAGTATTCTAAAAACCGTATAAACGTAGAAAAGAGCGAATAACTAGTGTTAGATTAATGAAATTCAGATGTTTCTGATAAAATAAATAACCAGTTAATAGATAAATTTAGCCACGCTTTCATATACATCGAATGTTTTCTGCGTTTCAGACAAATTTCTCAGGTTTCAGTTTGCGTGATACTCTATTTTAACTGGAAGTATGCCTAAAAATTGTGCAGATCGAAAAATATCATTACAATGATAAATTGACGACTGCTACGATAAGTATGGGTTAGAGCCTCGATGGTTCAGTGGTACCTCTGAACCGATGTGTACCGGGTTCGATTCCCAGGGTTTCCCCTTTCACTTTTTTAGTACATACTGTACAATTAACATCAACCGAGGTTGTAGCATTGTATTTGAGCAAGTTGAATGTCTGCACGTTTCGTCCTTCGGAGGGGGCGTTAAGCCGTCGGTTTCGTGTCCATGCGATGTTGGGCACATTAAATACCCCCTTACAGAAAGGCAGGAGTTCGGCAAAATTTCTAGGTTAGTGAGGTGAAACTGCTTCCTGGGGTCGGTGATTAGCCATAGTCGCGGAAATAGACAGACGTTAAAGAAAAAAGAAGAATACAGTTTTTAAGTCTGGATTGGTCGCCAGGATAGACGTCCTAAAATATACGAGGGTATATTGATACCTAGTTCGTATGGAAACTTTATAGTGAATTTCAATTTAGTTGCTATGGTATGAACTACGATGCCTTATAAATACATAAGCTGTCAAAGGTTGACATCCAAAGTTGAATACTGACAAGATTGTGAATTTTTGAAAAAGGCCTATCTGAGAAAAAGCTAGATTTTGATAAAAAAGCATTTCGGTCAGTTATTAAGTATTTATATACACACTTTTCCAGCGACAAGTCATGACGTAGATCGAGGTAAAGACAGTTCAAAGTGTAGATAACTTTACTCTAATTAAGAATGAAGTTATCCACACTTTTGCAGCCACACGTTATGACGTAGATGCAGCTACAGACAGTTCACATAGATAATACCCGTATCAAAAGAAGCGGAGAATGCCTGAATGTGGCTGCATATCCTTCGATATGAAGCAACTGCTAGCTACAATAAGAGTTTTAAATTTTTTACCTTATTATTAAAAATAATACGAATATTACTTTAACTAATCAATTGAACGTATAAATCGTATACTTTAATCCTAGTTAGAAAATTAATTCTAGTTATCCGTACGATATATATATATATATATATATATATATATATATATATATATATATATATATATATATATATTCTCCTCTCACTTTTTCAGTACACACTGTAACATTAACATCAACCGAGGTTGTGGCATTATATCTGAGCAAGTTGAATGTCTGCACGTTCCGCCCTTCGGAGGAGGCGTAAAGTCGTCGGTTGCGTGTCCATGCGATGTTGGACACGTTAAAGATCCTCTTTACAGAAAGCCAAAGATTCGGCAATATTTCTAGGATAGTGAGGTGAAACTGCTCCCTGGCGTCGGTGATTGGCCATAGTCGCTGAAATAGACCAACGTTAAAGAAAAAAAATAATGTCAATGTCTACCATAAGTATATAATATAATGATTAGAACTTAGATAATTTTAATAGATTGTGGTCGCATTAGATAAGTATGTAATAGTTTGATGTAACTAGTCCTAAGTATCCTATTGTCTGTCCTAATGTTCAACTGTGATTTACGCCTTGACGAGTCCCTAGTCGCAAGTGTCCCAGTTTATTTCCTATATATATATATATATATATATATATATATATATATATATATATATATATATATTTATATATATATATATATATATAAGATACAAGGAAAGATGTAGGTATATCGAATATGAGTTTTTTATGTAAAAGTCACACTCCTCTTTTTGTCATGTTTGATTATATTTTACAACGAAAGACGATGGGATTGTATTGTTTTAAACTGAATTAGAAAATGCAGTAAGACAATAATAAAAGGCGTGTTCCGTTAAAAAAAAAAACTTGTGTCACCAACGACTTACAGGCCAGCCTGTGATTGTCGGCATAATTTTATAAGATGCAGTTTAAAACACTCTATAATTAACTTATATAATATTTTCCCGTATCTTGTATAATAATGGATATATTGAGCTTTACTGTAGAAATGAGCCACCTTGTATATATGTAAACATCTAAAAGCTGAAATTACCCCTGATATTTATTCGAGGGGGCCTAGTTCGCGCTCAGTTGAAGAAATATTTTCAAAATAAAAAGTGACGGTCTTCTCAATAACGAATTTCTTCTACGAAAATTCGGTAAAAATTATAGACTATCAAACCACAAACTCTATAACCGAAACTACTGCCAAAGCATAAGAGAAATGGTCTATTTGAAATGAATGAATTTTCTGCAAATATTTTAGTAAAACGAAGGACAATGAGGGTTGAAGCTGTAACTAAGGCTTTGTAAAACACACGACATTTCTTCTACAGAACCCGTATTCGTTTCAGGTTCTTCGTCTAAATATTGCCAATTTTGACGTTTCAAATAGCGACTTTGGCGTTATAAGAAGAGAAATTATAAAATTATCAAAGTAATTTTTCTGGTATTTCTGAATTCTAGCGTCAACAAAACTTGTCTGTGATATACAATATACAATAGATTCTGTTATCCACGTTTCTCTGGAAACTTGACAGAATAAAACAGTTTGACAGTTGGATTTTTTGGAAAAAGTTAAAAATTATGTCATTTGCAAGCACAAGCTAAGCTTTTTTGTAAGACAGGCTGTATAATTAAAATAACAATATAAACAAGTATAACTATAAATATAAGTATATCAGTGGCACCAGAGTTTTTTTCTTTTAATGCTTATAATTTTGATAACTTAGACATCTGAACTTTTGCACGTATGGTAAGTGTAACAATGTACACTTGAGTACCAAATTTGGTTGTCATAGTTTTGTTATTTTCGGAGAAAAAATTTTTTTTGAAAGAAAACCCAGAATTTTCCCGGAAAATTGGTCCTATTTCCCTGACGAATGAACTTGTCCAAGCCACTTACAAAAGGAAGGTACCTACCAAATTTTGTCAAAATCGGCCCATTATTTATCGAGTTATCGTTTTTGCATCTTCAACTGTGACTAATTTTTAAACGAGTTGATAAAACTTCCAAAAAGATTAGTGTGCTGAATTCAGAAAAGAAAGAGCTTTCAAATGATGTAACACTCGACCCATGTTCCCTATTGAGAATATAAGCGTTGTTATCACCACCCTTAAGGGGTTGATGTGACAAAGTTGAGTTTTATGTCAAAACATGACGTATATATATATATATATATATATATATATATATATATATATATATATATATATATATATATATATATATATATATATATAGGGTGGCGCATTGAAAACGAAACAGACCGATTTGCGTCCAGACAAATTTTTTTTAAGAAACGCTGAAACACGTCATGTTTTATATATTATTTATATTTATACGTATATATATATATATATATATATATATATATATATATATATATATATATATATATATATATATATATATATATATATATATAGGGTGGCGCATTGAAAACGAAACAGACCGATTTGCGTCCAGACAAATTTTTTTTAAGAAACGCTGAAACACGTCATGTTTTGACATAAAACTCAACTTTGTCACATCAACCCCTTAAGGGTGGTGATAACAACGCTTATATTCTCAATAGGGAACATGGGTCGAGTGTTACATCATTTGAAAGCTCTTTCTTTTCTGAATTCAGCACACTAATCTTTTTGGAAGTTTTATCAACTCGTTTAAAAATTATTCACAGTTGAAGATGCAAAAACGATAACTCGATAAATAATGGGCCGATTTTGACAAAATTTGGTAGGTACCTTCCTTTTGTAAGTGGCTTGGACAAGTTCATTCGTCAGGGAAATAGGACCAATTTTCCGGGAAAATTCTGGGTTTTCTTTAAAAAAAAAATTTTTTCTCCGAAAATAACAAAACTATGACAACCAAATTTGGTACTCAAGTGTACATTGTTACACTTACCATACGTGCAAAAGTTCAGATGTCTAAGTTATCAAAATTATAAGCATTAAAAGAAAAAAACTCTGGTGCCACTGATATACTTATATTTATAGTTATACTTGTTTATATTGTTATTTTAATTATACAGCCTGTCTTACAAAAAAGCTTAGCTTGTGCTTGCAAATGACATAATTTTTAACTTTTTCCAAAAAATCCAACTGTCAAACTGTTTTATTCTGTCAAGTTTCCAGAGAAACGTGGATAACAAAATCTATTGTATATTGTATATCACAGACAAGTTTTGTTGACGCTAGAATTCAGAAATACCAGAAAAATTACTTTGATAATTTTATAATTTCTCTTCTTATAACGCCAAAGTCGCTATTTGAAACGTCAAAATTGGCAATATTTAGACGAAGAACCTGAAACGAATACGGGTTCTGTAGAAGAAATGTCGTGTGTTTTACAAAGCCTTAGTTACAGCTTCAACCCTCATTGTCCTTCGTTTTACTAAAATATTTGCAGAAAATTCATTCATTTCAAATAGACCATTTCTCTTATGCTTTGGCAGTAGTTTCGGTTATAGAGTTTGTGGTTTGATAGTCTATAATTTTTACCGAATTTTCGTAGAAGAAATTCGTTATTGAGAAGACCGTCACTTTTTATTTTGAAAATATTTCTTCAACTGAGCGCGAACTAGGCCCCCTCGAATAAATATCAGGGGTAATTTCAGCTTTTAGATGTTTACATATATACAAGGTGGCTCATTTCTACAGTAAAGCTCAATATATCCATTATTATACAAGATACGGGAAAATATTATATAAGTTAATTATAGAGTGTTTTAAACTGCATCTTATAAAATTATGCCGACAATCACAGGCTGGCCTGTAAGTCGTTGGTGACACAAGTTTTTTTTTTTAACGGAACACGCCTTTTATTATTGTCTTACTGCATTTTCTAATTCAGTTTAAAACAATACAATCCCATCGTCTTTCGTTGTAAAATATAATCAAACATGACAAAAAGAGGAGTGTGACTTTTACATAAAAAACTCATATTCGATATACCTACATCTTTCCTTGTATCTTATATATATATATATATATATATATATATATATATATATATATATATATATATATATATATATATAGGAAATAAACTGGGACACTTGCGACTAGGGACTCGTCAAGGCGTAAATCACAGTTGAACATTAGGACAGACAATAGGATACTTAGGACTAGTTACATCAAACTATTACATACTTATCTAATGCGACCACAATCTATTAAAATTATCTAAGTTCTAATCATTATATTATATACTTATGGTAGACATTGACATTATTTTTTTTTCTTTAACGTTGGTCTATTTCAGCGACTATGGCCAATCACCGACGCCAGGGAGCAGTTTCACCTCACTATCCTAGAAATATTGCCGAATCTTTGGCTTTCTGTAAAGAGGATCTTTAACGTGTCCAACATCGCATGGACACGCAACCGACGACTTTACGCCTCCTCCGAAGGGCGGAACGTGCAGACATTCAACTTGCTCAGATATAATGCCACAACCTCGGTTGATGTTAATGTTACAGTGTGTACTGAAAAAGTGAGAGGAGAACCCTGGGAGTGAACCCAGTACGCTTCGGTTCAGAGGCACACGTTCTTCCCACCGAGGCTGTAAATATTCAGACATATTGGTATATTGTTTTACACTTATATATTTAAGTCTATATCTTTAAAAAAAATTGTAATTTGCTTTGAAGTATTAACATGAAAAAGTCCATTCTATATTTCTGGTTAATAACAGTTCCGAGGAGTTATTACATGTGCAAGAACATGTTGAAATCTGCTTTCCGCCTATAATTCACCTATTTATTATAACTTATATTTACCACGAGGTAAACTGAGGATTAAATTTAGATGAAGCCGTTATAATGTCTCTTTCAATAGAAATTCACTTTCGTTTTGAAACATATGTTTAGAAAAATGCTTTGATCCCACATGTATATGGGCTATTAGGATGGTAAACATGTAGAATCAAAGGAACTAAATGTTTTTATAAACAATAACGATTAAAATAGATGTTGGCTAATTCAGTAGTCATGTTTCAATTCTTATTCTTCAGAGATCTAGCATTGAAGCATTGAAAAGGCATGATAGGTAAGTGGAAAAGCTTGTGTTTGTAATTTGTGAATTTTCTTAAAAAAAACACTAAAGAGGAGATCCCAACTTATGAATTATGAAAAAATTTCTTAAAATGAGCGCTAAGTAGGCCCCCTAGAACACATATCCGACTGTCGGATGTACAGGGCTTAGCTGACTCGGCTACGCTCGACATGGCAGACTAGCAGGTATACCCAGTAGTATCTTAATTGTATAACGTCTTTTCTATTTACACCACACAATTTTATTTACAATGTATTTTTTGCTCATATCTGAACGAAATGAAGGAAAATAACGACTTAGACACAGATCTAGGAGTTTGTTAGTCATTTAGTGTCGTATTTTTCACTCACGTTCGTACTCCTACAATAATGATCAATTTTGACGTTTTAACTTTGTTTCATCAGATTGTATTAGTTAACAACTAATTAACCTCTAAATACACTTTATGACAGAAACCAGCGTACCAAATTTGGTTGCCCTTACTTTGTTATTTTATGAGCCATAAATTTTTTACGAAAGGAAACAAAATTTTCCGGAAAAATTTGGGCCGATTTTCCTGGCTAACGAACTTGTCCAAGCCACTTGCAAAAGGAATGGGCCGTTTTTGATTAAATTTGGCGAGTGTCTTCCTTTTGCAAGAGGTTTGGACAAGTTCGTTAGTCAGGAAAATCAGCCCAGGTTTTCCCTGAAAATTTTGTGTTTTCTTTTGAAAAACATTCGTATCTCCGGAAATAACAACGTGAGGGCAACCAAATTTGGTACGCGGGTTTATATCATTATAAGTAAAATATCTACCAAAATCTAGCTATATACGTTAAAAGACAAAAAGTTATGGGTATTTAAAGAAAAATTAATTGGTGTTTTCCTCAAAACATCAAAGTCGCGATTTAAAACGTCAAAATTGGCAACATTTAGGCAGAGAACCTGAAACTAATAGGAGCTATGGAAAGAAAATGTCTCAAAAAGAATGTTTTACAAAGCCTAAAGTCTTAGATTCAACGGTCATTGTCCTTCATTTCACTGAAATGTTTCCATAAAATTCATTTCAAATATACCCTTTCTCTGATGCTTTGGCAGTAGCCTTAGCTATAGAGTTTATGGTTTAATGGTATATAATTTTTGTCGAATTTTCGTGAAAAGTCAATAAAGTTCAATAAATCCGTTACAAGGTACCAAAAAAAAATTTGTATACATTCATTATAGGGTGTCTTGAGCTACATCTTAAAGAAAAAAATTTACAATCACAGGCTGACCCATAAGTCGTTGGTGATACAAATTCTCTTTTTTTTTTAATCAAACACGCCTTATTGGATCTTTCCATTTTCCATCGAAATATAATGCATGTTTGTAAGAAAAGAAATTCGGAACGCAGCAAGTGCGTTATGGTAACGAATTTTCATTAGATGCTTCAAATTTGAATAGCTCAATTTACTATTAACCTGTAAGGTTGACCAACACCCACTTTTTTCGGGTACACTTTAAGTTTACTTTCGAAAAATTCAATACATTTTCAAACAATAAAGTTATTTTCATGAGACATGGCACATTGTTTCTACTATATAGGTTATACTGGTAGCCAAATTTGATGCCTGTTTTCTTAAAAAAAACACACACACATATTTGCTATTAAAAATAATGCAGTTGCTGCTTCTTTTAATTTGACTCTTATAAGTTTGATCATTGTTCTTATATTATATTTATATTAGTCAGATCATAATTGTTTTAAAACATTTTTATAAAAAAAGTTTATAAATTTATAACTTTTTCGAAGATGGTGGTTGCAAAACGCAATTATTTTAATTTCAGAGTAAAATTTTAATACAATAAGTTACTGAATAAATATGTGAAGAGTTTATGTTTTCCACTCTTTAAATGATTTTCATTCGAAAATATAACAATATGAGGTACCAAAATTTTGATGGTACCGTCTAGATAATTTTATAAAAAAAGGGGTGGCCATGAAAAAACAATAGCGATGACGTCATGTTTGAAAAGCCGGAGTGGGAGAAATGTATATTTTATTCAAACATGTGTGTTTTTGAAAACTAGAGTTGACCTGACCTGACCTGACCTGACCTGACCTGACCTGAGATGACCTATCCGGAATTTCGTCAAAACACAAATCGCCTAAACTTTAATGAATTTATTCCATTATTTTGCCGCTCGCTGTATAGATTTGTATAAATAAATTAAATAGCCTCATTATTGACAACGTTTTATTGATTTATTTGATTTACTTAAACTGCAGATTCCTATGCTTTAATATTAACTTCAAACAAGGTTCCATTAACAAAAAACAAAAAAGTTATTTTTGTTTTAATCATTCAAACGTACCAAATATCAAATATGCTTTAAATTTGCAATGCCTACTTACCTAAATGTCCACCAGATGTTGAAACACATGGTATTTAACCAGAAGAAGGCAGCCAAGAACAGGAAATGCATCAGCACGGCTGTAAAAAAATATGTAAATCAAACACGTGCACTTATAATCAGAACAATTTAAAGAAATTTAGCAAATCATCTTGTATTTTACTTTAGCAAGATGCAAACTTTGAAATATAAAAAAAATGAAATGTCCATAACGAGATACAATGTGGTAAAGTTCTGTTTTAGGCTCGCAGAAAGGAAGGAGCGTGATGGCTCTACTTTCTAGCAAAATCAGCCTTTGTAGTTGTAAAGGCTACCTGCAGGATTTTTCTTTAACAGCCCGCAAATTTAAAAATATTCCTACCAAAAATAAAAAGTCTATAACGAATTTCAATACAGTAAAGCATTATGGCTTAAATCGCTAACAAAATTAGCATTTCTATGTAATCTTAATGTATCCTCATCATAATTAGAACCGCAGACCGGTTTCGCTCTAATTAGAGCTGGTCAGTGCGATATATGCTTACTAATTACAATGAGAACACACCTAAAAAGTAATACGGCTAGGGTAGCCAGCCTCCTAGAACATTGTGAGATGTATGACAGGGTCGCCATCTCGGTGCGGAATAAGGTAGTATGTTGTCACGACAGCTCAAATTAACACAAAATGTTATAAAATAGAGACTAGGTACAACCAACTAACAATTTTGTAAATTGTCAGCCCAGGCCCATTTCTTCGCTAATATAGGGACAATGTATGTAAGGCTAGATGTATCCTCAACATAATTAGAACCGCAGACCGGTTTCTTTTTTTAAATTATTTCAACAACACACCACGAGGGCTTACAGCCTAAATACTATCGTACCGTGGGTGTTGACAAGAAGGAAAGAGGCAACTTGTTAATTCTGGACTTGAAGGTTTGGAGGTTCGGGGGAGAAGGAAAAACATGTGCCGGCAAGGAATTCCACAACTTTGAAGTCCTCGAGACAAAAGAGCAGGCATAACAAGATGTTCTATGTCTGGTGACCTGGACAGTAAAAGAGTGCATTCGCTCTGTTCCTGGTAGATCTGTTGGGGGCAGCAGGTGGAGGAACTATGGAAGACAGCTCCTCTGAACACTGCCCGTGCAGATAGCTGTAAAAGAGAGAGAGAGAGAGAGAGAGAGAGAGAGGTCACCAACGGCACGTCGGTGGGCCAGGGATGGCAGCCTTTGGGTGAGGGTAGGGTCACCGATGAGACGTATAGCTATCTTCTGAATGGAGTCCAGGATAGCGAGTGTAGAAGCGGCAGCAGCACCCCAGATGTGGTATCAGTATTCGAGGTTTGGTCTTATTTGTGAAGTATATAAGGTATAGCGATTAGCTGGTGAAAAGTATTTGCGAGCCCGGAAGAGGAAACCTAATTTCTTAGCAGCCGCTTCTAAAATTGATGTGACATGTTGATGCCAATTCAAATTCCGATCCACAGAAATGCCAACAAGTGAAAAGGACTAATTACTTTGAATAACTTGGTTGTTCATTGTGATGGGTCTAGGGCTTGTGTATCTCTTATGAGAAAGAAAGGAAGACTGTGATTTGGTGGGGTTGAATTATACTAGAATTCTACTTCCCCAGTCTAATATTTTTTGGCGATCCACGGAGATAGAACCCTTCATGAGTCTGCGATCCTCATCTAATTGGGCTAAAGAGACAGGCTGAGAATATTGTATATTTGGATGGAGGGTGCTGTCGTCCGCGTAACTGTGAACTGGGTTGGATGTGCTAGAGAGGAGGTCACTGATGTAGAGAAGAAACAAAGTAGGGGCTAAAGCTGAACCTTGAGTAACTCCTGCATTAATTGGATACAGTTTAGAGGAATGCCCATCCACGACAACAGAAATACTTCGGTTGGAGAGGAAATTTGCTGTCCAGGTACAGAGTTTTGGTGGTAGGCCATAGGCCGGAAGTTTATTAAGCAGCGCTGCGTGCCAGACCTGGTCGAATGCTTTGGATATGTCTACAGCGACAATCTGGGATTCACCGTGTAGTTCCATAGACTTGTTCCAAGAATGGGTGACAAAGGAAAGGAGGTCGGCAGTTGATCTGCGCTGACGGAATCCATACTGCCTGTCGTGGATTAGACTGTGTTTTTCAAGAAATTTTAGTAATTAGGTCTTTATATACTTTTCCATCACTTTAGAGACAACTGAAAGGAGATGAATATGCCTGTAGTTGCTAGGAAGCGCTTTGGGTCCTTTCTTGGGGACGAGTTGTACTCGAGCAGTTTTCCAGTTACTAGGTAATATGCCTCTATTGTAAGATATATGAAACAGACGAGTCAGGACAGGAGCAAGTTCTAGTGCGCATTTTTGAGAACAATTGCTGGGATGTCGTCAAGGCCAGAGGCTTTCCTGGTATTAAGAGAAGAGCTCTAATTAGAGCTCGTCAGTGCGATATACTAATTCCAGCGAGAATACACCTCTAAAGTAATAAGGCTATGGTAGCTAGCCTCGTAGAACATTGTGAGGTGTACGACAGGGTCGCCATCTCGGTGCGGAATAAGGTAGCATGTTGTCACGATAACTCCAAATAACACTAAATCTTGTAAAATAGAGACTGTGTACAACCAACTAACAATTTTGTAAATTGTCAGCCCTGACCCATTTCCTTCCTAATATAGGGACAATGCATATATATATATATATATATATATATATATATATATATATATATATATATATATATATATATATATATATATATATATATATATATATATATATGTAAGGCTAGATGTATCCTCACCATAATTACAACCGCTTTCGCTCTAATTAGAGCTCGTCAGTGCGATATACTAATTACAGCGAAAACACACCTATAAAGTAATACGGCTATGGTAGCCAGCCTCATGGAACATTGTGAGATGTGCGACAGGGTCGCAATCTCGGTGCGGAACCAGGTAGTATGTTGTCGCGACAGCTCCAATTAACACAAAATGTTATAAAATAGAGACTGTGTACAACCAACTAACAATTGCATAATAACATAACCGTATTACTTTATAGGTGTATTCTGGCTGTAGTTAGTATATCGCACTGACGATATATACCAGCGAAACAGGTCTGCGATTCTGATTATGATGAGGATACATCTAGCCTTACATACATTCTCCCTATATTAGGGAAGAAATGAGCAAGGGCTGACATATTACAGAATTGTTAGTTGGTGGTACACACAGTCTCTATTTTATAACATGTTGTGTCATTTGGAGCTGTTGTGATAACATAATACCTAGTTCCGCATCAAGATGACGACCCTGTCCCTAGCCTCCCTAGTTCTAAAGGTAGCTACCGGATCAACGTAACAAAAGCTTCAAATTGTGATACAGATACAATAAATAAAATATATTATTTCAAAATTGAAAAGACAAATAAGATATTTAAAACAAATATATAAAAAAATGTATCTGTTTATATTATTGGTGGCATTCCTTGGTGTAAATTAAATAAAATCCTGAAATATTTTAGAAAATTGTTTTCTATTTTACAGCTGCTAGAATTTATTTGCATTTATTGAAGAAATATATACAACATTATATAGAGCGTGTGTACAAATAAATTGTAAACAAACGCATAAATTAATCACTTTTATTTACGACAAAATTAAATTACACGAATTGTTTACTACCATTACTACTATCATCAAAAGCACCGCTGATTTAATTATTATTGCTTCTATATAATAAATGATATAGAAAATTACAAACGGCTAAATAAAACAGGAAAATTATCGGGCAAAATTTTTATCTCTGGACCGTTTGATTTACAAACTCTTTCAAATGGTAGGTTGAACAGCTTCGCCAGTTTTTTAACGACCATGTATGTAGCCATGTATTTTATTTGTTTAATGTCGGTCTGTTTCTAGGAACATGGCACCTGACGGACGCGAGAAAGCATATGTTCCTCACCATCATTAAAAATTTTGTCCCAACACTTCCTTTCCGTAGTAAAAGTGAGGATCGTTAACGTTCCCAGCATCGCATGGTAACGAGATAGGTAGTTTTACGCCTGCGAATGGCGGTACGTGCAGACATTCTTGCCACAACATTGGTGGATCTTAATTAAATAGTATTTAATGAAAAGGTTAAATAACTTCAAGCTGCTAATGGGACTCGAACCTTGGCTTTAGAGGTACACGTTCATATCGTTGGGTCAACGAAACTACAGATGGATATAATTTTTTTTACAAAGAAACTAACCTAACTAGAGTAAAGTAATAATTTATTGTCTAATATTTTTAATGTTTTTAAAAGAAAACTTCAAGAATGGCATGTAGATAGATCTGAAAAAGTCAGTGCTGTTCCAATGTAGTTGCCAGTGTTCTAGATGATCTTAGGCTGAGTAATGCTAGTATATTTTTTATTATTAACTACACAAGCTGTTATACAGAGAAACTACGAGCTTTTACTTGTGTACAACACGTCTTGGAGTGCAAAAAAATTATTTATGAATGTCACGCTCCAGTTCCAGAGTATTAACAACAATTTTGTAGAATACAATACATCTTGTTTTTTCCTGTCGCCAATGAGCGCCTCTATTCGTTAATCACAATATACAAGTTTATTTCTTTGCACGTTCAAAGTATTTTGAAAAACTTGATAATATTGTAACGTACTACACGTTTTACAACTTGTATATTCCCACTATAACGTTTATTGGTACATGGTCACATCATTTTGTTGGTCAGTGAAATTTATTATCTTCTTAGTCAATGAAAAGTTACTATTTTCCTACTCCATGAACTTTATAGTATAACATCTTAAATTCATGCCCATAGAAACACACATATTCTCTGGTGTCGCATATCGACTGAATCTCGACGGTTGGTAGCTGTTTCAATTTCATTTTGGTTTGTCGAGATAAGAGAAGTCTTTATAAATCCCTGCAATTATTCGATTGATCTCTTTTTTAACCAAATTTTAACAACGTTAAAAATGCTAAGAGCAACTAGCTCAGAGAAAAAGCAGCATGTTCATATGGGGTGAGTTAGAGTAAATACTTTGTTATCTAAAACGCTCGCTTGCTTTGTGACAAAAAATGATAACTGCTTTTGCGATTGCTCCGTTTTATGCTTCTTTTCTTGTTTTGTGATAGCTTGTGGCGGTATTCTCGTACAGTTTCATTATTAATAAAGAATTATATTTTTATAATTATCATTCAGATTAACTTTGTTCTTAACGTGGATACCCTACAAGCATATCACACATGAATAACCTCAAATATCCCGTTTGGAGCCCCATTTAACACCATCGTTTGGGCAGCCCCAATGAACACCTTTTGGGCAGCCCCATTCAACGTCAGTCGTTTGGATGGCCTCATCCAACATCACGGTTATTGAGGGTCCGCTCAACATCAATATGGCGCACCATTCGACACGGTTATGGACGCCACGTTAGCTCCAGGGCTTTGAGTGCGGCCTCATTTAGTCCATTCAGTGGTTCGGACAGCCCTGAATGGTGCCCACAATATATCCAGAGGTTTCGCTAGCCCTGAGTATCCCCAGGCCCTCTCATATCCAGTTGATCGAAGGAACACCACAGAAGACACGATAGTTAAGTACATTGCTCATCTGTATTCTTTATTACATCAAAAAATTTCATTAATAACTGTCAATGTATCACAATAAGTTACAATCATTTTTGTTTATAAAAATTCATTACTTGTTAATAAGTGAAGTTAACAGAGTCTCCATTTTTATTTGTATGTCTGACACCACCCAAATTATAAGGCATGAACACACATATTTTTGAGAATCGCATTAGATCTCATGTTCTGCCCTGAGCAGCCCTGTATATTTCTTTTAAATTTTAATAAACTATTTTGTTATTAAATTTTACATAAAATAGCATTCCTTAGTGTTATAATAATATGATCACAATTTTTCTATAATATTCGTACATTTTTTTTAACTAGAATAACCCAGTAAAACGACCTGCTTCTTCAACTTTTTTATTGCCACCTTTACAGCTTTTACCAAACTTTATGTAATAAAGAGCTAATCGTCACCATAAACCATGCGCTTGCTGTATTACTTACAACCAGATCCCTAACCAAATACTATGAAAAATAGAAGGTCTAGAATACACCCTTATAGGAGACAAACTTTACTTGACGCTCTACTAAATATTTTGTCATTGACGTCTCTCAGAAAACATCAATTCACACTACTATAGCCTGACAAGGTATGTATTTCACTGACAAATACTATATGAGAAAAAATCCCGGAGTATACCCCTGCAGCACTCCAATTTTACTGGGCACTTAATCAAATCTTTTGTAATTCTCATCTTTTTTATGATAATTCGCTACCACAAGGCACTTGCTGCGTCCAGACTTTATTCTAGCTTCGTTAATCAAAGTGTTTTTCCTACATTCTATGAACTTTTGTTGAAGATACAAATGTTATTTAATCTAAACAAGGTGCTTCATCAAGTACCAATAGATTACGACATGTGACTTATTACACTTCTAATTCGTTACCAAAAGAACACCTGACTAATGAAGCTGTTGAATTCGCTTAAAAACACAATGCCTACGTAAACTGAAACACTGTAAATAAAACACCGGCTTCAATTTATTACTTGGGAGTTAATAATCGCCCAATTAAACATGCCTTAGAACAGTAACAACGCATGAAATTGCTCTTTGTTAGACATTTCCTGTTTTGATTATGAATTAACTGTAAAATTTGATCGGCTTTTTCACTCTGCCCATTCAATTTATCAGCTTTACATGAAAGTTACTTCCATACTAATCAGTGATGCACATATTAAGCAAAGATATAAGGATATCTTGATTAACTGAGCTGTAACTGATTACACTCCGTAACCAATAATTTCGTACAGAATGCATATATATGTCCAATCACTTTGCATTCTACTATACTCTGTAACGACTGCATTACTATCAGTAAAGTATACTGAGTATATAACTAGATTTGTATCACAACCAGCCACAACAGCAGCAAAGTCTCTCTCAACCAAATATGTCTTGATTTCTATCTCATAAGAGATACGACAGCCCTAGACCCATCACAATGAACAAGTTATTCAAAGTAATGAGTCCTTTTCACTTGTTGGCATTTCTGTGGATCGAAATCTCAATTGGCACCAACATGTCACATCAATTGCAGAAGCGGCTGCTAAGAAATTAGGTTTCCTCTTCCGGGCTCGCAAATACTTTTCACCAGCTAATCTCTATACCTTATATACTTCACAAATAAGGCCAAACCTCGAATACTGCTCCCACATCTAGGAGGGGCCGCTGCCGGCTCTACACTCGCTATCCTGGACTCCATTCAGAAGAGAGCTATACCTCTCATCCGTGTGTAGTGTGTTGTTGAAATAAATAAATAAATAAAAAAGCATGTATAAGCAGAGACTATTACGGTAGATAGCATGGCCCAGTATAATTATTAAAAAATTTCGGGACGCAGCAAGTGCGTTATAAGAGTGAATTTCCATAAAAAAATTTACACTATTAGCACGGCATTTACTAAAAGTAATGCTTTGAATTTAAACAGACGTCGAAGATCGGGTGTGAGGTCCTAGTACAAGCTCATTTGAAGAATTTCTCTCTTTAACAAAAAAATTTAAAATATTTTTCAAAACGCAGTATCTCTCAAATTCTTTAAGTGATTGAAACGAAAATCTACTACTTAAAAAGCATAGACAGACGTGGTTATGTACCAATTTTTAAGGCTTTTGATCTAATAAAAATAAAGTTATTCGAAATTAAAATTAAAATAATCCTCGACATTACTTCAGCTTCTGTAATGCAATATCTACAATGTTGGTCAAAGACATATGACTTTACCTGTACTGCTATGATATTTAAATAAATGGTGGATAATGGAAGTTACAAGTATAATTGCAAGATTTCATAATGTAGAACATTGTGATGTGTACGACAGGGACGCCATCTCGGGGCGGAACCAGGTAGTATATCGTCACGACAGCTCTAGTTAACATAAAATGTTATAGATGGAGACTGTGTACAATCAACTAACAATTTTGTAAATTGTCAGCGCTGGCCCATTTCTTTCCTGATCCCGGGACAATGTTTGCTTTCAAAGGCGCTAAATTTTAGCATGCGACTGCAAGCGGCTTGAAAGCTGGTTGGCGTTAGATGATGATCTTTAACAGCAGCGAGTTGCTGATAAGCTTAACAAGCGCATTATTTATACACCGTGCGCTTGCGTCGCTTGCGCTCGTTATGCAGCCTTGTTAACATTTTACAACTAACTTTTAAGTAAGCTAACATACTTAAAACATTGATACAACTATTGAAAATAAATATTGGACGATGGTTGTAAATGTAAATTGTGATTTAATGACTTAAAACAATACAACTTTGCGTAAAATAAAAAATCAGTATGTCAGTAAATCATATTCTAAACGCAGTGTTAACACTCGGTTTTTAACGTTTCTTAATTAAGTTACGAAAACAGGACCCTATAGCCATTATTATTATTGTATAACTGGGGTCAATAGCTAATGCATTATGCAGTGATAGTAGCACTATGGGAGTTTTTATAGTTTGTCTCCGTGCGGAAGACAATATTTGTTAGGTTCGTTGTGCTAAATTTAGTACCACGGGCGTCAATGTCCCCTGCAAGGATCAAAACCTGCTTACAAAGCGAGAACGGTACTGATAGATAAGTTACTAGATCCATCATTTTTATTATCGATGATTTCGCAGGTTAGTTGATCAATATTTTTTTAATAAATAGCACTTTGAAACATATTTATCATATTGTCTGTTTCAAACGGGTACAGTCTCCCGCTTAAAATTAGCCACGAAAACAGGACCCCATAGCCATTATTATTATTGTATAACCGGGGAAATAACTAATGCATTATGTAGTGATAGTAACAGTATGGATAGTTTAAAGTTTATTTCTGTATTTCTCATATTGTATGTTTTAAACCGGTATCGATGGTGAGACTTTGCAAACATTTTTTCAAATGAGCGCGAATTTTGGCCCCTAGAACCCATATCCGGGGTCAGTTTCGATTTTTATATGTTTATATATGTTTATATATATATATATATATATATATATATATATATATATATATATATATATATATATATATATATATATATATATCCAACCAATAACTCAAAAAATAATTAACACATTTTGATGAAACTCGGCAAGTGCCTTTCTTTTATTAATATGTTGGATGAGTTCGTTAGCAAGGAAAATCGGACAAGGTTTTCCGGGAAAATGTTGAGTTTTCTTTCGAAAAAAAGTTTTTTCTCCGAAAATTACAAAGATAGGTCGATGAAATTTGGTGTACATATTGCTTTGGAAAATGCCTAACTATGTGCCAAAATTCAGCTTTCTAGGTTTACAGAAAATGAGCTATTCAAATTTGGAACATTTATTTTTAATATTACCGCGTTTCATTGACTATGGCAAACCTCGCTTATATGAGATCTAGTATGTCGTTGCCTGGTAACAGAACATTTGATATTATTGCGCAGGTCTGTTAGACGCTGTAACTGACGTTTATCTTATAATATGAGATTGTTTATATGTTATGCTTATTGTTATCAGTTTCAGCTGCAAATTATTTGTGTTATTTGGGACATTTTTATAGTGCAATATATAATATTTTTATAAGTGCAAATTATTCCTTTATTAATGTTAGTGGGTGGACTAAACAGTGTTTGTTATGTTTTATCAACACATATAAATGATGGAAGTTTCACAAAAGGGACTGATATGAAACAAGTTAGTTATTTTCTCTGATGCTTTGGCGGTAGTTTTAGTTAAGTTTATGGTTTAACGGTACATAATTTTTAGCTAATTTTCGTACAAAAAATTCGGAATCCATATCCGGGTTTACGTTCAGTTTTTATCGGCTTACATATATACAGGGTGGCACGTTTCTACGGTAAAGCTCAATATAATTATTATTATACAAGAGACGAGAAAAAAATTGTATAAGTTAATTATATGGTATCTTGAGCTGCATCTTATAAAATTATTTTGACAATCACCGGCTGGCCCATAAGTCGTTGGTGATCCTTACTTTTTTTTTTCGAACAGCCTTATTTTATTGCATTTTTTATCGAAATATGTTTGTAAGAAAAAAAATCAAGACGCAGTAAGTGCATTTTGGTATCAAATTTTCATTAAATGCTTCAAATTTCAATAACTCAGTTTGCTATTAACCTAAGGTTTGTTGGCTGGAAAACCAACGTTTAAAGTTTATTATCGGAAAATTTTTGTACATTTTCAAACAATAAGTTATTTTGATAAAATATGGCACATTGTTTCTACTATATAGGTTAGACCGGTAACCAAATTGATGACTGCTTGCATTAAAAAGACATATTTGATATTCAAAGCATTTTTATAAAAATTCACTGCCATAACGCCTTGCTGCGTCCAGAATTTTTTATTCACTTGCAAACAACTTAATTTTTCAAGAATTAAAAACGTTTTGTATAATATGCATAAGTTAATTAATTAATTGATGACTTAATATATTAAAAAATAACGTATTCCCTGATAAAGCCAGCTTGTTAGCAAAACGATAGTCAGGCCTAGAAATAGTTTGTGGTGAACTGGTTTTTTTAAACTGTCCTTAATTAGTTTATACTACTTTATTCACACTATTCTCCAAGAATTCACCTTTTGGTCAAAAACATAGCAACGCTACTAAACTTAAATAATTGAATTTGTTGAAATCCAAAAGCAAACAAAAAACAGTGCCTAGTATATTTCTACATTCTTCTCTATATTTACATACTTAATAAGTATTTTTATGGTCAACTTCCTGAATAAATTCAGTTTTAATGGATCTCAGTATCTTAAGTATAAATGGACTGTCAATAAAGAGTGGATATAATTGACAGGAAAATTAGTTTGAGCATCAATAATGGAATCCTTGGTAGTTATAATTGAATACGAAGCTCCTTTTCTATATTATGTAGAACAGAAGTCATTGGATTCGAGAGGAAAATGCAACTGGGTACTATTCCGAAGCCTAATTTATGTGTTAAGCTAATAACAAACAGGAGTTTGCATATTACCTTTCATTCATCATACTAATTTATTTGTTTGCAATTTCCGATTACATATTGCAGTGTCAACAGATATAACAAATACATAACAATTATCAGGGAATGTCAGAATCAGATTAAAAATAAATAAGCTGTAAGTTACATGCACTCAACTAACAATCAATACTAAACGGCGCTTTAAAAGTATTTTTTTTTCTTTAACGTCCGCCTATTTCGGTGACTATGACCAATCACCGACGCCAGTGAGCAGTTTCACCTCACTATCCTGGAAATGTCGCCGAACCACTGCCTTTCTGTGAGGAGGGTAGGGATCTTTAACGCGCCCAACATCGCATGGGCACGGGACCGACGAATTTACGCCTCCTCCGAAGGGCGGAACGTGCAGACATTCAACTTGTTCAAATACAATGCCAGAACCTCGATTGATGTTAATTTATTACAGTTTCTACTGAAAAAGTGAAACGGAAACCCTGGGAATCGAACCCAGTGCCCTTCGGTTCAGAGGCACACGTTCTTACCCATGAACCACCGAGGCTCGAGCTTTAAAGGTAACAAATAGAAAATTTAAGACCCTCCTCAGGGTTGACATAAAAAAATAGACCGCACCAGTGTCAGAATATTTGTTTAAAAATCACCAATTTAGACGTTTTAGAGCTTTAACATTTTTTAAAATAAAATTAGAAAATCTCCAAAATAATATTTCACGTACTTCTTGACTTTTTTTCACAAAAGAAAAGTTATCTCCGTCTGTAATATTTAATATCCGAAATGTACGCCAAGGAGGAGGGCTTACACCAACAAGCGGATCCTCATAGCCACAGACAGCCAGGCAGCCCTTAAGGCAGTAAGTAGCCCACGGGTAAATTCCTGGCTGGTGAGTGAGTGCGGAGACGAGACGAGCGACCTGGCTGGGCAGAATAAGGTGACCCTCATCTGGGTGCCGGGTCACTCGGGGGTCAAAGGCAACGACGAAAATGACAGTCCCACGAAGAGAGGGTCAGCAGAACCATTTATGGGACCAGAACCGGCTCTGGGCGTGACAAAGGACACTGCCAGGGGAGCCATTAAATCCTGCGTCAGAAACTAACACAGGTGTACTGGGCGGCCTCTCCAAGGCTCAGACATGGGAAGTCAATAATTGAGGAACCCAGTTCAAAGAGAGCTATGGAGCTGCTAAAAGAGGACAGCTCAGGAACATAACAGGACTCTTGACGGGACACATGGCCGTCAAGAAACACCTGCATAAAATGGGGCGGTTCGAAGAGGACCTCGCATACAGACTCTGCGTCGAGGGGGAGGAATCAGCCCAGCACATCTTGTGCGAGTGTAAAGCTCTGGACCGCAAAAGACAACTGATCTACGGTCAGTCTAGACCGGAGACAGAGCAATATAAAACTTCACCCTACCAATCGCTCTGCAGACTAGTTCAAGGCACAGTGATTTTGGAATGGGTGGAGTAAGACTAAGGGTATGCACAATCAACCAAAGGTTGCAGTGCTATCGGGGCGGCAAGGCCGCGGACGAGCCCTGAGGGAAAAAATATTTAATATATTTTCTTTTTCCCACACAATATAAATGCTTATAACTCTTTTCTTTTAATTTAGAGATCTAGATTTTAGTACATGGTATATATTTTTTAATAGAAACCTGCGTACCAACTTTGGTTGGTATACATTTGTCATTTTCATAGAAAGTAAAATTTGCCGAACAGAAACCCAAAATTTTTCCGGTCCAATTTTCATGGCTAACAAACTTACCCAAGCCACTTGAGAAAAAAAAGGTACTTATCAAATTTAAAATCGGCCCATTATTTTTTGAGTTATCGGTGTGATTGTAAGTAGAATTTTCCACCCTCTGATGCCGTTAACTTTGTTAGTGAAACGATCGTCAGGTCTTTAAAAAGATGTGTTGTGGTGATTGGGGTTCTCCAAGTGTACTTACCAGTGCTCATCACAGGTTCCAATCTTCACTTAGTCTACTATATAAAGATGGAAAGGTAAGCAACTAACAAAGCAATTTCTGAGTATCAATGTCGATAGAAAATCCAAGCCATTTCCAACATCTTTGAGTATGAATAATGAAATTCAAAATGGAGCTAAAACGAATATTTAACTTGAAACCAGAACCCAAACCTTTTAGCTGCAGGTCTTGCAATTTATATTCTTTTACTTGCTTTATGTTTCTAAATAAATTGATAATTGCAAACGTCGCACATTAATTAAATTCTTGCAAAGAAAATAACTTTCCCGGGCCATTAGAGATATAATTTATTGCAAAGTGGAACTAAAAAGATAACGCGGTGTCTTTTGCACAAGTAATCTCTCTAGCTCTCGCAGACACACTATGTAATAAAAATGTACATTAAATACTTAAAACATACATACTTACATTAAAATGTTTTAAGAAGAAATTATATAGTTGCGTTTGCATTACTCTGGCGCCTGCTGCATTATCATTCTTATAAATTGCATAAGGACTGTCTATGTTTTTACCAGTGTTTGCAGTTTGCATTGCAAGACTAGATGAGCAATTTAGTATGTTTCTAATAATTGTAGTAGTATGTGTAGGGGTTAGTTATATAAAAATTAATACTGTACATATTTCTTGATATGGGTGCTGCTGTGTACAAACAGGAACAAAAGTGCGTATAGCAATATAATCTAGAATGAAACGAGAATACAGAAAACGTCATGACGTTAACTTTTAATTTGTAGCCAATGAGAAACAGTCTCAATGGCAGCAATAACACCACACACAATAATTTCAGACGAAGCGTCACTATATTTTGTAGAATATAGCTAATGAGGGAGGACAATGGCAGCCAAGTTGTATTTCCATGGGCGTCTGTCTGCTTCTCTGATCCTGACCCTTCTGATATCTCACAAAACGTCACCGAAATTATCCAAGCTGGCATGGAATTATTTATTCCACGTACACAAAAAACCTCTTAAGCCACTTAAAAGCCCTGGTTCTCTAAACCCTGTGACAAGGCCAGACTTGAAAAGGTCAAAGCTCACAAAACGCTTCTACACAATCCCAGTCAAGAAAACCGTCAAGCATTTAACGACACATGTCCGCTATGTCCGCATTCATTCTGAGGCAAAAAACTCGTTTAATAACAACATCAAAAACAAAGCCCTCTTACGCTCCAACGGCAGCAAACCCTTCTGGACTCTTGCTAAATCTATTAGGAATAATTTCTGCAAGAGCACGTTTTCACCTCTTGTCTCAGGGGATGAAATTGTTTCTACCGCCCTGGGCAAGGCTAAACTTCTGGCCTCGTTGTTCACCGGAAATTCTACTCTCACACCACCTCCAAATGTTCAACCACCAACAATCCCCAATGTCGCGCATAAAATGATGAATATCATTTTCAAAACTAAAAAGGTACGAAAGATGCTCTCTTCTCTTTATACCAGGAGCCTCTGGCCTTGATGAGATCCCAGCAATTGTTCTCAAAAAATGCCCACCAGAAGTTGCTCCTGTCCTGACTCGTCTATTTCAGGCATCTTACAATAGAGGCATATTCCCTAGTAACTGGAAAACTGCTCGAGTACAACCCGTCCCCAAGAAAGGATCCAAAGCACTTCCTAGCAACTACAGGTCTATTTCTCTCCTTTCAGTCGTCTCTGAAGTGATGGAAAAGTATATAAACATCGAATTATTAAAATTTCTTGAAACACACAGTCTAATCCACGACAGGCAGTATAGGTCTGGCACGCGCTGCTTAATAAACTTCCGGCCTATGGCCTACCACCAAAACTCTGTACCTGGACAGAAAACTTCCTCTTCAACCGGAGCATTTCTGTTGTCGTGGATGGCCATTCCTCTAAACTGTATCCAATATTAATGCAGGAGTTCCTCAAGGTTCAGCTTTAGCCGCTACTTTGTTTCTTCTCCACATCAATGACCTCCTCTCTAGCACATCCAACCCAGTTCACAGTTACGCGGACGACAGCACCCTCCACTCAAATATACAATACTCTAAGCCTGTCTCTTTAGTCCAATTAGATGAGGATCTCAGACTCATAGAGGGTTCTGTCTCCGTGGATCTCCAAAAAATATTAGACTGGGGAAGTAGAAATCTTGTACAAATCAACCCCACCAAATCTCAGTCTTACTTTCTTTCTCATAAGAGATACACCAGCCCTAGACCCATCATAATGAACAACCAAGTTATTTAAAATAATGAGTCCTTTTCACGTCAAAATTGGCAACTTCTAGGCAAAAACCTGAAACGAATACGGATTATGTAGAGTAAATGTCGCAAGAAGTGTGTTTTACAAACCCTTAAGTTTCAGCTTCAACCGACATTGTCCTTCATTTTATTGACATGTTTCCAGACAATTCATTTCAAATAGAACCTTTCTTTGATGCCTTGGCAGTAGCTTTAGTTATAGAGTTTATGGTTTAGTAGACAAAATTCGCTATTGAGACGGCGAATTTTGAAATTTGAAAATATTTCTTTAAATGGGCGTGAAGTAGGACCCCCTAGAACCTACATGCGGTGTAAGTTTCAGTTTTTACCTGTTTGCATATATCAAAGGTGACCCATTTCTACGGTAAAGTTCAATATTGCCGTTATTATACAAGATGCTAGAAAAAATTTTATATGTTAATTATATGGTGTCTTGAGCAACATCCTATAAAGTTATTTTGATAATCACAGAGTGGCCCATAAGCCGACGCTCATTAAAATTTTCTATTTTTAAATCAAACATCTCTAATATTATTCCATTTTTTTATTTTCCATCGAATTTTAATGAATGTTTGTAAAAAAAAATTGATAGCGTTCATTGTTTTCGAGTTATTTCAATTATTTTACATTTTTCGCACATATCAAAAACAATGATACGGCAATTTTACCAGTACATAACAGAGTCCCATGAAAATGACGCATTCAGAGAGGTTTTTGCTTATATTATTCGTGAAAAAAGCGAGGTGCCGTATACAATTTTTTTGTGGTTCCGTAGAAATCATTGTACAATTTTTATGAAATTCTAATAATTAATAATAAATGTTTAATAAGTTATCGTAAAAAAATTCGGATTTCAGTGAAAAAATTGTTTGCAAATTTTCATGAATTTTAAATTTGCGTTGAATAGCTTTTTGTGTGAATAATTATATCTTGGTAGGTGGGTAAATAGTTTGAAGAGGTTCGTTGGCCAGGCAAATCAGACCAGTTTTTTCCAGGAACATTTAATTCATTTTCGAAAAAATGGTGTACCTTTTCAAACAATAAAGTGTACCATTTATGGGGCCAGAAACGGTTCTGGGCGTCACAAAGAGCATAGCCAGGGGAGCCATTAAGTCCTGGGTCAGAAACCAACACGAGGTGTACTGAACAGACTGCCCAGGGCTCAGACATGGGAAGTCAATAATTGACGAACTCAGTTCAAAGAGAGCTATGGAGCTGCTAAATCTTAGCAGAGGACAGCTCAGAAATATAACAGGTCTCTTGACGGGACACATGGCTGTCAAGAAACACCTGCATAAAGTGGGGCGGTTCGAGGGGGACCTCGCATGCAGACTCTGCGGTGAGGGGGAGGAATCAGTCCAGCACATCTTGTGCGAGTGTAAAGCTCTGGACCGCAAAAGACAACTCATCTACGGTCAGTCTAGACCAGAGACAGAGCATTATAAAACTTCACCCTACCAATCGCTGTGCAGACTGGTTCAAGGCACAGTGATTTTGGAATGGGTGCACAATAGGCCAAAGGCTGCAGTGCTATCGGGGCGGCAAAGCAGCGGACGTGCCCTGAGGGAGAAAAAAAAACAATAAAGTTATTTCGATAAAATGTGGTACATTGTTTCTACGATATAGGTTATACTGGAAACCAAACTTGATGCCTGCTTTCATTAAAAAAAGACATTTGCTATATAAAGCATTTTTATGAAAATTCACTACCATAACGCACTTGCTGCGTACAGACTTTTCTTAATGTGCACAATTGAGATACTGGAGTCATTCCATTCGGCTGTTCCACACTGTACCCAGCCACTGTCACTCAGAATGTTGTTAAACACAATACATTACAGAAACAAAATGTTTCTCCTGCTCGCACATCATCTAGAAGATGCAGCATCTTAATATAGCTTATCGTTCCGCTGTACCTGTCATACAATCTGGTTTTTAATGCAGGGACAGACGTCTTGATAAAATGCCTGTAGATACATTAATGCATAAAGGATGCCGGCAAGAAATAAATTTTCCTTCAAGTTCAATTTTTATTCCATTATTAGTGTACAAAATAACCTAGAAGTATATCAAAGAAGGGGCTTTTTAAATCTGCCGCTTGCAGATGGCATAATTTGTTGCGGTTTTTAATTCTTACAAGTTAATACGGCACATATTTTTTTTAATAATACATTCCAAAGTAACAGCTTTTTATAGGCATAATGGAAAAAATATCGGTAGATTTGTGGGTGTTCTAAAGGAGGGAAAAAGCTAAAGCTGCACTGCTAAAGGAAACATGTGAGGACCAGGTGCAGATTGAGATATAATCAAACACCCAATAAGTAAAGACAGATGTAGGGACTTCTTCTCGGGCTTTACAAGTGCTTGTTTTCTTCTCTGCGACCGATTTCGCTTTTAGTGAATTTTCTTATAAAAAATTTACTAATGAAGAGATCCCGACTTTTGATTTTGAAAAAATTTCTTCAAATGAGCGCTAATTAGGCCCCCTAGAACACATATCCGGGGTCAGTTTCGATTTTTATGTTTATATATATATATATATATATATATATATATATATATATATATATATATATATATATATATATATATATATATATATATATATATATATATATATATATATATATATATATATATATATATATATATATATATATGTGTGTGTGTGTGTGTGTGTATGTATGTATCACACCGATAACTCAAAAAAGAATGGGCCGATTTTGACAAAATGGCTAAAAAATTTATGGGCATTTAAAGAAAAATAAATTGGGGTTTTCCTCAAAACGTCAAAGTGATAATTTAAAACGTCAAAATTCGCAACATTTAGGCAAAGAACTTGAATCTAATACGGGCTCTGGAAAGAAAATGTCTCAAGAAGAATGTTTTACAAACCCTGAAGTCTTAGTTTCCACCGTCATTGTCCTTCATTTTACTAAAATGTTTCCAGAAAATTCATTTCAAATAGACCCTTTCTCTGATGCTTGGCAGTAGTCTTAGCTATAGAGTTTATCGTTTAATAGTATATAACTTTAGTCGAATTTTCGTAAATAATCAATAAAGCTCAATATATCCGTTATTCTATAAGATATGAAAAAAAAATGTATACATTAATTATAGGGTGTCTTGAGCAACATCTTAAAGAATTATTTCTACAATCACAGGATGGCCCATAAGTCGTTGGTGATACAAATAAAAAAATTTAATCGAACACGACTTATGTTATTGCATTTTTACATTTTCCATCGAAATATAATGCATGTTTGTAAGTAAAGAAATTCTGGACGCAGCAAGTGCGTTAGGGTAGCGAATTTTGATTAAATGCTTCATATTTGAAAAGCTCAATTTGCTATTAACCTATAAGGTTGACCAAGAAACGGATTTTTTCGGTTACACTTTAAGTTTACTTTCGGAAATTTTTGTACGTTTTCAAACAATCAAGTTATTTTGATGAAACATGGCACATTGTTTTTACTATATATGTTATACTGGCAATCAAATTTGATACCTGCTTTCTGAAAAACCCCCCACATATTTGCTATTAAAATCATTTTAATGCATAATTCACTACCATAACGCACTTGCTGCGTCCCGAACTTTATTTTACAATGGCCTACAACCACTTGGGAAGCCAAAAAATAAGTCTCTACATTTGTATTTACTATAAAAGCGTTTCACCAAGTAAGGGCAACAACAACTACTCAACCAAAAGTGTTAACAATTTGAAATCTTTAGGTACTCACTTAAGATTGCCTATTCAATTCAACAAACATGAGGGCTCTAGGAAGATTCTAACTGATTGGAACGAACCTTGGCACATAACTTCATTTTATTAAAAACGCGGACGAATTCGTAAATTAGCTATAACGGACATATTTTTCGCCAAAAATATACAAATATACAATAATATTGTTAATTACGCTATATTTTTGAAAGTATTAAAATAACTGAAATGAGACTTTGCACGTAGCTAGAAATGGTAATACCAGTTTATTTTAAAGAGACTTACACTATCTACAGAAATTTAATTCTTTAGCTTCATAGAAAATTTAGTTTTGGGCATTTTTCCTAAAAGGAGTTGGAACACAAGATTGTTTTGATAATAAAGAGATATCGATGGTTAGACATTCGAAAGAATTTTTCAAATGTACGAGTACTAGATCCTCTAAAATCGATCTTCAAGGTCTGTGTAAGTTTAAAGTATTAACTTTACTAATATGCCGTATACTAATAGTGTATAATTCTTATCAAAATTCGCTACTATAACGCACTTGCTGCGTCCTGATTTTTTAAAATTTTTGACCTTCATAGAAAATTGAATTTTGAGCATTTAAAGTTTTTTCTCAAAAAGAGCTGGAGCACAAGCTTAAAATATGTTTTATAACAATAGAGATATATGTACGAGGGAGGGTCAATAAGTCCGTGACTTTGAGGTTTTTTGACCAAAAAAAATCATTTTATTTCTCAGCATAGTCTCCTTTAAGCTCTATACACTTCGCCCAACGTTTCTTCAATTTTTTATCCCTTCCAAAAAATAAGATTTGTCGATGTCCTCAAAATAGGTATTTGTGAGTAGATTTCATCATTGGAGTCAAATCTCTTCGCGCCAAGCCACTTCTTTAAGTTTGGAAACAAGAAATAGTCACTCGGGGCTTAATCCGGAGAATAGGGAGGATGAGGGAGCAACTCGTAGCCCAATTTATGCAATTTCGCCATGGAGGCTACACATGTGTGCACCCTTGCATTGTTTTGGTGGAAAATAATTTTTTTCTTGGCCAAATGCGGTCGTTTTTTCTTCAAATCATCATTAAATCGGTCCAATAAGTTGGTATAATATTCGCCATTAATTGTTCTTCCCCTTTGAAGGTAATGAATGTGGATGATACAGCGTGTGTCCCAAAGAACGGTCGCCATCACTTTATTGGCTGACAAACCCACATTGGCCTTCTTCGGCGCCGATTCGCACGGAGACACCCACTGTTTTGACTGATGCTTGGTCTCTGGTGTGTTGTGGTGAATCCATGTTTCGTCCACGGTTACGAAACTGCGCAAAAAATCGTCCTTATTGTGGTTGAACAACGGCAAACACTCCTTCGAAGTTGTCACACGGTTGCATTTGTGGTCGATTGTGAGCAAACACGGCACCCACCTTGCGGATAGATTTCTCATACCCAAGTGATCATGCAAAATCGAAACCACTGTGCCCTGTGATTTGCCTATGGCTTCCACAATCTCCCGCACTTTTAATTTCCGATCGGCCAACACCATATCGTGAATTTTGTTCAATTGTTCGGGTGTAGCGACCTTGACTGGGCGTCCAGAACGTTCGGCGTCATTTGTGCTTGTACGACCGCAACGAAATTCAGTAAACCACTTTTTTACCATGGAAATGTATGGTGCAGAGTCCCCATAGTATTTATCAGGCTTAGTCTTGGTTTGAGTGATGGTTTTTTCCGCAAAAAATAATGTTTGATGAGCACACGAAATTCACTTTTTTCTATTTTCGTTATAAATCAAGAGGTTGTCTGCTTTCAATGGCTCTCTAACACAAACTAAATGACGCAGCTTGTTTAAAATTTGACAAGAGTCAACTGACAGATGCTTGTTAACAGGAGCAGTATTGCCCTTCTTGTGAAGAGGCGGGAATTCAAAAATTCACGGTCTTATTGACCCGCCCTTTTATAGTAACACCTTCGAAACATTCTCAAAATAAGCGTGTTTTAGGACCTCTAAACACGATCTTCAAGGTATGTTTAAATTAAAAGTATTAATTTTAGTAATATACCGTACAAACAGTGTACAATTCTTATGAAAATGCACTACTATAACGCAATTGCTGCGTCCCGATTTTTTTTAATATTTAGGATAGACAGGTTTATTATTAGCAACATCTTAAATTTTGTAACAAATGACTAATCTTAAAAGGCAGTTCGCAAATTCCATAGTCTACAATGACGATTTTTAATGCAGGCTAGCTCCATTAGCTTTTACATAAGAACTTATAATCTGCACTTAATATATAATTACAAATAGACTGTACAAAGTGAAAGGCTCTATAGGTTGCATTTATGCATTATAAAATAGCTTAGACTTAGATCATGTCATGATATACAATGCAATTAAATAGAAGCAATATTTCAAATGAGACCGTTCTTACATAGTTCTCCCAGTATGACGCAAACGTATAAGCCTATATGGCATGTAATAAACAACTTATTGCAATATTATTAATACCTTCATACGAGCTATTTCGAAACACTAATAAAAAGATATTATTTGCATAAATTTTATAAGAAGATCAGTAATTAATTTATTCCAGTTATTTGCCGCAGCATCTTCTGAGGTCGTGTGGACATTTTGTTATTTATTTAAATATCACCAAATTGGAATCAGATTCGTACACCTAACCAAGGTAACATTGTATTGGTTTAACTAGGGGCCGAAACATTCATTTGCTTTAGCCTAGGCCGCAAAAGTAACCATTATAAAATTCGGTGCCAATCAGAGCTAATCAATGTGCAAATCATCATCATCGGCGTTACAACCGCGAGTAGGTTTTAGCCTACCTTAGTATTTGCTTTCATTTCTGATGGTTCCTTGCAGATTTCTTCCAATTTTGAACACGTATTTGTGTTAGTTCCTTGTCTACCTCGCCCACGCTTCGTAGTTTAGTTTGACAAAAGTCGTCCACCTGCATCTGGCTTTTTGTTTGCAATTTCTTTAGTTATTAGTCCTTCATTCTATGTATACGTTCCAGCCATTGCAATCTTGAAATATTGGTCTTTTTGGAGGCGGAGTACAGGGATTTTTCAGTTTGTCATACTAAGAAAATGGTTTAGCAACGGCTAAACATTTGACTGCTGAATCGCATCCGACCCACAATTGGTGGATTCCTATTAGCTTTTTAAAAAGCTGGACACAAATCAGCTTTTAGTCTAGCTACTTAAGTATTCAATAGCCACGTTTGGTGAAACGTGGAACAAACCACAAAGTAATCTTGACCAGATAAGTGACCTGAAGCTACACACCAGACCAATCAACATCGGGCATAAAGTCGGAAACTACCCACGGCTAAAACATCAGATTCGCGAGATGATACAAAGCATTTGTAATTGATAACACATTGGAAGATTTGGAAGTAAGCCGGACGTAAATTATTTAAAATTATTGGAGAAAATAATTCCCTAATACTAAAAGCAGATAATCTAATCTAAAGATGAGCATCACCAAGGAATTCCTTGCTACATTTATATGATTTTCAAGAATATTTCAGTAGTTGACTAATCAAGCCGATTAATATATTAACTGTATATTTTGTTGTGTTAAGTGAAATACTGACTGTAGCGCTTGCTGACTGCATTTAGAACAAGACCATTTGCAAGTTAAAAACTAACGGGACGCAGCAAGTGCGTTATGGTAGTGAATTTTTATTAAATGCTTCAAATTTCAATAACTCAATTTTCTATAAACTTAGAAAGTTTAATTTTGGTACGTAGTAAGGTCCTTCCTTAGGCAAGATATCCACCGCATTTCATTAAAATAACTTTGTAATTTTCGGAGAAAAAAAATTTTTCGAAAGAAAATTCAAAATTTGAATAACTCAATTTTCTATAAACTTGGAAAGTTTAATTTTGGTACGTACTAAGGTCTCTTCTAAGGCAATATATCCCTTAAATTTCATTAGAACAGCTTTGTAATTTTCGGAGAAAAAATTTTTTCTTGAAAGAAAACTCAAAATTTTCCCGGAAAACCCCGTCAGATTTTCTTGGCTAACGAACTCATCCAAGCCATTGATAAAAGAAAGGCACTGACCGAGTTTCATTGAAGTCGGTTAATTATTTTTTGAGTTATCAGACGGATACATACATACATATACATATATATATATATATATATATATATATATATATATATATATATATATATATGTATATATATATATATATATATATATATATATGTATATATATATATATATATATATATATATATATATATATATATATATATATATATATATATATATATATATATATATATATATATATGTATATATATATATATATATATATATATATATATATATATATATATGTATATATATATATATATGTATATATATATATATATATATATATATATATATATATATATATATATATATATATAGAAACATATAAAAATTGAAACTCACCCCGGATATGGGTTCTAGGGGTCCTAGTTCGCGCTCATTTGAAAAAATTTTTGCAAAGTCTCATCATCGATACATCTCTATTAGTGAATTTTTAAAAATAAAAATTCACTAAAATGGAATAAAATACACAAAGTTATTTATGTCTAGGTGGGAAGAGAATGTATGTAAAATTAAATCAAATTGTAATAAATTTTGGTTCAGGTCCTGAACTCTTATTTATGTAACTAAACCATTGTAATGAAGAGCGATACAAATATTATGACTGTTCAAGAAGTTTCTTCTTTAAAAATCTGTCGCCAGTGAAAGGAAAGTTTTAAGGCTACCTTGCAACCATAACCCCAAGTTTTCCCTACTTGTTTTGCATATGGATTTTAGAAAGCATATATAGTATATATATATATATATATATATATATATATATATATATATATATATATATATATATATATATATATATATAACATATAGCGTCAATTTTGTGCAGAAACAGTTATATCCGGATAACAATAAACCAGTTTTTCAAGTAGGAGAGAAACCAAACATGACCTCTTATCAAATCAGGAGATTTGTTGCCATAGTAACTTGTTTTCTTCTTCTTTAAAAGGCCAAAAGTTACACTGGGTTTATGAAAGGTGGTGAGACTTTAAGGAAAAAGTAAACTTTTTTCCATTGGTCGTTGCGCTGGATTAAGCTCATGTTTAAAAACTAACCTGTTCACAACACAAGATGTCGAATTATAAAAAAGTCTGGACGCAGCAAGTGCGTTATGGTAGTGAATTTTCATTAAAATCTTTTTAAAAACAAATATGTGTTTTGTTTTAAAGAAAGTAGGCATCAAATTTCGTTACCAGTATGACCTATATAGTAGAAACAATGTATCTTATATCATCAAAATAACTGTATTGTTTGAAAATGTTCAAAAATTTTTCGAAAATAAACTTAAAATGTTCCCCGAAAAACTAGTTTCCTTGCCAACGAACCTTATAGATTAATAGGAAATTGAGCTATTCAAATTTGAAGCATTTTATAAAAATTCGCTACCATAACGCACTTGCTGCGTCCCGAATTTCTTTTCTTACAAACATGCATTGTAATTTCGTGGTCGAAATTCGATACATTAAAGGTCAGCTCAGCACTGATACGGACCGGGGAATTCAACTATCTAATTAAAACAAAGCATTGCTTAATCTATATGCACTAAGCAGATTTTAATGAAAATTCGCTACCATAACGCCCTTGCGAAGTGCGTTATGGTTTTCTATTAAAAAGTGTCAATTACAAAAATCCTAAAATAATATGTAGCCCTGTAAGTAAGTTTGAGAGGGCCAAAAATAAAAATAGGTATAAGAGCAATATCATATTATTAATTATAGGTTATTAAATCGATCAGTTTAAAGATGACAATATTTTTCTAAAAAATTGTCAAGTATACATTACAAGCAGTATGATCTTTAAGTCTATTCACTATATAGCGGCAGCAAAACCTTCTGGACTCTTGCTAAATCTATTGGGAATAATTTCTGCAAGAGCACGATCCCACCTCTTGTCTCAGGGGATGAAATTGTTTCTACCGCCCTGGGCAAGGCTGAACTTTTTGCCTCGTTGTTCGCCGGCAATTCTACTCTCAACCCACCTCCAAATGTTCAACCACCAACAGTCCCCAATGTCGCGCATAAAATGACGGATATCATTTTCAAAACTAAAAAGGTACGAACGATGCTCTCTTCTCTTAATACCAGCAAAGCCTCTGGCCTTGACGAGATCCCAGCAATTGTTCTCAAAAAATGCGCACCAGAACTTGCTCCTGTCCTGACTCGTCTGTTTCAGACATCTTACAATAGAGGCATATTCCCTAGTAACTGGAAAACTGCTCGAGTACAACCCGTCACCAAGAAAGGATCCAAAGCGCTTGCTAGCAACTACAGGCCTATTTCTCTCCTTTTAGTCGTATCTAAAGTGATGGAAAAGTATATAAAATTTCTTGAAAAACACAGTCTAATCCATGACAGGCAGTATGGATTCCGTCAGCGCAAATCAACTGCCGACCTTCTTTCCTTTGTCACCCATTCTTGAAACTAGTCTATGGAACTACACGGTGAATCCCAGATTGTCGCTCTAGACATATCCAAAGCATTCGGCCAGGCCTGGCACGCAGCGCTGCTTAATAAACTACCGGCCCATAGGCCATAGCCTACCACCAAAACTCTGTACGTGGACAGCAAATATCCTCTCCAATAGGAGCATTTCTCTTATCGTGGATGGCCATTCCTCTAAACTGTATCCAATTAATGCAGGAGTTCCTCAAGGTTCAGCTTTAGCCCCTACTTTGCTTCTTCTCCACACCTATGACCTCCTCTATAGCACATCCAACCCAGTTCACAGTTACGCGGACGACAGCACCCCCCACTAAAATATACAATACTCTAAGCCTGACTCTTTAGCCCAGTTAGATGAGGATCGCAGACTCATGGAGGTTCTATCTCCGTGGATCTCCAAAAAATATTAGACTGGGGAAGTAGAAATCTTGTACAATTCAACCCCACCAAATCACAGTCTTGCTTTCTTTCTCATAAGAGATACACCAGCCCTAGACCCATCACAATAAACAAGCAAGTTATTCAAAGTAATGAGTCCTTTTCACTTGTTGGCATTTCTGTGGATCGAAATCTCAATTGGCACCAACATGTCACATAAATTGCAAAAGCGGCTGCTAAGAAATTAGGTATCCTCTTTCGGGCTCGCAAATACTTTTCACTAGCTAATCTCTATACCTTATATACTTCACAAATAAGACCAAACCTCGAATACTGCTCCCACATCTGGGGTGCTGCTGTCGTCAGAAGAGAGCTATACGTCTCATCGGTGACCCTACCCTCACCCAAGGGCTGCCATCCCTTGCCCACCGACGTGCCGTTGGTGACCTCTCTCTCTTTTATAGATATCTGCACGGGCACTGATCAGAGGAGCTTTCATCCATAGTTCCTCCACGTGCTGCCCCCAACAGATCTACCAGGGGAACAGAGCGAATGCACCATTTTACTGTCCAGGTCACCAGACATAGAACATCTTGTTATGCCAGCTCTTTTGTCCCGAGGACTTCCAAGTTGTGGAATTCCTTGCCGGCACACGTTTTTCCTTCTCCCCCGAACCTCCCAACCTTCAAGTCCAGAATTAAGAAGTTGCCTCTTTCCTCCTTGTCGACACCCACGATACGATAGTATTTAGGCTGTAAGCCCTCGTGGTGTGTTGTTGAAATTAAAAAAAATATATATATTTAAAGATACAAAAATTAGGTCTTTGTTTTGCTTTTTACGTTTTCTGTGGTTGTTTTTATTAGAGTCAAAATATCATTAGACATTTGGCTTTTTCTGTGTTTGTGGGTATTATCGTTAAGAGCTTCCAGTCAAAAACTAATCTCAACGAGAAATTTCGAAGAAATCTATTATAGTTGTCATCATACTTTGAGTTACGTCCTTATACATCACAATGTGAAGTAATGGATCTGCGGAGATCACTAATAATAACCAAATTAACCATAACGCAATTTTGAAGCTGAAGATTGTTTCTTTAGAACAGGATGAGAATGTATTAAACTCATTTACATTTTTGTCTTGTGTAAATTTGGTTTTTGAAGAATTCTTGTGAGTCTGATTATGCTAACGCGCCTTCACTCCTTTCAGGATAAAGATGAAATGATATGTGTATATAAGGTTACAAGTGTGATAATGATTATACATATAATAATAATTAGGTGTGGTCCACTTTATTAAGTACCTTGCCACTTAAAACCTTTGTTAATGCAAGTGGCTTCCTCTCAGGATATACACTTCATTAAGTAAACTAATGTTAATAATATTAGTATGTTTACTGCGCTAATGTCAGCAATACTTGCGTATGAGAAAATTGTAAACGGGAACCTTAACTGTGCATTGTACTTGAATAAATGTTGGTATGAATGTTGAGCAAATAAGTCAGGTATTACTTCGTGCAATACGGAACGCAATAATCATAGGTATGAAAGACAGAAATGCTTTTAACCAGTGACGGCACAAATAAACACATTTTAAAATGTTACTGCCACTTTTTTAACCGCATATGTATAAGTTATCTGTGCCACCAAAATACAGATCATTTTTCCACAAAGTTCAATTGTTTATGGTTAAGACGTGATCATCATTTCACCCGCCAGGCTGATCTAAATCATGATAAGTACACTTGGAGAACCCACATCACCACAACACATTTTAAAAGACCTGACGATCGTTTGACTAACCAAGTTAGCGTCATCAGAGGATGAAACATCCTAAATACTTAAAAAACTAACATCAACTTATATACCGGATCTTAGGTAAAGAGATCGAACTGAGATGGGAAATTAGTCGCAGGCAAATTCCACAGTGTATTGTATTTTTATCGCCGGACAAGGTCTTTGCGCTGTCACTGCTACTTTATCTAAAAAGTGTCCATCTGTAATAGTTTTGAGAAGGTTCAACGACAGCTAAATTAACATCGATTCCTTTGGCGGCATTAACTGTATACTTATGTTATCTTTAAAACGTGCAGAAAACATGCGAATTTTATTTAACAAAGCAATCGATCAGGTGACTCGTAATTGACGGTGGTGAAGCGTTCATACATTTTTTGTTGTAACTATATTTCGCAATATATACGCTTTTGAACCCGTTTAGCTGTCCTGGATTTCTAACATTTTTTATTAATTTCAGATTATCTTTATCAACGTGATGATTATTATCCCAAATATGTCGGGCGACGGAAGACTTATCTACAGTACCGTAACGTAATTGGGATAACTGTTCTTTGAATCTAATTCCAATCGATCTTTTTGTTTGCCCGACGTATTTAAGATTACAATCTCTACAACTTATTTCATAAATTCCCGACATTTTGTCCACGCTATCCTTGTCTTTTGGGTTACCTAGCAAGTTTTTTAAGGTATTTGTTGTTGAAAATATTAGCTGTAAGTTGACATTTTAAAATATGCTGTCTAGACCCCTCGTGATTCTAGGTTCAAATGGTAAGCAAACAAAGTTTTTTTCCGATTTTTCTCTTCTGAACGTCGTTGAATCCGTCAACATTTTCTTTGTTTTCTGTTGGTTGATTAATTTTTTCACTAGGCAAGCAGTGTATCCGTTATATTCGGCCACGTTCTTAATATAATTTAATTCTTTGGTATATCTACTTTTGTTTAAAGGAAAATTAATTAACCGATTTACTAAAAAATTCAGACTGGCCATTTTTTTTGCGTATGTATTATGTGAGTCGTTCGGGATGTAGCTTAGAGTAGTGGTTTCCTTTCTATAGACATCGATTTCTAAAGTGTCATTATTCTTGATAACTAGTACATCTAGAAAGGGTAATTTATTATTCATTTCTAATTCGTGGGTAAATTTTATAGAATCAAATTTATTGTTTAATTTGGCAATAAAATCTTCTATTCTGCAACTGTTTGTGTTAAACACCGCGAAAATATCATCCACGTAACGACACCACACTCTAGGAAAATAACTTCAGGAGCATATCTGTTGAGGAGCATATCTGTTGGTGTGGATGGCCATTCCTCTAAACTGTATCCAATTAATGCAGGAGTTGAACCTTCTCAAAACTATTACAGATAGACACTTTTTAGATAGAGCCTCGGTGGTTCAGGGGTAAGAACGTGTGCCTCTGAACCAAAGGATACTGGGTTCGATCGCAGGGTTCTCCTTTTACTTTTTCAGTACAAACTGTAATACTAACATCAGCCGAGGTTCTGGCAATGTATCTGAGCAAGTTCAATGTCTGCACGTTCCGCCCTTCGGAGGGGGCGTAAAGCCATTGGTCCCGTGTCCATTCGATGTTGGGAACGTTAAAGATCCCTACCCTCCTTACAGAAAGGCAGGGGTTCGGCAAAATTTCCAGGATAGTGAGGTTAAACTGCTCCCTGGCGTCGGTGATTGGCCATAGTCGCGAAAATAGACCGACGTTAAAGAAACAAAACACACACACACTTTTTAGATAAAGTAGCAGAGACAGTGCAAAGACCTTGTCCGGCGATAAAAATACAATACACTGTGGAATTTACCTGCGACTAGTTTCCCATCTCAGTTCGATATCTTTACCTAAGATCCGGTATATAAGTTAAAGTTTTTTAAGTATTTAGAATGTTTCATCCTCTGATGACGCTAACTTGGTTAGTAAAACGATCGTCAGGTCTTTTAGTTGTGGTGATTTGGGTTCTTATCAGTGCTTATCACAGGTTCCAATCTTCACTTAGTTGATCTAAATCAGATTAAAAATTAACAGCTAAAAGTAACCAGCAAACAAAAATTCGCTTCGACAAAAATGACCACAGAATGCGCCCACTATATATTTGAAATTATCGTATTAGGCTATCGAATATTTCGCACTCAATCAATTAGGCCATTTACATAACTACACCTTAATTTAATTGTTCCTGGCAAAAACGAGAAATTACAAAAAATTATGCTTGCAAATTTTGGGGCAA
Organism: Tillus elongatus; assembly: GCA_964006375.1. Taxonomy (NCBI): domain Eukaryota; kingdom Metazoa; phylum Arthropoda; class Insecta; order Coleoptera; family Cleridae; genus Tillus; species Tillus elongatus. The sequence continues at coordinate 30,998,732 of OZ023266.1, read as the reverse complement.
AAATCGCAGCATCGGAACTCGCGCAATGAGTGCAAGCAGATAATCGACCAACCTCAGAAAATTTTTCAGCAACCAAAAAGAGATAGTCATCTTTCGTCCAAACAATACCCGACGTTTCTTACCTATGGTGCAAAAAGGTCGCAACTTCACCACCACATTCTTTCCTTCAATGACTTTAAATTAATAATCTGCCATCAGAAGAAATAGCTGACTTATTTGCCGAGGTATTCGCTTCTAATGCTACGCTTGATACACACGAAAAGAGCCCACTAACTATTCGAGATATAAAGTCAAAAATGAAAGACATATTTTTCAAATATCGTACCTACTGCTAAGCGCATTTTGAAAAATCTAGGCATCATGACCCGACGGAATGCTAGAATAGTTCTTAAAATGTATGATCTCGAACTCAGTCCAATTTTGTGTGGATTTTTTTCGATTTTATATGCAGTATGAGTCGGTTTCCCTAATAAGCAAAAATGATGATGGCTCCTTCTTGTACAAAAGATTACGGAGGTAAAATACACCTCCATTCGGATCTCCGGGAGAGGGGTGTACAGGGGGCGCCAGCATCAAAATTTAACATATCCTTCTCGAATATATGTGGCCTAAACTCTAACCTGAATTCCGTCCACCATTTCCTCCAGGCTAATAGGCCCAAACTCCTCTTCCTCACCAAAACTCAAATCAGTGCCAAAACAGCCACTAATCACCTTAATTTCACGGGATATGAGCTCCTTACTTCCTTTAGATTGCATGGAGGCGTGTGCGCATAGGTCCGTAGCAATCTACCCTGCACCAGACTCCCCAATTTAGAAGCTGGAAGAAAAGACATACTATGGATGAAACTCTCTCTTAGGGCTGCAACTAAATTCATCTGTTTCATTTACCGATCACCTTCTGACAACAACTTTGTCCAGCTCTTGGACTACATTTCTGAAAAAACCGACCATCTGATTTCTGAATATCCTTCCTTTGAGGTCACTATTCTTGGTGTCCATAATAAGGAATGGGTAGGACACTCAAAAACCGATTCACAGGGAAGAGCAGCGGAGGCCTTTGCAGTCAGCAATTCTTTAGCCAATATGGTTCAGCAACATACTTACTTTCCTCGCATGCCAACACACAGCTCAAATCCCTTGGATCTCCTTCTTACTACAAATCCTGACTGATATAATATATCAGTCACCGCCCCCCTTGGTCGCTCAGACCACGGCATGGTCACTGCTTCCTGCGCAATGCAACCCGAGGTCACACAGTCATCACACCCACGTATCGTTTGTCACTACAACTCCGCGAACTGGGACGAAATGCGAGATTACTTTTCCTCATTTCCATGGACGTTTGTCTGCTTCTCTCATCCTGACCCCTCTGATATCTCACAAAACGTCACCGAAATTATCCAAGCTGGCATGGAGTTATTTATTCCACGTACACAGAAAACCTCTGCAGCCACTCAAAAGCCCTGGTTCTCTAAATCCTGTGACAAGGCCAGACTTGAAAAGGTCAAAGCTCACAAAACGCTTCTACACAATCCCAGTCAAGAAAACCGTCAAGCATTTAACGACGCAAGAAACCGCTATGTCCGCATTCTTTCTGGGGCAAAAAAACTCGTTTAATAACCACATCAATAACAAAGTCCTCTCAAGCTCCAACGGCAGCAAACCTTTCTGGACTCTTGCTAAATCTATTGGGAATAATTTCTGCAAGAGCACGTTCCCACCTCTTGTCTCAGGGGATGAAATTGTTTCTACCGCCCTGGACAAGGCTGTACTTTTTGCATCGTTGTTCGCCGGCAATTCTACTCTCAATCCACCTTCAAATGTTCAACCACCAACAGTCCCCAATGTCTCGCATAAAATGACGGATATCATTTTCAAACTAAAAAGGTACGAAAGATGCTCTCTTCTCTTAATACCAGGAAAGCCTCTGGCCTTGACGAGATCCCAGCAATTGTTCTCAAAAAATGCGCACCAGAACTTTCTCCTGTCCTGACTCGTCTGTTTCAGACATCTTACAATAGAGGCATATTCCCGAGTAACTGGAAAACTGCTCGAGTACAACCCGTCCCCAAGAAAGGATTCAAAGCGTTTCCTGGCAACTACAGGCCTATTTATCTCCTTTCAGTCGTCTCTAAACTAATGGAAAAATATATAAACACAGAATTACTAAAATTTCTTGAAAAACACAGTCTAATCCACGACAGGCAGTATGGATTCCGTCAGCGCAGATCAACTGCCCACCTCCTTTTCTTTGTCACTCATTCTTGGAACAAGCCTGTGGAACTACACGGTGAATCCCAGATTGTCGCTCTAGACATATCCAACGCATTCGACCAGGTCTGGCACGCAGCGCTGCTTAATAAACTTTCAGCCTATGGCCTACCACCAAAACTATGTACATGGACAGCAAATTTCCTCTCCAACCGGAGCATTTCTGTTGTCGTGGATGGCCATTCCTCTAACCTGTATCCAATTAATGCAGGAGTTCCTCAAGGTCCAGCTTTAGCCCGTACTTTGTTTCTTCTCCACATCAATGGCATCCTCTCTAGCACTTCCAACCCAGTTCACAGTTACGCGGACGACAGCACCCTCCACTCAAATATACAATATTCTATGCCCGTCTCTTTAGCCCAATTAGATGAGGATCGCATTTCCTTCTTGTCGAGACCCACGGTACGATAGTATTTAGGATGTAAGCTCTCGTGATGTGTTGTTGAAATAAAAAATAAAAAAAGTTGGGGATATTTACATCTTCATGGATAGCAGTTAGAGTTCTGCCTCTACATAAAATGGAAGTCCGATGTGGACATCTTCCATTTGACAAGCACCGCATTGACATATTATTAGACAACTTGTAAACAATTTGTTGTAAATGACTTGTTGAAAACAATTTGCTGTAGACAACTTGTTGTTGACAACTTGTCGACAACTAGTTGTTGTAGACCTTTCTGTTGTAGACAAACTTGTTGTAGACCTCTATATTGTAAACAAAACTCGTTGGTTACGTATCGTGTTCTACTTATGAGATAAGGCTCAAAGTATACTGGCGAAGTTGGCAAAGTCACTAGATTCAGTGCTACCAATCTATCAAAATTCGCTGGAAAAGTCACTAAAAACGCCTGGGCTAAGTGTCTCAATACCTACTATTAACTATTAAAATGCAAATATCTTAGAAATGATTGCGCTTAACGATTGTCACTAACTGTATCATATAGAAATTACTACTTTATCGATTTAAAATATCAACTTTAGGTAAAAACAGCGCTCCCTACAATTATGTCAAAATGGAACAACAGATTATTATTTCTAGACTGAAAAAATCTTTTATACGGAATTTCATTCCTGTGTTATGAAATTTAAATAACCGATAACTCAAAAAATCATGGGCCGATTTTGATAAAATTTGGCACGTACCTTCCTTTTGTAAGTGGCTTGGATAAGTTCGTTAACCAGGAAAATCGGACGAGGTTTTCCGGAAAAATTTTGAGTTTTCATTCAAAAAAAAAATTTATCTCAAAAAAATAAAAATGCTATTATAACCAAATTTGGTAGGTAGGTTTACGATATAAAAAGTAAACACATACACCAAAATTTAGATTTCTATGTTACAAGAAAAAAAAAGTTATAATACAATATTTGATGCCAGATCATTTCTATGAAAATTCACTACCATAACGCACTTGCTGCCAGACTTTTTTTATATATTTGCTGGCTGATAGGTTTGATCAGTGGTAAATTCTTTTTCAGTAAGAGTATGTTACGGTCGACTTTTCAGCTACCGTATCATTTTGAAAAACGCACACGAGCAGCCTGGAGACGTCTTTTAAGCTTAATTTTGCTAGTTAAAACAAACATTTTCAATAAAAGTTGCTTCTGTTCGTGTTAGTAACACCTCTGACGCTGGTGGATCCAACCTACAGCAACCGATGAAACGTATTCCTTGGACATTCAGCTATATAGTTTCTTAGTCCTGTTTAACAATGCACAAATTCCTCTGAGGATGACCAAGTAACAGGTTGAAACGCGTCGGGACAAGGAATAAACTTTTTTTTGGCAAGAAAATGCCTTTTTATTCAACTCACCCATACATTTCCTTCAAGAATTTCTTTTTAGTATACGCTATCTATTTGATAATTATTACAATTCGATATTGATTGCCTTTACCTGAAACATCTTTCTATTGCTGTTGGACGTTTGTGTGTTTAATAAAGATGATTGTTGAGTTTTATTATTGATATTATTGAAAATTGTTACCGACCTTCATTTTCCCATAAACTTTGCAACACAATATCTCTTTATCTAGATATCTGAATTAACTAATACCGAAGCAACAAAGATTTTGCACTTGAAGTCTTAAAAATATGAGATTATGGGCAAAAATCACCCCCAAACAAAGTAAGGACAATTGTGCATTTCTATTATTTTAATTTGGCTTTAACATCTTTGAACATACAATTTAATATCATCCACTAGGGGATCACTTATAATCACCTACTTCTAGATCTTTTAACGTCAAATTTCAGGTTTTTAATTCATTATAACAATTATTGGGATTTCACTCGGATCTGATAAACTCGGGAAATTACATATAAATGGAGGGTTAACTGTTGCAAAAACCTGCCTCACAGGGTCCAGAGTTCAGGCTATTTTCACCATACTTGATACATTTCATATCATCGTGATAAAAATAAATAACAGATATTATTCTGGAAGCCATCTCCTGGTTTATGTTGATCAAGTTTTATATAACTAACAGAAAACACACAAACGACTAATATAAACTAAACAGTAAGCAAGTGTGATGATCAAACCAAGTTTATGAATGTTAACGCCCTCTAAATGTCTTTTTTTTTCAACAGCACACCACGAGGGCTTACAGCTTAAATACTATCGTACCGTGGGTGTCGACAAGGAGGAAAGAGGAAACTTGTTAATTCTGGTCTTGAAGGTTTGGAGCTTCGGGGGAGAAGGAAAAACATGTGCCGGCAAGGAATTCCACAACATGGAAGTCCTCGGGACAAAAGAGCGGGCATAACATGATGTTCTATGTCTGGTGACCTGGACAGTAAAAGGGTGCATTCGCTCTGTTCCCCTAGTAGATCTGTTGGGGACAGCAATGCCCGTGCAGATATCTGTAAAAGAGAGAGAGGTCACCAACGGCACGTCGGTGGGCAAGGGATGAGAGCCTTTGCGTGAGGTTAGGGTCACCGATGAGACGTGTAGCTCTCTTCTGAATGGAGTCCAGGATAGCGACTGTAGAAGCGGCAGCAGCACCCCAGATGTGGGAGCAGTATTCGAGTTTGGTCTTATTTGTGAAGTATATAAAGTATAGAGATTAGCCGGTGAAAAGTATTTGCGAGCCCGGAAGAGGACACCTAATTTCTTAGCAGCCGCTTCTGCAGTTGATGTGACATGTTGGTGCCAATTGAGATTGAGAACCTTGAGAGTCTGCGAACGTCTTCTCTACTTTTTAAGTATGTGTATACCCAATGCTAATTCAGGGCTCCCCCAATTATATATATATATATATATATATATATATATATATATATATATATATATATATATATATATATATATATATATGCGCGCGTGTGTGTAATATAAAAATGAAAACGGATAAATTTAGTGCTGCGTTCTATATTATCTGAAAAAAAAAACAACAATATATGCGACGAATTGGAATGTAACTTCAGCCGCATTAAACTGACGTAGAGAAACTTTTTAATTGCGAATGACTTTGTTTTAAGTGTGTAGTTGGACTTGTATAACGTTACTCACCACGTGACGTCACAGGAGGGGGTGGGGCATATGCGCAATATCATATCTCCTGTAAGTCTATATCATGGTTGGGATTTCTACCATAATCATTGACGTACGTCATCCGGTCGAACTTGATTAATATGAATTTTCGATATGTCGTAATAAAATACGCTATTTATTTATAATTCTAAAATTGGAAATTGCTGGGACATAAAATTTTTCGATCTCGGGCGTTTCAATGCTAAGAATTGCCTAATTCAAACTCTACAGGCGATAAACCTATACCACATCATAAGAAGACTGATTATGCTGTGCCTATATCTCTCATGTAACAGCAATAATAATAAATTTTAACTTAGAACCGGCGGGAAAGAAATTTCCCAACCTTACTAATGTGGTCCGTTAAGTTACTAAAGCAAATATTTCTTTCGAAATAGATTATTCCAACCTCTAACGAATTTAACTTTCTCTACACGACGAGTCGACACTGACGTTTATTATTACTATTATTATTATGGCAAACATAGTTGAATAATAGCGAAGTCTACATTTTTCCAACTAGTACAACCTGAACGTTTCTTGCTTTCATAGAAGGTCGCCGCATTCTTTAGACAGAAAGAAAACATTCGAAACATCATGTTGCTTTACGGATTCTGTTATTAGATCCAAGCTTGACATTGTGGTTGCGTTCTTCAGAATAGGGCATTCAACTCTAGCCTGACTTTTAACATTGAGGACTGCAATCTGTTGCAGATGCAAGAAGCGAGTTTTGGAATTATTACTATTCGAAAGTCATTAAGTGAAATTATAATGTCTGCCAGACGGAGCATGCAAATTTAGTTGGAAGGTAATTGGATGATGAAAGGAGTTGATCTGAACCACAAAGAGTTGAAGATATTAGTGGTTTTGACTCTAAATTGGACTTGCAACCAGGTTGAGTGCTACTTTGATTTAATTTTTCAGCAGCTGGATCTAATGTAAACAGAAAGTATGCTTCACTATTTTTGGTAAATTTTCTTTAAAAAAATTCACTAATGCTCCTCACGACTTATGAAAAAATTTCTACAAATGAGCGCTAATTAGGCCCACTAGAACACATATGCGGGTCAGTTTATATGTTATATATATATATATATATATATATATATATATATATATATATATATATATATATATATATATATATATATATATATATATATATATATATATATATATATATGTCTATATACAGGCTGGCGCATTGAAAACGAAACAGACCGATTTGCGTCCAGAGAATTTTTTTTAAGAAACGCTGAAACATGTCAATTTTAATATTGAGCGGGACATGTTTTGACATAAAACTCAACTGTGTCACATCAACACTTTAAGGGTGGTGATAACAATCCTTATATTTTAAATATGGAACATGGGTCGAGTGTTACATCATTTGAAAGCTCTTTCTTTTCTGAATTCAGCACACTAATTTTTTTGGAAGTTTTATCAACTCGTTTAAAAATTATTCACAGTTGGAGTTGCAAGAACGTATTTCATTCATTGTGATAAGAAATGCACTAATTAGTCAATTTTTTGTTAAAAAAACTAAAAACAAAACCAAACGTTCAAAAATGTTTATTCAGTTAAGTAAGTGTTCAAAGTGTTGACCACCAGCTTCCATACAAAAGTACAAATCTTGTTCAAAACGAGCTCTGGCATTCTGGAGCCTTTGTGGAGTTAATAGACGGCATTCTTCAACAATGCGTCGTCGTAATTCTTCCAGAGACTCCGGTGCTGTTGCGTAAATTCTACTCTTTAAATGGCCCCATAGAAAGAAGTCTAAAGGAGTTAAATCTGGTGATCTAGGGGGCCACTCAATAGCACCTTTACGTCCAATCCTTGTCCTGGAAACTCTCTGTTCAAAAGCTTCCTAACATGTTGTGAAAAATGCGGAGGAGCTCCATCTTGTTGAAATACTAATTGATTTTCTTGATAGCGATCATCATTTTCAACAATGTCAATTAGTAGAGGGTAAACGATACCTTCTAGTAACTCCAAATACGTTTTGCCACTCAAATTGCCATCAAGAAAAAGTGGTCCGATTACACGGTCTCCAAAAATGCCAATCCAGACATTCAATTTCTGTAGAGTTTGAGTGTGGACTTTGTGAAAATTTCTTGGATTATTATCTGCCCAATATCGACAATTATGACGATTGACTGTAGAGTTTAATAAAAACGTACACTCGTCTGAAAAACAGATATTGAACAGAATGTTCCCGTTATCAGCTAGCTATTCGTGCAGTCATAACTTCACAAAACTCCAGCCTCCGATCAAAATCATCTTCATTCAGTTGTTGTACAAGATGAATTTTATACGGGTAAAATTTATGATGCTTCAATATTCGCTGAATAGTTCTTCTTTTGACGTTTGAAACAGTGGCCAATTTTCTCGTGCTCAAAGTTGGGTCTGCAGCAATTTGTCCTAAAACTTCAATCTCAGTAGTCTCATTTCTAACCAGAAATTCACGTTCAGGATCCCGTTTTTTTGTTGGCTACTGAACCACTTTGTCGAAACTTTGCAACTAACTCCAAAATGTATTTTCTGTTAACATGTCTGTTCGGATGTCGTTCATTAAACAAATTTGCGGTACGGTTGGCACACTCATCGTTTTTGAAAAAAACGAGTAATTATTTCAACTCTTTCTTCTGCAGAATACACCATTGTGAAATTAATTTTCGGTAGTACTATCAAGTATCAAACCGACCGATAAACTGAAATAATAAACCACATTTCTCTCATTCCGATAAGAAATGTTCTGATAGTCAATTTTTTTTACAAACCAACAAACCATTGACTATCAGCACATTTCTTATTAGAATGAGTGAAATGCGTTTTTGCATCTTCAACTGTGAATAATTTTTAAACCAGTTGATAAAACTTCCAAAAAAATTAGTGTGCTGAATTCAGAAAAGAAATATCTTTCAAATGATGTAATACTCGACCCATGTCCCCTATTTAAAATATAAGGGTTGTTATCACCACCCTTAAGGGGTTGATGTGATAAAGTTCAGTTTTATGTCAAAACATGTCTCCCTCAATATTAAAATTATATATATATATATATATATATATATATATATATATATATATATATATATATATATATATATATATATATATATATATATATACATATACCACACCGATTACTCAAAAAATAATAGGCCGCCGATTTTGATCGAATTTGGTGAGGTTTTCCCAGGTTTTCCCGGAAAATTTTGCGTTTTCTTTCCGAAAATTTGTATATCTCCGCAAATAACAAAGTTAGGGCAACTAAATTTGGTACGCGTATTTCAATCATAAAAAGTAAACTACCAAAATTTACGTCTGTAAGTTAAAAGACAACACTGTTATAGGCATTTAAAGAAGAAAAAATTGGGTTTTCCTTAAAACTTCAAGGTCGTGATTTGAAACGTCAAAATTTGCAACTTTTAGGCAAAAAAACTAAAACGAATACGAGCTATGTAGAGAAAATGTCGCAAGAAGTGTGTTTAACAGGTCTTTAACTTTCAGCTTCAAGCGTCATTGTCCTTCATTTTACTAAAATATTTCCAGAAAATTCATTTCAAATAGGCCCTCTCTCTGATGCTTTTGCAGTAGTTTTAGTTGTAGGGTTTATGGTTTAATTGTGTATAGCTTTTAGCACATTTTCCTAGAAGAAATTCGCTAATGAGGAGTCCTCTACTTTTCAATGTTATTAAGATTTTTTCAAATGATTGCGAACTAGGTTCCCTAGGACCCATATCCGGGGTTAGTTTCACTTTTTATCTGTTTAATTATAGGGTATCTTGAGCTGCATCTTATAAAATTATTTTGACAATCACAGGTGGCCCATAAGTTGTTGGTAATACAATTTATTTCGAACATCCCTTATATTATTGCATTTTTGCATTTTGTATCGAAATATAATGCGTTGCTATTGCTATTAATCCAAGGTTCACTGGCTCCGAAACATTTTAAGTTTACTTTCGGCAAATTTGTGTACATTTTCAAACAATAAAGTTATTTTGATAAAATATGGTACATTGCTTCTGCTAATTAGGTCATACCTGTAACCAAATTTGAGGACTGCTTGCGTTTAAAAAGACATATTTGCTATTAAAAACATTTATATGAAAATTCACTTCCATTTATTGCCAGGTTATAGTAATCTGTTGCCTATCTTAGCACGTTAATGTTAAAATTTCTAAGGGTCTTTCCCGGTTTATGACATAGCAATAATAATAATAATAATAATAATAATAATAATAATAATAATAATAATAATAATAATAATAATAATAATAATAATAATAATGATAATAATAATAATAATAACAACAATAACAATAATAATAATATCAATATCAAAAGCAATGGCAGGGAGCAAATGAGGCAAATCATCTGCTGTATATGGATGATCTTAAACTGATGACATCCACAAAGAATTACTTGGAACAACTCCTTAAAATCGTGGGTGGGTTTTCCAGAGATAGCGACATGCAGTTTGGGCTTGAAAAATATCGCACCTTATGTGTAGTCAGAGGAAAAATACAACCATGTGTATATGAAATGCAGAACGGCCAGCAAATTGCCTCGATTGATGTAAAAGAGTGTTACAAATACCTGGGAATACAGCCAGCGAAGAAAATAAACCACTCGGTAATAAAGAACGATCTGACAAATGAGTTTACGAAACGGGTAAAGCAGGTGGTGCGATCACATCTTAACAGCAAGAACCTGACTAAAGCTCTGAATACATATGCATGTTCTGCACTTAGCTACTAATTTGGGATTGTGAACTGGAGTAAAACGGACATTGAAAATCTACAACGGAAGGTGCGAACACTCCTAACAAAATCCAAAAAGCATCACCCTCGTAGTGCTATCGAGCGAGTAACCCTATCCAGACACCAAGGTGGAAGAGGAGTGTTGGTATTGGTAAACAGCTGGAGCATCAGATAGTGAACCTGCGTACATATTTCCATCAGCAGGCGCTTACTTCTGAATTACACCGTGCCATATACAAGGCATGATTCAACACCACTACAATTAAAAGAAAGTGAAATACAAAGTTACTATCAGACTGATCAGGATAAGCTGCAATATTGGATGCAGAAGCCTCTTCATGGGCGACATCTGAATGAGACCTCGCAGACACATGTCGACAAATTGGCGTCGAACTACTGGTTGGTGTCCGGACAGATGTTTCCAGAGACAGGGGGGTTTTGCTGGCCATACAAGATCAGGTCATCCCAACAAGAAACTACCTGAAGTATATAGTTGGAGATCATTCGGTCCAAGATAACAAATGTAGATCTGAGTGTGAGTCATCAGAAACTATCCAGCACGTCACCGGATGATGTCAAGTGTTTGCTGCAACAATGTATAAAGTGAGGCACGACGCAGTTGCTAAAATACTTCATCAAGAACTGGCTCTGAAACTGGGACTTTTAAATCTTAGTAAGGTGCCCTACTATAGATACACTACTCAGTCTGTTCTAGAGAACTCAGGATACACGTTGTACTGTGATCGGACCGCGCTCGCAGATCAACGAGTTGCCCACAACAGGCCAGATATAATTATTGTGGATAACTCCTGGAACCAAGTCACGCTGATGGATGTGGCCATTCCAAATACTAATAATCTAGAGATAAAGTACAACGAAAATATCATTAAGTACAGAGACCTCGAGATACAAGTAAAGAGACAGTGGAGGGCAGATAGTGTCCGAATGATTCCAATAGTCATGTCGTCAACTGGTGTGGCTCCTAAGAACCTTCGAGAGAACGTTAAGAGACTAGGCCTTGGAGAGCATCTTTATAAAGTTATGCAGAAGGCGGTAATACTTGCAACTGCCTACGCCGTGCGGAGATTCCTTTGAAATGAGGATGTGTCACGTTGACGTTCAGGGCCCCATAACTTGGAAAGGGCTCCGTCTGAGCTCAGTCCCTTGGGTATCTGAGATACCTGGGATGAGTGGATGCTGCCCTTTGAGGGAGTGTGAAAGCCCTCCAGGCCAAAGGCGATAATAATAATAATAATAATAATAATAGTAATAATAATAATAAAACTGATTTTATTTATTAACCAAAAGATCTATTACAAGGATCAAGAGTGGCGCTATTAGAATACAATAATGTCAATTATACAAAAAAAGCAACTCAATAGACAAAAAAAGGCAATAATCGTTATGAAAAACCCTTACAATCTATAAGAATTACTCCCAAAATAATAACTACAAAAACAACTTATATCTTGATCTAAACTAAAATAATTTTGAAAAAATAACAAAATTTTTCATTTATTACAATAGCTTAAATGTCCTGTTTTCTTGGTTACTTTAGAGCCTCGGTGATTATGTGGCAAGAACGTGTGCCTCTGAACCGAAGGGTACTGGGTTCGATCACAGGGTACCCTTTCACTTTTTCAGTACATACTGTACAATTAACATCAACCAACGTTGTGGCATTGTATTTGAGCAAGTTGAATATCTGCACGTTCCGCCCTTCGGAGGGGATGTAAAGCCGTGGGTCCCGTGTTCATGAAATATTGGGCACGTTAAAGATCGCTACCCTCCTTACAGAAAGGCAGGGGTTCGGCAAAATTTCCAGGATATTGAGGTGAAACTGCTCCCTGGCGTCGGTGATTGGCCATAGTCGCGGAAATAGGCCTACGTTAAAGAAATAAAAACACGCATTTAGTTACTAGCTGACCCGACAGACGCTGTCCTGTCCAGACTTCAATTCAAACGACATTTGCGCACGTAACGACATAAGTCTGAGAAAAAAGCACTTTGAGGTTTTCCCGAATAAGTGCATTGATGTAAGGGAGGGGCTATATAGAAAAATAAAATTTATGTCTACACCGTTTCTTCCATAGTCAGGCCGCGAAATTTTAAGGCTTACCTCGTAAATGATACAGTCGTTTCTGAAATAAAGTAATAACTTAAATAAATGGCCGGCTTTATCAAAAGGAAAAAAAGAAGTAAAAAGCTAGTGCACCACTTTAAGATACCGCTATAATAAATCAAGTATGTATGTCAGCTAAATTAGTCATTGGCGACCTTTTTAACATTGAAAGGTGATCAGTTGCCATATCCGATGATGTATCGCAAATATGCAGAATGCAGCCGGCTCTTATAATCACCAATTTTTAACATAACTAATGGGTTATGTTGTTAATGAAGTAGCTTAAGACCAATCACGTACAAGATCTGACCTAATTTAGACTCTAACAAGACATAACAGTATGTTAAATACATGTTCGAAATTACACTGGATAGACTTGATTACATATAAGTATAGAATAGTGGTACCATATTTGGACAAGCGAAATCGTGGAGTTATATAATAGGTTCTTATATCTCCTTTATTGGTGTACTGATTTATTTATTGATTGTCTTCTGAAACAGAGTGTTTATTTATTAATTGACAATCTTACAAACAGCAACCGTTTAGTGTTACTTCATCACTATACTGGAAACTTGGGAGTCGCATAACAATTTATCGCTGAAGCTGAAAATATATTTCTACACTGAATTTGATCGTAACCATAAATGCGACGTGGTTAAGGAATCCGTATTTTGGCATTACTTAAAAAAGTATGGACACGGTAAGTGCGTTACGGTAGCGAGTTCTCATAAAAATGTTTTTAATGGCATATATGACTTAAAGGAATCAAATTTGGTTAACAGTTTGACTATTACCGTAGAAACAATGTACCATTTCTTGACGTTTTTGTGCCAAGAAAACTTAAACTTTTATCTGTAAGATTAAATATATTTTCTTAACCACAAAAACCATTTTGCTTTCTGGCCATTCTCTGATCACGAGTGGTACCAAATTTGTTGTCTAAATGCCAATGACTTCTTTTTCCACTTAGCGGTCTAAATTTTGGTTTTGGTACATGATGAACATAAACCTGCGTAAGGATTCAAAAATTTTCCAAAAGCGAACCCATAATTTTCCTGGAAAAACTGGTCCGACTTTCCTGGCTAACGAACTTATCCAACCCAACAAAAGGAACAAACTTTATGAAAGTCGGTCCAATATTTTTTAAGCTATCGGTATGATAAATATATATTACATCCTTTTACTATATATATATATATATATATATATATATATATATATATATATATATATATATATATATATATATATATATATATATATATCACACCGATAACTCAAAAAATAATGCTCCGATTTTGATGGATAAGTTCGTTAGTCAGGAAAATCGACCCAGGTTTTCCCGGAAAATTGTGTGTTTTCTTTCGAAAAAAAACTTCATATCTCCGTAAATAACAAAGTAAGGGCAACCAAATTTGGTACGCGGGTTTATATCATTATAAGTAAATTACCTACCAAACTTAGCTATGTAATAGTAATATTTATTGAGATAGATTATACATTGTAACATTTGACAAATAAGTTGATAACTTGTGCTTGTCCAAATCACAATTTTGATAGGTTGATCCAAATAGAGTAATCAAAACTTGTAAAGATGACATTGTCTACTAAAATTTTGACATACCAAATAGTTTATTTTGCTTTCTTAATAAATCTGTTCATCGTCAACCCCATTCTGTGCATTTACTTCCCAACGCTCAAAAACCATTTAGTAACACTTTCTGCATTGAATCATTATTTTTTATCCTTGTTATATATATATATATATATATATATATATATATATATATATATATATATATATATATATATATATAAGTACAATTTGGAGAACCCAAATAAAGTTAGCATCATTAGAGCGATGAATAAACTAAACAACTTCGAGAGAAATAAAGTTTTTCAGTTTCAAATTCACTTGAATTTATTAATAGTTAAAAATATTAAGTTGGTTGAAGGCGAGGTTTTAATATCGTTTGGTGCGACCTCGTTGTTTCCCAGTGTTCCCATAAAAGACTACGCTAACGTAGTAAGTGGGTTATGGAAGTGAATTTTCATTAAAATGTTTTTAATAGCAAATGCGAGCAGGCATCAATCCGATTACCAGTATAGCCTATGTAGTAGAAACCATGTACCATATTTTATCAAAATTACTTATTGTTTGAAAATGTACAAACATTTTCCGAAAATGAACTTAAATGTTGGTTTCCTAGCCAACAAACCTTAGGTTAATAGCAAATTGAGTTATTGAAATTTGAAGGATTTAAAAACTCGCTACCAAAACGCACTTACTGCGTCCAGATTTTTTTCTTACAAACATGCATCACATTTCGATAAAAAATGCAAAAATGCATTAACGCATTTGTTCTACGAAAATTAGCTAAAAATTATAGACCGTTAAACCATAAACTTAACTAAACCTACAGCGAAAGCATCAACTTAACTAAACCGACAGCCAAAGCATCAGACAAAGGGTCTATTTGAAATGAATTCTCTGTAAACATTTTTGTAAAATAAAGGGCAATGACGGTTGGAGCTTAAACTTAAGGGTTCGCAGAACACTCTTCTTGCAACATTTTCTTTTCACAATCCGTATTTGTTTCACGTTCTTTGCCTAAACATTGCCAACCACCATTGCAGGGTGCACCGGCGCAGGTGCGAAAGAAGTGTCACACTGCGAAAGAAGTGTCACACTTCTTTCGCACCTGCGCCGGTACACCCTGCCCGTTTCAAGTTCACATAATGGCCGCCCTTCATCATGGCTGTTAATAATCGCCGGTCTTTTCCATTCATTTTTGTTCTTGAAGATAATTTTCTGGCATTATGCAGATGTAGTGTGGCATGCCCCCTGGCACAATGGATGAAGTTGTGACCTGTTGAACCTTCCTGTATAGTTTCGAGTTCAATTTTTTGAGAATTGTTCAAATTTATCCCCTGAAGATGATCTCTTGGAGTGTCGAAACGCGTCGGGAGTAAGAGATGTCTAAAATAAGTTTTCGTGTCTGGATGAGAAGCCGTTTCATTCAACGTTTAATTATTAGCTGTACTAATGGCTTTGTTGCTACTTGAAAAAAAAAACTAGATTAAAACACACAATACGAACCAATAATAATAGATGTTGAAGATCAGTTACCAAACAATCTCCTTTGCTTGTTGCTACTAGGAATACAAAAAAAAAACAAAAGAATAGCGTTACCTTATTCGGACAAGTGAAATCGTTAAGTTATATAATAGCTTTTTATCGCTCCTTAACTAGAGTGATTTATTTACAAATTGTTTGCTGTATCGAGGTATTATTGTATAAATTGCTTGTCTTACAGACATATCAGTATGCCTTGAAAGCAATTTCGTCACCATAATCAAACCTTGAGACACTTAATTACGTTACTGTTCTTATAATGAAAATATAATATGCGAACAGTACATAAAATGTACATTTGTAAATTAATATACCTTTGCCGCATTTGATGTTGCCATAGGTGGGCCAACAAGAATGACACAAGCAGATTATCTCTGAAACTTCACATACAGTGTCCCATTTATGCATCAAAACAATATCTCGCGCTAAAATAATCCGAGTTTGTCGTATTAACAATTTGATAGGCGCTTGTTGACCTGAAGTACAGGACGTTGAAGTTCTACAAAAAAATATATAAAGTCAGCTTTCGTGAGTCCAAAAAACACATAATATCACTCGTACATTATTTCCAATTTAATTTAATGTCGGGCTTGGAATGAAAAGCACATTATTATTTTGACATTATTAACAAAAATAGGCTAAAAACATGAAAATAAAAATAATACAGTAACAAAATTCTGGACGCAGCAAGTGCGTTATAGAAGTGAATTTTCATAAAAATTTAATAGCAAATATGTCTCTTTAATGCAATCGGGCATTAATTTGGTCACTGGTATATCCTACATAGTAGCAAAAATGTACCATATTCTATCAAAATAACTTGTTTGAAATTGTACACAAATTTTTCGAAAATAAACTTAAAATGTTTCCGAGAAAACTCGTGTCCTAGCCGAAGAACCTTAGGTTAACAGCTAATTGAGTTATTGCATTTTGAAGCATTTAATGCAAATTCGCTACCAAAATTCACCTACTGCGACTAGACTTTTTTACAAACATGCATCAGATTTCGATGAAAAATGCAAAAATGCAATAAGGGATGTTAAAAAAAATGTAAGTAACACCACCGACTTATGGGCCGCCTGTGATTGTCAAAATAATTTTACAGGATGCAGCTCAAGACACCCTATATGTAACGTATACAATTTTTTCTCGTATCTTGCATAATAACAATTATATTGAGCTTTACCGTAGAAATGCGTCACTCTGTATATATGTAAGCAGAAAGAAAACCTGGATATGGATTCTAGGGGGCCTAGTTTACGCTCATTTGAAGAAATCTTTTTAGAATTCAAAAGTCGCGGTCTCCTCATTAACGATTTTTTTCTATGAAAATTAGATAAAAATTATAGACCGTTAAACCATAACTAAAACTACTGCCAAAGCATCATAGAAAGGGTCTATTTGAAATGAATTTTCTGGAAATATTTTAGTAAACTGAAGGGCAATGATGGTTGAAGCTAAACCTTAAGGGTTTGCAGAACACTTTACATAATCCGGATTTCTTTCAGGTTCATTGCCTAAAAGTTGCCAATTTTGACGATGCAAATCGCAACTTTGACGTTTTGAGGAAAACCCCAAGTTTTTTTAATAAACGCTTGTAACTTTTTCGTCTTTACATCTACAGACCTAAATTTTGATAAATGGTTCACCCTTTATAATACACACATGTACCAAATCTGGTTGGCCTTTTTTTTCCTCTCTCAGGGCTCGTCCGCGGCTTTGCCGCCCCGATAGCATTGCAACCGTTGGCTTATTGTGCATCTGGTTGGCCTTACTTTGTTATTTCCGGAGACAAATTTTTCCCGAAAGAAAACACAAAATTTTCCGGGAAAATAAGCCATGGGACAATAAGTTATTCCAGGAGGGGTGACTGCTTGTAACAATTGATAATTTTGAACGAAGATTCTGACACAAATTTGGCTTTTGGATAACAATTACTGATCTAGATTGCTCGTCAAATTTTATGGTAGGTTTTACTAACATATTATGTCATTTTTCTCAACCATTTTCGAGATATTTGACTTTTTTCAAAAATTTATTAAAAAACATTGTCACATTTACACACCTGTATTTCTCTTATTTTTCAACCTGAAGAGTTGAGATCTTAAAGTGCAAGTTCTAAAATGCCACAAAATATTTGGGATTTACTTAAGCTAGTACAAGTTAGACAGGGTGTCCGAAATATACCGGTCAATCGTGACAATTTACAACCTAATAAGTCTCTTATTTTAAACACCCTATATTTTATAACGTTAGTTCATGTACTTTTTATCGTTCTTTCGATTGGTATCAGCATTCCCTATACCTAAGTCCCACCGCTTTGAAGATATTTCAACATTATTTGCTATAAGATTTAATTATTAGTCAGTTTATCAGGTTGCCTAGGAGATGAAAATTTTAAACGTCATCTTCCGACATAAGTAAAATATGCCACGACTTTTGAATATAACTTTTATTTACGAGGAGTATAATCGAATTATTAACAGAGGATGTTGTGTGGTTGCAAAGAGATGTCCGCATAAACACAGATCAACTCGTTACATGATCAGAATACTACTAAAAAAGTTATAAGAATGGAGTGTTCGTCCAAAATTTCATAAGAGTAAAGCATTATTAGAGAACAAAGAGGTTTGTGTGTTATCACTTCACAATAAATGTTCGAAAGTTGTCACGATTGACCGGTCTATTTCGGAGACCTTGTCCAACCTGTACTAGCTTTAGTAAATTCCAAATATTTGGTGGCATTTTAGAATTTGCATTTAAAAAAATTTTAACTCTTCAGGTTGAAAAATAAAAGAGATACAGGTGTGTAAATGTGACAATGGTTTTTAATAAATTTTTGAAATAAGTCCAATATCTCGAAAATGGTTGAGAATAATGACATAAGATGTTAGTAAAACCTACCATAAAATTTGACAAGCAATCTAGGTCAGTAATAAAAAACAACATCTTTTATTTGAAATAACACAGTTGACGTCTACTTCCGGTATAACCGGAAGTCCCATACTAACGTCAAAGGCTGGCAATCCTGGGTATCACAGGCGCTATGAGGACGACACCCTCAACCGCGCTAGAGGTCCTGTTGAGGCTGCCACCGCTTCCCATCTGTATCAGGTTAAGACGTCGCATCTTAGAATGCGAGACTCAGGAAACTGGTGCGGAGATGGAGCAGTAATAAGGGCATGCAAGAGTCGCCAAGGAGGTGGAAAAGGAAATTCCGATTTCCGCCATAAAGGTGCGGGATGCCGAGGACGATATTAGGTTGACTAGGCCATACACCCTCAGGATCTCCAGTAGGGATCAGTGGAGGGAAAATGAGGTTGCATACCAGCCCGCAAGCCTGGTCTGTTTCACCGACGGATAGCGGCTGGAGGACCAACAATCCTCCGAGGCAGGAATATACATCGAGGGCCTGGGGGTGCGCGAGAGCTATGCTCTTGGCGCATATACCACGGCATTCGAAACAGAGGTGTATGCCATCCTGTATGTGACCAATAGACAGGATGTGAAGATGAGTCCCGAGAAATGTGTGTACATTTGCTCGGATAGCCAGGCGGTCCTCCGGGCAGTCTGCGCGGCCAGAATCAGGTCAACACTGGTTCAGGAGTGCGCTGACGCCCTCAGAGGACTAGCCAGGATGAAGGAGATGCAACTGGGGTGGGTTCCGGGACACTGTGGCGTAGCGAGGAATGATGTGGCGAATAATCTCGTAAGACTCGGTTCCCGGCGGCCGTTCTGTGTCCCGGAGCCTGCGATGGGCATAAGTAGGAAGACAGTCTCTGTCGCCTTAGACAGGTGGACCGAGGAAGCAATGAAGAGGCCCTGGGGGTCGGTTGGTGGCTGCAGGCAGGCGAGGGACCTCGTGGGGGGGCCGGACAGAGATAAAGCTGTCTGGCTACTTGGAAGGAGTCTACCTACGCTTCGCCGCATCCTTGGGGGCCACAGCACCCTTAGAAGACACCTCATATTGATAGGCGTAGAGAGGGATCCCATTTGCCAGGAATGCGGCGAGGATGAAGAAACGTCCTACCACTACCTATGTAAATGCGTGGCTTTTGGGAGTCTTCGAGCAGAATTGTTCGGATCGAGGACTCTGCAGAGGAATCAGGTAAGTACCGTCCAATTGAAGACCGTCACGGCCTTCATCTCGAGGTCGGGGCGGTTTGGCGACCGAACCGAGGAAGAGTAGAGGTATGGTTGCTGGGGTTGGCAAAAAGGGCCCACTGTGGCCTACTTGCTTGGCGTTGGCCTTCCCACCACTGCTACTAACTGGGAATTTCGGGAAACCCGCGTGAGTAAATTTTCAGAATTCAATTGTGAGCCGTACTCCAGAAACGGCTAATGGAAGGTCTACATGGGACACATGTATAGATTGTCAGACAACGCTTCATATTACTACTTTATTTTTAAATAATTAAACAATAAATTTACACAGACACGTACTTCAAAGACAATGGCATAAGGACACAGTTTATATCTGTCATTTAAGAAATCGATTGTGCCCAGGTAACTTTAAAACCATTCGAAGTTTATCTACGCTCATGCTTTACAATAACATGAATAAAATCGATTAGTGATGTTGCGAAACCTTGTTCCACATTTATAAACCGTATGACAATGTAAAACCGCAACACCTTTCTTGACGCAGAAGAAGTCTGCAAGAGAAAGCTAAAAGAAATGAGCACAGACATCAGCTTAATGATACTATGATCTCGAATGCCACCGAGGTAAATGGCATTGCGACATTATATGATTTATTTTCTATTTTGTTTCTAGACACTCCTAATAAATATAATGATGGAAAGTGCAATATAAAACACTAGTAGAACGTTTAACGTAGACAATTACACGACGCGAGAAAGGAAATGAGGTATTTTGTAGTCTCTCAAGAATAACCTATGCATTTAAGTAAAACGGTGTTTATTAACCTTGTCATGGTATCAACAAAGATATATTTTCATTCCTTAGAATAAAACATTATTTCTTTAACAACGCTGACACAATCAGAAGAAGATCTAACTGAGGTGGGTACTGTTATTCGTTAACTCAGCGATTCTCAGTCTGTGGGGCGTGCACCTGTAGAGGGCGCGAGCATATTAAGAAAAAAATGCGAAAAATGTATTTAATTCACTGAAAGGAAATCAATAGAATACACTTATATGGGACTTTTATTTAATTTACTGAAAGAAAACTAATAGAATACACTTATATAGAATTGTATCAGTACTACACAATGTATTCTTACGTTCTACGGGGTTCTAGATTCGTTGACTAACAAAACACAGCTTTTCAAACTACTAATTTATTATAAGCAACTATTTCCCAACACCAGTATCAACTAAAATATTTATCTCTATTATTAAATGTCCATAGAACTATATTCCACTATTCGCCTTCTAAGATCGTTTCTTAAACACCAACACTTACTGCTAACTCGCTTAATACTCTATGAACTATTCTACACCAAACCGACTTAATACTGAACTGCCTCACTATATGTACCGTTCGTCTATTAATACTGTCCATAGAGATTTTAGATCATCTACACTTTTCTATACCTGTCACTTCTGGTCCATTATAGAAATATAATTCCAGAGTGTTCGCTCTTACCAACACAGTTTATAACCGATATCTGACCACAGAATAACAAAGTCCATAAAAGTACTTCTAACAGGCAAATGTGACACTGCCCCCTCTTATATTCGACTGTCCCGGTCGAATCCTGACATTTCTTGGAATTGCGTAAGTTTGTGCATATGGACCACCTTCATCTGGCTCTTCAGGCTCCTCTGAATTCGATAGACAACGCCGTTGATCCTTTTAATCACCTTATAAGGACCTTCCCATAAGTTCTGTAGTTTAGGTGACCGTCCCTTGCGTCGTACTGGCTTGTAGAACGACACCCGATCTTCATCTTTAAAACCAGCTGAACCGGGTGGCCCGTCATAACATGTCTTCATGCGGTCGCTTTCTATTCGTATATGCATTCCGACCGCAGAGTGGATGGTTTTCCTTTTCGTCAATATGTCGGAGCTTTCTTCAAGCGAAGTCCTTAAGTGGTACTGGTTCTTCCGTGTAGTTGCTGTTGTTCTGATGTTTCTACTTGCACAAGTATCTCGGCGGGCCCTATTCATCCTGTCGACATCGGCTCTGTTCCAACAAATGTGTTTACTGACCTTTTTCTGGGTTGGCTTCACATTTACGTGGTCCTTGCACTCTTCGTCTTGTACTTCTCTCATACTTTCTTCTCCACTTGCTTCTGGCTGAGTAACTGGGTCGTTACTTCCTCTCACAGCTCTCTTCACTGGAATGGCACTTTCACGACAGACGTTGCTATTTGCTTCTATGGTCAATTTCCGCACTACCAGGTTCCCGCCAGGCGACATTATTATTTCTTCACCGCCGATAGTCAGGATGTTAGTGCCAAGATCAAGTTTAGCGCACTGGCCCTGAAGTATGTCCCAGCCAATTATAATCGGGTCCGATATTGCGCCGAGTATGGCTCTCTGCTCTGCCTTCCATGTCCCAATTTGCAGCTCGACCTCAGTCTCGCCAAACACCTGGATCTGATCACCACCGGCCGCATTTACTCTGTACACTCTGTCTGGTTCTCTTACTCGCCATCTTGGAACCATGTCGCGGCGAATTATCGTCCTAGATACGCCTGCATCGACGACCATCTGGGTCTTATTACCGCTTACGTATCCGTCTACAACGAGAACGCTGCCAGAATCGCTAACCTGAGAAATGGTTACCGGCCTTAGCTTCACTTTTTCCCCTAGGCGTGATCTTAGAGCCCAACATTTGCCCCTTATATGTCCCACCTTGCCGCAGTTCCAGCAACGCAAGGCATTTGCACGGTGAGCTCTTATTGGGTGTTCATAAAACGTCGGCCTTATTTGTTCTGCTATTTTCTCTAGTAGCTGCATGACCTTGGATGAATCTGATTTATTTTCTTCTTGGACCTGGAGACTGCGAACTTTCACACGACTTTCCCACGCTTGCTTTGCCGCTTCAAATTCCAAGCAATGTGCCAAAGCATCGTTCAAGTTTTTGTGTCTCGCCATTCTCATTTTCACGATGTTCAACGAATATTCTGGCAAATATTTCTGCTAGCAGCTTGAAAATCCCACTTCTGATACCAGTTGTTACGTTCTACGGGGTTCTGGATCCGTTGACTAACAAAACACAGCTTTTCAAACTACTAATTTATTATAAGCAATTATTTTCCAACACCGGCTTCAACTAAAATATTTCTCTATATTATTAAATGTCCATAGAACTATATTCCACTATTCGCCTTCTATGATCGTTTCTTAAACACCAACACTTACTGCTAACTCGCTTAATACTCTATGATCACTATTCTACACCACACCAACCTAAAACTGAACTGCCTCACTCTATGTACCGTGCGTCTATTTATACTCTCCATAGAGATTCTAACTCTTCTACACTTTTCTATACCTGTCACTTCTGGTCCACTCTAGAAATATAATTCCAGAGCGTTCGCTCTTGCCAACACAATTTATAACCGACATCTGACCACAGAATAACAAAGTCCATAAACGTACTTCTCATAGACAAATGTGACAGTATTTAATAACTGACTCATTAATGTTAAATTAAAAACAAGATTAATAATTATTAGTGACTCCCTTGCAGAGCAAAGTTTTTCAGAGAAGGTTTAATATCAGAAATTGAGACTCTAAGCTGTTTCTATATTTAACTGAGATCTATATTTTGTCCACAAAGCAGCCGGTTTCACAAAGGTGGGATGTTGAAAATGGTAATAGTAAACGAAATGCTCTTATTTTCAGTGCAGAAAACTCATCATCCATCCCTGTTAATAATTCAAACAATGACTTATTACTAAATTTTCTTTTGAGTTCGCCATCCACCGTGAAGTTTATAAAGATTTCTTCTTCTTCCTAATGTTTGCTGTTTGCTGCTTTGGTGCTTTGTGCAGTACGCAAATTCATTCGAATTCGAATAGATCAACATGTCAGGACGTGGTAAAGGAGGCAAAGTAAAGGGAAAGGCGAAGTCCCGTTCAAACCATGCAGGACTTCAGTTTCCAGTCGGTTGTATCCATCGTCTGTGGCGAAAGGGAAACTATGCGGAGCGAGTGTGTGCCGGTGCGCCGGTATACCTCGCCGCCGTGATGAAATATCTGGCTCTGGCCGCCGAGGTTCTCGAATTGGCCGGTAACGCGGCCAGGGACAACAAGAAGACGCGTATCATACCCCGTCACTTGCAGATAGCAATCAGGAACGGCGAGGAACTGAACAAGCTCCTGTGCGGAGTGACGATAGCACAGGGCAGCGTCTTGCCCAACATTCAGGCCGTGCTGCTGCCCAAGAATACCGAAAAGAAGGCTGGGAAGAAAAAAAATTAGGTACGTCTCTAAGCCGAGTACCGATTTGAAAATAGTTGAAGAAAAAAGTTGAGAGACCTTCGAGAGTATTTTGAAATAGGTCCCTAACTCACCCGTAACTTGCTATCAAGTTAAATTCAGCAAGAAAATCACTGTTTTAACTTCTATGCCAGCATGGCTAAATGATTTTCAATGGTTACAAAAACAACTTCCACAGGTTGTTCTTCAGTCTTGTAAGTTTTAACAGATTCATCCACATTTGTGAACATTAGGTTTTTTGCTTTACGCATTCACTTTATCACTCGTATCCAACATATGTGTTTTTGCTCCTTGGAGTTGAAGATTCAAGGTATTTATTTTCTTGAATATCTTAACCAAGCAGCTCAATTTCATCACAAATAAATCATCTCGAAACTTCTCTGCTTCCGGTCGATTTTCCTCTTCTAGAAAAATGGCGATTTCATCTCTTAATTCATAAACACGTTACAAAAATAACCCACGTGGTTATCTCGCCTTGCAATAAAATAATAATGCTGTATATACTCCACCCATGTCTTTGCAAAGTGCACCATCGTTAGCACAATATTCAGACCAGGACTCATTTCTCTGGAAGCCAGAGCTTCTCTGTAGATCATTTAATGTGTCCAGATAAACTGTGGAGAGTGTTGTTTCACAAGTGCTTGTATACCTTGCAATCTTCCAGATATTGTACGTGCAACATCGCATATTCCGACGTAATTTTTTCACTCAGTGTTTGCCTCGTTTATAAAATTATTTAAAATGTCAAATAATGCAAGTACTGTTGCTTTGAGTTATACTGGTTTGCAGAATAGTAGTTCTTCTACTGCTGACAAACTATCACAAAATCGAACATAGGCAATTAAATGAGCATCTTGCTATATGTTGCATCATCGAGCTGAATTGAAAAAAAAATTGTCATGTTGTACCTGTATATATGTGTTAGTAGTAGTAGTAGTAGTAGTAGCAGTGGTGGGGAGGCCAACGCCAAGCAAGTAGGCCACCATGGGCCCTTTTTGCCAACCCCAGCAACCATGCTCTACTCCTCCTCGGTTCCGTCGCCAAACCGCCTCGACCTCGAGATGAAGGCCGTGACGATCTTCAATTGGACGGTACTTACCAGATTCCTCTGCAGAGTTCTCGATCCGAACAATTCTGCTCGAAGACTCCCAAAAGCCTCGCATTTGCACAGGTAGTGGTAGGTCGTTTCCTCATCCTCGCCGCATTCCTGGCAAATGGGATCCCTCTCTAGGCCTATCAATGCGAGGTGTCTTCTAAGGGCGCAGTGGCCTGTCAGCACCCCAAGGATGCGGCAAAGCGTAGGCCGACTCCTTCCGAGTAGCCAGACAGCTTTATCTCTGTCCGGTCCCTCCACGAAGTCCCTCGCCTGCCTGCAGCCACCAACCGACCCCCAGTGCCTCTTCATTGCTTCCTCTGTCTACCTGTCTAAGGCGACAGAGACTGTCTTCCTACTTATACCTATCGCCGGCTCCGGGCCACAGAACGGCCACCGGGAACCAAGCCTTGCGGGGTTATTCGCGACCTCATTCCCCGACACGCCACAGTGTCCCGGAACCCACACTACTTGTACCTCCTTTGTCCTGGCTAGTCCTTTGAGGGCGTCAGCGCACTCCTGAACCAGTGTAGACCTGATTCTGGCCGCGCAAACTGCCCGGAGGACTGCCTGGCTATCCGAGCATATGTACACACATTTCTCGGGACACCTCTTCACATCCTGTCTATTGGCCACAGACAGGATAGCGTACACCTCTGTTTCGAATGCCGTGGTATATGCGCCAAGAGCATAGCTCTCGCGCACCCCCAGGCCCTCGATGTATATTCCTGCCGCGGAGTATTGTTGGTCCTCCAGCCGCGATCCGTCGGTGAAACAGACCAGGCTTGCGGGCTGGAATTCAACCTCATTTTCCCTCCACTGATTCCTACTGGGGATCCTGAGGGTGTATGGCCTAGTCAACCTAATATCATCCTCGGCATCCCGCACCTTTATGGCGGAAATCGGAATTTCTTTTTCCACCTCCTTGGCGACTCTTGCATTCCCTATTAGTGGTCCCTTTCCGCACCAATTTCCTGCGTCTTGCATTCTGAGATGCGACGCCATCCCCTCCCTCCTGACACAGATGGGAAGCGGTGGCAGCATCAACAAGACCTCTAGCGCGGCTGAGGGTGTCGTCCTCATAGCGCCTGTGATACCCAGGATTGCCAGCCTTTGGAGTTTGGCCAGCTTCCTGCTGGTAGTTTGGTTCACACCGCACCACCAGACCAACGCCCCATAGAGGATTGTCGGCCTGATGATCACAGTGTAGATCCAGTGAACGATCCGAGGATTAACTCCCCAGGTCCTCCCTATCACTCGACGCAGCTGCCAGAGGGTCGCTACTCCCTTCCTTACAACCCGTTCTATTTGCGACCCCCATGTTAGTTTGGAGTCCAGGATCACCCCCAGATATTTGAACTCCCGCCCTAACGCTAAAGGTTTTCCAAACATCACGGGCGCCCTAAACCCCTCCACCTTCCTCTTCTTGGTTGTGTGTTATGTGTTTGCTCCGATTATAAAATTATTTAAGCTGTCAGATGATGCAAGTACTGTTGCTTTGAGTTATACTGGTTTGCAGAATAGTAATTCTTCTACTGCTGATAAACTATCACAAAATCAAACGTAGGCAATTAAATGAGCATCTTGCTATATGTTGCATCATCGAGCTGACTTGAAAAAAAGTCAAGTGATATATGCTGATGACAAAATCAAGACGTTAAAAGATATTTGTACCTTATTTAATAATAAATACCCAATCCGAGAACTAATTTCACAGTCCACAGTAAACAAATTTGAGAGGGAATTTCGTGAGTGCGCCTCCACACTATGTTGTATTGAAAGGAAACTACTTGGAGAACCTCTTTCAAGATAGTTGGATAGTGCAAAGAGGATCAATTGTATGGCCACTCATGTCCCCAGATTTAACTACTCTACATTTTTTATGGGGATACTTAAAAAGTAGAGAATACCAAATAGACCACAAAATCTAGATGATTTAAGAGAACGGATTGGGATGAAGATGTTATTGATAAAATTCTACAGGAATTTCCTGCTCATCGTTCTCATTGTCTTAGAGCTGAAGGTAATTAATTTGAACATTTACTGTAATATTAGAAAACATATTAATTTGCATAATGCTTTTTGCTGTAATTTCAAGAGTAAAAATTCAATTAGTGAAACATCAATATAAGTCAGGAAGCTGGTCAAACTCCAAAAGCTGGTCAAACTCCAAAAGCTGGCCAAACTCCAAAAGCTGGCAATCCTGGGTATCACAGGCGCTATGACGACACCCTCAGCCCCGTTAGAGGTCTTGCTGATGCTGCCACCGCTTCTCATCTGTATCAGAAGGGAGGCTATGGCGTCGCATCTTAGAATGCGAGACTCTGGAAACTGTTGCGGAGAGAGAACAATAACAGGACATGCAAGAGTCGCCAAGGAGGTGGAAAAGGAAATTCCGATATCCGCCATCAAGGTACGGAATGCAGAGGACGATATTAGGTTGACTAGGCCATATACCCTCAGGGTCCCCAGTAGGGATCACTGGAGGGAAAATAATGTTGCACTCCAGCCCTCAAGCCTGATCTGTTTTACTGACGGATCGCGGCTGGAGGATCAACAATCCTCCGGGCCAGCAATCTAGAGTCTGGGGGTGCGCGAGAGTTATGCTCTGGGCGCATATACCACGGCATTAGAAACGGAGGTGTGCGCTATCCTGTCTGTGGCCAATAGACAGGATGTGAGGATGAGCCCCGAGAAATGTGTATACATTTGCTCGGACAGCCAGGCGGTCCTCCGGGCAGTCTTGGCGGCCAGAATTACGTCAACACTGATTCAGGAGTGCGCTGACCTGACCTGACGCCCAGGGCAAACGAGGTGCAACTGGTGGGGGTTCCGGGACACTGTGGCGTATCGGGGAATGAAGTGGCGAATGATCTCGCAAGGCTTGGTTACCGGCTGCCGTTCTGTGGCCCGGAGCCTGCGATAGGTATAAG
Organism: Tillus elongatus; assembly: GCA_964006375.1. NCBI lineage: Eukaryota > Metazoa > Arthropoda > Insecta > Coleoptera > Cleridae > Tillus > Tillus elongatus. The sequence goes on along the minus strand of OZ023266.1, from coordinate 30,970,456 downwards.
TAGGAAAACGGTCTCTGTCGCCTTATACAGGTGGACTGAGGAGGCCGTGGAGAGACACTGGGGGTCGGTTGGTGGCTGTAGGCAGGCAAGGGACTTTGTGAAGGGGGCGGACAAAGGTAAAACTGTCTGGCTACTCGGTTGGAGTCGGCGTACGCCCTGCAGCATCCTTGCGGTGCTGACAGGCCACTGCGCCCTTATAAGACACCTCACATTGATAGGCACATAGAGAGGGATCCCACTTGCCAGGAATGAATGAATGTTTGGACCTTATATTTATATATTTACCTAGTTACTTTAAGTTGTTAGTGACAGTCAGTCAGTTGTTATAAATAATAAGAGGAGTTTGTGAAATAGAATCCACGCAAGGTTCACGGCTATTTAGTATGGTTCTTTGCCTCACACTGTTCAAGGAAGTAGCTCGTACACCGTCAGTCTTTCCCATTTATCCATTTAAGCCTGTATTAGAGTATTGATAGAATTGTTACTTTCCAATAAAAAAGTGCATTCTTATTTTACGAATTACCGATTGAGTCAATGCTCAATTTACGAAATCAAGAATGAACGGTCATTGATCCGAAGATCAAGTGCTCCTGACTACCTTTCTAGTCGCTGTACACTGTTAAGCACTGAGCAAGAATAACCTGTTGTAAAATTATGAATAAATCAGCGATTTATAAACTAAACAGGTAAAAACGCTGCCTTAAAATAGTTATTGCATAATATGGTGGAATGCTTTGTTGTTGACTTTTCTCTTTTGAAGAAATATACATAGTATAATGATAATAAACACCTTTTTGTTGATTTGAATGAAACAACAATCTTAAAACGTATACTATACTGAACATCTTCATAAATCAAAATCTTCGATGGGTGTGTCGGCTGGAATGGAATTCGAGTCTTATCAGATTTATGATGATTCTTTGGCCGACAAAATTGACAGGATACATGTTTAAGTAATTACCGAACTAAGAATCTAAGTCGGCGAGAACTGTTCTAACGCCAAAAAAACTGTGATAAAAATGAAATTACGATATATAAAAAGAACTCCTGAACACAAAACGTAAATTGATTAAATTATTCTATAAAGCAACTTCATTTTACTGCGAATAGTTTTTTAATGCCATAAAAATTTAAAGTATCTCAATTTTAATTGCTTCTTTATTTCTTTTACGCCGTTGATTTTATAGCCAACATCAATTAAAATATTTCAAAAACACGTGTCACCTCTATGAAGATGTTCAGTTTTGATATCCGATGATAAAGTTGGTGTAGAATAAATAGCAGAGCCTTTAGAGGATTGTGAAGTGAAATTAATACCAGCAAATATGCTAAAGCTTGGAGTAATTAGGTAGCCTCTGTATTTGTAATTGTCTTTTAATAAATAGCTATTTTTTGTGTGTATTATTTTCCCAGTCATAGCATAAGTCATCAGTTATCCAAATATCCAAACAAACCAAACGAAGCAAATTCAAAAAGTCTAAATCAATAAATCAAGATAGCACATTCTTGATTAAAAGCAATCAGAGAAGGATATCTATCTGGCAGAACATGAACTAATTACAGGAACACTGAAAATCTTTTGGTGAACTATTATGATCAAATGTCAAAAAGATATCGACTGAATCCACATGTTACATGTCAGCGATCAGTGAAATATATAAGTACCCGCCTGACAGTTAGGAAGGAGGCCCCCGAGATGTCGATCCAACTTGCTGCATTTGCGACATGGGTAACACCGCCAACTACAAAGGCTGTCCTAAATTCCCTAAACCCAACAAGCAGACCACCTTAAGAAAGCCGCAAATTTTCTATGCGGCTGCGACTGGAATCTTCCGTCCGGCACAACCCACACCTGCCCTGAAAACCGGCAACCACAAAGCGTAATCAAACTCCTTCTCAAAAGCAGCTTCCACGGCAAATGCAGCTGCCACTCTAGACCTCACCAATGCACTCTCCCTCATTATCCCGATCGTTCTTACTAATCTGAAATCTCTCGCTGAGAAACTCCTGAACCTTCTGCCATCCCCCATGATCTGTTAACACTGATCATCCCCGCAATCCCGGAAATCGTGTCAATCTTCAAAGAGTTAATGCCTTCTCGAAGAAAGTCACAATCTCTGACGGTTGCATCCTGGGATGCAAACGGATTAGCCTGCAAAAGTAACGAGCTCCAAGAATTTGCCCAACGCCTTAAACTGGAAGAAATTTTCCCAACTATACGCTGTACCGCACCACTTCCAAAAGTGTATGTTGAAACTAATATCGCCCACCACCCACACAAAACAAAAACGATACACTCATCGAGCGGGAATCGATCTCGGAACCTTCTGCATAAAAGACAAGCACCCTACCATCAGAGTTACGTTAACTAACGCCTTGTTTAGATGATACTTGACGCCGGCTTCATGCCCCAGGATATTTTATATTATATTAAAAGTAAACGTAACAATTAATTACAGAATTAATAGAATTGTCACTTAAAACACATTCAACGACTGGTTCGATCCTAGATGACGTCTTATATTTAAGTTTAAAGATAAAAGAACAAACTGTTTTAAAATCATTTTTATAGAGACGTGACTTGATTTTGTTTACATTTCAACTATAGTACGCTACGCTGTCAGTCTAAAACTGTATTTGGGGCTGTACACTAAGCTAACAATATAGGGTATTTTAAAAATTTATTGAATCCCCCAGTTAAAAAACAATCACTTGGCGAATTTTTAATCTCATGTCGTCTGTCTTTTGCGATATCTGTTGTGGCCGAGTTTCACGATTGTTGGTTCGGGTAGTATGTTTTATATCTGTTATTAATTTTGTTTCTTTACCGTTGATGTATGATTTATACCTATTGCATGAATCAATCTACGCATGGCACTTAACTACTCTGTCTGCCAGGCATTGGACTTTAATCACTAAGTTGTTTCAAGGTATGTCTTTCAGATTTTCTTTTTAGGGTGGAAAAACTCTAAATTTTGTGAAGCAAATTACTTAAAATTCACAACATAGGTTTATTTACACCATTTCTAGCCACAAGTAGAGTCTCATTCTAGGTACTCTAATACTTTCAAAAATATAGCGTTTTTTTTAAATATATTTTTGTATCTTTTTGGGATAAAAAACGTCCGTTATAGCTGATTGACGAACTGGTCCGCGGTCTTAATTCAGTTAAGATATCTGCCAGGTTTCGTTCAAATCAGTTGAGTATTTTTTGAGTTATTGCTTGGATACACTATATATATATATATATATATATATATATATATATATATATATATATATATATATATATATATATATATATATATATATATATATATATATACATTCAAACGAGCCTTAGATTTGGTCCTAAGGGCCCTGATTCGCGCTCATTTGAAAAAATTTTCCGATAGTCTTACCATCGTTACCTCTCTATTAGTGAATTTTCTTAATGAAAATAATCACCAACGCCAGGGAGCAGTTTCGCCTTACTATCCCGGAAATTTTGCCGAACCCCTGCCTTTCTGTAAGGAGGGTAGGGATCTTTAACGTGCCCAACATCGCATTGACACGGGACCGACGGCTTTACGCCCCCTCCGAAGGGCGGAACGTGCAGACATTCGACTTGCTCAAATACAATGCCAGAACCTCGGTTGATGTTAATTTTACAGTTTGTACTGAAAAAGTGGAGGGAGTACCCTGGGATCGAACCCAGTACCCTTCGGTTCAGAGGCACACGTTCTTGCCCCTGAACCACCGAGGTTCTTAATGAAAATGAAAAGAAAACGAACATATTTGAAGCCTGAGACATAATCTCTACGTCTGTTTTTAATTCAAACCAAATATAATATTAGCTTTAAAGATGAGAAATAAAAATGTACACATGTCACATGTAATGTGATTGTAATTTCCAGTGATAATCAAAAACTTTTTGGTTGAAATTGAAGATTGCTTTCAATAATTAAAACCTTCACAATCATTACTTCCACGTATCTCACAACATTATTTTCTTTATTTTTATCTCTGTCTGCATCTTGCACCTTTATCCGGTGATTAGTGATTTTCTTGATCTCGTGTTAGCAAATAAACAAATACCGATGTGGTAACATAATGAACATGCACTTCCTAACATATAATTAGAGGATTCTATCATAAATGTTACAATTATTGGCATTATTCTGCGAACAGCGTTTAGCTCCCGTAATTCATCTACAACGACGGTAATTACAAATAAATTCCTGTACCGCATTTACACCACGATTTCCTGTTGCGTTTCTAGAGATCGCATGCTTGTAAATATCTATTGTGTAACTGAATTCTGTTATTCTCTTGACATTTACTGGTAAAAGAATGTGTTATATGTTTTAAAGCAAAGGGAAAATTTCGAAATTTCTGTCACTGATATTCCACCCCTACACATTCAACACCTAATTTAATTTTAACACAGAATACCAGATGTTTGATGAAATTGAAAGTTCTCTAATAAACATACCCTAAAAGATTATATTATTCGAGTTTTAATGAAAAAATATCAATTTTCACCAAATCACCCAACATTCGACCCCTACCCTCTTACCCAAAAAGAATCCGAACCGTTCGTTTGTCGGGTGCTAACTGTATACCAAATTTGAAGACGACATCCCAATTCGTTCTAAAGTTATCGTGGCTACAAAGAGACAGACATACAGACCGACAAAAAAATGTTCGTTTGCAAATCATGTTATCTATATGTTTTGAAATTTTATACGTTTAAGCGAAAAAAAACATTGAAATTTTTGTCGCCAAAGCCATACTTCCACACATATTGACGATGTGGAAGTAATAAATAATTATATTCACCACTAAGATTTGAACCCGCGTTAGAAGACGATTATTTGCCGAAGCACTAGACCCCTTGTTCATTCGGTAACATGTCTTGCCGACTCTCATAATATAACGTCGTATGTGAATTTTATACGATCTTATTTGCAACAAGTAAATCTATTTCAAGTGCATATTTCGCAAATATCTTAATCAAACGAAGGAGAGTAACAGTTGAAACATCAATCTAAAATCTTGTTAAAGACACTTGATGCAATATTTTACATTCCTGAACTGCATCAGTTCCAGAATGTTTGTTTAAAAATCATCACATCTGACGTTTTAAAACATGACTGTCGTTCTTTGGCATATTTTTTAATCCAGAACTTGCTCCTGTCCTAACTAGGCTGTTTCAGACATCTTACAATAGAGGCATATTCCCTAGTAACTGGAAAACTCCTCGAGTACAACCCGTCCCCAAGAAAGGATCCAAGGCGCTTCCTAGCAACTACATGCCTATTTCTCTCCTTTCAGTCGTCTTTAAAGTAATGGAATTACTAAAATGTCTTGAAAAACACAGTCTAATCCACGACAGGCAGTATGGATTCCGTCAGCGCAGATCAACTGCCGACCTTCACCCATTCTTGGAACAAGTCTGTGGAACTACACGGTGAATCTCAAATTGTCGCTCTAGACATATCCAAAGCATTCGACCAGGTCTGGCACGCAGCGCTGCTTAATAAACTTCCAGCCTATGGTCTACCACCAAAACTCTGTACCTGGACAGAAAATTTCCTTTCCAACCGAAGCATTTCTGTTGTCGTGGATGGCCATTCCCCTAAACTGTATCCAATTAATGCAGGAGTTCCTCCAGGTTCAGCTTTAGCCCCTACTTTGTTTCTTCTCCACATCAATGATCTCCTCTCTAGCACATCCAACCCAGTTCTCGGTTACGCGGACGACAGCACCCTCCACTCAAATATACAATATTTTAAGCCTGTCTCTTTAGCCCAATTAGATGAGGATCGCAGACTCATGGAGGGTTCTGTCTCCGTGGATCTCCAAAAAATATTAGACTGGGGAAGTAGAACTCTTGTACAATTCAACTCCACCAAATCTCAGTCTTGCTTTCTTTCTCATAAGATATACACCAGCCCTAGACCCATCACAATTAACAACCAAGTTATTCAAAGTGATGAGTCCTTTTCACTTGTTGGCATTTCTGTGGATCAAAGTATCAATTGGCACCAACAAGAAATTAGGTTTCCTCTTCCGGGCTCGCAAATACTTTTCACCAGCTAATCTTTATACCTTATATACTTCACAAATAAGGCCAAACCTCGAAGGCTTGAAGGCTATAAATACGAAAGGATCTGGTGAAAGTTCCTCGCTTTTATTTCAGATTAAACTTCAAGTGTACAGTCAAGAGATACTGGCGTAAAAAATAAAAGTCTGGACGCAGCAAGTGCGTTATGGTAGTGAATTTTCATAGAAATGATCTGGCACAAAATATTTTATTATAACTTTTTTTTCTTGTAACATAGAAATCTAAATTTTGGTGTATAGTTTACTTTTTATATCGTAAACCTACCTACCAAATTTGGTTATCATAGATTTTATATTTTTTTAAGATAAAAAAATTTTTCAAATGAAAACTCAAAATTTTCCCGGAAAACCTCGTCCAATTTTTCTAAATAACGAACGTGTCAAAGCCATTTACAAAAGGAAGGTACATGCCAAATTTTATTAAAATCGGCTCATTACTTTTTGAGATATGAATTTTTTTCGAATGAAAACTCAAAATTTTCCCGGAAAACCTCGTCCGATTTTCATGACTAACGAACTTATCCAAGCTATTAACAAAAGAAAGGTACATGCCAAATTTTATCAAAATCGGCCTATTATTTTTTGAGTTATCGGTGTGATACATATATATATATATATATATATATATATATATATATATATATATATATATATATATATATATATATATATATATATATATATATATATATATATATATATATATATATATATATATATATATATATATATATATATATATATATATATATATATATATATATATATATATATATAAACATATAAAAATTGAAACTGACCCCGGATATGGGTTCTAGGGGTCCTAGTTCGCGCTCATTTGCAAAAATTTTTTCAAAATTCAAAAGTCGGGATCTCCCCATTAGTGAATTTTTTCTACGAAAATTCACTAAAAGATATATTAGTTCATTCAGCCGTCCCGTTCAAGATGGAGCCTACGTCAGAAGCTAACACGTTTAACAGGCAGCTAACACGTTCAAATGAAAACAACATGTTCATCCAGGAGGCCCATTAGAACACTTATTAACCACAAGGCCAGCTCTGGATGGTCAATATTAAATACCCCTTATCTTAGTACAAATTTTACCAGCTCTAAGTGGTTATTTCACCATGAAAAAGAAGCCCCGCTGCATCACCTCCATAGGAGAGACCAACGTTAAGTAAGATTTGCTTAATTTGATTGATTTTCTTATATTTCAATTTATGTTTCAATTTTTTAAATAGTAGTTCTAAGCTTTTGAAATTTGTCATCAAATACTATTTTAGTTAATTTTCTTTTTAAAAAAATCACTAACAGGGAGGTTCCCACTTTTAACCTTTGAAAAAATGCAACAAATGTACCATCCCTTTGCAAGTAGCTAGCATAAGTTCGGTATCCAGGAAAAATCGGCCTGGTTTTTCCCGGAAAATGTTGTGTCTTCTTTCGGAAAATTTTTATATCTCCGGCAATAACAAATTTATGCCAGCCAAATTTGGTTCGCGGGTTTAAATCATAAAAAGTGAACTATGTACCAATATTTGGATCTGTAAGTTAAAAAAAAAAGTTATAGGCATTTAAAGAAAACAATTTTGGGATTTTCATCTTAAAACATCAAAGTCGCGATTTAAAACGTCAAATTTGGAAACATTTAGGCAAAGAACCTGTAACTAATACAGGTTACGTAGAAAAAATGTAACAAGAAGTCTTTTACAAACTTTTAAGGTTCAGCTTCATCCGTCATTGTCCTTTGTATTACTAATATTTCCAGAAAATTCGGTAGAACATGTTTATCGTTTTATGGTCTATAATTGGTCTATAATTTTTAGCAAATTTCCGTAAAAAATTCGCTAATAGGGAGACTGGCACTTTTCAATTTTGAAGAGTTCTTGAAATGAGCGCGATCTGGGTGCCTAGAACCCATATCCAGGGTTAGTTTGAGTTTTTATGTATTTTCATATATACAGGATGACTCATTTTTACAATAAAGCTCAATATATTTATTATACAAGATAACGAGAAAAAATGTATACGTTAATTATAGGGCGTCTTGAGCTGTATCTTATAAAATGATTTTTGCAATCACAGGGTGGCCCATAAGTAATTGGTGATGCAATTTTCCTTTTTTTTTTTTTTTTCATAGAACACGTCTTATATTATTGCGTTTTTGCATTTTGCATCGAAATATAATGCATGTTTGTAAAAAAAGACATTCGACACGCAGCAAGTACGTTATGGTAACTTTCATTAAATGCTTCAAATTTCAATAGCTCAATTTGCTATTAACTTAAGGTTCGTTGGCTAGGAAACCAGTTTTTTCGGGAACAAATTTATTTTGGGAAAATGTTTGTACATTTTTAAACAATAAAGTTATTTTAATGAAATATGGTATATTGTTTCACTATATAGGTTATACTGGTAACCAAATTTGATGCCTGCTTTCATTTAAAAAAATACATATTTGCTATTAAAAAAATGCAGAACAACATTGTTTTCGCATTTCCTTAAAAATTTGTTTGCTAATTTTGATGACAATTTTGTTGTGAGTTTTGTCGAACAACTTTTTATGAATAACTATATCTCGGTAGGTGGGTACATAGCTTGAAGAAGTTCGTTGGCCCGTAAAATCGGACCAATTTTTTCGGGAACATTTTAAGTTTATTTTCGCAAAATTTTTGTAGTTTTTCAAACAATAAAGTTATTTTGTTGAAATGTGGTACATTGTTTTTACTATATATGTTATACTGGTAATCAAAATTTTTGCCTGCTTTCATTAAAAAACATATTTGCTTATAAGAACATTTTTCTGAAAATTCATTACCATAACGCACTTGCTGCGTTCAACCTTTTATTAATTAACATTGTTAACGTTTAGCATTATATTTTGTAATAAATAATATTCGTTATTTTTTTTTTAAATACACTCGATACACATTCACCTGTATATTGCTATAATGTATACCTTGAAAACGTACATAGTAGGTGCAACAAATTTAGATCCAATTGTAGGTGCAACCGTCAATTGAAGACCGTGAAAATGAATACACTTGTAACCAAATTAAAACAATTCACTAAGAAAGACATTGGACGCGTAGATAGAAGCACATTTTGTGAGTACCTTTTTAATTAAAAATGTAATTTGAGGTTACAACAACCTCAATTAATACTGTATACGTGAATCTATCATTTTTATTTACTCATTATGTATGTTTAGAAGCTAATATCCTACATTTGCATCAGTCCTCACTTGTCTGTGGACGAGAATTGAATTTAATTATGGAACTAATGTCGTTTATTGTACTGTGAACGCAGGAAAATGGGTGTGAATACTAATTAAATAAAAACAAACACTGACGACTGTCTTTTAATAAAGGTTGCATCGCTAACAAACTACCAAATTACGAGGGCACATACTTATGCATCGCTCCTGACCTATATCGGGGGGATCTACTGGGAAAGCTGAAGGACATGCCCCGCCCCAAATCAGTTTGTTTATTTAAAACAATGTAGTTATTGTCCTATATATGCCTTTTTACTTCCAGCGTTTCAAAAAAGTGAAGTTTGTGGTTGTCATTACAAAAATGTAGTAACTCTATTTGGTTATTTACTGTGGGTCTATGTTGGGTATTGATAATATGTTTTGCAAATGTAGATTTGTCAGCGTGCTCATGTCTAAGTGCAAAAATATGTTCCTTGTATCTGGTATTAAAGCTTCCAGATTTTTGGCCGATATAGATTGCATTACATGTGTACTAGGTAATTTATAAATTCCAGCTTTTGTTAAAAATCATTATTTTTCTTTCCCCTTAAATAACAAGTCACGTGTTGTAAGGTTCAAAAGCTACCTTTTTATTTGTACGGGTATTTAAAATTTTTGAGATCTTTCTAAAATGTTTTCAAAATTATTCATCGAAACATATTTCTTATCTTTTTTGTCTCTAACATTTGGAGAAGTTAAATTTATCATCTTATTTACTATTTTAAGAGCGAAACCATGATTTAATCCTATTTATTGCTTGATTATTAGATTCGAGCTTTCCTCAGCAACCGAACTTTTCGTGCACGTGGGAATGGTGGATACTCCCGTCTCCTATGGTGGGTGGTGTACCCCAAGGCTTAGTCATCGGCCCCTGCTGTTTCCTGTATATCAGGGATCTACCACTATCATATCTAAATTCGCTTCTTTCGCTGACTACATCAAATTGTACAATGATCTACTCGTTTACCACAGCGTTTTCCAGGAAGATCTGCTTAGACTGTAGGATTGCTACAAGTCAAGCTAAATTTCCCATCGTCTCCAAGTGTTCAGTGTTCCACATTGACAGAAACAATCGCAGAAACTCATACTACATCAACGGAACCCAGTTTGCCACAATAAAAGAGCATTCCGACCTGAAAATCATCGTGGCTGAAGACAACCTAGTCTCACATGTTTCATATATATATATATATATATATATATATATATATATATATATATATATATATATATATATATATATATATATATATATATATATATATATATACATATATATATATATATGTGTGTGTGTGTGTTCCAATCGTGTCCTGTAAGTCGTTATATTAATCTTTCAGTGTGTTATGCTTGTATACACCTACGTTAGGCATCTGTAGAATATTGTGTGCCAGCTTAGTATCCTGACCTGACCTATCAAGAGACCGTCACCATTTAAAAAGAGTGCAACGAGCACCAAGCCGATTACCTTATGGTGATTCACAGGTCTAGCTTTGAGGTTATGTTGCAAATGAAAACATTCGCCAGAGACGTGGGCGAGGTGGCCTCATTTTCGCGTATCCTATCTTGCATGGTTTCTTCTTAGGGATAGCGTTGGACTTCCTGTTAAATCGGAATTCTGATAGTCTTCTCGGAGGGCATGAATACACTTCCAGGAGAGTGTTTAACGTCACGTCGTTAGCAGAATTTTCTGGCGAATCGAGTGTTTGTTTGATGGCAATCTGCCTTCTTCAATGGTAAGCGCATCATCTGTAAACATTTTAAAAAGGCAATACGATTCAATTTCACTATAATATGCACTAAGTTTGGTTTGCTTTTGTTAGTATTGTGTATTTTTCTAACCGGCGCCATGTTTTCTGTGCGCACTCATGGACTTCATACGATTTATCTTCTGTCCGTATATGTGTGTAGAAATAATAATACGAGTAATATATTGTTGCGTTTTCTCCGGGTTCTGGATAAGTGAGACTTTAAATTTTAACAAAACAACTTTATTTACACTCTAAATATGGATACAATAAAATTTCTAGAATATTTCTCTCACAAAACACTTAATTTACTGTCTACAATTACTAATCTCCACACAAGTCTCTACACTGGTACTACAGTAGCTACTCTCTTAACACTTTACACTGCTTCTTCAAGTCACTACCACATTCTCTTACTGAGCTGAACTCTTGGGCTGGCTTGCTTTCGCTTTTATATACTCGCCGTACCTTCCCCTCCTTTCTAGAGCCTTCCATTCCAGAACGTTCCAGGACCTTCTTTTACTAGAAGGTTCTGTGAATACAGATCGGCCCCGTGTGTATACAGGGGGATGTATATACAGGATGATCCAAATGTGGTCACCACTCCTATGTTACACAAGAGGTGTTTCTCGAACTATAAGATCTCTCTGCGTATACAGGGTGTAAGGGTTCTCTGCGTATACAGGGTGTATATACAGGGTGTTCGGAATGTGCAGACCTCAGTTATCCGTTCCGACGGGGTACAAGTTGGTAACTTCGTTATTTCTGGTCCTAGAGGGTTGAGACTTCGCCTGAGGGGGGTCACCCCAGGCACCCCCAGGGGGGTGGGGAGGCGGTGTTGCCAGATTGTGCAAAAATTCCCAGATGTTGGGGAAATTCTGGAGATGTGGCAACACCGCACCTACGTCTATTGAAGTGCTTTGTAACACTGCCCCCCTCCTTAAGACTGTTCGTCCCGAACAGTATTTACCGGCCGCCAACTTGGGGGTTCGTTGCCCCGATAGGGACTCAACCTCTCGATGTGAACAACTTTGGGTTTAGTTCTTGGAGACAGCTGGATTCTGTAGACTAGGTCGTTAATTTTCTTAGTCACCAAGTATGGCCCTTCCCATGGTTTCTGAAGTTTGGGACTGAGGCCCTTTCTCCTTGTTGGTTGGTACAGCCACACTGCATCACCTTCCTTGAATGTATGGGGTGTTGCTCTGCGATCCAAGCGCATCTTCATCCGGTCACTGCTTAAGAGGAGCCTATCTCTGACACATCTGTGTATAGTGCGCAGTTTTCCTTCTAGGTCGGCGACATACTCAGGTAACGTAGCTAGGTCCGCTATGTCCTCGTTCGGTGGTGGTCTCGTCATGTCGATTGGTAACCGCATCTCTCTGCCGGTCAACATCATGGATGGAGTGTAGCCGGTAGATTCATGCTGAGAGCTTCTGTAAGCTAGGAGGAACAGAGGTATCAACTTGTCCCAGGTTCTCTGATTCTCGTCGACAAACATAGCAAGATACTGATTGATGGTCCTGTTATGCCGTTCTACCATGCCGTCTGATTGAGGGTGGAGTGGCGTTGTTCTCGTTTTCTTTATGCCTAGCAAGTCCATTAGGCTCTTCCAGACCTCTGATTCGAAATTCCGGCCCTGGTCGGTGTGAATCTCCAAGGGTACGCCATGCCGTGATATGACATTTTCCATCAGGGCTTCTGCTACGGTCGTTGCCTCTTGGTTGGGGATCGGCGCAACTTCAGGCCATTTCGAGAAGTAGTCCATCGCCACCATTATGTATCTGTTCCCAGACTCTGTGATGGGAAAAGGTCCTGCGATGTCTACGGCAACTCTCTCCCACGGTGTACCTGAGATGTACTGCATCATTTTTCCTCTGGATCGGGTCTTTGGTCCTTTCTTTGAAGCACATTGGTCACACCTTTTGCACCATTCTTCCACGCTTCTTCGGCAGTTTATCCAATAGAAGCGGTCTCTCACTCTGGCAAGAGTCCTGTTGACCCCAAAGTGGCCTCCACTTCTACTATTGTGTAACTCTTGAAGAACACTGCTTATGCACTCACTTGGCACAACGGTCTGGTATATACAGTCTCTACCATCGGCAGTTTCCCATTTTCGAGTGATCATGTCATTCTTTAGACACAATGAGTCCCATTGTAGCCAGTAGCCTTTAACCTCCGCCCCAAACCGGGACACATCGTGCCACTCAGGTCTTTTCCCCTTTTGTAGCCATTCTCTAATATTTTTCAAGTCTGGATCTGTCTTCTGTGCGTCTCTGATGTATTCAAGATTTACGTCTAGATCGGTGTTATTCTCCTGTCCTGCCACCAGTTGTTTGATCTGATGAGTTACTTTGTCGATCTCTTTGTTCTCTTGTCGCTCGCAAAATTTACATTCATGCACTGAACATGTTCTTCTTGACAGGCTGTCTGCATTGGCGTGACTTCTTCCTCTTCGATGTTCAATCCGGAAGTCGTAGCTCTGCAGTTTCTCTATCCATCGTGCTATCTGTCCTTCGGGATTTCTAAAGTTCAGAAGCCATTGCAGAGCAGAGTGATCTGACCTCACGCGGAATGTTCTTCCGTACAGGAAGCTGTGGAAATGTTCGATGGATCTTACAACTGCCAGCAGTTCTTTCCGGGTTACACAGTAATTTCTTTCTGCTTTTCCGAACGTTTTGCTGAAGTAGCCTATCACAACTTCTTCTCCGGCTTGGAGCTGTGAGAGTACTGCCCCAATGCCATACTGGGAAGCATCGGTGTCCAGTATAAACAGTCCTTCGTCCTGAGGATAAGCCAGCACAGGAGCAGTGAGAAGACGATGTTTGAGCTCTCTAAAAGACTCTTGGCAATCTGGTGACCAGATGAACTCGGCCTTATTTTCAGTCAGGCTATGCAGAGGTTTCGCAATGCTGCTGAAGTACTTTACAAAGCGTCGGTAGTAGCTGCAAAGTCCCAGAAAACTTCTGACCTCATGTTTGTTCTTCGGCACAGGCCAGTCTCTTACTGCCTTTATTTTCTCTGGATCAGTTTCTATCCCTTTCTCAGAAACGACATGTCCGAGGAAACTCACTTTCTTCTGGAAGAGGACGCATTTCTTGGGATTGAGTTGCAGATTGGCACCTCTCAGCCTGGAGAAAACCTGCTTCAGATTCGACAGGTGTTCATCGAAAGTCCTTCCAATCACCATGACATCGTCGAGATACACCAGGCATGTTTCCCATGTAAGTCCTCTCAGCACTAACTCCATTAGTCGCTCGAAGGTGGCAGGAGCATTACATAAGCCGAATGGCATGACCTTGAATTGGTACAACCCATTCCCGGTTGAAAAAGCAGTCTTCTCCTTATCGTCTTTATGGAGTTCTACTTGCCAGTAGCCACTTTTCAGGTCTAATGTAGAGAACCACTTTGATCCGGCCAAAGTGTTCAAAGTGTCGTCGATCCGGGGCAGGGGATAACTGTCTTTCTTGGTGACATCATTCAGCTTCCTATAGTCCACGCAAAATCTCATAGTGCCGTCTTTCTTGGTGACCAAAACTACTGGGGACGACCAAGGACTATTAGACTCCTCAATCACACCATCTTCCAGCATTTCGTTAACCATCGCCTTGATTTCTGATTGCTTGGCAAAAGGCAGTCTTCTCGGCGGCTGTCTAATTGGTCTTGCGTCGCCAGTATTAATTCTGTGTTGCACTAGACTCGTACGACCTGTGATTTTATCTTGAGCGAAAATATCGGCCTCCTCCAATAGGAACTTCAGGGCCATTTCCATCTCCATGTCGTTCAATTGGCCCCAAGAATTCTTGAACCGCTCTACCATTTCTACTGGCAGTCTTCTGTCTAATGCCGTGGGTGTCACCTTTCTTGACAACGTCACTCGGTCAATGGGCTCGCAAGTGGCGATAACCTCACCTTTCTTCAATGTGACCCTGTTAGTTTGCACGTTAGCCACTCTTATGGGTATTGTCCTCTTCGGGTCTACTAAGCATCGTGCGACGAGGGCACCATCATGTCTATCTTTTAGGGGCTCCGCTATGAGAGCAGACATACCATCAAGTTTCTTCTCTAGTCTGGCTCTGACAATCTTCTCACTGTTACCAGGAATCCGTGTATCCTCGTCGACAATAAGTCTCACCCTGGGATTAGCTTCGCCTGCTGTTGGAGATAAATACAACTCTTCGTTACCGATTTTCAAGATCTTATTCTGGAAGTCTACTGACAGGACATCGAAATCTTCCATTAAATCCAGGCCCAGAATAAATTCGTCGACGATTTCTGCGACGACAGCCCTTACCTGTAGCTCAGTACTGCCCAGCCTAATGAAAACAGTGGCCTCTCCATGCACAGGTATCCTATCTCCTTTTGCCGTCTCCAACACAGGCTGTTTGTTGGTCGTGAGTGCGGACCTGTTTGGCAACATGTCTGGACGTACAACGGATCTAGTAGCACCAGTATCGATGGTGAAACTGCATTGTCTTCCGTCTATGCTGCCAGGTATAACGAGGCTCTCGCGGTAGCGTCGGATAGTGGAGACCCTGACCTTGGGGCCCTGGGTCTCGCATGCCACGTGTCGCCCACCTACACTGGCGTCAGGTCGTTTTCCCTGATGGCGCTCCCTGTTGGTATATTCTTGTCTTCTGCGAGCCACCTGTTGGGTTTGTAAGCACTGCCTACTTATGTGGCCTTTCCTACCACACTTGTAACATTCTATGTCTGACCAATCTGCTTTCGTTTTACGTGCTCCGACCGTTGCAGTGAGCTTGCTTATGGCTTCCTTTATAAACTTTATTTCTTGCCTAAGTTCCCCAGTCGTGTCTGAAAGGTCCTCTTTCTCCTTCACTTCGCGCAGCCTGTTGCGGCGAGGTTGAGATGCATTCTTCGCTGCTTCAAATTCCAAGCCATAAATTACGCAGTCCGTAAGTGTTTTGAACCTTCCGAGCCTTAAAGCTTGTTGCATTTCATTATCAAGTACCCCATCGATGAAGGTCTGGACGGTTATCTGGTTGACAAATTCTTCTGGGGCTTGGGGATATGCCAGTCGCACAAGTTTCTCCACTTCGGCACTAAATTCTTGCAGCGTCTCATTTGGCTTCTGGACCCTTGACTTTAGTTGTGTCTGGTAGACCTGGCTCATGTACTTGTTACCATATCTCAAATCTAGGGCCTGTATCACTGTTAAGTAGTTTTGCTGTTTCGACTCCGGGATGTTCTGGAGGATCTCTAGGGCTTTACCTCTAAGCGAGAGAATTAGAGCAGTTGCTGCCTGTTGTTCGCTCCACCCATTGCTGAGAGCTGCCGCCTCAAACTGCCTCCTGTACATGGGCCACGATGTTTCTCCGTCAAAAGTCGGCGGCTTTAAGGTTCCATGAGGCTGCTGCACGATTGGTATGCCTTCTTCCGGACGATTTTGAACTGGGGACATTCCAGTAACTCCTCTTGGTTGAGTTCTGTCAGTCTGGCCCATCACCTGCTCTGTCAGTTCTCTATGTCTGACTTCTGTGCCTTTCATCATCATCTTCATTTGTTCTTTCAACCCCTCCACTTCTTCCCATCGTTTGTTCCAATCCTTTACATTTTCTGTTACATTTTCTACTTTACTGTTCACATTTTCTATTTGTTCGTTGATCAGTTCAATTTCCTCTTTTACATCGACTCTCATATTGTGAAACATACTTCGGAGGTCTTCTTTGTCTTCTAGTCGTCGTTTTTCGTCTTCTTCGCGTTGCTTCTTGAGTTCTTCTTTATCTTCAAGACGCCTCTGTTCCTCCTCTTGTCGTCTTCTCTCGTCTTCTTCGCGCCGTCTTCTTTCATCTTCTTGTCGCCGTTGTTCGTCTTCTTCGCGTTGCCTCTTGAGGTCTTCTTTATCTTCTTGCCGCCGTCGTTCCTCTTCTTCGCTCACTTATCCCACACTTCTGACACCAAATTGTTGCGTTTTCTCCGGGTTCTGGATAAGTGAGACTTTAAATTTTAACAAAACAACTTTATTTACACTCTAAATATGGATACAATAAAATTTCTAGAATATTTCTCTCACAAAACACTTAATTTACTGTCTACAATTACTAATCTCCACACAAGTCTCTACACTGGTACTACAGTAGCTACTCTCTTAACACTTTACACTGCTTCTTCAAGTCACTACCACATTCTCTTACTGAGCTGAACTCTTGGGCTGGCTTGCTTTCGCTTTTATATACTCGCCGTACCTTCCCCTCCTTTCTAGAGCCTTCCATTCCAGAACGTTCCAGGACCTTCTTTTACTAGAAGGTTCTGTGAATACAGATCGGCCCCGTGTGTATACAGGGGGATGTATATACAGGATGATCCAAATGTGGTCACCACTCCTATGTTACACAAGAGGTGTTTCTCGAACTATAAGATCTCTCTGCGTATACAGGGTGTAAGGGTTCTCTGCGTATACAGGGTGTATATACAGGGTGTTCGGAATGTGCAGACCTCAGTTATCCGTTCCGACGGGGTACAAGTTGGTAACTTCGTTATTTCTGGTCCTAGAGGGTTGAGACTTCGCCTGAGGGGGGTCACCCCAGGCACCCCCAGGGGGGTGGGGAGGCGGTGTTGCCAGATTGTGCAAAAATTCCCAGATGTTGGGGAAATTCTGGAGATGTGGCAACACCGCACCTACGTCTATTGAAGTGCTTTGTAACAATATTTTGGAGACTCGATTCACCTTAACTTGTTTAACACCTCCTTTCAGTTAAAGAAACATGTGGATTTTAAACGCTGGTCACTTGTCTTGGAAGGTACGCTATGCCGATTTTTTTCTATATCAGCTTTTGCATATTAAATTGTTTCAATAATTTTTAAATATTATAATACTTAAATGCTTTTTGTTACTGACATATGAAAGAAAACATGTACTTTCACTCGGTATTACTTAAAGTAAAAACAACGTCTTCTTTACAGAACGATATCTATAATAACGCATTTCGGTAAATATGTACGAGATACGCATCAATATTTCCTGGCCTTACAGATCCAGGGTATCGTAGTGTGTCAAAATTTTCATTTACATTGGTTCAAGTCTTATTAGCCTTGGAAAAAAAATGCCACTTGTTCATCAAGATGTTGGAAGTCTCGAAAATTGAGTATAGAGCGGTTATTAAATTCTTTACTCCAGAATGTCTTCCTCCTCAAAGCATCAAAGATTGCCTGGTTGGGGTTTACGCGGGAAATCTCCGTCTTCTTGTGTAGTAAAAGATTAGCCAAAATGGTTTCGAGTGGAGCAAAAACTCTTGGAAGATGACGCCAAAACAGGAAGGACGGTGGAAGTGGTTACGGACAACAAGATTACCCTCTCGTATTAAGCGATCGACGCTTCAAAGTAAAAAACTGATCAAAAATGTCGGGGATTTTAGATACAAGCGTCCACCATATCCTCCAAGAACATTTAGGCATGAATAAAGTTATTGCAAAGTTGTTCCCCAAAAAACTCTCAGCAGTTCAGCGCAAGCGTCGTGTTGAATGTGCCCCATATTTTTTGGACCTCTGTGGAAAAAACCCTGTGGACGTGTTGAAGGCAATAATTGTCACAGGGGATGAAACTATGGTCCTCTACTATGATTATTTGTGGAAAAATGAGTCGATGGAATGGAAGCGTAAAGAAAAAGCACCGCCAAAAACGTTCAAGGTCTGTCAGTCGACAAAAAAGTGATGGCTATGATTTTTTTGGGATTGTGAGGGTATTACTCTCATAGAATTTAAAGATCGCAATACCAGGGTCAACGGGACATATTCTGCAAAACTCTTGCATAAATTTCGACAAAATATTCGGGAGAAGAGACGTGGGAAACTGACCAGAGGCGTGCGTTTGCTCCATAACAATGCACACAGCTGGAATTGCACAAGCCGCAATTAGTGACTGTGGTTTCAAACAAATTTATCACGCTCCGTATAGTCCAGATAAGGTCACCAGTGACTAGTACTTATTTGGAAATTTGAAAGAGGACCTTTGTGGGCGCCATTTCAATGACGACGAAGAGGTGACAGCTGCATTTTGAACACATTTTGAGGACAAACCGAAGAATAGTTTTAAGGGGTATCGATTTGTTGCCGAATTTAATAGTGCGTTGACCTTAGGGGGGACCATTTTGAATAACAAAATTAAATTGTGAGTCACGCCATTTCTTAATTGACTTCAAACGAAGGAGGTTCTCAATTCGACTGTATTTTTTTTTATGTGTGTTACCTCAGAACTTTTTTCTAGGTAAACCGATTTTGATGATTCTGTTTCTATTTGAAAGCTGGTGCTTCTCATGTGGTCCTATATAAATTTGATCAAGATCTGACCAGTAGTTTTTGAGTTATCCTTAATAAAGTCGTTTTTTTTTTACTTGTTTTAGAGTCAAGTTGAAACATTTTGGCGCTTACCTCGTAAATATCTAGTCTAGTATTGGGTAAATTGTTAAGATGAAAAGTACTTTCACGTGGAATATATATTTACTTTTACCGCCGATAAAATTATTTCAGCATGTTAAACAATGACTCAGATATCATGGCTCAAACTGACCAATACTATCTGACCTCGCTAAAAGAAAATAAACTAAGAAGGTAAAAAGAGAAAAACAATTTAATATTATTTTGCGTTTCATTCACTCATAGTCGTATGTCGTATTTACAGATCGCGTTTGTATTTCTCAATATACAAGCAGCTGCCGCTGTTAAAATCGAAAAAATCCTTTACTACCTGTAAACAACCACACCTTTCATTACTTTTTGCATCTGCATATCTGCATTCTCGTCCACTTAATTAACAATAATTAGTTTCTCGGTAAATGAAAGAAACTTATACCTTCGCGTTCCTCGGACTGAATACCATCTCGAGTATATTCTTTGTTAGTTGACTTTCTATTTACTTAAAATTATACGTCAGGCGTGGTCAAATAGAGCGGATCGTAAATGGTAAATGGAAATTACACGACGTTGTTAATTTTTAGAGCAGACGATGTTTTATTATGGGAAATTGGCAGGTCTACTTGAAGTAATTGAAGTTCGTGCACTATGTAACCAAATTACAAGGATGTTATAAAATCTGTTTAACGGATCAGTGAATCATTTTGTTGGATCTAGGATGCTATAAACCGTTAACTTCAACGTTAAATGAAAGAGATAAATATATGATTGCAGGGATCCAAATAATAAAAGTTCAATATTATAACTAGTTTTATGAAGTGTCAGTAATGGAAATTCTCAGCAAGATTCGAAATTATTAGGTTAAGATATCAGTATATGAACGAGTCCACTACACTTTATGCAATTATACCATACCGATTTGATTAGTAATTGCGTGAACAGCTCTCGAAAATAACCCAACGTATAACAAATTCCTTCAATCACCTGTTGTTTTTGGACGCAAAACTATTTACAGATGAACCAAAGAAATCCGCTATGTTCACAAAATTCAGGATATATATATATATATATATATATATATATATATATATATATATATATATATATATATATATATATATATATATATATATATATATATATATATTGCTGGACGATGGAACCAAAAATTCGGGTGCAAAAGGCATAGATCGCTACACAGGTGGACTCTTCTTGACTGACGATAAAACAAACCGTTTTTCTGAAATTCACAATTAATCAAAAATAAACACTTTTTTCCTTCTTAAACTTTAAATTGAGCCTGTGTTGAACATTTAAATGTTTAAAGCGTTTTTCTCGCTGACATCGAATTAATCTTGTGTAAAACTCGTCTCTGACTATATTTAAAACCTCCGTTGTTCCCAATTTCCTTGGTTATTCTTTCCTTTAAGTCATTCAAATCCAAAGGTTGTGTTTTGTACACTCTGTTTTTCCAGATACCCCCCCCCCCCCCCGCAGTAAAAAGTCCAGAGATGTCAGATCTGGTTATATCGCAGGTCATTATATGAAACCTCTTCTTTCTATCCACTTTTGTGACAATCTTTCATTTAAATACTCCTGTACAGGAAGATCATAGTGCGGTGATGCATCCTCTTGTTGCAACCACATCCTTTCATTTGGACGATTGGGATCAAGTGCATTGGGAAATAACTCTAGTAAGGCTGGAATGACTTAGTTGCTTAGCATTTCGAAATATCTCTCTCCGTTTAGGTTTTCAATGAAAATAGGTCCAATCACATAATCCCCAATGATACGAGCCCAAACGTTGACTTTCTCAAGACGTTGAGTGTGGGTTTCTCCCATTCAATGGGGGCTGTCTCCTGTTCAGTATCTGCAGTCTTGCCGATTTACCTCGCCATGCAACAACTCTTGCTTCATCAGGAAAAAATATATTCTGGGGAAAAATAATATTCGTATTTAGGATATCAAACATCTGCTCGCAAAATTGCAATCTTCTATTCGAATCACCGTTAGTCATTTCTTGTAAGTGTTGTAGTTTATATACATGCAGTTCCGCTGTTATTTTTACACTCCACCTGACGCATCGAAGATTTCGCATTTTCTTGAAAAGCAAATAAAACATCAAGTTTCACGTTATCATTAACATAAGCGGGCTTCCTGCATAATGGTTTAACGTGTCCAACTTCGTGAAACTGTGCGTACATTTTAGATACAGTTCCCTGAGAAAGTGGTGGTAGCTCTGGGTGCTTTGTATTTTAACTTCTGCTTGCGATTGACATTTATCTCCGTAACCAATCATCATTAATATTGGAATTCGAAGAGCTTCAATAAAAAAACTCATTTTTGTGACTTAAGGCGCAATAGAATTGATACCTAACTGACAATTGCTTTAACAAAGTTTGATCTCACTAACGTGCACCTCTTACAGCTGAGTGAATGAAGGTGAAATAATTAAAGAAATATTTTCCAACTTGCAAGAACTGATAAACATCAGTGAAGAAGATATCAGGTTTTAGATAAATAAATTATCTGGTCCTGCAAGCAGTGTTTTTTGGGAGATAACAGAACAAAAATTTGTACTTACTATAACACCCATTTAATGCTATTACTATCACCACACTATATATATATATATATATATATATATATATATATATATATATATATATATATATATATATATATATATATATATATATATATATATATATATGCGCCCTGGAGGTCTTGCTGATGCTGCCACCGCTTCCCATCTGTATCAGAAGGGAGGCTATGGCTTCGCATCTCAGAATGCGGACTCTGGAAACTGGTGCGGCGAGGGAGCAAGAACAGGACATGCAAAAAATGCCAAAGAGGTGGAAAAGAAAATTCCAATTTCCACCATCAAGGTACGAAACTAAGACATATACCCTCAGAATTCCCAAAAAGGATCAATGCAGGGAAAATGAGGTTGCTTTCCAATCTGCTAGCCTGGTCTGTTTTACCGCTGGAGAAACAGCACTCCTCCGGGGCGGGAATATACATGGATAGCCTAGATATGCTCTGGGCACATATACTACGGCATTTGAAACGGAGGTGTACGTTATTCTGTCTGTAGCTAATCGACAGAATGTGAGGATGAGCCCTGAGAAATGTGTATACATCTGCTCAGATAGTCAGGCGGCCCTCCGGGCAGTCTGCGCGCCCAGAATTAGGTCAATGCTGCTTCAGGAGTGCGCTGGCGCTTTTGCGGGATTGTCCACGACAAAGGAGGTACAACTTATGTGGGTTCCGGTACACTGTGACACTGTGGGGTGACGGGGAATGAATTGGCGAATGACCTCGTAACGCTTGGTTCCCGGCGATCGTTCTGTGGCCCGGAGCCTGCTATAGACATATGCATGAGTAGAAAGATGGTCCCCGACGCCCTAGATAAATGGACTGGGGAGGTCATAAGAAGCACTGGAAGTCTGTCAGTGACTATAGGCAGTAGAGTAATTTCGTGGAGAGACCACATAGAAACAAGACTGTCTGGTTTCTTGGTAGGAGTCGTTCTGCGCTTCGCCGCATCATTGTGGTGCTAACAGGCCACTGTACTCCCAGAAGACACCTGACATTGGTAGTTTTCGATAGGATCCCATTTGCCAGGAATGCGGTGAGACTGAAGAAACGTCTTATAACTCCCTGTGTGAGGCTTTTGGGAGTCTTCGAACAGAATTGTTTGGTTCGAGGACATTACAGAGGAATGAGGTAAGTTCCGTCCAATGGAAGACCATCATGGCCTTTATTTCGAGGTCGATGAGGTTTGGTGACGAAACCGAGGAGGGGTAGGGCATTGTTGCTGAGTTGCCGGGGTTAGCAGAAAGGGCCCGACGTGGCCTACTTGTCTGGGGCTAGCCTCCCCACCATTGCTACTACTGCTACTGCTACTACTAGTACTACTACTTTTATATATATATATATAAACACAGATCTCCTCATTAGTGAATTTTTCGTTTTACGAAAAATTCGCTAAAAAATCACATCAATCTTAGTGTAGAAAATGTTCAAAATGCGTACCTTGAATATATATATATATATATATATATATATATATATATATATATATATATATATATATATATATATATATATATATATATATATATATATATATCACAACACAATATAGGCTAAAAATAAAAATCTGGTTTCCACCAGAACTCGAAAAATCGTTTCTTTGGTGGTTTTTTGAAAATCTGCCCGCGCTGATGAGATTACGCTACTAAGTTATTTATAAGTGCTAACAAAAACTTAATAATTTATGTGTACTTCACTTCGTAGTGAAGTCGACATTATTTATAATAAGTCTCGAAAGTGACAAATTTTTATTTTCACTTATTTAATGGTATTATAAAAAACACTGTTGAAGAATATTTATGCTTTATTACATTTTCTGCAATTTTTATTAATAAACATTCAACATATGCTCTGAGGTAATCGGAAACACATAAATTCTACTGAAATATTGTAAATCATTCGATATCGCACAATTACGCCAATATAATGCTTGTTATTATAAGCGTTTCTCAAAATAAATATGGAAGAATGATGAATTCTGCATTCACTCATTTTGTATTCGATATATTTCATTGGCACACTAATAAATTCACAAACCGAAATCACATTATACTATTTTATATCAGAACTGGCGAAGTGTTCTTAAACTGTAGATGTAATTTGTTTGTGCAACGATTGTTTTCTTCAGACCAGAAAAATTACGATTCTCTATGGCTTCAAATAATAAAAGTATCAGTGACACTCCGTTATAGAGAACTAGAACTAGAAGGCAATGGCTAAAACGATTGTTTTTCTATGAGCCAAATGGTATAAATCCAGATCTCAATTGTTGCACATATTTATAAAAAATCCCGAAATTCGTCAATTTTAGATTTTCAATTGACATCACATAATGTGAAAACTTCACCCCTACATTCAACCCCCTTCGAATGACAGTTTCAACCCCCAAATTTTTAAATAGGAAGTAGGGGCTTATTATACCTCATTTGAAAGATTTCTTCATTATCTATTCAAAAATGCTATGTTTTTAAAATTTATCTAAAAAAAGTAAAAAGGTAAGATGCTTACTGGCAATTAGGCCATTGCTGACCCTTTTTGCTCATCTAAACTAACCTACCCTCCACCTTGAGCTCGATCTCAACGACGACAGTGATTTGAAAAATAATCCGCTGCCGGTGAGTCTTGAACCGTCGTCCCCCGAGTCCGTATTGAAAAATCTGAATCGACTTTCCCGCACGGCCACGGAGGCGCTAAAAATTTACAGTAAAAAAGGAATTCATCTGATCGGCGTATTTCGCTACAACATACTAAAATAATGCTGTAAATTGAATATAATTAGATGGAGATCGCAGACTTCATGGAGGGTTCTGTCTCTGTGGATCTCCAAAAAAGATTAGACTGTGGAAGCAGAAATCTTGTACAATTCAACTCCACCAAATCTCAGTCGTGCTTTCTATCTCATAAGAGATACACCAGTCCTAGACCCATCACAATGAACAACCGAG
Organism: Tillus elongatus; assembly: GCA_964006375.1. Taxonomy (NCBI): domain Eukaryota; kingdom Metazoa; phylum Arthropoda; class Insecta; order Coleoptera; family Cleridae; genus Tillus; species Tillus elongatus. Next base: position 30,945,436 of record OZ023266.1, on the reverse strand, counting down.
TTATTCAAAGTAATGAGTCTTCTTCACTTGTTGATATTTCTGTGGATAGAAATCTCAATTGGCACCAACATGTAACATCAATTGCAGAAGCAGCTGCTAAGAAATTAGTTTTCCTCTTCTGGGCTCGCAAATATTTTTCACCAGCTAATCCCTATACGTTATATACTTCACAAATAAGACCAAACCTCGAATACTGCTCCCACATCTGGGGTGCCGCTGCCGCTTCTACACTCGCTATCCTGGACTTCATTTAGAACAGAGCTATACCTCTCATCGGTGACCCTACCCTCACTCAAAGGCTGACTGCAATCCCTTGCCCACCGACGTGCTATTAGTGACATCTCTCTCTCTCTCTCTCTCTTTAATAGATATCTGCACGGGCACTGATCAGAGCAGCTTTCTTCCATAGTTCCTCTACCTGCTGCCCCCAACAGATCTACCAGGGGAACAGAGCGAATGCACCCTTTTACTTTCTAGGTCACCAGACATAAAACATCTTGTTATGCCCGCTCTTTTGTCCCGAGGACTTCCAAGTTGTGGAATGCCTTGCAGGCACATGTTTTTCCTTCTCCTCCGAACCTCCAAACCTTCAAGTCCAGAATTAACAAGTTGCCTCTTTCCTCCTTGTCGACACCCACGGTACGATAGTGTTTAAGCTGTGAGCGTTCATGGTGTGTTGTTGAAATAAAAAAAACTAAAATCGTAGAGAATCGCAGTATCGGTTAACCCCTTCAGTCAAACTTGTAGAACTTATAGTATAGGTATATGGTATAAAAAGTATGAAATGAAAAAAAAGCTGTTGAAACTGTTCATAAATTTCTCTCAAGCTAAAATAAACAAATTTTTAGATTTATTTTCACAATAACAAAACGTTTAGCAGAAAAATTATTAATAGCCGTACTTACACGAAAACCTAAAATATCACTATGCAATAAAAATATTTGATTAACAAAAGAGCAAAGCCATTTGGCTAACGATGACAGCACCCACAATTAACAGTTGCCTTTCATGAAGTGTTAACACAAGAATGTTTGTATATAAAAGAATATGTTTTATTTCATTTCGATCAGTTTACGAGTTAGAAGAAAGTAGGAGAGATGAGCCAAACCTCAGGATTCAAAATTCATGCCATCCGTTTTCGATAATGATGAAGTGCATGCTCTATTTTTGGAAGTATGCAAAATGTATATTGCTTATTCTCTTTTCAGAAGTTTATACTTGAAACTGTTACGATGATATATGTGTTTAATTGTGGGTGTAAAATCGTTCGACAGAAAAAGCAAACGTATAAAAAAGCTCGAAAAAAGCAGTACAGGAATAAATGCTATTTGGGTCACTTAAGAGGCGTTTATTTTCGGAATGCAGCTAGGGTAATTTAAAGCAGAACCAGAAGTTAAATACATAAGGAAATTTTCGATTTGCTTTCCGTTTAATTTTCATTTAAATACACTGAAAAGAAAAAATTCGTTCATTACCAGATCTTTTTATTGCAAAGTTGTTACGCTTAATACGATTTTCGTTAATTATCTTTAAAACCCCTAAAGATAAGATTTTCAAAACTTGTACACGAGTAAATATTAATAGCATATAAAGAAAAACGCAAAATCCGATTTATTACGTGAAGCAGTGGCCCACGTGGAGGCATTCTGATGGTTATAAATATGTTGTCAAAATTTATGAAATTTTCCAAGATTTTCAAAAATTCAACTAATACAAAAATAAGGTATACTGGTAGAAATTCCATAGGATTTACAGCTTTCGAGAAAACTGGAGTTAAAATTGCTTGTTCACTAGGGACACACAAGTATTAATTTAAATTTTTAAACTGAAATTTTACGTTACTATGGCTACAGCAAAAGTTGTCAACAGCAATTAAAATTGTCGTAACTTGTCGAACAATATTATTTGTTTCTTCGGTTATTTGACATTATGTCTTATAATCAGTATAGTTTAAATGAATTGGCTGACATGCATTTAGTATATGGAGAGTGTGGATGTAATTCTTTAGAGTCTGCAAGGCGATATGCTGAAAATTTTCCTGGTTGACCAGTTCCTTACCACAGTACTTTTGCTGGAATTGCTCGAAGATTTAAATAAAAGGGTACCTTTCTACCTTATACCACTGAGGATTCTCGTCCACGATCTGCAAGGACTGCAAATATGGAAGAAGCTGTTTTAAACACTGTTGAAGAAAATCCACATACAGGCGTAAGAAGGATTGCTGCTGAAATGAATGTTTTCAAGTCGACAGTCCACAACGTATTAAAAGAACATCAGCTACGGCCCTACCAACTAACTTGAGTACACGAACTTTTTCCCCGAGATAACAATGTCAGAATAAGTTTCTGTGATTGGATCAGGAACAAACGGAATGAAAATAATAGCTTCTGCGACACACTCGTATTTACTGGCGAATCCTGTTTCACAAAAAAATGGAGTACTAAATTTACATAACAGCCATGAATGGAGTGACCCTAATCCAAAAGCAACCAATGTGTCCCACTTCCAATATCAATTTTCCATCAATGTGTAGGCTGGAATTGTCGGTAGTCATTTATTAGGACCCGTTGAGCTGCCTTTACGCTTAAATGGGGTTCAGTATCTAATTTTTTTTAATACATCGCCTGATCTATTAGAGGATTTACCTTTAAAAGTTAGGAGAAATATGTGGTTTATGCACGACGGTGCACCACCGCATTATGATAAACCCTTGTGGCAATTTCTTTATAACCAGGTTGCTGGGCGCTGGTTTGGTCGTGGCGAAGATGCACCTGTAAATTGACCTATCAGATCACCCGACTTAAGTATTTTAGATTTTTAGAGGAAGACAATCTTTTCTGCGACGCACAACTTTGTGTATAGAAGTAAATGGGGCACAATTTGAGCATCTGCTATAGCGTTTAATAATTTCTTAATTTAATACTTATATTTCGTTACGAATCCGCGTTTCTTCTAGAGCATCTAAGCTTTGGAATGATAGAGGCAATGCTGGATCTGAGTCTACTACAGATATGCGTGAAGGAGGAAGCAGCAGCACTAAGTGCCTCGAGACTATTTCAAGCAGACAAATTCAAGCCAGGAAACTTGGTTGGCCAGTTGAAGCTCCTGGAAATTATTCTAATAGAGTCACTCGCCAAACCAGCAGACAAACTATATTTCATAGTCCCTTTTGACGTGGTTATAAGTGACCGTCAGGCATTGCACAAAGACAGTGAAAGACTGACAAAAAATTCATCCATATGGTATAGATACGGGTCTAAATAACAAGAGGGAGCAGTACTGGGGAAAAAGTGGACCTAACTTTAAACTTACTAAGTCTCTAGAAAAAACTTCAACCATCTTCAAAGCAGAAATACTTGCTATAAATCCCTGCATACAAAGAAGACTAAAATACCGAGATGATTGGCATCCTCTCATACAGCCAGGCAGTACTAAAGATTCTAAAATCTTTTAAAACCGAGTCTCAACTAACCTGGGCTGAAAAAAATATCCTTAATGCAACTGGCTACGAACAACAACAAAACTTTTATATAGATACCCGGCCATCAAGGCATTGAAGGAATCGAGGACGATGAGACCCTTGCAAAAAGGCCTTCAACGACACCATTCTATGGTCCAGAGTCGTATTGTGGCTTAACAAAAAGCCATGGAGGAAATGAACCTGATACTTGGAAGAGGAAACACCAGGCTAAAGGGAGGCAAAACGGTTCATCACCATATCAACAGAAACAACTGTTTCTTGAATTTAATAGGAACTACTTGAAAATGATCACAGGAGGACTTTCCACAGGATACACCCAGGTAAAGTATCACCATGAAGATGGGTAAGGTGGACAGCAAAAACTGCACATACTGCACTGAGGCAGCAGAAACAACAGAACACTTGCTAAGCGACTGCATGGCTCAGTTCTACAGAAGGCTCAAATAGCTTGGAGGGGTGAACTAAACACCCCATGAAATGAGTAAAATAGCTCCCAAAAAGATAGTGCGAAGGGTGTCACGACGGCAGGCATAAAATAGGACAACACACACATACATACACCCACACAGACATTTCCTAGAAGATAATTTAGCAGAAATTTTAGATGTTCCTTTAAATTTTAGACAACGCTTATACTTCCAACATGATGGGGCCCTTCCATACTTTACTCTGCAGTCCACTAAATTGGCCAGCAAGGTCTTCAGACCTAAACCCACTCGATTATTTTGTTTGTGAGTTGATGAAGTCGTTGGTGTACGCCACTAGAGTAGACACAAGGGTAGCGTTACTTGATCGCACTAGGAATGCTTCCGCTTTAATGGGAAATAATCGCCACGCTATTAATCGTTTGCACCATTAATAACAGGGCAAGCAAGTGCATTGTAGCTGGTGGTGGTATTTTTAAAATGTCCTTTAAATATTTATCATTTATTATATTCCTAATGCTAACTTTTCTTTTGAACATTGATAACATATAAATCAATAAAAAAAATTAACTGCATTTATTTCAACAACGGTTGACATTCGAACTAAAACTTATGTGTTTATTTTGACCCCCTGAACCTACTCCTGAAATACTTCCCATTCCTCCGCAAACACACTGTATGTGATGATATTTTATTTATAAATATCTTGATCAGTGGATAGATGCTAGAGAATTTTAGGGGATTTCCGCATTAGGTAGCTGTATAAACAACAACACACTAATATAGTGGAGGTGACAGATACAATACAATGAACGCCATGGATCTTCTTAGTCGACTTACACCTGTTGCAGTCTCACCGGATAGAATGCAAAGGGATCATACAACTATTTCAGTTGCAGTTGAGATCTGGTATAAATTAGATGCTAGAGAATTTTAGGGGATTTCCGCATTAGGTAGCTGCATAAACAACAGCACACTTATATATTGGAGGTGACAGATAAAACACAATGAACGCCATCGATCTTCTTAGTGACTTACACCTGTTGCAGTCTCACTGGATTGAATGTAAAGGGACCATACAACTATTTCAGTTGCAGTTGAGATCTGGAATACATTAGATGCTAGAGAATTTTAGGGGATTTCCGCATTAGGTAGCTGCATAAACAACAGCATACTAATAGTGGAGGTGACAGATACATTACAATGAACGCCATGGATCTTCTTAGTTGACTTACACCTGTTCCAGTCTCAATGGATAGAATGCAAAGAGACCATACAAGTATTTCAGTTGCAGTTGAGATCTGGAATGAATTAGATGCTAGAGAATTTTAGGGGATTTCCGCATTAGGTAGCTGCATAAACAACAGCACACTAATATAGTGGAGGTGACAGACACATTACAATGAACGCCATGGATCTTCTTAGTCAACTTACACCTGTTGCAGTCTCACTGGATAGAATGCAAAAGGACCTTACAACTATTTCAGTTGCAGTTGAGATCTGGAATAAATGAGATGCTAGAGAATTTTAGAGGATTTCCGCATTAGGTAGCTGCATAAACAACAGCATACTAATAGTGGAGGTGACAGACATATTACAATGAACGTCATGGATCTTCTTAGTTGACTTACACCTGTTCCAGTCTCAATGGATAGAATGCAAAAGGACCTTACAACTATTTCAGTAGCAGTTGAGATCTGGAATAAATTAGATGCTAGAGAATTTTAGGGGATTTCCGCATTAGGTAGCTGCTTAAACAACAGCATACTAATAGTGGAGGTGACAGACATATTACAATGAACGTCATGGATCTTCTTAGTTGACTTACACCTGTTCCAGTCTCACCGGATAGAATGCAAAGAGACCATACAACTATTTCAGTTGCAGTTGAGATCTGGAATAAATTAGATGCTAGAGAATTTTAGGGGATTTCCGCATTAGGTAGCTGCATAAACAACAACACACTAATATAGTGGAGGTGACAGACACATTACAATGAACGCCATGGATCTTCTTAGTCGACTTACACCTGTTGCAGTCTCACTGGATAGAATGCAAAAGGACCTTACAACTATTTCAGTTGGAGTTGAGATCTGGTATAAATCAGATGCTAGAGAATTTTAGGGGATTTCCGCATTAGGTAGCTGCATAAACAACAACACACTAATATAGTGGAGGTGACAGATACAATACAATGAACGCCATGGATCTTCTTACTCGACTTACACCTGTTGCAGTCTCACTGGATAGAATGCAAAAAGACCATACAACTATTTCAGTTGCAGTTGAGATCTGGTATAAATCAGATACTAGAGAATTTTAGGGGATTTCCGCATTAGGTAGCTGTATAAACAACAACACACTAATATAGTGGAGGTGACAGACACATTACAATGAACGCCATGGATCTTCTTACTCGACTTACACCTGTTGCAGTCTCTGGATAGAATGCAAAAAGACCATACAACTATTTCAGTTGCAGTTGAGATCTGGAATAAATTAGATGCTAGAGAATTTTAGAGGATTTCCGCATTAGGTAACTGCATAAACAACAACACACTAATATAGTGGAGGTGACGGACATATTACAATGAACGCCATGGATCTTCTTAGTCGACTTACACCTGTTGCAGTCTCACTGGATAGAATGCAAAAGGACCTTACAACTATTTCAGTTGCAGTTGAGATCTGGAATAAATTAGGGGAAGTGTGCTTGTAAGTGCTCATCACAGGTCCCAATCTTCACTTAGTGAATCACGATATATCTCAACCCTGTTAATTAGAGACACATTGGCTTTGCCTTTTACGAACTGCTTTATATAAAAAAAAACACTTTTTTAAAGTTCATACGTCACCTCGTCTACTGCATAGCACAAGCTTACTAAAATAGGATACTTAATAACATTGACCACAAACACACCCAATTCTTAAATAGAATACACTTATAGCCATAAAAGTAAAATAAAAATTCCTATTTGGAAGGAGGAGGTCTATTTCAATAAATTACTCGTGAGAAAGAAAGCATGCTATGAACGACTCGGTTAAGTGTCAATTAGTGTACAATATTTTATACCTGGAATGCACCAGAACTGTGTTTAAAATTACGCAGTAAAACATAAAATAGTAAATTATGTAAATTAAGTCAAAGAAATTGAGGCTCAAAGGTTGAAAGAAACCAAACATTTTGAAACAAAACAGGTGACATGTAGCTAAATTAAAAGCTGGTAACTTTCTCTCTCCACAAATTCCTTATTATAATCTTGACGCTAAGAAGACAATTTATATTTCTCTAGTAGCTGTTACGAAATTTTACGTTTATTAATATAAAACGTATAAAAATCCTTGAATAGAAAGAGCTTGATAAACAGTGGGAGAGCATTTTCCCTTATCTTAATACATAGTTTCTTAGGTATTAAGGTATTTTTATTGCATTGGACTCAACTTCATAACTATCAAGTTAGCAGACAACAAAATACTTATATATTTTGCTATCAATAATTGTTTTGTTTTTTTTTTTTCAGAAAGATATGGTTTTTACGTCGTAAAAATACGAATATACATTGGTCACCTTTAATTGCTTCACTATATATATATATATAAATATATATAAACATATAAAAATTGAAACTGACCCCGGATGTGGGTTCTAGGGGTCCTACATCGCGCTCATTTGAAGAAATTTTTTCAAAATTCAAAAGTCGAGATCTCCTCATTAGTGAATTTTTTCTAAGAAAATTCACTAATATAAATGGACCTGGGAGATCGCTTTTGGAGGTCCCAGTTAGCGATTATTTGAAGAAATTTATATTTTCTATGGAGCTAGCAAATTCAATTTGGCAGAGATTTATGTAGGTACTATAAGTCTCTTTAAAAAAAAAGTGTTACAAATTTCATTAAAGTCACAAAACTTTTCCAGAAAAAAACTTAATTATTTACAAAGGGAATGTACCTGCCAAATTATAAATAAAAATTTAAATACCGTGAAGAATGGGAAGCTTACTATTTATACATAATAAATCGTAGTTCTCGATTTCCTTTAAACAAATTGAATCACTTTCATTAAAATTTTTATCTATTACTATATATTTTTCTGATATCTTCAGATTCAGATGACAGTTGCGGCAAATGGCAACCCCGCTGATTGTTTATTGTGACATATTTTGTAGCCTGTGCGTTTGAAGTTTGATTTGGTGCATTTAGTTGCAATAGCAGCGTAACCCCGATATTATAGGCACCAATTCAGAGGTAATTTCAGGTCATATCGTAAATTGATTATTTTTCATTTAGTTATAACTCAATATTTATCGAACCGATTAAGTTCAAATTTGGTAGAAGACCACTTATACGATATCTACGTGCGTATAAAGTTTTAGTTTCATACTTCTAGTAGTTTAAAATATATTGCGGTTTCAATTAGTTTTTCGCATTTTTTTCTAGATGTATTTGATTGTCAAAACTGTCTAACAAAATGTTGGGAATTGCCAAATTTGGTTTCGATTGGTGAAGTATTTTTGATTTATCGGTTGAAGATATATATATATATATATATATATATATATATATATATATATATATATATATATATATATATATACCGCCCCCCTTGGTCGCTCAGACCACGGCATGGTCACTGCTTCCTGCGCAATGCAACTCGGGGTCACACAGTCATCACACCCACGTATCGTTTGGAACTACAACTCCGCGAACTGGGACGAAATGCGGGATTACTTTTCCTCATTTCCATGGGCGTCTCTCTTCTTCTCTCATATCTCACAAAACGTCACCGAAATTATCCAAGCTGGCATGGAATTATTTATCCCACGTACACAGAAAACCTCTTCAGCCACTCAAAAGCCCTGGTTCTCTAAATCATGTGACAAGCCCAGACTTGAAAAGGTCAAAGCTCAAAAAACGCTTCTACACAATCACAGTCAAGAAAACCGTCAAGCATTTAACGACGCAAGAAACCGTTATGCCAGCATTCTTTCTGAGGCAAAAAACTCGTTTAATAACCACATCAAAAATAAAATCATCTTAAGCTCCAACGGCAGCAAACCCTTCTGGACTCTTGCTAAATCTATTGGGAATAATTTCTGCAAGAGCACGTTCTCACCTCTTGTCTCAGGGGATGAAATTGTTTCTACCGCCCTGGGCAAGGCTAAACTTTTTGCCTCGTTGTTCGCCGGCAATTTTACTCTCAACCCACCTCCAAATGTTCAACCACCAACAGTCCCCAATGTCGCGCATAAAATGACGGATATCATTTTCAAAACTAAAAAGGTACGAAATATGGTCTCTTCTCTTAATACCAGGAAAGCATCTGGCCCTGAGATTCCAGCAATTTTTCTCAACAAATGCGCACTAGAACTTGCTCCTGTCCTGACTCGTCTGTTCCAGACCTCTTACAATAGAGGCATATTCCTTAGTAACTGGAAAACTGCTCGAGTACAACCCAACCCCAAGAAAGGATCGAAAGCGCTGCCTAGCAACTACAGGCCTATTTAGCTCCTTTCAGTCGTCTCTAAAGTGATGGAAAAGTATATACACACCAAATTACTAAAATTTCTTGAAAAACACAGTCTAATCCACGACAGGCAGCATGGATTCCGTCAGCGCAGATCAACTGCCGACCTCCTTTCCTTTATCACCCATTCTTGGAACAAGTCTATGGAACTACACGGTGAATCCCAGATTGTCGCTCTAGACATATCCAAAGCATTTGACCAGGTCTGGCTCACAGCGCTGCTTAATAACCTTCCGGCCTATGGACTACCACCAAAACTCTGTACCTGGACAGCAAATTTCCTCTCCAGCCGGAGTATTTCTGTTGTCGTGGGTGGCCATTCCTCTAAACGGTATCCAATTAATGCAGGAGTTCTTCAAGGTTCAGCTTTAGCCCCTACTTTGTGTCTTCTCCACATCAATGACCTCCTCTCTAGCACATCCAACCCAGTTCACAGTTACGCGGACGACAGCACCTTCCACTCAAATATACAATATTCTAAGCCTGTCGTTTGTGATTTCTAATTGGTGGACTGCAGTCCACGCAAACCAATAAGAAATCACAAACGTACAGCAAACAAATACGGTATATATATATATATATATATATATATATATATATATATATATATATATATATATATATATATATATATATATATGTGTGTGTGTGTGTGTGTGTGTGTGTGTGTAGCCACACGATAATTAAAAAAGTTATTAACCGATTTCGGCAAGAATCTTTATTTTATTAATAACTTGGATGAGTTCGTTGGCCAGTCCTATCGGACCAGTATTTCTTAACAAACAAAAATTTTTGCTGCGTCCCGAATTTTTGTGTGTTATTTGGAGCTGTTGTGACAACATACTACCTGATTTCGCACCGAGATGGCGACCCTGTCGTACATCTCACAATGTTCTATGTAAATGATGTCTTTTTCCAACAAGAAAACACGTAATGACAGTAAAACATAAAATTTAATGATTTCTATCGCCAACATGTCTGACATATGGTATAGACTGTTAATCTTTATTTACACTTACAGTGAGTGGTCGCGACAAATACTGTACATTTATCTAAAATATGTAAATAGAAACTAAGATATGATAATAGCTACTCCAAAACTGGGATCAATGTTCCCTTGAATCATTGCGTAAATACACTAATAATATGAAAATAAATATCGTTATGTTTCTAACGTATGTATGTTGTGAGAAGATTCAAACTCTTACAGCTAAAGTGTATTTAAAATTTTTTGACACTTTAAAATGTTTAAAAATAAAACTTTTAAACATTTTAACAAGAATACATTTTTTATGTAAAATGAATGATAAATTTACTAGATAAAACCACACACAAAAAATAAATGGAAATTGAACCATTCCAGTTCCCTTATAAGTTACGCCTCTGAAGGAAATATGAAGGATCTAACAAATTAGTAATATTTCTCATAAAAAGAACTACGCTCCTGTGTTAAATTTCATTAAGTTACCTGTAGTATCTTTGAAAAATAAATAAAACCATTTTGATAGTCTTCTTCTAGGGGCTGCAGCTCCTTAGGGGTGCATTTTCGGAAATAGTACTACACTTATTTATTCATGTGCTCTACGTCCTAGAAATTTCGGTAGACATTTTTGAAACACTTATATATACATACAGCAAATTCCAAATTTTCTAGCAAAAAACATGACTTTCAAAAATACTGTCATCTTCGATCTCTGAGATACCAAGACGCTAGAATTCGGTGTGGAGTTAGGTAATACTCGGATGCTCTCCATCGTATGGCTAAATCTAACTTGAAGTGTACAGGGTGGCTTATAAATATAAGTATTTTCGATAGTTGAAACAGTTACCAAGAGTAAATTATTCAAATAAAACATGGTATATGATTATAGATTACTAGTTTGGAAAGCTTAAAACCTGGAACACAAACATATCCTTCTAACAACGTAAGGGAAGCTGCTAATGCAAAATTAGCTGCAATAAATCCCTGTTTTTGAAACGATCTCGTTTCCTATTCAAATAAAGTGACTTTAATAAATTATCCATGAAATTACTGATATTACTAAATCTAAATCATTTCCTACAACAAACACACGGCTATTTACGAGAAACACGTTATTAATAGTTGAAATTGATTATTAGCGTGTCGTGTGGGAAGTCTGATTCACAATTCACACTGTATTCTACTTATAAAATATAAACTTAACCGGTAAATAAGTCACGCCAGAGAGAGAGAGAGAGAGAGAGAGAGAGAGAGAGAGAGAGACGCACCGTTAGAACATAAGGTGTGATACTTGACAGCTAAACTCATTTGGTATTTCATATAAGGATAGTGAATACATCTTTAAATTGGTATCCTACTTTTGAATATCTGGTGATTCAGAGGTTTAGTTTAAACCCACCATAGAGTACTTTCGCTTTTAAACAATCTTAGCCTCCGCACGCAAGACAAAATACCGTTTCTTTGCTTACGATCTTATGATGATTTTAGGATGTTCGTATTACCTAATTTTGAGTAACCTCGTTTACTTTTTAAGGATTAAGCAAATTAGGTCTCAGAATACGGTATATGTACTAGCAGTATTTTTCACTCAGCTCCAGTTCGATTTCACGTTACAGCACCACAAAAAGCAAATAAAATAAAACACATTCGAACTGAAACTACAATGCTGCTGATCCAAGTTTTTTTAATAAACCAAAAAAAAAAAACTACATAACAGTACAAGAATAGAAAAGACTATTATTAAATTATTAGCCAGGTGAGTAGTGACTTTCGCTTGCTAGTTTTTCCCCACATCTTCCTTCTTGCTGTACTGTATGTACGTGCAAGCTGCCGTGGAAGCCTATAGCCATCACAAGATCAGAGATGGCGCTTCACGCTATTCACTGCATTGTGTGGCAGTGTCTGCCTTAAAGTCGACTTATTGGAACATGAGTATGTCCCACTAAAAAATAGGAAATCTCCGGGATATGACGGAATCTCCAACGTAGCCCTGAAAAATCTCCCCCGCAAAGAATCTTTTTTTGTTCCCTCAGGGCTCGTCCGCGGCCTTGCCGCCCCGATAGCACCGCAACCCTCCGCAAAGAATTGGTATTCATAGTTAGGATTATGAATGCCATGCAGCGATATCAACAATTTCCTTCCATGTGGAAACTTGAAGACATCATCAACATCCCAAAACCCAGCAAATATCTGCTGTTCTCTCAGAACTACAGGCCCATTAGCCTACTCCCGGTCATCGGCAAAATCGCCGAACAACTAATTCAGAAAAGGCTAGCCTCATTCACCTCTGAAAACCATATCCTGCCTGACGAGCAATTCGGTTGCAGACACCAGCACTCCACCACAGACCAAGCCCTTTGTGTGGTGGGAAACATCACCGAAGGATTCAACAAAAACAAGTCAACTGGTGCAATATTTCCCGACATTGTTCAAGGCTTCGACGGGGTTCGGCATGCGGGCCTCCTAAACAAACTTCTGGCATTTAATTATTCTCTCCCTCCGATTCTGCTAATCAGGTCATACCTGCAATAGAGGAAGTTCCAGGTCAAACATCTGGGAGCCAGATCTAGAACCTACTCAGCCACGACTGGCCATCCGCTATCTTCCCTTTGTCATACAATATATTCGTCGCAGACACACCAACACCGCCCCTAAACGTGACATACGCACTGTACGCAGACGACACTACCATCCTCAGTAGCTCCACTCAGCCGAGGATAATAAACGAACGTCTACAGACCGCCGTAGACGAGCTGCAGATAGGAAATCATGTCCAGCCATAAACCCCGATAAATGTTCAGCAGCCCTATTTTCCAAGTGGATACACACACCTCACGGACACGTGTCATTAGACAACAGTCTAATTCCCTGGCAGGACTCCGCCAAATACCTAGTGGTTTTCTTCGACAAACGCTTAACATGGCGCCCCCATGTCCAACATGCCCGACGGAAAGCTTATATGTTCATTCCGAAGTTCTTTCCACTTCTTAACAGAAATTCTAAGTTGTCCATGAACAATAAACTGCTAATGGACAAAGTCATAATTCGGCCAGGCTCGATCTTGCATCCCATGCATGGGCCACCGCGGTCGACACACACATCATCACTCTTCAAATCATCCAGAATAAAATTCTGAGAATGGTTACCGGTGCGCTATGGGTTATTAGAAACAGATTCACTCTGATCTGGAAATGCCTTCGATACTTGAATTTATAACTCAACTATCCACCACTCAATTCGCAAAAGCCGCTTCTCACCCAAATGCTCTCCTCTGTAGTGCCAGCGACTACGATGAGGAATTTCCACATAGGCATAAGCGTCCAAAGCTTATACTTACCCGATAACGCCCCCGCGACAAAAACAGAATTGAAAAATACAAATCCAAAAGTCATTGTGTGAAGTTTTCCTGACGGAGGTATGGACTAAAATCCGGTAATCAAAGAGGCGGAGTTTAGGGAGTAAGAGTCTCACAGTACCTCGATATCCCACACACTATGGTGTTGTGAATGAGGTCTGCATGATGTATTCTCCACTCCTGTATCCAAAAACAAAACAAAAACATAAAAATGAGTATGTCCAGAATCAGACCACAATCCAGTATCCATACTACTGGGAGACGCCCATGACAACACCGACAGCACTGTTGACAAAATCAACTGGAACTAACTGACTGAAGTGCTGACGGAGATTAGTTTCAAAATATCTTTAATAACAAACACACAATAACTTATATTAACAAGACCTAAAAACCAGACACTTTCAAAACATAATAACAGAAGTCATACACAAAGCGGCATACAAAAAGAAGATTTAGAAAACAAACAGCATGCCCACACACATGAAAGAACTCATTAGGGATAAAAATAAAGCCAAACGACAATACCAACGAACGTTTTCATTCGACGACAAAAAACACTAAACCGCTTACAATTACAAGTAAGAAACCCTCTATTCGACCACCATAACAATGCATGGGACAAAGAACGCACACTACTTAACCCAAAAGAGATATCAGTCTGGAAAACAACAAAAGAGCTTACAAAACAAAATAAACATAGACACATATCACACATTTGCCCACAACGCGGGAATAGCGTGCATATGCAAAGACAAGTCAGAAGCATTCGCCGATGCAATGCAAGAACATTGCACCAACAACCTCAACAACAACGATGGTTTTGCCAAACTCATTGACAACCACACTAGACAAATACAACCCAACCAAAGACACAGAAGACCAGTCACACCCGATGAACTAAACACCAAGATAAAACACCTTAAAAATAACAAAGCACCTGGACCAGACAAAATAATTAACAAAGTAATCAAATCACTCCCTCACAGACTTCGCATGTACCTACTGGCTATTTTCAATGCCTCACTGAGGTTACGCCACCTTCCAAGTACTTGGACGCACGTTGTCAGGATCCTCAAAACCAAAAAAGGCCAACGCAACCCACACGACTACAGACACATCAGACTGACATCAATCGGAAAATCCTTGAAAGACTTATACTACCTAGACTAAACGAACACCTCGACGTAAATAAAACAATACCTGACCACCAATTCGGTTTTAGACCCCAACATTTAACCACCCTACAACTACTCAGCGTGGCTGAATACATACATACAAGTTTCGAATGGAAACAGTACTCTGGTGCTGTTTTCTTAGGCGTGGCTAAAGCCTTTGACCGGGCCATAAATTTCAGCAGGAATTTTTTATTGTTGATAAAAAAGAAGAGAATTTGTTTTCAAAAAACTTTTTTTTCGCTGGAAAAATATCTGCCACGTTGATCATTTGGCAGATATTTTCTTTTTCTAAATATGAATTAACTTTTCTTTTAGAAAGCTTTTGTGGCTTTAATAAAATTTGTAATACAAATTTCTTTTAGATAGCAGGATACCAAATTTAAATTTTCTAGCTTCATAGAAAATTCAGTTTTGGGAATTTGTCTCAAAAGGGGCTAGAACACAAGATTAATTTTTTTTAGTGAATTTTCTTTTAAAAAAAATCACTAATGAGGAGATCCCGACTTTTGAATTAAAAAAATATTCTTCAAATGAGCGCTAATTAGGCTCCCTAGAACACATATCTGGGGTCAGTTTAAATTTTTATATATATGTATATATATATGTATATATATATATATATATATATATATATATATATATATATATATATATATATATATATATATATATATATATATGTGTGTGTGTGTGTGTGTGTGTGTGTGTGTGTGTGTGTGTGTGTGTGTGTGTATCACACCGAGAACTCAAAAAATAATGGGCCGATTTTGATCAAATTTGGTGAGTACCGTTCTTTTGCAAGTGGCTTCGATAAGTTCGTTAGCCAAAAAAATCGGCCCAGGTTTTCCCGGAAATATTCTTTATAAAAAATGTATATCTCCGGAATTAACAAAGTAAGGGCAACCAAGAGTAAACCATGTACCAAAATTTAGGTCTCTAAGTTTAAAGACAAAAAAGTTATGGGCAGTTAAAGAAAAAAATTGGAGTTTTCCTCAAAACGTCAAAGTCGCGATTTGAAACGTCAAAATTGGCAATGTTTAGGCAAAGAACGTGAAACAAATACGGACTGTGAAAGAAAATGTTGGAAGAAAAGTGTTCTGCGAACCATTAAGTTTGCCTTTCATTTTATTAAAATATTTACAGAAAATTCATTTCAAATAGACCCTTTCTCTGATGTTTTGGCCGTCGATTTAGTTAAGTTGATGCTTTCGCTGTAAGTTTGGTTAAGTTTATGGTTTAACGGTCTATAATTTTTGGCATATTTTCGTAGAACAAATTCGTTAATGCATTTTTTGCATTTATCGAAATATGATGAACGTTTGTAAGAAAAAAAATCTGGACGCAGTAAGTGTGTTTTGGTAGCGAATTTTCATTAAATGCTTCAAATTTCAATAACTCAATTTGCTATTAATCTAAGGTTTGTTGGCTAGGAAACCAACATTTAAGTTTATTTTCAGAACATTTTTTGTACATTTTCAAACAATAAGTAATTTTGATAAAATACGGTACATTGTTTCTACTACATAGGCTATACTGGTAATCAGATTGATGCCTGCTCGCATTTGCTAGTAAAAACATTTTACTAGCATTTATAATAGAGAGATATCGATTGTAACACTTTCGAAAAAATTCTTCAGGTGACCTGTATTAGGGCATTTAATCCCAATATTCAAGGTCTGTTTAAATTTAAAATGTTTATTCTAGTAATATGTACTAATAGTGGACAATTCTGATGAAAATTCACTACGATAATGCACTTGCTGCGTCCCGATTTTTTTTATCTACTCCAGGAGCACGTCCTTCTTTCTTCTCAATCTTTCATATCTGTCGAATATTTATACCTTTTTACTATCGGCAAACTTGTTTCCCGTTTCATTTTCTTAGAAACCACAGCTAATGTCGGTCATACACGTACCGGCCGGCCTGTCAGTTACACCTGAATAGTCCACAGGCGGCTGGAACGCGAATGGGGTCCGGCTGTCCTGTCAGTTCCGACTGTTCCGGCTGCCTGTTATGGAACGAAAATACGATCGTCCAGCCGGTTGGCCTGAAGAGAGTTCGGGCAAGCCGGTACGTGTGTGGGGTCAGGCGTCAGGCCGGTGATCACCTGACCGCCCAACCGCGTGATAAAAGCATTGGGCGAGTTCACCAAGCACCAGCAGCTGCATGTCAAAAAAAACTCTGGACGCAGCAAGTGCGTTATGGTAGTGAATTTTCATTAAAATGTTTTTAATTGCAAATATGTGTGTTTCCTTTTTAAGAAAGCAGGCATCAATTTTGGTTACCAGTATAACCTATATACTAAAAACAATGTGCCATGTTTCATAAAAATAACTTTATTGTGTGAAAATGTACAAAAATTTCCAAAAGTAAACTTAAAGTGTTCCCGGAAAAACTCGTTTCTTGGTCAACCTTATAGGTTAATAGCAAATTGAGCTATTCAAATTTGAAGCATTTAATGAACATTCGCTACCATAACGCACTTGCTGCGTCCCGAATTTCTTTTCTTACAAACATGCATCGCTGAAAAATTCAAAAATGCAATAACATAAGGCGTGTTTGATTAAAAAAAAAGAAAATTTGTATCACCAACGACTTATGGGCCATCCTGTGATTGTAGAAATATTTTTTTAAGATGTAGCTCAAGACACCCTATAATTAATATATACAAATTTTCTTCATATCTTGTATAATAACGGATATATTGAGCTTTATTGATTTTTTACGAAAATTCGACAAAAATTATATACCATTAAACGATAAACTCTAAAGCTAAGGCTACTGCCAAGCATCAGAGAAAGGGTCTATTTGAAATGAATTTTCTGGAAACATTTTAGTAAAATGAAGGACAATGACGGTTGAAACTAAGACTTCAGAGTTTGTAAAAGATCCTTCTTGAGACATTTGATTTCCATATCCCGTATTAGATTCAAGTTCTTTGCCTAAATGTTGCCGATTTTGACGTTTTAAATCGCAACTTTGACGTTTTGAGGAAAACCCCAATTTATTTTTCTTTAAATGCCTATAACTTTTTTTGTTTTGACCTACATAGCTAAATTTTGGTAGGTGGCTTACCTATAAGGATATTAACTAGCGTACCAAATTTGGTTGCCCTTACTTTGTTAATTCCGGAGATATAAATTTTTTTCGAAAGAAAACACTAAATTTTCCGGGAAAACCTGGGCAGATTTTCCTGGCTAACGAATTTATCCAAGCCATTTGCAAAAGGAATTTTTCCACCAAATTTAGTCAAAATCGGCCTATTATTTTTTGAGTTATCGGTGTGATACATATATATATATATATATATATATATATATATATATATATATATATATATATATATATATATATATATATATATATATATATATATATATATATATATAAATATATATATATATATAAACATATAAAAATTGAAACGGACCCCGGATATGTGTTCTAGGGGGCCTAGTTCGCGGTCATTTGAAGAAATTTTTTTAAAATTCAAAAGTCGGGATCTCCTCATTAGTGAATTTTTTTTAAGAAAATTCACTAAAAGGCTGGACGCAGCAAGTACGTTATGGTAGTGAATTTTCAAAAAATGTTTTTGATAGCAAATGTCTTGTTTAATGAAAGCAGGCATCAAATTGGGTTACCAGTATAACCTATATAGTAGAAACAATGTACCAACTCGAAAACAAACATGCATTACAGTTCGATGGAAAATGCAATAATATAAGGGGTGTTCGTTTTAAAAATTAAAATTTGTATCGCCAACGACTTATGGACCAACCTCCATTCGGAGGTAGTTGTGCCAATCCTTTGAAGTCACCTTCAATTCGTTCAGTAAATTAATGTGCGAATACTTGTTTCTCATCAGCAACCACTTTTTGCACCACACTACACGTTTTTTCTCCAATTTATTTGCCTCTAAAACGGCCAATAAAGCGAAAATCACTCGTGCATCTTCATCACTGGGGAACTTTATTTAAAAGTACAAATGAAAATAAGTAAATTTCGACTTATAAAAGATGGTGCCGTACGGCTTGCCGGTACGTGTATGGAGGTTTCAGTTTAATAGGCCGCCGGTATCCGTGAACAGTTCAGGCGTAACTGACAGCCCGGCCGGTACGTGTATGGCCGGCTTAAGATGTAAGACACACCTTATTTTATAAGGGCCAAAATTAGCTATGCAGAACACTGTTCGACTGGACCCTTTTTCCTTGTTATACAAAAAAGTCCCATAAACTTATCCAGGAAGGTCAAGACTACATAAGAGCAAAAAAAAAGCTGTAGTTCGAGATAATCTGATTTTTATTGCCTACTTGAACTTTATTAAACGCTAGTTGTAACATCTTACTTTAGTTGATGAGTAATTATGCAATTTAATTGTAATTTGCAGTTTATAAATTATAAACCTGATTACGTACCTACCGACCAAGAAAATTCAATTAAAATAGCTTCCAATACGTACACAGCACATAAATAAAACTCCGAATGATGATGAAGCCATAATATTGACTAACATCTTCTTGGAATGTCATTACAAAGCTTCTACCATTTCTTCAGAAGCATTGTACCTCTACAATAACCACAAGAACATAATGATTCTGTAATAGTAGCTACCATAATGGACGCAACCGCTGAAAGCCGTGCATATGAATTACATTTATGGAATAGAATAAAAAGAAGATGCCACAGGTTGATCTGCTCTGACTTTAATTAGTATATACCCGGCAAACATAATTAATACAGTTTTTCAAAGAAAAGTCATGTCTTCATCAAGAGATCTTTACGCATGGGTTGCGTCATTTGCGCATTATCCACGCTTAATCGCCTTATGTGCAACTGAAGTCAGTCTTCATTAATAAGGTGAAGATCGTGACTTCCAGAGACATGGAAAGAAAAGGAACAAGATCGAGGTTGATGGCACCAACCGTAAAGGAACGCTAATGTCATTAGTGCTATATTACTATAAAATAAATATTCCAGACAAGTTTTGAAGCACCTACGAGAGAAGAATAAAATTACCTAACCTAATACCTAATAAAATTATCTACCTAACCAGGAAAGAAAACCCTTAGATGAATATTTTTTTTGACATATCATACTTTAAATTACACACTCAGTCCAACGATTCTCCAATAACGCGATATCTTCCAAAAATGTTTAATTCAGTGACTCCTCAAAAAAGTCGAAAATTGTGTTTTTAGCGAGTTTTCGTTAAAAAAAAGTCGTTATCGAGTTCATGGCTTCCAGATTTAAAAAAAATCTTCAAATGAGGACGAACCAGAAATCCTGGAACCCATATCTGCGGTCGTTTTTATTTTTTATATGTATATGTATATATATATATATATATATATATATATATATATATATATATATATATATATATATATATATATATATATATATATATATACATATACACAAGGTGTCCCACGTCGAGTAATGTATTAGATTATTTCCGAAAATCTACATTTTTGAGTACTGAAAATTTGTATACGGGGGTTTCCGAAGATGCTCTATTTAATGGAAATAATTTCCAAAATGGCGGACTTCCGGTTACACCGTAAATAGATATAAACCTCGTTATTTCAAATATAATACCCTGTATATTATTGCATTTTTAGAATACTCATCTAATTTTAGGTTAAAAGTTATTAGGGTATGCTCTCCCTATCTTCAACTGTTTTCGAGTTATGTCAATTTATTTGAGAATTCTGTTCAAGGGGAGGCTGAATTAATGAAGGTGAAAATTCTTTAATTTGTCAGACACGCTCCAAGGCCATTAAGCTTCGACATGATTGTGAGGAAAATTGTTTCATATACAGAGTGTTTTTTAGGATGTATTAGAATTTGGTGTGCTTTAAACTAGAATAACTCATTTATTTCAAATGGAACATCCTGTATATTATCTTCTCATTGAATAGAGCAGACAATTCTTTTTCAAACTGTATTAGCATTCCATATACCTAAAGTTGATAATTGTCGAGATATTTGCGGTTTACCAAAAAAAAGACAAATTTAGGAGTATGTCTAAAATCTGTATGAATTCTAAGAGTGCTATGTGATGTTTAACATTTTCACTTTATTGTCAGTTTTATAATTCTGTCATTCACAACGTCAGTTCTTTTGTCTTTGTTGTATGAATTAATAGGAATTCTACGTTATAATGGATAATGCCAGCTATTCAAAAGAACAATTGCTGAATTTATTTTATTTTCATGGGGGGTGCAACAGAGTGGTCAGCAGAACATGTCTGCTGTTTAATGATAGGTATCCCAAGTCCGCTCCAATGAATGCGTTGAAATTCAGACGTTATGAAACCAATTTCTTGAGAACGGGAAGTTGCACGTTTAAACAAACATCAAGATCAGTTCGAGTTACAGAAGACGAAGACACACAAATTTCTGTGTTGTCTTATTTCGAGGCTCATCCAAAGGCGTCAATGCGTTCAGCTGAACATGACATGAACATAGCACGTTCCTCCATACAGAGAATATTGTCCAAGCATAAGATGCGTAATTATAAATTTATAGTGTAGAAGCTCTGGAACCGAACGACCCAGCCCACCGAATTGTATTTTGTCACACTCTCCTTGAAAGACACCGCAACGATTCTTTATTTCTGAAAAGCATAATTTGGACCGACGAAACAAAGATGTCCCATGAAGGAATATTTAACAGACATAATATTCACTACTGGGCTCAAGACAATCCTCATGTCAAAAGAGAACGCTGTTTTCAGAGAAAATTCAGCTTCAACTTGTTTGCTCTTCTGATGGATGATAAAATATCGTACTGCATTTACGAAAATAATCTGACAGCTGTGCAATACCTAGAGGTTTTGCGATAATTCAAATATCTTCTCACCGTTTTATTTTGAAATTTGGCAGCGTTGTTTGTAGTAAAAATGGTCTGATTTGACCCTAATTAGATAAAGATTGTTAAGTTCATTGGCATTAGGGGAGACACCTCAACAAAAATTATTGTTCGTGTTTGTGATTTTCTGTATGATAAATGGACATGCCATAAGAAGGTTTTTATTTTTTAACGTGTAAACGATTCAAGATACATAGAAATTTCAAGAGACAAAAAACTTGTAGTTTTATTTTCTTTATCTCAAAATAATATACAAATCATATTGCAGTCAGTGGCGTACATTTTTATGTCACTAAAATTTGTTGAGGTGCCCCCCCTAACGCCAATGGACTGAACAATCTCTATCTTATTAGGGCCATATCAGCCCATTAATAATGCAAAAAACGCTGCCAAATTTCAAAACAATCGGTGAGGAGATATTTGAATTATTTTTAAAAAAATCGTTATTTTACAAAAAAATTTTTTAACACCTTGTATCTTGGAAACAATGCATTTTAGCACCTATGTTTATGGGAACTTTTTTTCATAAAATGACCTGGGAAATCAACCCCTTAAACATTGCCCCGTTTTTTTAACACAATATATATATATATATATATATATATATATATATATATATATATATATATATATATATATATATAATATCATACCAGAATAAAGTGTCAAGATGTTTTGTAAATAAGTATCCAAATATGTCTTGTCCATAGATATATATGGTTTATGTTTCAAAGAAGAAAAACAGGGATGACAGAAGCGTTGGCGAAGCATACATTTAAAAAAATGTAGGCATAAAATTACAGAAGTAATTTTTCGACAGATAGTTTTGTGTCATATTATATCATATTTATTTCGTCGCCATTTATTTGCATGACATGTCAGCACTAGTTAACTTAGACTAGAAACAGAGCAATACCAACAACAACCATTTTCAATATTAATGAAAATCTACAATTAAAAAATTTGCAATAATATACACATAAAGAACAACAAAACATCACAAACACAAAATGGCCACCATGGACTACTTCCATTCTCTATCGAGAAACTTCTGGACTGAGTAAAAGAGATTAGAAAGTAGATATTTTTGAACATCTCTGTTGAAACTTGATGGTATGTCTGACGCTGTGGGGAATATTATTAATTTGTTTCCTGTTGACTGTCTTTAGTTTGTGATATAGAGCCCTGACATTATTGCCACCTCTTGTATCATAACCATGACAGGCACCATTTTATAGAAATTTATCCTTCCTCCAATACATATATCTCGCACCAGCAAGTATGTAGACGCCAGTAATGGTGAGTGTCCCATTCCGCTTGAAGGCCTCTCTGCAAGAGTTTATTGGGGACTATTTGGGATAAATCCTTCTCTAAAATTATACTTTTGTACATTAATAAACGTAAAGCTTCTTTATGCGGGGTACTGTACAATCTTAGAGTATATATCATATATATATATATATATATATATATATATATATATATATATATATATATATATATATATATATATATCGTGGCGATAGCTTAAATAATACACCGATTTTGATTAAATTTGGTATGTCTCTTCTGTTATTAGCTTGAAAGAGTTCCTTGGCCAGCTCTATCGAACCAATTTTTTTTTGGGAATTTTTTAGTTCACTGTTGGAACATGTTTTTCCCCGGAAATAACCACATTTGGTTTTTTTTTCATTTTTTTTTATTTCATAACACACCACGAGGGCTTACAGCCTAAATACTGTCGTACCGTGGGTGTCGACAAGGAGTAAAGAGGCAACTTGTTAATTCTGGACTTGAAGGTTTGGAGGTTCGGCGGGGAAGGAAAAACATGTGCCGGCAAGGAATTCCACAACTTGGAAGTCCTCGGAATAAAAGAGCGGGCATAACAAGATATTCTATATCTGGTGACCTGGACAGTAAAAGGGTGCATTCGCTCTGTTCCCCTGGTAGATCTGTTGGGGGCAGAAGGTGGAGGAACTATGGAAGAAAGCTCCTCTGAGCAGTACCCGTGCAGATATCTATAAAAGAGAGAGAGGTCACGTGCAACTTGCCTATTTACAAACTATACTGCATCCCAAAATTTAGATCTCTTAGATAAAAATAGTTATACCCATCTACAGAAGAAAACTGGGTCACATGGAAGATGAAGATCAAAATACTATAAGTACATATTATATGGTTGACAAAAAATCTATTCAAGAATGCAAACATTTATTTCTTTTGCTGCAAAAGCGTAAAAAACTACCAAAGAATGTTAAGGTTTTTTTCATAAAAAAAGATCAAAGTGATGATATGAAACGTCAAAACTGGTGATTCTTAAACAAAGATTCTAAAACTAATGTTGTAGACAACAAATATTGCAATTAATGTTTTCAACAAGGTCTTATCTTTATGTTTCGGCAGCTCTCACTTATTTGAAGTTTTTTGAATATGTGGTACATCAACCTTTTTTCTCAGAATTTAATTTTCTTCCATCTTAAATAAGACTATTCATGGTGCTCCGTTAAAAAAAGGCATCTTTCACGATATTTCTGAATTTTGGCATCAATTGTTTTTTGTTTGCATATTCGTGATCAGCAGAAAAACACATAAGTTTGCTAATTTAACCCACCCTGTCGTTTTAATGGTAAGGCAGTTAGCATTAGTGCAATAGACTTCGTTTGAAACAGACTGTATATTTTAGATCAATTAAATCTACATGCTGAATTCATAAAATACAATAAAAACTCACCTATAGCGAAGCAAGGTGCTGGACTCATTCTTCCAGAAAGCTGAGTGATGCACAGCAGCACGTCACCAAGCAGCAAACATACCACATGGTAGGTTTGACATCTCCAATGCAGTACGTGGTGACTGCTTGGCAGTAATGAGCCAGCTACAAGGGTGGCTGCTAAGAAAATAGCGCTGATGGCTAAACCTATAGGGTATAGCGTGAACCTTAGGTCATCTGCCGGTTCAACAGTCACTGAATTACCAAGGGTTTCGTGACAGACGAAAATAGTCGGATACCGACCTGAAAAAAAAAGAGGAATTAAATTAAAATAACTTTACTTTCGACTTCGACATAATCAGTTTGGCAAAGGGTAATTTTATTTGAAGATAATCAATAGTTTTTCAATGTAAACAGAAAAGTATTCAATAATACCGTTTAATTTAGCAAAACGCATAAAAATTGTTATACATAACTTTCTTTCTTATTTTTTTGCGAATTTTCAAAATTCGGTTATAGTGGTAAAGACTTTCGAATTTGCGAAAAGCATTTTCAAATAAGCGAGAACTACAGCCGCTAGAATCCATATATAAGATATATATATATATATATATATATATATATATATATATATATATATATATATATATATATATATACAGGATGGCGCATTGAAAACGAAACAGACCGATTTGCGTCCAGAGAAATTTTTTTTAAGAAACGCTGAAACGTGAAATATAATATTGAGGGGGACATGTTTTGACATAAAACTCAACTTTGTCACAACAACCCCATAAGGGTGGCGATAATAACCCTTATATTTTAAATAGGGAACATGGGTCGAGTGTTACATCACTTGAAAGCTCCTTCTTTTCTGAATTCAGCACACTAATTTTTTTGGAAGTTTTATCAACTCGTTTAAAAATTATTCACAGTTGAAGATGCAAAAACGCATTTCACTCATTCCGATAAGAAATGTGCTGATAGTCAATGTTTTGCTGGTTTGTAAAAAAAAAATTGACTATCAGAACATTTCTTATCGGAATGAGAGAAATGCGGTTTATTATTTCAGTTTATCGGTCGGTTTGATACTTGATAATACTACCGAAATTTAATTTCACAATGGTGTATTCTGTAGAAGAAAGAGTTGAAATAACTACTCTTTTTTTCAAAAACGATGACTCTGCCAACCGCACCGCAAATTTGTTTAATGAACGACATCCGAACAGACATGTTAACAGAAAATACATTTTGGAGTTAGTTACAGAGTGGTTCAGTAGCCAACAAAAAACGGGATCCTGAACGTGAATTTCCGGTTAGAAATGAGACTACTGAGATTGAAGTTTTAGGACAAATTGCTGCAGACCCAACTATGAGCACGAGAAAATTTGTCACTGTTTCAAACATCAAAAGAAGAACTATTCAGCGAATATTGAAGCATCATAAATTTCACCCGTATAAAATTCATCTTGTACAACAACTGAATGAAGATGATTTTGATCGGCGGCTGGAGTTTTGTGAAGTTATGACTGCACGAATATCTGATAACGGGAACTTTCTGTTCAATATCTGTTTTTCAGACGAGTGTACGTTTTTATTAAACTCTACAGTCAATCGTCATAATTGTCGTTATTGGGCAGATAATAATCCAAGAAATTTTCACGAAGTCCACACTCAAACTCCACAGAAATTGAATGTCTGGACTGGCACTTTTGGAGGCCGTTTAATCGGACCAATTTTTCTTGATGGCAATTTGAGTGGCGAAACGTATTTGGAGTTACTAGAAGATATCGTTTACCCTCTACTAATTGACATAGTTGAAAATGATAATCGCTATCAAGAAAATCAATTAGTGTTTCAACAAGGTGGAGCTTCTCCGCATTTTTCACAACGTGTTAGAGAGTTTTTGAACAGAGAGATTCCAGAGCAATGGATTGGGCGTAGAGGTGCTATTGAGTGCCCCCCTAGATCACCGGATTTAACTCCTTTAGGCTTCTTTTTATAGGGCCATTTAAAGAGTGGAATTTACGCAACAGAACCGGAGTCTCTGGAAGAATTACGACGACGCATTGTTGAAGAATTCCGTCTAATAACTCCACAAATGCTCCAGAATGTCAGAGCTCGTTCTGAACAAAATTTGTACTTTTATATGGAAGCTTGTGGTCAACAATTTGAACACTTACTTAACTGAATAAACATTTTTTAACGTTTGGTTATGTTTTTTAGTTTTTTTTTTTACGAAAAATTGATTAAGTAGTGCATTTCTGATCACAATGAATGAAATACGTTCTTGCAACTCCAACTGTGAATAATTTTTAAACGAGTTGATAAAACTTTCAAAAAAATTAGTGTGCTGAATTCCGAAAAGTAAGAGCTTTCAAATGATGTAACACTCGACCCATGTTCCCTATTTACAATATAAGGGTTGTTATCACCACCCTTAAGGGGTTGATGTGACAAAGTTGAGTTTTATGTCAAAACATGTCCCCCTCAATATTAGAATTGCCGTGTTTCAGCGTTTCTTAAAAAAAATTCTTGGGACGCAAATCGGTCTGTTTTGTTTTCAATGCGCCACCCTATATATATATATATATATATATATATATATATATATATATATATATATATATATATATATATATATATATATATATATATATATATGTATATATAACCTGGTTTACTTAAAAGGTAATCAGACTTTGATGAAATTTTACAGGGATTTTCGGCTAATTTGTTTGTGCCATATTCTTAATAGCTTTACTAAACATAAATAAATAACATTCTTTTTTTTTCATGGACTTCATTTTTTATCTAAAGGGAAAAATATTACTATAAAATTAAATTAATAAGATCCAGTAACACCACTAAATATTTTTTTAAAGATGTTAAGTAAACCACAGTAGGTCTCATTGTTTGTTCAATATACTGAATAACGAGTCTATGAAACGGAAATGTCACTATCGAGAAAAATTACTTAAAACTGTAAACCGAGGGAATTCGACTATCTAACTAAAACAATGCATTGGTTAATCTATTTGAACTGAGCAGATTTTCCTGGCTAACGAACTTGTCCAAGCCACTTGCAAAAGGTATTCACCAAATTTTATCATCATCGGCGTATTATTTTTTGAGTTATCGGTGTGACACATAAAGATATATATATATATATATATATATATATATATATATATATATATATATATATATATATATATATATATATATATATATATATATATATATATATATATATATATATAAACATGTAAGTCTGAGACCGACATCGAATTTGGGTTCCAGGGGTCCTAAAGCGCGTACATTTAAATAATTTTTTTCAATAATCAAAAGGCGATCTCGTCATTAGTGATTTTTTAAAAAGAAAATTCACTAATATATAGCTAACTGTAATTTGAAATACTTGTTAACACTTTAACTTCTGCAATAGATTTTTGACAAGCTGCTTGTCAACCTGAATTCATATTCTAACCTAGTAATCCCTTCCATTACCCACACAATACGATCTTAAAAAAGTCTGGACGCAGCAAGTACATTATGGTAGTGAATTTTCATAGACATGATCTGGCACCAAACATTTTTTTATTAAATGCCAAACCCACGTATCAAATTTGGTTATCATATCTTTGTTTTTTTGAGAGATTTTGTTTTAAAGAAAACCCAAAATTTTCCCGGACAACCTCGTCCGATTTATCTGGCTAACGAACTTGTCCAAGCCACTTACAAAATAAAGGTACCTGCCAAATGTTACCAAGATCGGCCCATTATTTTTTGAGTTATCAGTGTGATAAATACATATTACATCCTTTTACAATATATATATATATATATATATATATATATATATATATATATATATATATATATATACATATATATATATATATATATATATATATATATATATATATATATATATATATATATATATATATATATATATATATATATATATATTGTAAAGGGAGTTTTTCCTTTAGCAGGTTTGCGCCAGCGTCATGATTAATCATGAAAGGCAGGTGACGTGGTGCCAGTGAGGTTTACCTAACGGCCGCACCTCTTTACTAAGCTGCTGGATGTTGTGCAGCTTAGGACAGGGTGGGTTTCAGCAGAGGCAGAGTCCGACTGAGTCTAAGGGTGAACCTTTCCACCCTCGTATCACAGCGAATGTGATATGGTTCTGGCAAGATGTAGCACGAGCACATCACCAAATCAATGTCCAGCAAACCGGTGGCGAAGTTCATGAATCAGAAATTATATTTGGAGGTTTCAACTGTCACTCTAAGGGCGCTGAATGTAGGACTGAAGTTTGCACGTTGCAGGATGTCATTTTTTAATCTAAAATGGACGTGTTTCGGAATTTCTTATAAATATGCACAATAACCGAGAGCCTGAATTTATTCGATTTGACTGTTCCACACTGTATATTACCTAATCATTTGATACATTTATTTATACGCAGCGACAATCAATTACAGAAACCATTAGTTTTTGACAAAACAACAAATGTCACAACAAATCCAAACTGCACATAAACCTTGAATTAGAATTGAACCATTCCTAGAATGTTTTTACTTGATTGATGGTAATATTATTAGGCAAAATAAAACTTAATGTGTCACTGTCACGTCAATTTTCAGCTAATAAACATGTGTTTGTCTGTTGTCAATCAACACGTTCATTTGTACTAATTTTTTACTATTATTTCGAGACAACTAATTTGTCCGACATGAACGATATTAAATTACTGAAGTCGTATTAGAAAAAACAGTAATGATGCGGCGACTGGATTTCTGTCAAGACATGACGAAATATTAGGGAGCCGAATAAACAGATAAAAACTGCTGTTCAGAATTAATTCTGTCTAACATGACTTTAAGTGTAACAGCACCTTTAGGTTAGATTATTTTAATGAAAACTGAGAGATAATTTGCTAAACAATGCATTTTCTGGCGAAATGTCGCAGAAAAAAATCGCTAATGAGGAGATACCGACTTTAGAATGTTGATACAATTTCTTCAAATGAGCACAAACACGATGCTCTAGAACCCACATCTGTGATCAGTTTAAATTTGTATATGTTTATATACAGGGTGAGCCACTTGTTTGTAGCAAGGCTTTGCCATCAGATAGAATATAATTTTTATCACTAAAAGTTCGTATAAACATATATCGCAAGACGCCCCATTTACAAGATACAGGGTCGCGAAAATAAAATAATAATAATAATACTTATATTTTGCAAACGCGCCGTTTATTTTTTATTTACTATTTTATTATAACATACATAGTTTTGCGAGGCTGGCTACCATAGCCGTATTACTTTATAGGTGTATTTTCGGTGCAATTAGTATGACGTACTGACGTGCTCTAATTAGAGCGAAACCGGTCTACGGTTCTAATTGTGGTGAGAATGCATCTAGCCTTACATGCTCTGTCCCTATATTAGGGAAGAAATGGGCCAGGACTGACAATTTACTAAATTGTTAGTTGGTTGTATACAGTCTTTGTTTTATAACATTCCGTATTATTTGGAGCTGCCGTGACAACATACTACTTGGTTCCGCAACGAGGTGGCGACACGTGTAAAACCGTGTCTTACATCTCACTTAGTATAGCATACTACTTAGTATTTAAAGGCTGATATTCCCAAGAAAAAATTAAGTGCCTCGTGTTGTCATTGGCGTAGATACATGCAGATATTTTTATTTAAAAAAAAACAGTACGCATTGACAATTTAGTGTTTTTATTTAACAATTCATCTCAAAATTTAATTTGGTACAAAAATGCGCTGTTGCTTCAATTCCACGCGTGCAGCCGTTTTAGAGAAAAAACTCTGGACGCAGCAAGTGCGTTATGGTAGTGAATTTTCATTAAAATGTTTTTATTGCAAATATGTGTGTTTTCTTTTTACTTACGAAAGCAGGCATCAATTTTGGTTACCAGTATAACCTATATAAAAACAATGTGCCATGTTTCATAAAAATAACTTTATTGTGTGAAAATGTAAAAAAAATCCAAAAGTAAACTTAAAGTGTTCCCGACAAACTCGTTTCTTGGTCAACCTTATAGGTTAATAGCAAATTGGGCTATTCAAATATGAAGCATTTGATCAAAATTCGCAACCATAACGTACTTGCTGCATCCAGAATTTATTTTCTTACAAACATGCATTATATTTCGATGGAAAATGCAAAAATGCAATAACATAAGGCATGATTGATTAAAAAAAAGAAAATTTGTATCACCAACGACTTATGGGCCAGCCTGTGATTGTAGAAATATTTTTTAAGATGTAGCTCAAGACACCCTATAATTAATATATACAATTTTGTTTCGTATCTTGTATAATAACGGTTATATTGAGCTTTATCGATTTTTTACGAAAATTCGACAAAAATAATATACCATTAAACGATAAACTCTATAGCTAAGACTACTGCAAAGCATCAGAGAAAGGGTCTATTTGAAATGCATTTT
Source organism: Tillus elongatus (assembly GCA_964006375.1). Taxonomy (NCBI): domain Eukaryota; kingdom Metazoa; phylum Arthropoda; class Insecta; order Coleoptera; family Cleridae; genus Tillus; species Tillus elongatus. The sequence goes on along the minus strand of OZ023266.1, from coordinate 30,914,411 downwards.
CTGGAAACATTTTAGTAAAATGAAGGACAATGATGGTTGAAACTAAGACTTGAGGGTTTGTAAAACATCCTTCTTGAGACATTTGATTTCCATAGCCCGTATTAGATTCGAGTTATTTGCCTAAATTTTGCCGATTTTGACGTTTTAAATCGAAACTTTGACTTTTTGAGGTAACCCCCAATTTATTTTTCTTTAAATGCCTATAACTTTTTTGTCTTTTGACCTACATAGCTAAATTTTGGTAGGTAACTTACCTATAGGGATATAAACCCGCGTACGTTACACTTACTTTGTTAATTCCGGAGATATAAATATTTTTTGAAAGAAAACACAAAATTTTTCGGGAAAACCTGGGCAGATTTTCCTGGCTAACGAACTTATCCAAGCCATTTGCAAAAGGAATTTATTCACCAAATTTAATCAATATCAGCCCATTATTTTTTGAGTTATCGGTGTGATATATATATATATATATATATATATATATATATATATATATATATATATATATATATATATATACATATAAAAATTTAAACTGACCCCAGATATGTATTCTGGGGGGCCTAATTAGCGCTCATTTAAAGAACTTTTTTCAAAATTCAAAAGTCGGGATCTTAGTGAATTTTTTTAAAGAAAATTCACTGAAAACGTAATAATCAAAACAAGTCTGAAAATCCGTAACAAAATGAAACCAAAAAATTAGAATGAATATTACAATCCACTATGCAAATTTACAACATTTAAAACAAAACCCATTTTGTTAAATGCACAATTGAAATCTTAGTCTAAGTTCTAGTTTGACACGTTCTAGGTGGGGAACTCTTATTTCTGTACAAGCATTTACAATTCTTAGAATTAATTCTTCCCTGGTTTCAACAGGAGTGGCATACACTTTTTCCTTTAAGAATCCCCAAACAAAAAAATCAAGGGGGTTATGTCAGGAGATGGTGGGGACCACGCTACTGGCCCACCAAGACCAATCCACTTACAACTTACATAAATAAACAAATTTATTTACACTATTTTATTGAAACTGCAGTTTCACTGAAGTTCTCAGCTTTATCAAATACAAAATGAATTCACACATATACATATATACATATACATATATATATATATATATATATATATATATATATATATATATATATATATATATATATATATATATATATATATATATATATATATATATATATATATATATATATATATATATATATATATATATATATATATATATATATATATATATATATACATATAAAAATTTGAAACTGACCCCGGATATGGGTTCTAGGGGTCCTAGTTGGCGCTCATTTGAAAACATTTCTTCAAAATTCAAAAATCAGGATCTCTCCATTAATGAATTTTTCCATGAAAATTCACTAAAATGTGACGTTGACATGATATTCTATTTAAGCAACACCATATATATACTAGTATTGGCTAAAAAACTGCAGAATTAAAAATAAAAATTGACATGTGCAATTGGTACAGAAGGTTCGAAAAGTATCCATCTATAATTTTATGGTTTTTCTTCCAGAAACCCCAAACTTGCGACTTGAAACGTCATAGTTGATGATTTTTAAACAAACATTCCAAAAGGAATGCCTGTTTGGTTTGAAAATGAACATTACAGGAGGTGTGCCCAGCAGGGTCTTACATTTCTGTTTCAATAGCTGTTGTTCTCCATTTGACTTGTATATTTGAAAATGTATTTAAAATAAGACACTTTTGCGATTTTATAGCAGCAGTTTAAATTATAGAGTTTGTGATTTTGTTTTCTATTTCCGCGACTATGGCCAATCACCGACGCCCGGGGGGAGTTTCACCTCACTATCCTGGAAAATTTGCCGAACCGCTGCCTTTCTGTAAGGAGAGTAGGGATCTTTAACGTGCCCAACATCGCATGGATACCGGACCAACGGCTTTACGCCCCCTCCAAAGGGTGGAACGTGCAGGCATTCAACTTGCTCAAATATAATGCCAGAACCTCGGTTGATGTTAATTTATTACAGTATGTACTCAAAAAGTGAAAGGGAAAGCCTGGGAATCGAACCCAGTACCCCTCGGTTCAGAGGCACACGTTCTTACCACTGGACCTCCGAGATTGTGATTTAAATGTGTTAATAATTGATTTAACAAAATAAATTGGAAACAATTCCTCTCTTTAGGCAATAAATGAATAAACGAACTAACTATGTACAAGTGATGGTAATAATTTGGTTGTAGCAAATGGTGGCGCATTTTCATCAACCTTTCTGGAATTTTAATTTAAAAATGTAACACATATTCAATCACGTAACAATATACGTATTCACAATGTACAAAAAAATTACACATTATGAAAATTTTATTCCCAGAATATTATTTCTTGCCCGTAGCTAATCAAGAAGGTTGTCTTATCCATAGCCTTAATCAATATTTTTAAACTTTTTGTGGTCGTGAATTACCCGTATATTTTTGGTGGTGTCTAAAATTAAAGCTTGTGAAATTTATGAGCGGTGACAAGCTACCTAACACGGAAGTGCAGCTACTGTTCTTCTAATACCTCACATTACCAATTGTTTTTATTATTAGGCAGTGTAGATGGTCGAATGGGTACCTTGTGGATTGTGACCAGTGGTTCTGAACAATGCTGTTATTATAGCGTGAAATGGATACATTCGTAGTTATTTTTTGAGATGCCTGTGCTTTTAATGGCACGACTCAATGGTGCGTATAAATATGTTTCTAAATAAAAAAACTCTGGACGCAGCAAGTGCGTTATGGTGGTGAATTTTCATTAAAATGATTTTAATAACAAATATGTCTTTTTTTTTAAAAGAAAGCAGGCATGAAATTTGGTTACCAGTATAACCTATATAGTAGAAACAATGTACCATACTTCATTGTTTGAAAATGTACAAAAATGCTCCGATAATAAACTTAAAACTGTTCCCAAAAAAAAACTGGTTCCTGGCCAAAGAACGTTAGGTTAATAGCAAATTGAGCTGTTGAAATTTGAAACTTTAATGATAATTCGCTACAATAGTGCACTTGCTGCGTCCAGTAAAAATTGAAATCGGTTGCAGAAAAGAACAAGCACTTGTGAAGCCACGGGAAAATCTACGACTGTATTAAGTATGGAACGGTGTCAGTAAGTTAGGGCAATAAGAAACAACCAGATGCGTGCTATTCAAATTGAATTAAGTCTTAAAAGTTTTCATCTCGTCCTAATTGAGTTTGTCATACAAAAACTCGCTAAAAATTCATTGGAATTACACAATCAGATCAGACGAAATGCGGGATTACTTTTCCTCATTTCCATGGGCGTCTGTCTTCTTTTCTCATCCTGATCCCTCTGATATCTCACAAAACGTCACCGAAATTATCCAAGCTGGCATGGAATTATTTATTCCACGTACACAGAAAACCTCTTCAGCCACTCAAGAGCCCTGGTTCTCTAAATCCTGTGACAAGGCCAGGCTTGAAAAGGTCAAAGCTCACAAAACGCTTCTACACAATCCCAGTCAAGAAAACCGTCAGGCATTTAACGACGCAAGAAACCGCTATGTCCCCAATCTTTCTGGGGCAAAAAAAACTCGTTTAATAACCACATCTAAAACAAAGTCCTCTTAAGCTCCAACGGCGGCAAACCCTTCTGGACTCTTGTAAAATCTATTGGGAATAATTTCTGCAAGAGCACGTTCCCACCTCTTGTCTCAGGGGATGAAATTGTTTCTACCGCCCTGGGCAAGGCTGAACTTTTTGCCTCGTTGTTCGCCGGCAATTCTACTCTCAACCCACCTCCAAAGGCTTTGTGAACGTTTTTAATGGTAATTGAAGTTTCTTATATTGGTCACAATAATGCTCCATAACAATATATATATATATATATATATATATATATATATATATATATATATATATATATGACCTTAAGATTATTCCATCATTACACAAAAAATTAAATTAAATATAATAATTTTCGCACCTTCAATGGCTTCACCACACACAAAAATATTTAACTATATATATATATATATATATATATATATATATATATATATATATATATATATATATATATATATATTATAACATTTGAAATTGACCCTGGATCTGAATTCCAGAGTCCCAGTTCGCGCTCATTTAAAGAAGTTGTTTAAACTCGTGACTCCTTATTAAAGATTCTTTTCTATGAAACCTCTTTAAAATTAAAATGACTTTTAAGCTGATCAATCACATTTATTTTATTTGTTTGGTCTATACCATTTCACAGGTAACTTCTGATTATCAGCCTAATCTAGTAGTTCATAAAGAACGCGTTATTCGCCGTCTGAACTCATGAATTGGCCAGTTCATTTTATACAAGATTTTTCGGCTGATCTCGGTGAATACATAACTTGCACTTGAACTTAAATTAACATAAACAAAAATTGTTATGTTCTGCTAGACCAGTTTAATGTAAACTAACAAACACACTTTCGCTAACCGTCATTATACCTGTAAGGAAAATATTTACGAAGGAAATGTAAATATACCGGGCGCAATTTATTGAATATAAAGGCGAACATAAAATGTAGTTATGAGACGTACGGACAGCTGATTTAAGTAGTAAATGTACTTTATTGCAACATAAACTTTTTCAAGGATGAGTTTCAATTACTTTGTGCACCTAGTGAAATAAAGAGTGGGTTTTTGTTTTCGCAGTTATATTTACAAGGTACTTCCATAAAGAAACCGAATATTTTGGTGCTTTATTTTGTTTCTTTAACGTCGACCCCATTACAAGATTATGACCTATCATTGACGGCAAGGAGCATTCAAGGATGAGTTTCAATTACTTTGAAACAAGTGCACCTAGTGATGTAAATAGTGGGTTTTTCTTTTCGCGGTTATATTACAAAGTATTTCTATTTAAAAAAAAGGAATATTTTGTTTCTTTAACGTTGACCTCTTTTCAAGACTATGATCAAGGAGCAGTTTTACCCCACCATACGGGAAAATTTGTCAAACCCCTACCATTCTCTAAGAAGCGTAGGGATCTATAACGTGCCCAACATCGCATGGTGTATGACACCCACGAAGTTACTCTTCCGAATAGTAAAACGTGGAAACATTCCACTTGCTAAAACACAATGCCACAACCTTTTTTTTTATTTCAACAACACACCACGAGGACTTACAGCCTAAATACTATCGTACCGTGGGTGTCGACAAGGAGGAAAGAGACAACTTGTTAATTCTGGACTTGAAGGTTTGGAGGTTCGGAGGAGAAGGAAAAACCTGTGCCGGCAAGGAGATGCACAACTTGGAAGTCCTCGGGACAAAAGAGCGGGCATAACAAGATGTTCTATGTCTGGTGATCTGGACAGTAAAAGGATGCATTCACTCTGTTCCCCTAGTAGATCTGTTGGGGCAGCACGTGGAGGAACTATGGAAGAAAGCTCCTCTGAGCAGTGCCCGTGCAGATATCTATAAAAGAGAGAGAGGTCACCAACGGCACGTCGGTGGGCAAGCGATGGCAGCCTTTGGGTGAGGGTAGGGTCACCGATCAGACGTATAGCTCTCTTCTGAATTGAGTCCAGGATAGCGAGTGTAGAAGCGGCAGCAGCACCCCAGATGTGGGAACAGTATTCGAGGATTGGTCTTATTTGTGAAGTATATAAAGTATAGAGATTAGCTGGTGAAAAGTATTTGCGAGCGCGGAAGAGGAAACCTAATTTTTTAGCAGCCGCTTCTGCAATTGATGTGACATGTTAGTGCCAATTAACATTTCGATCCACAGAAATGACAACAAGTGAAAAGGACTCATTACTTTAAATAACTTGGTTGTTCATTGTGATGGGTCTAGGGCTGGTGTATCTCTTATGAGATAGAAAGCAAGACTGAGATTTGGTGGGGGTTGAATTGTACAAGATTTCCACTTCCCTAGTCTAACATTTTTTGGAGATCCACGGAGACAGAACCCTCCATGAGTCTGCGATCATCATCTAATTGGTCTAAAGAGACAGGCTTAGAATATTGTATATTTGAGTGGAGGGTGCTGTCGTCCGAGTAACTGTGAACTGGGTTGGATTTGCTAGAGAGGCGGTCATTGATGTGGAGAAGAAACAAAGTAGGGGCTAAAGCTGAACCTTGAGGAAAGCCTGCATTAATTGGATACAGTTTAGAGGAATGGCCATCCACGACAACAGAAATGCTCCGGTTGGAGAGGAAATTTGCTGTCCAGGGACAGAGTTTTGGTGGTAGGCCATACGCCGAAAGTTTATTAAGCAGCGCTGCGTGCCAGACCTGGTGGTCGAATGCTTTGGATATGTCTAGAGCGACAATCTGGGATTCACAGTGTAGTTCCGTAGACTTGTTCCAAGAATGGGTGACAAAGGAAAGGAGGTCGGCAGTTGATCTGCGCTGACGGAATCCATACTACCTGTTGTGGAGTAGACTGTGTTTTTCAAGAAATTTTGGTAATTTGGTGTTTATATACTTTTCCATCACTTTAGAGACGACTGAAAGGAGAGAAATAGGCCTGTAGTTGCTAGGAAGCTCTTTGGATCCTTTCTTGGGGACGGGTTGTACTCGAACAGTTTTCCAGTTACTAGGGAATATGCCTCTATTGTAAGATGTCTGAAACAGACGAATCAAGACAGGATCAAGTTCTGGTGCGCATTTTTTGAGAACAATTGCTGGGATCTCGTCAAGACCAGAGGCTTTCCTGGTATTAAGAGAAGAGAGCATCTTACGTACCTTTTTAGTTTTGAAAATGATATCCGTTATTTTATGCGCGACAATGGGAACTGTTGATGGTTGAACATTTGGAGGTGGGTTGAGAGTAGAATTGCCGGCGAACAACGAGGCAAAAAGTTCAGCCTTGCCCAGGGCGGTAGAAACAATTTCATTCCCTGAGACAAGAGGTGGGAACGTGCTCTTGCAGAAATTATTCCCAATAGATTTAGCAAGAGTCCAGAAGGGTTTGCTGCCGTTGGAGCTTAAGAGGACTTTGTTTTTAATGTGGTTATTAAACGAGTTTTACAGTGTGTACTGAAACAACGAAATGAGCTTTAACTCGTACTGGGATTCGAAACCAGGATCCTTGACTTCTGAGGCACACGTTCTTACCACTGGAACAACAAAGCTGCAAAACCAAATATTTAATCAAGGCTTAATAGGAACCACACAAGCTTTTTGCAAAGAAGCTCATGAGATTATTCTGGGAAAAAACAAAATTATGAAACATTTGTTGATGAGTCGATTGTGAGTTAGTTTGAAAGGATTTTGATTAAAATTAACCTGACAAATTTACATACGAAGAGATACCAAGAGCCAAAAATTATCTCCACCATCCCATTCATATCGCCAATCTCATAAAAAAGTTATTGTGGTGCCATAAACCTTCCCAGATTTAATCTAGAAGGAGCTTCTATGGGTCAGCAACCATATTACAGAAAAACTAGCATCTAAGAATCCATCCACCACAAAAATTTAATGAACAAAAGCTTCTTGGTGGATTTTTATTCTTTTAAATCTTCAAGTGAACCACAGTCTTGTGCTATTACAAAACCCAAATCCAGAAGTAATTAACATATTTGGGATAATAATCACCACGTAGCTAAAGAAAACCTTAAGCTTATGAAGAATGTTAGACAATCGCACAATTGGACGCATATGAATGTATATATACATATATTGTGCGGAATAGCCAAATGGAGTACATTCAGTCAATTATTGTGCATACTTATAAAAAACCACAACACGTCAATTTTAGATTTAAAAAATGACATCCTACAACTTGAAAACTTCATCCCCATATTCAACCCCATTCAAGTGAAAGGTTACTTAATTCTCTATTCATAAATGCTATAGTTTTAAAATTTATTGCAGACATTAACAGTAAAAGAAATAGAATATCATCTGATTGACGAACTTCGTTACAAAACAAAAAACAAAACACTAACTAATTGCGTTTGATTCTTGAAAATAAGGAAAAATAATTAATGTTGGAGATAATCAAAATGGATGCCTGGAACGTCTTGGCAACATCCTAATCATGAATAAACGTTAACCAACATCTGAGGCGTGACCGATCTAACCGTAATCGTTATTCTTCTTCTTAAGTCAGTTAAATCGCATGGCTTAGTTTTGTGTACCATAACTTTCACACATCTCTAGAAAAGAAGTCTAATAACGTAAGATCGGGTGACCGTGCTGGCCATTCTAACGATCCTCGCCGCCCTACCCCCAGATTTGAAAATTTGCTGGTCCTTCATCCTGCTGGAACCATATCACCATCGCTGGAACCTCTGGTTTGGCTCGATCAAGATATAATCCTCTGATGACGCTAACCTTGTTAGTGAATTGGGTTCTCCAAATGCGTTTTGGCATTACACACAGTGTGTTTATGACAACCAATTTATTAAACCAAAAATTTTATAAAGATACACAAGTTGTATGGATTTTTTGAACGAATTTTTCAAATTTACTTTTAGAATCGCCTTATATTTTTTACTATATACAAACTAGAGGATGCTAAAATTACAGTCGTCGGTAATGAATCCTCATAATCCATGCTTTGGTGCACACGCATCGGCAATTATTTTACTAATTAAAATGCTATAATTAAGTATAAAATGTTACAAACAGGATTGCAACAATCTTTAACAAACTGAATCTAAGAGAGAAACTAATCTCAATCAAACACTTGTTTATAATTACGCGTCATAAATACAAGAACATAAAATTACAGCAGCAATGAAATAAATAAATAGTCAGGTAAGTAAAATCATATTACGACTGCAAAGATTCTTCACAAAATATTTGGAATATAGGGTGCGTTTCAAAAGTAAGGAACAATACAGTTAATAAAACAATTCACCACAACACATTTTCAGACCTGATGATCGTTTCGCTAACAAAGTTAGCCTCATCCGGGGATGAATAATCGCAGAATCTTTGATGACACTAACATTAGCGAAACGATTGCCAGGTCTGAAAATGTACTTATCGGTGCTTATGACAGGTTCCAATCTTCACTCAGCAAGGAATAAATTTATTTTCTCTGTAGTAATCTTTAAGAGAAATATTGAAAGGGGTCAACTTACATTTTTGAATTTCACTTTTTTAAGTAAAAATGTTTCTACCCACCCCAACCCATCACAAAATTTTAAGTGAAAAGTGTGATGCCTCTTTTTTTAAAGAAAAATTAATTATCTCCGCAGCAATATAAAAAAATACCAATTTGCTCAATGGTGCTCGAAAAAATAAATTACTTCAGAAAAGCAATAAATTCAATGACTATTAGGTTTAATAAGTGGATTTAAAATAGTGCTGCAAATTGAATCACAACTTACACATAGCTGTGATAGTCTACTCTCCTCAGAAAGACACTCATGAAATGAATCCATGACTTGACCACAGAGAAAATATTCGTATTTATTTACCCATAAACCTCTGAAACGTTATATTACTCGAGTTGTAACGAAAAAATGACAATTTTCACCACACCACCCCTCACTTGGCCCCTAACCCCTGAAGCGATATTACCCAAAAACAATTCGAAGCGTTCCTTTCTCGAGTACTAACTGGATACCAAATTTGGAGATGATATCTCAATTCGTTCGAAAGTTATTGCGCCTGCTAACAAGCAGACCTACAAACCGAGACACATCGACCGACCGACAAACAAAAAAAATTTCGTTCCAGAATCAATCATATGTTTTGAAAGATTTACGTCGTTTTGGCAAAAAAAAAATCGAAATTTCTGTCACTGATATTCCACCCCCACAAAATCAGCCCCTAATTTAATTTCAGCACAGAATATTAGATGTTTGATAAAATTGAAAGTTTTCTAATAAACAAACCCTAAAACGCTATATTACTCGAGTTTTAACGAAAAATGTTAATTTTCACCGAATCACCCCCAGTCATTCCCTATCCCCTGAAGAGATGTTATCCACAAATAATCCGAACCAGTTTTTTGTTTGTTTGTTCAGGTGCTAACTGTATACCAAGTTTGAAGACGATATATCAATACGTTCTAAAGTTATCGTGGCTCCAGGTATACAAACCGAAGACCAAAAAAAGTTCATTCCCAAATCATGTTTTCTATGTGTTTTGACATTTTTACAACATTTGAACGTATTTTTTTTTAAATTTTGTCACAAATGCCATAATTCCACAGGTATGGATGATGTGGAAGAAAATACTATATCATATGCTGCTCGAAATGAACAAGTTTGGTTCTAACAATATCCAAGCCGATGAACAAATTCTCGTAGCATATTATTAATAACTCTCCTTGAGATATAGCAGCCAGTTCTTGGAAAATGTTTAACTTGTTTGGCTCGTTGTTGGAATTTGAATTTTTATATATCTCCATACGAAAAAATCAATAGGTGCGACTTCGGGAGACTCTATAGGTCCTCTTCTTCCAATTCAAGAAACAACTGTAAGTCTGTATGAAAGCTGCATAGCGTGGAGGTGCTCTATCCAGCTGGAAAGAAGCTAGAGATCAGGTTGTCTTGGTATATCGTAGGTCCGGACTTAAGTCTGTCTGAAGAAAAATCAAATATCGTTCGCCTGTTAGCATCTGATCAAAAAAGTAAAGACCGATGATTCAATCATTCAGTATCCCCACAAGAGACATTTGTTTTCAAAGGATGTTAAGTGGGTACTTCCATTATCCGCCTGGGATTTTCTGTAGCCCACTATCGGCAGTTTTGTCTACTAACTGCACCGTTAACGTAAAATTTGCATCATCTGAAAAATTGGTTTCTTTCGAAACTTAGAATACATCAAAACGTTCAAGGCATGATCATTGGACATATCCTACATTAAAATTAATGTTTTTTATTTTTTCTAAATATCAAGAATGAAACGCGATTAGCTATTAGTGAATTTTTATTTAAAAAAATTCACTAGTAGAGAGGTATCGCTGGTGAGTCTTTACAAAAATTCAAACAGGCGCGTACTAGAACCCCCAGAACCTATTATATCCGGGGTCATTTTCAAGTTTTATATATATATATATATATATATATATATATATATATATATATATATATATATATATATATATATATATATATATATATATATATATATATATATATAAATAACTGATAACTTCATTTTGATGAAACTCGGAAAGTACCTTTTTTCTCTCCTTCAGAGCTCGTCCCGATAGCACTGTAGCTTTGGCTTATTGTGCATCGGAAAGTACCTTGCTTTTATTAATAGCTTCGATGAGTTGGTTAGCCAGTCAGATTAGACCAGTTTTTTTCGCAAAAAAATTAACTTTTCCGAAAAAAAATTGTATCTCAAGAAATTACAAAACTATTTTAATGATATCAGGTTTGTATGTTGCCCCGGAAAAGACCTTACTACATACAAAAATTCAACTTTCTCGGTTTATAAAAAATTGAATTATTCAAATTTGAAGCACTTAATGAAAATTCGCTACCATAACGCACTTGCTGCGTCCCCAACTGTTTATTACTTAAACGCTGTAAAAAGTGTCGAAACCTGATTGAGGACGAAAATTGGTTGTGGCTGTCGATCTGTCGGTGCGGCTGTCTGTTTCTAGCCATGATAACTTTAGAAGGAATCGAGATATCGTCTTCAAATTTGGGTGTGTGTGTTTTGTTTCTTTAACGTCGGCCTATTTCCCAGACTATGGCCAATCACCGACGCCAGGGAACAGTTTCACCTCACTATCCTGGAAATTTTGCCGAACCCCTGTCTTTCTGTAAGGAGGGTAGGGATCTATAGCGTGCCCAACATCGCATGGACACGGGACCGACGGCTTTACGCCCCCTTCGAAGGGCGGAACGTGCAGACATTCAATGCTCAAATACAATGCCAGAACCTCGGCTGATGGTTATGTTACAGTTCTGAAAAAGTGAAAGGAGTAGCCTGGGATCGAACCCAGTACCCTTCGATTCAGAGGCACACGTTCTTACCCCTGAACCACCGAGGTTGTCTTCAAATTTGTTATACGGTTAGAACACAACAAACAAACGGTTCGGATTATTTTTGGGTAAAATTGCTCCAGGGGGTAGAGGATGGTTTGGTAAAAATTTGCATTTTTTTTCGGTAAAACTAGACCAATATAACGTTTTAGGGTTTGTTTATTACAAAACTTTCAATTCCATCAACCATCTGGTATTCGGTGCTAAAATTAAATTAGAGGTTGAATGTGTCAGGGAGGAATATCGAGGACAAAAATTTCGAATTTTTTTGTTTGAAAAACGGGACAAAAAGTCCCAAAACATCAAGAAAACTTGATTCTGTGACGAACATTTTTTATCTGTCGGTCGGTCGGTCTGTCTGTTATAAGGCGCCAATAACTTTCGAACGAATTGAGATATCATCTTTAAATTTGGTACCCAGCACCCGACAAAGGAACCCTTCCAATAGTTGTTGGGTAAGAGCACTTTAGACGGTACGGAATAAATGAGGAGTGATTTGGTGAAAATTGAAATTTTTTCGTTAATACTCGAGCAATTTAACGTTTCCAAAGTTTATGGATACCGGAATACAAATATTTCGTTGTGGTCAAGTCATGGACCCTAAATTCATTTCATGGGAATGTCTTTCTGAGGAGAGTAGATTGTTATAGCTATGTGGAAGTTATGATTCAATTTGCAGCATTATTTTTTAGCGTGTTGTTGCGAAGTAATTTTTGGAATAAATTCTAAAAGCATAGCAATTTGGAATAGAAAATGAAGAGATCTTTCAAATGATGTATCACAAGCCCCTACTTCCTGTTTAAAAATTTGGGGGTTGCAAGTATCACTCGAAGGGGGTTGAATGTAGGGGTGAAGTTTTCACATTGCAGGATGTCATTTTTTAATCTAAAACTAACATGTTTCCGAGATGTTTTATACATATGCACAAATACTGAATTTATTCCATTTGGTATAGTATAAATATTATAAAGGCATTATAAAAGCGGAAATGCGAATTTACAGACGTTTAGCCACTTTTTAAATATTTGCAAGCCTTTGTCAATAATCATCTACAAATCTGCATTCAGGTAACCAGGGCTCCATACTTAAAAAGGAAGAAAACATAAAAGTTTGTTGTGTGTTTTGAATGCATTTCGTTGAACTAATATAAAAGGCAGATTAATAATGAAACGCTTAAGTAAAAATAGTGGGATTGACGAGAAGCTGACAACGACATTTTTGTGCCCATCGATAAAAATTTTGAAACAACAGAGTTAAAGCTGATAAAGATCGCAAAGTAAAAACATTTGTTTTAAGGTACAGTTTGGGCCTAATCGTAGCCATCGAGTTGTTAAAAAATCAGATAAGTTTTACCTGGAAGGACAGCTTCCAAGATTTTCATATCAAAGCTTGGAGACATGCAATTCTATAAAAGTTATCAGATGTCCAAAGTAATTTTTCTGGCATTTCTTACCCTTTTTACGCAAAAAAACTTACTTTTTATCTGTAACAAACAATAGATTTTGTTAACCGTACAATTTTTTTTTATTTTGTGCGTTTATCTTGTCATCATCAGTGGCACCCAAAATTTTCTTAAATGCCTATAACTTTTTTTCTTTCATCCTATAGATCTAAGTTTTGGTACATCGTTTTTGTGACGTAAATCCGTGTACCAAATTTGGTTGCCCTAACTTTGTTATCTCTGGTAATATATAAATTTTCCGAAACAATATATAAAATCTTCAGGGATAAACTGGGTCAATTTTCTTGGCTAACGAACTTATCCAATCCATTTGCAAAAGGAACGTACCCACTAAATTTGATCGAAATCGGCCTAGTATTTTTTAAGTTATCGATGTGATACATATATCAGTCGTCAGTTGATTATGTCTGTTTGATACCGGCGATACAAGGTCATTATAAAAAAAAACTCTGGACGCAGCAAGTGCGTTATGGTAGTGACTTTTCATTAAAATATTTTTTAATAGCAAATATGTGTTTTTTTAAGGAAGCAGGCATCAAATTTGGTTACCAGTATAACCTATATAGTAAAAACAATGTGCCATGTTTCATCAAAATAACTTTATTGATTGAAAATGTACAAAAATATCCGAAAGTAAACTTCAAGTGTTCCCGAAAAAACTCGTTTCTTGGTCAACCTTATAGATTAATAGCAAATTGAGCTATTCAAATATGAAGCATTTGATCAAAATTCGCTACCATAACGCACTTACTGCGTCCAGAATTTCTTTTCTTACAAACATGCATTATATTCCGATGGAAAATGCAAAAATGCAATAACATAAGGCGTGTTTGATTTAAAAAAAAGAAGAAAATTTATATCACCAACGACTTATGGGCCAGCCTGTGATTGTAGAAATAATTTTTTAAGATGGAGCTCAAGACACCCTATAATTAATATATACATTTTTTTTCATATGTTGTATAATAACAGCTTTATCGATTTTTTACGAAAATTCTACAAAAATTATATACCATTAAACGATAAACTCTATAGCTAAGACTACTACCAAGCATCAGAGAAGGGGTCTATTTGAAATGAATTTTCTGGAAATATTTTAATAAAATGAAGGACAATGACGGTCGAAACTAAGACTTCATGGTTTGTAAAACATTCTTCTTGAGACATTTTATTTCCATAGCCCGTATTAGATTCAAGTTCTTTGCCTAAATGTTGCCAATTTTGACATTTTAAATCGCAACTTTGTTTATTTATTTTTCTTTAAATGCTTATAACTTTTTTGTCTTTTAACCTACAGAGATAAATTTTGGTAGGTAACGATGAAATTTGGATGTCCTTACTTTGTTAATTCCGGAGATATAAATTTTTTTCGACAGAAAACACAAAATTTTCCGGGAAAACCTGGGCCGATTTTCCTGGATAACGAACTTATCCAAGCCATTTGCAAAAGGAAGGTATTCACCAAATTTAATTAAAATCGGCCTATTATTTTTTGAGTTATCGGTGTGATACATATATATATATATATATATATATATATATATATATATATATATATATATATATATATATATATATATATATATATATATATATATATATATATATATATATATATATATATATATAAACATATAAAAATTGAAACTGACCCCGGATATGTGTTCTGGGAGGCCTAATTAGCGCTCATTTGAAGAAATTTTTTCAAAATTCAAAAGTCGGGATCTCCTCATTAGTGAATTTTTTTTAAGAAAATTCGCTAATTACACTTAACATATTTTACATTTTAGTGAATTCTCATTAAGAAAATTCACTAATAGAGAGGTATCGACGATGAAATTTTCGGAAAAATTCTTCAAATGAGCACGAATTAGGGCCCCGGAACCCATTTCCAAGGTCAGATAAGATGTTTATATATATATATATATATATATATATATATATATATATATATATATATATATATATATATATATATATAAATATGTATCCAACCGACAACTCAAAAAATACTTTACTGATTTGGACCAAATTTGGGAATTACCTTTATTTTGTTAATGGCTTGGATGAGTTTGTTCATCAGATGTTGACGCCATATTTTTCTTAACAAAAAATTAAAAAATATTTTTTAAACGCAATATCCCCCAAATTGTCTAAGTGATTGAAACGAAAATTTACAACTTAAAAGAACATGGTGACTGTATACCAATTTTCAAGTCTTTTGATCAAAGAAAAACAAAGTTATTCTAAATTAATATTAAAATAATCCTTGACATCACTTCAGATTCTGTAATGCAACATCTACAATGTTAGACAAAGACAGATGACGTTCCCTGTACTGCTATGCTATTTAAATAAATCCTAGGTAGAAACAAATGCAAGGTACATTATTGCAACATGTCAGCATGTAGAACATTGAAGAGAAGTACGACAGGTACGCCATCTCGGTGTGGAACCAGGTAGTATGTTGTCACGGCAGCTCTAGTTAACACAAAATGTTATAGGTGGAGACGTGTACAACGTTTGATATTTTACAACTGACTTTTAATTAACCTAACATATTTAAAACATGGATGTAAATATTGAAAATAAATATTGAACAATGGTTATAAATGAAAATTGTGAGGTAATGACTTAAAACAATACAATTTTGCGTAAAATAGAAAATCTGTATATCAGTAAATCATATTCTAAGAGCAGTGTTAACACTTGTTTTTTAATGTTTCTTAATTGAACCACGACAGAACCCCTTAGACATTATTATTATTGTATAACCGGGGGAAATAACTAATGCATTATGTAGTGATAGCAACCATATCGGCATTTTTATAGTTTGTCTCCGTGCTAAAGACAATATGTTGGTAGGTTCGTTGTGTTAAATTTAGTACCACGGGCGTCAATGTTCTTTGCAAGTATCAAGACCTGGTAGTCCAGTGTAGTCTTGGACAAAAGCTAGGTTCATACAGTCGCGAATTGCGAAATCGCCACGAAACGTATTCCTATTGGTTTATTTAAAATAATATCGTAAAACTGTTGTTCTTTTTTTAGATTTTATAAATGTGTTTGACTAAGTTTTGGTGTGCATACAGTTGGAAATGATTTTTTAGCAAACTTATGGCTCTTAACACACGATCTAAATGTCTTCTCTACTTTTAAGTTTGTGTAGCCACGATGTTAATTAAGTGTCACCCTTTATTATACTTACTTATCTTGTGCTTATATATGTAATATAAACATAAAAAAAGAAGTGAAACAGCAAGTGAATTTATTTACTTTAGTGCTGTATTCGATATTATCTGAAAAAGGCATTATAGGCGACGTGGTGGGATGTAATTTCGGTAAATTAACAGTTTACTGCATTTAGGGTTTTTAAAATTTATGTTCCAGAAACATGCTTGGAACCCTCATTTAATGCACAAGCCACAAGGCAAATTTGGTGCAAACAACCACCAAGAAACTTAAGTGACCAAGAATGAATAGGGTTGCTGGGCGGGGAAGAAATATGAGCGGAAACTGCTAAAAAAAAAATTTAGTCGGACTTTGAAAATATGCGTTTTTCACATTTTGCAGCAATACCTTCTTTACACCCTGTCTACCCCGCACCGTATCCATATTCGCCCAGGTCCAGTAACTTTCTTGGGGGTTGATCCAAAGAAATTTTTCTTGTGTTTTATGCTTTGCAGGTAGTTGTATGCATGCACAAGGGAAAGAAGAACCCCCTGTGTTTTTGGGTGAGGGGGCAGAAACCCTCTTCGACCTCGGGGTTCTTCTTCCCCTTCTGCATGCATACAATCACCCTCAATGCATGAACCAAGGGATTTTTTTTATGTTCGGCTTTCTAGTGTATTTTTTCTTGATTATATTTCCCGTTTATTAATTTATTTGTTTGAGTTTTGTATCCAAATTACTGTATAAATATTTATAATAGAGCTCATGTTTTTGCTTGCCTTTCTTTACCTTATTTTTTACCGTTCCTAAGTAAATAAAGTAATGTTTTATAACTTCTAGCGAAAAATAATTGCGCTATCTACTTATCTGTTTGAAGTCCGTGCCAAGCCCTAAACACAATAATACTTAGCAATATAAACAGCCTAATTAATAGCGGTTTATAATTCTAATAAAATACCTAAATATGTTGTTAATGATCGAAGACCAACCCACGCATTCCGTGGCGTGCGCGGAGAAACTTGCGGTATGGTGGGAGTGGACTTTGCCTATCTACCTAAAATCTAATTATCTCGGCACAGACTTCTAACAGATAAGTAGGTAGCGCATCTAATAATATTTCATTTAAATTAATTTTTGTCTTTTGAATTAAACGTGTAATCCAGTCATTTTTCGCTTTTGAGTGCCTATTTTGAAGTCGGTTTACTTTTTTTAAGATATGTTTGTATATAATATTTTTGTTGGATATGTTTTACTTATGGTTTTCAATATTTCACACAGAATTGGAAAAAAATATTTGGCCTGTTCGAAAGACCTATGTATTGATAACTTATAAATAATGTACAATTTGATTTAAGTTAACATATTCAACAAAAAGTGCAATCTTTTCTTAGGTATTTGATTTCATGACAAACGTCGACAGTATCAATTCAGAGTAAAATATGTGTACCTAATTACACCAGAAACATTTACTTTTCAGAAGATCAATAACCTGGAAGTTAAAGACATTATGCTATTTACGATGATATTTCATACACCCTATCGTCTTAAAAAAATAATATTTATATTACGCAATGTTTACTTACAATATCAATGTTTAAATAATACCCAATCAATTATTAGACACATATACAGGCTGTTTCAAAAAACATGCACCATCGCTCGTGGGGCAATTCCTTACTAAAAAATAAGAAAAAAAGTTCCTGTGCACATGAGCCCGGAAACGCATAGTTTCCAATATACAGGGAGTTGAATTTGAATATTTTTTTTTATTTTTTATAAATAATTTCAAAACCACTGGATTGATTTTAATGAAACTTGGAACTTGAAAGTGTATTATGAAAGTGCATATTTTCAAGTGAAAATCTGCTTACAACTGCGTCAGTGGTGTGCGTACGGGGTAACTGTAAAAATTCATTTGGGGAAAAAATATGTGCGCCACTGTCTTTTTCCAATTTTGATACATCAGTTATGAAGTTTATTACATAAGCCACAAAAGCTGCCTCTTGGTATTTTTTCGTTCAGGGTATCCCTTAGGAGATATGATTAATTTTATAAAAAGGGGCAAAGTACCGATTCGTTGGAGTAATGAAAACAGTAATCGTAAAGTGCCATGATACTATAATTTTTGACAGTTCTCTAAATTCTACAATTTTGAAGTGCTTTGTAGGCGTCAAAAGAGTTTTCGTGCTATTCTTTAAATTTTGATACGGTGCAGTATTTTCGTTTTTAGTTATTTGTTGATACTGAGCTGCTCATTAATATTATTTCCTCCTCTCAAGATGGTTTTCATTAAGTACACTTCAGCGGATTTGACTGATATGTTGTTAATTTATGGACAAACAAATCAAAATGCTAGACAAGCTGTGCGAGTTTATCAGGAAACTTATCCGCAAAGAAGAATTCCTGACAAAAATATTTTCCCACGTATTGTAAGACATTTGAGAGAAACTGGTTCTTTAAAACCTTTAAAAGCTAACTCTGGACGCAGAAGATACCGCCGAACTGTACGAGTTGAAGAGGCAACATTAAATAGAGTTGAACGTGATCCTAGTACAAGTACGAGAATTATTGCCACCGAACTGGGTAATATTTCGGCATCATCAGTTCACAGAACTCTGAAGGATCAAAGTTTATATCCCTATCATTTTACACGTGTCCAGGAACTTCTACCTAGAGACTTTCAACCAAGGGTAATGTTTTGTCAGTGGTTCTTAAACAAACTTAGGCACGACCAACATTTTTCTAAACGTGTACTATTTACTGATGAGGCGTAATTTACGCGAAAAGGTATCGTAAATTTTCACAATTTACATACATGGGCCGATGAAAACCCACACTCTCTAAAAGTTGCAAATTCGCAGTATCAATTTTCCATCAATATTTGGGCTGCTATTATTGAAAATCACATAATTGGTCCTGTTGTTCTACCGAATCGTCTTGACCATGAATCATATTTAAACTTTTTACAAAATGATTTGCCGTTGTTACTACCGCTTTTTATGAGAAATGGTACAATGTGGTTCCAGCATGATGGTGCGCCCGCACATTTTGCAGCAGTTGTAAGAACATATTTAGCCAACACATACGGTCACCGATGGATTGGTCGTGGAGGTCCGGTGTCATGGCCACCTCGATCTCCGGACCTGAATCCTCTCGATTTTTATTTGTGGGGTCATTTAAAAGAAATAGTCTATAAAACACCAGTAAATACACGAGAAGAATTGTTGGGAAGAATAGAATATGCATTTGACAGCATTAGAGAAGATCAAAATATTTGCAGAAGAGTAAGAAGATCTTTGCGCAGAAGGTTAAATAATTGTAAGCTTATGGTGGTCACTTTCAACATTTTCTTTAGCTTTGTTATTAAAGTCAATTGAGTAATGTACAAAAAACAAGAGTTTGGAAAAATCATGGTGTCTTTACGATTACTTTTTTCATTTTTTATTTTTATTTTTTATTTATCATTTTTTATCAATGTTTGTAATATTCATTTCAATGTTTATCACCAATAAGTTTTACGTAGGTTAGTTATTTGCACGTTTATTGCTGTAATGTTTACTGTATGTTTTGTTTTTCATATTCTTATGGTTGCAGTAAACATATATTATTATTATTATTATTACGCCGACTAATCGGTACTTTGCCCCTTTTTATAAAATTAATCATATCTCCTAGGGGATACCCTGAACGAAAAAATACCAAGAGGCAGCTTTTGTGGCTTATGTAATAAGCTTCATAACTGATGTATCAAAATTGGAAAAAGACAGTGGCGCATATATTTTTTCCCCAAATGAATTTTTACAGTTACCCCGTACGCACGCCACTGACGCAGTTGTAAGCAGATGTTCACTTGAAAATATGCACTTTCATAATACACTTTCAAGTTCCAAGTTTCATTAAAATCAATGATAAAATTATTTTCAGCGAATTTTCGTAAACAAATTTCAGAGATTTTGTGAAAAAACTTTTTGGGCGTTTTTTTGTAAAAAAACAAAAATACGTCGTACAAACAAAAAGATCTATTGGAATTAGATTCAAAGAACATTTAGCACAATTAAGATACGGTACTATAGATAGATCCTGCGTCGCCCGACATATTTGGGATAATCACCACGTTAGTGACGAGAATCTAAAATTAAGAAAAAATGTTAGACAACCAGGACAGCTAAACGCCTTCGAGGGTATATATATATATATATATATATATATATATATATATATATATATATATATATATATATATATATATATATATTGACCACAAAGAAAATATTCGTATTCCTGTACCCATAAACTTCTGACTCGAGTTTCGACGAAAAAATGCCAATTTTCACCAAATCACCCCTAATTTGTTTCCTAACCCCTTAAGCGATCTTACTCAAAAACAATTCGAAGCATTTCTTTATCGGGTGCTAACTGGATACCAAATTTGAAGATGATATCTCAATTCGTTCGAAGGTTATTGTGCCCACTAACAGACAGACCTACAGGCTGACAGACCGACCGACTGATAGAACGACAGACAACAAAATCAAGTTTTCTATATGATTTGAGACATACTATGCCGTTTTAGCAAAAAAAAATTGAATTTTTGTCACCGATATTCCACCCACACGCATTCAACATTCAACCCCTTCTTTAATTTCAGCACAGAATACCTGATCCGTTTTCTATATGTTTTAAGACTTTCTACGCGTTTTTAGCAACAAAAAAAATTCGAAAATTCTGTCACCGATATTCCACCATCAACCCCAAACATTGAATCCCTAATTTAATTTCAGCACAAAATACCAGATGTTTGATGAAATTAAAAATTTTCTAATAAACAAACTCTAAAACGTTATATTACACGAGTTTTAACGAACAAATGTCAATGTTCGCAATATCACCCTCTCCCCCATTCATCCCCTATCCCCTAGAGATATTTTACCCAAAAACAATCCTAACCGTTCGTTTATCGGGTGCTAACTATACAAAATTTGATGACGATATTTCAATTCGTTCTAAAGTTATCGTGGCTACAAACAGGCAGACATACAGACCGACAGACAACAAAAATTCGTTTTCAAATCATGTTTTCTATATGTTTTGACAATTTTTACGGAGTTTAAGCGAAAAAAAATTTGAATTTTTTGTCGCCGATGCGATACTACCACACATTGTAACGATGTGAAAGTAATAAATTTTTAAATCGTTTAATACTGGCCTGACTTGTGTTGAACGTTGTTTTAGGTATGTTTTCTTCAAGTAACAGTTTTCTCTAATTTAGTTAAATTGTATAAGTCGCCTTTACTCTCGCATTGTGTTATCTCAATTGTGCCATTGATTCATATATTTAGTCCATCTATGATAAGACTGGAAGTAAACATAAAATTTGTCATATTCAATTAATAATTGTAAATAATTACAGTATTAATAAAATGAAACGTATATGCATTTATAAAATGTATATAGCATAGACGCTTAACTCAATATGCACTGCCACATTAGATATACTTTTTATGCATACAACATTCTGCATAAAGCCAGTTTATTTGAGAGTATAAGGCTGCATTGTGCTTATCTGGTTGATATATATATAAAGTTTATTGTTGAAATAACGGCCATCTAAATCATCTTTTAGACCTCCATTGAATCATTTAGTATTAAAATTCACAAATATACAGGTGGCCCATCAAAAATTATACAAGCTTTATTTTATATTCAACCTTATCGGAAGTGATAAGTTAAAAAGTTCGGTACGCAGCAAGTGCGTTATTGTAGCGCATATTCATTAAATGCTTTAAATTTGAATAACTCAATTTTCTATAAACTCAGATAGTTGAATTTTGGTATGTAGTAAGGTCTTTTCCGAGGCAACATATCCACTAAATTGCATTAAATTAGCTTTGTAATTTTCGGAGAATTTTTGCGAAAGACAACTAAAATTTTTCCAGAAAATCTTGTCCGATTTTCCTGCCTAGCGAACTCATCCAAGCTATTAATAAAAGAACGGTACTTGCCGAGTTTCATCAAAATCGGTTAATTACTTTTTGAGTTATCGGTGTTGGATACATACACATATATATATATATATATATATATATATATATATATATATATATATATATATATATATATATATATATATATATATATATATATATATATATATATATATATATATATATATATAAACGGAAACTGACCCCGGATATGGGTTCTAGGGGTCCTAGTTCGCGCTCATCTGAAATTTTTTTTGCAAAGTCTCACACTCTGTTAGTGAAATTTTAAAAAAAAAAATTCACTAAAAACACCGATAAAATACTAAATACAGACGTTTGTTTTATTCTGTGTAACCGTTTTTGCTGTTTGATAGTATAATTAAATTAAAAAAATGACAGTATAAAAAAATTAAAAATAATACATTGCAGAGAAAAAAATAAATTAAAAAAATGTAATAAGATAAATAAGTCGATTTTTTTAGGTGGAGAGATTTCATCGACTAATAGAATAAGAAATGAAATGTCCTTAAAAGGGCATAGCAGATAATTGGACCACATTAAAAGAAGATAGCTGGATGTAGGGTACATGATGAGAGTTTTCTGATATTGTTGTTGTTGTTCTACCTTTAACGTCGGTGTATTTCCGCGACTATGGCCAATTACCGACGCCAGGGAGCAGTTTCACCTCACTATCCTGGAAATTTTGCCGAACCTCTGTCTTTCTGTAAGGGTGGTAGGAATCTTTAACGTGCTCAACATCGCATGGACACGTGACTGGCGGCTTTACGCCCCCTCCGAAGGGCGGAACGTGCAGACATTCAATTTGCTCAAATGCAATGCCAGAACCTCGGTTGATGTTAATTGTACAGTAGGTACTGAAAAAGTCAAAGGAGCACGCTGGGAGCGAACCCGGTACCCTTCGGTTCAGAGGCACACGTTCTTACCACTGAACCACCGAGGCTCTTTTTCTGATATTAAAAGCAGTGATTTGTGCTAAATGGTAAAATTGAACGGCAAAAGTAAGAATAATAACAAATATATGCAATTGAGGCCTTCACCGTTCGATAATGAACACACAGGAATATTAAAAAGGAATAATAACGTAACAATGGGTGGTACATCATTGCATCTAAAAATGAAAGAGCTACCAAAATATCGAAAAGTGGCATATAAATGAGAGGTGTGTAAAGACGTCGCCTAGGTATCAATGAGCTATGGTATCATCTTCGGGGGGGTCGATATCTGGTCAATTTATAGGTAAAATTTCAAGTTTGGTGATGGTAATTGGCCATATTTGTGAAAATAGCTAACGTCAATTAAAAAAAGTTCGGGACGCAGCAAGTGCGTTATGGTAGTGAATTTTTATTAAATGTTTCAAATTTGAATAACTCAATTTTCTATAAACTTAGAAAGCTGAGTTTTGGTATTTAGTAAGGCCTTTCCCAAGGCAACATATCCACCAAATTTCATTAAAATAATTTGGATGTATGTATGTGTATGTAATTTTCGGAGATACAATTTTTTTTCGAAAGAAAACTCAAAATTTTCCCGGAAGACCTTGTCCCATTTTCCTGGCTAACGAACTCATCCAAGCTATTATTAAAAGAAAGGTACTTGCTGAGTTTCATCCAAATCGGTTAATTACTTTTTGAGTTATCGGTTGGATACATTATATATATATATATATATATGTGTGTGTGTTCGTGCTCATTTGGAAATTTTTTTGCAAGGTCTCACCATCGATACCTCTCTATTAGTAAATTTTTTGTAATCAAAATTCACTAAAAATGATAGGTACCACTTGAATGTAAGTAAGAAATGCAATTTTGCGAAATAATTAAAATTATTTAAAAATTGTATATACTGCATTCCTACTATCCACAGCTCAAATCCTTCCAATGTAAGAAATTGTTTTCCGTATTTTGAGAAATACACATAAATCTAAATTTATCGCATCATTATCACGATACATTAAAGTGCTATTAGCATATTTAGAAACCAGAAAAAACATCAATAGGTCTTTATATCTTGACTAATAATGTTATCTCAAAAGCAGTGAACTTATCAGTGACTGACCTGCCTGTATTCTATCAAACAACGGTTCCGAAATATTTGTGAGCCCTTTCATGTATCTTCTATTTTTATAAAAGTTTAAAAGAGCTAGTTTTCACGTCTTCTTTATGTACTTAATCGCTTCTATTTTGGTGCATAACTGTTGAGTGAAGCCACATTATTGCCATAATGATTATCTATTTTTATGAAGATGTATTCCACTATTTACATATTCGTGTTCGTGTATATCGTGTATACACCTGCTACAAAAATGGTTGGCTTTGGAATTTCGACCCGTCTATCCAACTTGTTAATGCGTGGCCGACTTGTTAATTCTATATTGTCATTGTTGTTTGCGGTGTTGACTTTATTTTATTTAACGAGGAGAACTGGATTCGATTGCAGAAATAGGCGTTTTATTCTTAACCTGTAATAAAATCAAAGCACACATTATATATATATATATATATATATATATATATATATATATATATATATATATATATATATATATATATATATATATATATATATATATATATACATACTCAGAATCCCATTTCAGGGCATTCGACCTTCTGGGCAGAAAAAGCTAAAAAAAAGTCCTTGGTTATCCCATATACTCTATATATATCGTGTCAAGTAGACACTTCAACAGAAGCCGATAACTGAACTACAGCTAACCTCGAGGAGCATTAGAAGAGATCACACAAAATTAGCCGCTCTTTAACCAGGCCCGGAGACATTGCACATAGGACATTCACACTAACACACGAACAATAGCCTCCAATGGGCTTATTTACATAGTCACTTTGTTAAAAAAACATCGTTAGACTTTAACAACGTGACTATGTAGTCCGAAGTCTAGGAGTTAAGAGACCAGCAATATTATCTCGTAAAAACCGGGTCTCGTTATATCAGAACCATAAAGTAACTACAAAAAAAAAATAGGTATGTACGATGTACATCATTAAGCTTCTCGGCGAAATCTATGGCATCTTACAGTTAAACAACATTGGTGGATTCGGGGCTTTCAGATTCGTTGTCTGAATTGGAATCTTCTATCACTTCTTGAAATCTGTTGGAATACCTAAAACTTCCACAGAATTATCCATGTTCAGGTAATCCATCGCATCCGGCACTTGTGCCAATTTCATAACCATCGCATATTCGCTTAGAGGAATGTTATCGTCTTTGTCGGCGATATCTTAGTCAGCAATAACATCTTCCGAAAAGCTTGATTTCTATGCTCAAAATACGTCGGTCCCATGTCCATGCACGTTAAAGATCACTATCCTCCTTGCAGAAAGGCGGGGATTCGGCAAAATTTCCAGGATAGCGAGGTGTAATTGCTCCCTGGCGTCGGTGATTGGCCATAATAGCGGAAATAGACCTACGTTAAAGAAACAAAACACACACAGTCGCTCTTTGGATAACTTCCCACCAACACATTTTTCGTTCTGTCCAGCAACAACTTGTAAAAGCGTCCAGTTTCGTCTGCATTGAATACATCACATGCCTGATATTCCTCGGATATTTCTGGGAAGTTATTTTGAAGCCACTCAGATGTGACTTCTTTGTTTACAGATTTCGCTTTCCTAGAAACTTTTACAGAATTAATTGAATGTCTTTGTTGAAAGCGAGAAATCCAACATGTAGAACACTGGAAATTTTCTCCATATCCCATTTCTCTACCAAAAGAAACAGCTTTGTCCTGAAGAAATGGTCCACTTGTAGGAATGTTTGCGTGCCTCTGATATTTGAACCAATGAAACAATGCTTTGTACAAGTTCTCCATGTCTGTTGTTTTTAGATTCTTCCTCTTGTTAATAGTGTTGGAACCACTAGCCTGGACAATAGAATTATCGCACTTTAAAATTGTTGATAATGTAGACGATGCAATACCATACTGCCTACAAACATCACTTTTTTCGTTCCCATTTTCACTTGTTTAATGTCGGCATTTTCTCATCACTGGTGAAGCGTCTTCTCTTAATACCGGACGCGGACATTGTCTAAACAATACTCAACGAAAACTGATTTAAACCGAAAAACAGAAAGCCACACAAGTGTACAGTGGCAACGAATCTTCATTTCAAATGGTAAGAGAAACTCTATAAGTGTGTGAGTGAAGGAACCCATAAATATTTTCTCTTTTACTGTGTACAGTAAAATGTATTGACCATTAGTGTCACATCTCACTCAAGAAACATGTGCATCTAGTACTAGTGTGTCTTGAGTGCTCCCAGCAAGGCTTACATAAGTCCATTCAAATCACCGAAATTTGCTCTTCAAATGAGAAGTTCGTTAAATCTGCAAATCTGTAGCTAGTAAAACGCGGATCCTACTGTATATATATATATATATATATATATATATATATATATATATATATATATATATATATATATATATATATATATATATATATATATATAGGGTGGCGCATTGAAAACGAAACAGACCGATTTGCGTCCAGAGAAATTTGTTTTTTAAGAAACGCTGAAACACGTCAATTTTAATATTGCGGGGGCGTGTTTTCACATAAAACTCAACTTTGTCACAACAACCCCTTAAGAGTGGTAATAATAACCATTATATTTTAAATAGGGAACATAGGTCGAGTGTTACATCATTTGAAAGCTCTTTCTTTTGTGAATTCAGCACATTAATTTTGGAAGTTTTATCAACTTGTTTAAAAATTATTCACAGTTGAAGATGCAAAAACCCATTTCACTAATTCCGATAAGAAATGTGCTGATAGATAGTCAATGTTTTGTTGGTTTCTAAACAAAAAATTGACTATCAGAACATTTCTTATCGGAATGAGAGAAATGCGGTTTATTATGTCAGTTTATCGGTCGGTTTGATACTTGATAATACTACCGAAAATCAATTTCACAATGGTGTATTCTGTAGAAGAAAGAGTTGAAATAATTACTCTTTTTTTCAAAAACGATGACTGTGCCAACCGTACTGCAAATTTGTTTAATGAACGACATCCGAACAGACATGTTAACAGAAAAGACATTTTGGAGTTAGTTGCAAAGTTTCGACAAAGTGGTTCAGTAGCCAACAAAAAACGGGATCCTGAACGTGAATTTCCGGTTAGAAATGAGACTACTGAGATTGAAGTTTTAGGACAAATTGCTGCTGACCTAACTTTGAGCACGAGAAAATTGACCACTGTTTCAAACATCAAAAGAAGAACTATTCAGCGAATATTGAGGCATCATAATTTTCACCCGTATAAAATTCATCTTGTACAACAACTGAATGAGGATGATTTTGATCGGCGGCTGGAGGTTTGTGAAGTTATAACTGGACGAATAGCTGATAACGGGAACTTTCTGTTCAATATATGTTTTTGAGACTAGTGTACGTTTTTATTAAACTCTACAGTCAATCGTCATACTTGTCGTTATTGGACAGATAATAATCTAAGAAATTTTCACAAAATCCACACTCAAACTCCACAAAAATTGAATGTCTGGACTGGCATTTTTGGAGAACGTTGAGTGCCGAAACGTATCTGGAGGTACTATAAGATATCGTTTATCCTATACTAATTGACATTGTAGAAAATGATGATCGCTATCAAGAAAATCAATTAGTGTTTCAACAAGATGAAGCTTCTCCGCATTTTTCACAACGTGTTGGGGAGTTTTTGAACAGAGAGTTTTCAGGCCAATGGATTGGCCCTAGAGGTGCTATTGAGTGGCCCTCTAGATCACCGGATTTAACTCCTTTAGACTTCTTTCTATGGGGCCTTTTAGAGAGTAGAATTTACGCAACAGAACCGGAGTCTCTGAAAGAATTACGACGACGCGTTGTTGAAGAATGCCGTCTAATAACTCTACAAATCCTCCAGAATGTCAAAGCTCGTTTTGAACAAAATTTGTACTTTTGTATGGAAGCTGGTGGTCAACAATTTGAACACTTACTTAACTGAATAAACATTTTTGAACGTTAAGTTTTGTTTTTTATTTTTTTTTTAAACGAAAAATTAACTAATTAGTGAATGTCTTATCACAATGAATGAAATACGTTCTTGCAACTCCAACTGTGAATAATTTTTGAACGAGTTGATAAAACTTTCAAAAAAATTTGTGTGCTGAATTCAGTTGAACTGGGTCCGTCAATTATTGACTCCGCTTGTTGGTGTAGCGCCTCCTCTCTGGCCGAAGCTATCCACTGATCCCCCGTATCTATTGAAACTGACCTCGAATGTGGCTTCTAGGGGTCCTAGTTGATGCATTGAATTCAAAATTAAAAGGTTGCGATTATAATTTTTGCCTTGCATTTTGAAGTAAATCAGATAAATTGTAAATGATTATTAATATGTTTAAGAAAAGTTGTAATTTTACTACTTTGGTACCGTAAGCACACTTGGAGAACCCAAATCACCACAGCACATTTTAAGAAGCCTGACGATCGTTTCACTAACCTGACTAATTCTGAATTATTCATCCTCTGATGACGCTAACTTGGTTAGTGAAACGATCGTCTGTTTTTTTTATGTGTTGTGGTGATTTGAGTTCTCCAAGTGTGCTTATCAGTGCCCGTTACAGGTTCCAATCTTCACTTACAACTTCGGTACCTTTAAAACAAAGATTTATGTAAACTGAATCATTTTGCATGGTTAAAATTGGATTTTTATGTGTATAACTTATTGAACTAGAAATCTTATCAAAGCTGGTTTGTACAAGATCTTTAAATTCCTGATATTTTAATACGTAACGTTACGATAAACCAGAATTAGGCAACTGCAATCAGTTAAATGTATTTCACCGACTGCAATTATTCTTATATTGATTATATTCCTAGAAAAATTATAAACAACTATACAAAACGTGCTATCACCAGTTGTATTGATAAAACTATTTTAATAATTACCTATTAGTTATCGACATTGATTAGCAGGTGTTTATTGGAATTATTATCATTTAAACTGACCTATTTTCGCAACTGAAAGCAATCACGGGTACAAGTACAAAATTCATTAACAGTTGCCCTTACTTGGTGAAACCTTGCCATACTAAATTCAGATGTAGAGACTTCTTCTCTGGCTTCACAAATGTTGGTTTTCTTCCCTGCAGCCAGTTTCGCTGCGTGACAGCATCATCAGAAAATTGAGTTTATTTATACGTATTCCTGTCAACTATAAATTAAAACTATTTCCTTCTAATGTGCGCCCTAAAACCTATATTTACGGTACGTACCTCAAGTTTTTTTATATGATTTTATAAATTTAACTCTCCGAGCAAAAAGGTAAAAAATAATTCACCGATTTTGATTAAACTTAAAGCCTAACTTTCTTTTAGTGAGTTTTCTTTAAAAAAAATCACTAATGAGGAGATCCCACTTTTGAATTTTGAAAAAATTCCTACAAATGAGCGCTATTTAGGACACCTAGAACGCAAATCCGACGTCGGTTTTAGACTTCAGAGTTCGTTATCCAGGAAAATATGCTTAGTTCAAATAGATTAAACAATACTTTGTTTTAATTAGATTGTCGGATTCCCTCCGTCCGTGACAGTTCTGAGCTGACCTTGAATGTACCGGATTTCGACCACGTAAATCAAAAAGTTAGAAAACCAGGACAACTAAACGCCTTCGAGAGTATACATATATATATATATATATATATATATATATATATATATATATATATATATATATATATATATATATATCATTATAATGCATGTTTGTAAGAAAAGAAATTTGGGACGCAGCAAGTGCGTTATGGTAGCGAACTTTTATTCAAATCGGCTCAGTTCAAATAGATTAAACAATGCTTTGTTTTAATTCGTTAGTCGGATTCCCCGGTCCGTGCCCCCATGAGCTGACCTTTAACGTATCGAATTTTGATCCCGTAATTATAATGCCTGTTTGAAAGAAATTGGGCACGCAGCAAGTACGTTATGGTAGCGAATTTTTATTAAACTCTGCTCAGTTCAAATAGATTAAACAATGCTTTGTTTTAATTAGATAGTCGAATTCCCCCGGTCCGTGCCAGTTCTGAGCTGACATTTAATGTATCGAATTTCGACTACGAAATTATAAGTCATGTTTGTAAGAAAATAAATTCGGGGCGCAACTAGTGCGTTATGGTACCGAATTTTTATTAAATGCTTCAAATTTGAACAGCTCAATTTGTTATTAACGTATAAGGTTCGTTGGCCAGGAAACTAGTTTTTTCGGGAACATTTTAAGTTTATTTTCGAAATTTTTTTTGTACATTTTCAAACAATAAAGTGATTTTGATGATATATGGTACGTTGTTTCTACTATATCTAGGTCATACTAGTAACCAAATTTGATGCCTGCTTTCTTTAAAAAGAACACGTATTTGCTATTTAAAATATTTTTATGAAAATTCACTACCATAACGCATTTGTTGCGTCCTGGCTTTTTAAAGATATCGAATTGGTTATTAACCTGTCCAATCGAATCGGTTTTTGTCCACCAAAGGTTTTGTTACAAAAAAGATTGTATCTCCGAGAATAATGAAGATATTTTCATGGGATTTGGTATGCATGGTGGTATTATAGTCATTTTATTATGTACCAAAATTGAAGTTTCTCTGTTAATAGAAAATTAGGTTATTATAATTTGAAATAAGTAGGTATTTGTTGAAAATTCGCTACTATAACGGACTTACTGTGTCCACACTTATTCACGTTTCTGTCATTTAGAAAAAATGATATGTTCTTGTAGACTAGAATTAATCTGCTCTCTTGACTTCTCTTTTAATAAGAAGATCAATTAGTGTTATTTAATAAAATTGACCTACCCACTGTGATTCCCTCAAAGAAAAATTACAATTAGTATGGACAAAAGGGGTTGATACAAATTTGAAAAATAAAATAAGATTTGAAAAAAAGATTAAATGGTACTTACTGGCATTTTCCATCACATGTTCCAAGCAGTAATTACCAACAGGTAGAATTGTTTTGCTCTCTTTTAAGGACAAACTGCCATTACTTAAAATATCGGCTTGGTTCAATTTTGCACGGTATACATATCTTGTCTGATCAGTTTCACAATGAGGAAACCCACCAACAAGTCTTTTGTCTGGACCTACGTCAATTTTATAACTGTCCGATTTCATCGGTACACAAGTCATTTTTGTGTCATGAAAAATAGCATCAGGTCCACAACACTTGTAAATCTTCACCAAGTTATTAAGTTCCTGTGGTTCTTCAGGCATGCAAAGAATCGCGGAATCATAATCAATGCAAAAACTATTGGGATGAAAATGTCTTTCATATTCGAGTGCCCACAGAGAACCATTCAAAAATGGTACATAACTCTTTGGATAAAGCATAGTTCTTTTGCAATTCGGTATGAAACCTTCGTTCATGATCCAATTCGATGGAATATTGTTTCTTACAGCAATTATTTTTTTAGCTGAACTGTAAACAGCTAAGTTCCATTTATTAGTGTTGCTTATCATACATTTGAAGTCTTTTGTTGGTTTTTCGCCACTTTTACAACACTTGTTGATGGTCACATTTCTTAAAGCACTAACTGTCAAAACACAAAACAAAAACAACAAAATAGTCCGCGTTAAACACGTCATTTTTCGAGTTTTATCTACGTTAAATGCTGGGTTATTAAAAGAAAAAGGTAGTTTATGTGATGTCACATGCAGATTTTCAAGTTTAAAATGTAGAAAAGTGATTTTCACATAATAGGAAAGTGGCACGCGTAAACGTAAACGTTAACCTTGATCGCACGATGCTGTCTATAGCGTAAACGATAGCCAACTGTCTTCTAGTTTTGCCAGCGCCTCTTCGATGTCCGGCGGTTTAACAGTTGCATTCTGTGGACCGGTCTGTCGATCCCCTCCAGAAAGCACGTTGTCTTTCTTACCTTTATAGATCAACCAAATCGATATAGTCGTAGCAGGATTAAAAAAAGGAATTTCATTTAAGCATTTAAGCTGCATTTGAAGACTTAATAATGAAATCAGCTCAAAACCGATTTTGAAATATTATTTTACCCTTTAATTACAAATAAATAATGTTACAATATTGAGATAAAACTGTGCAGTGAAGTGGTTTAAAAACCCCTCTAAGAATCAGTCAAAACAGTTTCATTAAAAAAGCTTTTATAAACAAAATTTTAAAAAATAAATATAAGGTATGTAAGTTTTAATAGGGTGTTTAAAAATAAAATGATGGAATATTAAATGTGAAGGCCTTAACGAAAAAACTGACGTTGCTTTAATTTGTTTGAAAGTAATTCTCTGCCATATGTATATAAAATAAAAACATTATCAAAATTATAAATACATTTAATCTCAATTGTTGATCCTATTCCCCTTTCAAAAAATGTTTGGAGTGAGACCCAATGGCCTAACATTTTAAAATTATTTTCGTGGTGTATAGGTATTCCAAGAACACAAATCGCATCGAAGGTGTATTTGTTGAATGAATCATCCTGTATATTAATTCGTTTTCAGTTTCTACGACCAAAATAAAAACAATTTCGGTGAATTTGCTGTTTAACTCCCGAACGATTTTCAAAACATCGACTGTTGATAGATAAAGTTTGATGTCTTAAATGCACGCTGACGTTATTGTTGCCTTTTGTTCTCTCTTATTTCCCGAGTTATTCGTATTTAAAGTTGCCTACACATTACACAGTTTTTTAACAATTTCCCAGTACGGCCCTGTCCCATGGCAACCCGTTCCCTGCTAAACATTACATTTGACATAAAGTTTACATTGTGTTTGGGAATCCCTAGAATATTCTAGGCTCACGGGACATTGTCTTTATAACTGACAGTTTACACGTCGCTTTCAGTACGGCGCTAGTACCAGTACGCGTTTGGATGCTTTCTTTAATATTCGGGTATTACGAACGTTATTTCTGAAATTGTGCGTTTACCTTGTTCTGTTAATGACCAGTGGTGTTGTAGTGGCTTATGAGGTGCATGTGTGGCCCTTTTCTTAGCCGGTGACGTGTTATTTGTTTTCTATGTTGTTTTTGTGATGAGGATATTGCCATGTCGGAGCCGTTAAATTACAAGGTCACAGGTTGCTTACACAAGGGCCGGACCTACATCATTTGCTTGAGATTTTCAAGGTAAGTTTTGTCTAAATTTGTTGTTCTTTTGTGTAAATTTCGATCGTTTCGCGGCATTTGCTATGAGATGTTCTCCTTTCCGGCGATGCTTAAGTAGACGGGTCCCGTTCATGCATCGTGAGAGCGGCATTGCCGGACGGTGCTTATTGCTCTAGGGGCCTGCCTGAACTGACCTTCCTGACCCACAGGGCAGGTCAGGAAGGTCAGTTCAGGCAGGCCCCTAGAGCAATAAGCACCATCCGACAATGCCGCTCGCGCAATGCATGAAACGACGGGACTCGTCTACTTCTTCGTCGTAGGGATTTTCCTTTCCCTCTCGCGTGCGTACAACCACCTTCGTTGCATAAACCACAAGAAAATTTTCTTGTTCATACCCCCTAAGGAAGTTACGGGACCTGGCATGAATAGGGGTGATGTGCAAGGTAGGCAGAACTTAGGGGGGATATGGCGTCAGGATGTGAAAAAGACAGCTTTCAAGCCGTTTTCTTCGTATTTTCTGCTCATATTTCCTTTTTACTACCTACCCCGCCCAGCACCCCTCTTCACTCCTGGTCCCGTAATTTCCTTGTGGGGTGCGAACAAGAAATTTTTCTTGCGGGTCGTGCATCAAGAGGGGGGGGGGGCTAGGCACGTTTCTGGAAACAAAATTTTGAAAAGCGTTCGGGAGTTAAACTGCAAATTTACCTAACTTTCATTAAGTAAGGCTAGATGTAATCTCACTATAATTGGAAACGCAGTATAGCGCACTGACGAGCTTTAATTAGAGCGAAACCGGTCTGCGTTTCTAATTATGGTGAGAATACATCTAGCCTTACGTACCTTGTCCCTGTATTAGTGAAGAAATAGGCCAGGGCTGACAATTTGCACAAATTGCTGGTTAGTTGTACACAGTCTCTATTTATAACACTTTGTGTTAATTGGAGCTGTCGTGACAACCTATTACCTTGTTCCTCACCCAGGTGGCGACCCTGTCGTACATCTCGCAATGTTCTAGTAGATTGGCTGCCCTTGTTGGATTGCTTTATAGGTGTGTGTGTGTGTGTGTTCTCGCTGTAATTAGTAGGTATAGCGCACTGATGAGCTCTAATTAGAGCGAAATCGGTCTGCGTTTCTAATTAAGGCGAGAATGCATCTAGCTATACATATTAAAAACATTGTCCCTGAATTAGAGAAAAAATGGGCCTGGGTTCACAATTTACAAAAATTGTTGGTTGGTTGGTTGGACACAGTCTCTATTTATAACATTTTGTGTTAATAGCAGCTGTCGTGACAACATACTACATAGTTCCGCACCGAGATGGCGACCCTGTCGTACATCTCACAATGTTCAAATTTCATTAAAATTTAGATCAGTTTAACCTTACGGTTTCTCAAATATCTTATATTATGCGAAAATGCAATAACAGCTTTAAGTTTAAATTATTAACATGTGTTTCGTTTTTTAAACCAAATTTAACTTGGAGCCTACTAATTGATGAAGTTTTGTGACCCACTTATACATTGACTAACGTATACAACTTGTTTAAAAATTAACAGTAAACAATAATAAGTTTTAAACGATAATAACGTGTTTAATTTATATAGAATACCATGTATTTTATGTCAACAGCTGATTTAAAATTTAATTCTCTATCGAATACAATTATACTTTCTTGAAAAGGGAACATTTTCAGATTGAAAACTGATTTTAGCAAATTTGATGTAACAAGTCACCCA
The DNA here is from genome assembly GCA_964006375.1 of Tillus elongatus. Lineage (NCBI taxonomy): Eukaryota > Metazoa > Arthropoda > Insecta > Coleoptera > Cleridae > Tillus > Tillus elongatus. The sequence continues at coordinate 30,878,973 of OZ023266.1, read as the reverse complement.
TATCATTTTGACACACACACACAAAGCCACACACATAAGCGTGAGAGATACGTGGGAAAGATACTCGGGGTTATTTTCCGGATCCTGTTTTTTAGCCATTTTCAGGATGATAGGGAAATATGAAAGAAAGGAAGTCCAATGCCTCAATCTACCTACTCTTTAGAGTGCTGGATGGTGAGTAGATTGAGTTGTTGCAGTTTGATTACGAAGCTTCAATATTTTTACTCTCCAAATCTCACTGGAAATCTAAGGTCTAAGTTTGTTCAATCCCAAACCTGATAGAGATCTGACTGCGGTTTGCAGGTCTTGTGTTATTGATAGTGGGGCTTCTTCTTTGGTTATTATTTGGAGGGTTTGCATGCTGAGTTTGATAGATGATAGCATAGACATTTTTTTTTCTTTTAGTATAAAACATCGTGGTTTATTAAGGAGCTGAAGCACTAGTTGTTGATCTAGAGTGACCGTGGCTAAAAGAGCTTTGCTCGAGGCCAAAACAAGTTCACAATCTCTCAGGGCACCCACCTTTCAAAATGGGCAATAAGAATGTAAGTTATTTGCTACCGAAAATACTCTATATTTTAGATTTGTATTTTTGGCCTTCATCAAGAGTCTGGGAAATGATGTAATTTTTATTTCACTTTTACGTGAGTTGGTTTGTTATTTTGTATAAACGTGTATTTAAAACGCCTTATCGGTCTTTTACTGAAAAGTATGGATATATCAATTTCATTTTCGTTCCAGATAGACAGACAGATACCTCACCACAGAACATTTCTGGAGGTGCACAAATAGTTTCGAGAGCGCGCATTACGTGATTACCTTTTTGGTCGATGAGCTAATTTGCCAGCAGGTTTAGATAAACAAATGCTCATGTTGTTACTAAGGATGCAAGTACCAGGTACACCGAATTGGTAGGGAATTTGGTGCACCACAAACTAGTTTGGCAAATTTTGAAACGTGAAGACCTCCATCTATATCATTATGCAAGGTTTGCTTAAGACAGACCACCATTTTCGATTAGTTTATTATATCTGGATGTTAAAACAGTCACGACTAACTTTTCATTTCTACAAAACAGTGCTTTGGACACATGAAGCTTCATTGTAAATCTGAGAAACGTGCATAGGCGGGATAGTTCCCAAAGTAATACGCACGTTTAAGTTTCAGCATGAATTATCCGCGAACGCTTGCGTTAAATTAATCGATAATTTATAGTTGGTCATTACATTTTTCGTACCAGCACATTTCGGAATTGAAGTTCGGAATTTCGTGACCAACGATGAATTGGACATAATCGTCCCGTTGCATGACCACCTAGATTCTCTAACCTAGCTTTTAATTTCTGGGAAACCATGTGAGATTTACCCTTCGCAAAGAGGAATTATTGTAGCATTTCAGCAGGCTACCCAACAATCACGAGAAAAGTCTCGTGAAATAAGACATGTCTCTTCATCCATCAGCATCGGAGCACTAGCTTGTAGTCAGCAAGAGGGAGGCGATTTTTAAAATCTAATTCATTAACAATTTATGAATAAGATACGTTTTTATTTGGTTCACCAGCTTAAATCTGATTATTTGTTTGATGTTTATATCTTCAAATGCCTGTAACGCAGCGATTTTAAACCTGTGGGGCGCTGCCCCCCATGCGGCCGTGATAAAACTAAATAGGGCGCGAGCATATTGAAAAAAATATATTAATAAAAAGTTTATTTAATTTACTGAAAGAAAAGCAATAGAATAAATTTACATAAGATTGTTATTTAAAATACTGAAAGAAAAGCAATAACATACACTTATATAGGTTTGTATCAGTCTGTACAATGATTAACTTATCAATATTAAATTGAAAACAAGAACAAGATTAATAATTATTAGTTACTTTCTTGGACCGGTCTCGCAGAGCAAAGTTTTTCTAAAGAAGGTTTACTCTTATAAATTAAAACTTTAGGCTCCCTTTTTCTATATTTAGCTGAGATATATATTTTGTCTTCAAAGCAGCGTCCGCAGAAAATCCGATTTCACAAAGGTAGGATGTTGAAAATTGTAATAGTATACGAAATGCGCCCGTTTTCAGTGTAGAAAACTCATCATCCAACCCTGTCCAAATTTCAAAGAGTAATTTATTACTAATTTAGTTGTCTTTTGATTTCGCCACTTGCCGTAAAGTCTATAAAGATTTCTTCTTCGGCAGTTGAGAGACCTTCGGGAGTATTATGAAATGGGCCCCCAACCCACTCGTAACTTACTATCAAGTTGAAGCAAAAAAATACTTTTTAAATTTCTTTGCCAGCATGGCTAAAATATTTTCAATGGTTACAAAGCAAGTAGCTCATCTCAAAACTTTTCGACTTCCGGTCGGTTTTCCTCTTCTAGAAAAATCTCGAATTCATCTCTTAACTCATAAACACGTTGCGAAAATGTCCCACGTAATCACCATCTTGCCTCGCAATAAAATAGTAACGCTGAATGTACTGCACTCACGTCTTTACAAAGTGCAGAAAAGATTTTTGATTTTAGTGGTCTTAATCGGACCAGGATCATTTCTTTTGAAGCCAGAGCTTCTCTGTGGATCATGTAATGTGCGTAGATACACTGTGGAGATTTTTGTTTCACATGCGCTTGTATACTTTCGAATCTTCCAGACATTGTATGAGCACCATCGGTACATATTCCGACGCAATTTTTCCACTCTATGTTTGTCTCGTTTAGAAAATCATTTAAGATGACAAATAATGCAAGTGATGTTGCTTTGAGTTCTATTGGTTTGCAGAATAGTAGTTCTTCTGCTGCTGACATGCCATCATAAAATCCAACATATGCAATTAAATGAGCAGCTTTATTGCTGTTGTCTCATCAAGCTGAAGTGAAAAAAAAATTACCACTCAAAAGTCACCCCGAAAAACCAATGCTGGACGTCAACTATGTCACCAATTCGACGGACAACAGTATCATTTGATAGAGGTATGGACTGCTATTTTTTGGCAAAATTATCTACAAACATAGTTTCTACGATCTGAATTGCGCAGGCGACTAGGCTCTTCACCAACGCTGTGAGGATTTTGACATCTGGCTATTTGATATGAAACTTTGTAAGAGGCAAGTAAAGCTTTTTCATTCACAGACGAAGTTTTAAAAAAATGTTTACTTTTCATATCATTTTAATTGTAATTCAAAGGATTCTTGTACTCGAACGTACTCACTATGAAGCGTTTCCAAATGTCCTTTAAGTTTATTAGGTTTCATGCTGTCTGCGGCCAACATTTTTGAGCAAATGACACACGGGGGCCTTTCATCTTCATTTACTTCAGTGTTGGTAAACCCAAACTTTAAATATTCTTGAGAATGTTTTCTTGATTTTGATTTTAGAGCCACTCTCGTGCTGTGCACTTGTTGGAGCTTCGCTATCGTCAAATGTTCGCTTACGCTCACTTAAAAATGTATCCATGATTCCGTATACACTGTATAGATCTACTGCTACTCGAATATCGTGAATTGAAGTTAAGACGCAAATTACAACATACACATTCACGGTAGAAGGATCGACTCGACTGAGACTGGCTGGAACTGAACGAGATGCAACATTTATACACGCCGCGTAGACGTTCTAAAATGTTCGAAACAGATCGGAACTTCTGGCGAAGCTGCGAGAATTGTGATTGAAAATTGGGTCGCAAATACTAAAAGGATAACGCTGCTGTAACGTGAAAACAAATTAAAATCATCCTACCACTTTTCTATTTTTTAGTCTTACAAACTAAATTGATTATATGCTACCAAAATTTAAACATAACGATATGGAATTCACTAATTAATCTTTGAAGTGCTAATTGTATTTATCTCTCATCGTTATGATACACAATGTATTTGCTATCGTACGTTAATGTTTTCTTTACTTCAGAGGCACTGTGGCTACACAATGAAATTTTACACTGTCAATTTGTTAATTACAATTGAATGGAAGCTGGCAGAATATTTATTGAACGATTAATGAAATATAATGGAAGTGTTTATTAACTTGTGTAATATTTATTGCTACAATGTCATATGTTAATGATAACTGTCATGAGAAGATATTGTTATAAATTGTAAGACAGATAATATGTATTCATCACCTTTAATGAGAAAATATACACATATATAGCTCATGTACTCGTAAGTTTATTAATACTGATTTTAAAACCCTAAAACAGTGGCCTGTAGGAAAATGGCACTCAGTGATTGTAGGTAATGATGTTTTATGGAACCTAGCTCAATTTCGCTACAGATTGAAATTAGAAAAATAATAATAATAATATATATTACCTTCAAAGTTTACGGGGCATGCCTACATTTAAAAATAAGAATAAACAACACACGATAAGAAAATAATATATAAGAACTACTATCGTCCAATAAAAAATCACCAAATAAGATCACAATACAACACACTTTAACAAAATATGGCTAAAAGTGATAAGATTAATATTCATACAGAATAAAAAGCGCTTTCTAATAAGAAGTATTTTATAGCTTTGTTTTAAGAGCTTATTGTCTAGTCCCTTGAAAACCAAGGGCAGATTGTTATATAATTTAACTCCAGTGAACACACAGGAAAACTGGAACCTTCCGTGGTGTGATGAATTTGTCCGTATTTCTTGTATTGTGACAGTGACAATCTGAGTGCCTAACAAATTGGTTTTGGAAATGACACAGACAGAACATAATGCACACACACGATGTGGTCAGTATTATGTAATTCACAAACAAATCTTGGCAGCTTGTCGTTTGTGGCACACCAGCCAGCATCCTGATCACTTTCTTCTGCTTCAGGAAGACCCTAGATCACACCATAAGGAACTTCTTATGCTGTGTCTAGATCACCACTTACAGCACTTCAAATGATAATGATATACGTCGCCACACTATGAAAATGCGCATGATAAGTTACTAGAGATGCGCTGTCTCCGACAACCGTTTTAATCCTTCTTGCAGAAAATATGGCAGTTAATAACCTAGGACAAATGGCATCAATGTGGCGGCAACCACGAAAGCATGTCATTGACTACAAAACCCAGTCATGAAATAGTGGCATGCCCTCAGGCCTTTCTGATGGTAAGTATTAGTTTTTGAGTTTTGCAAGCATTGATAACCAAACTACCTTAAGCCAAGCTTCAGCAATATCCAGGACGTCTACTGCTTCCTTGTTCAATACTTCCCTTTTTGCAACTATTTCTATGAGGGTAGTGTCATCTGCAAAAAGGCATTATGTTCTAGTGATTGATTTGTCAATTTTTTCTAAATTTTGTTGTATAGTTTTTGAAGATGAGGGTTTATTAATATCATTGTCCCGAAGATTAACCTGATGTTTACTAGTCAAGTGAACCCCTTGTAGACCCACATTTTATTTTTAAAATTGCTTTACCTTTACATTGTTTCCATTAGGCTGCTTCGGCGTTGGTTTGTTTTGAAAAATAAGACCACACTGATTTTAAACAGTGGTCCCTTTTTTCATTACACGAAATGCACATTCATCCGCGCCTTTTGTCATTTTATGTTTTACCTATCAACAATAAGAATACACCATGAGACTAACGTACCGCTAATAAATGAAAAAATATATACCTTAGACTCCCGACTTTAAGATTACACAAAAACGCAAGAGTGGTAACTAAACACAGATTACTGTTACAGGTTAACGTCTAAACAATCAGACGCCAGCGCAAGCGCATACCGCTCCCGTGGGCAACGTGTTGTAACTCGTACGTCGGACTACCACATCCCGCGATGTGGATGCGTCATTGGTCAGGTCAGGTCAGGTCAGGTCACCGCTGTCGCCAGGTACCGATGCGACGTAGATAAAATGAATTTCGAAAGTAACGATGTTATGTCCTAATATTGTTAATCCTTACCCTCAATCACCCCAAGTCCACCCTGTCCATCCTTAGTCGGCAAACATCCCCTGATGCCCCCCACAGCAACTAGAGGCGCAGAGACGACATTGGAACATCTGTAACCGTTCGAAATAACAGCCACCGAAAGCGCAGGTACAACCAACAGTGGGACAGGGGTCATCAAGCGGCAGCAGCTACGAGAGATCTCAAGGCTCAACCACTTCCATCTCATCCAGCGTGCAGTAAGGTTGTTCAAGACAGACTGAACCATGAGGGGTAGTCAAGACACAGCATAATACCTGATTATGCTGTGGTCACCTCACAGTTAACTCCGTGCGCGTTCCAGCGGTCAGGGAGCATCACAGGGAGATCGCCTGACCCGCGGCACAGAGTCAAGAACAACGGTTGTCTCCATAGACACGTAGACAGGTTCGTCAGCCTCGTATTGGAAGAGCCAGGCTTTCGACGAGCAACGGACCCGTGCTCAGAAATCCATTCAACCACGCCATCAACACACCGCAAGTCTTCACGGTCGTCACCTGGCCACGTGAAACACCTTGGCCCTTTTCGACGAAGCCGCAGGTACAAGCGGCAGCCTCGGCGTGTTAGGTACGGCAGCCTACAACCTACCCAGCTCCAATGGTCCAATTGTAAGTCACCTTTTTTATTGTATCCTTATTAGATCACAACATTTATTTATCTGTATTTAACTTGTAACTCATATTAAATTGTTATTACTTTTACCACGTGTAATCATAAATCTGCCCTCAAAACGATTCTTCTGGTCCTTCACAGAGTCTTAAACGGGTAATTAGAACCACGATGCTAGTATCTATAAACTAGTAATGTTAATGCGCGGATTTTATTTTTATTCAAACATTTTAGTATTTCGCGGCATTACATTTTACCCAAACTGCTCCGTACAAATCAAAAACCGAAAATAGCGAATATGCTGAATTTTTCGGTAATACAAGTGTAAGGGATCATCAGTCCCGAAAATACAGAAAATTTTTGTTATTGGACAATAAATACCGGCAGTCAAATACCTCAGAAAAAGTCCGGGATCTCCAAACTTCGGTATCCCGGTATTGGATACCCTAGGCCTGGACGCCCTGACCTGATCTGACCTAACCTGGCCTGACCAAAAAACGTTTGAGACAACACGAAAGCAAATAAAACATACATTTAACCACAAAAAAATTAAAGAATGTTAGTTTAAACTTACCGTATGTGACCAGCGAAGAAGTAGTAACGTCAGTAACTAGGCAACAAGAGATTCCCACAATGTAAAAATTAATTTTCACAACATAAAAATAGTAGAGGGGTGCATATAATGTAGTAAAATTCATTTATCAGCAGTCGATTTATCTAAAACCAGTTGGCTCCTAATATGCAATATCACCTAAATCCTAATATGCAGTGTCACGAAATTCCTAATATGCAGTATCACCAAATGTTGACTTTTCTCTAAATATTTTCTTTCCTTGTAAGGAAGGTTTTATTTTAATCTCGCTCGTAGTTAGCCTTAATTTGGCGCTGCGGTACTATTGTAGTAAGTAGCGGGGATAGGTATAATTTCGCGAAGCTTATAAGCTGCATGGCGCATCTCCTTAGAGTGACGACTTTATCGTATAGCTACATCTGTATAAAACGATAGCTTGTAAGGAATTCTTTTGCACTTATCCGAAAAGTTTAAAATTTAAATCGAAAAGGACTACTCACTGTTTACCGTTGCATTGTTGTTATGTAAATGTTGTGTTATAGGAAATTCGAATAACTAGACAAACATCATTAATCAATTTATATCGCGCTTATCTATCCATATTCCGTACACCTACTTGCATTTTAGAAATGTAGAGCGATAGTTCGTTGGAGATTCAAAAGTTCGGGACGCAGCAAGTGCGTTATGGTAGCGAATTTTCATTAAATTCTCTAACTCAATTTTCTAAAAACCTAGAAAGTTGAATTTTGGTATCCACCAAATTTCATCAAAATAGCTTTGTAGTTTTCGGAGACAAAAATTTTTTCGGAAAGGAAACTCAACATTTTCCCAGAAAACCTTGTCCGATTTTCCTGGCTAACGAACTCGTCCAAGCTATTAATAAAAGGAAGGCACTTGCCGAATATCAACAAAATCGGTTAATAACTTTTTGAGTTATCGTTTGGATACATATACATACACACACACACACACACACATATATATATATATATATATATATATATATATATATATATATATATATATATATATATATATATATATATATATATGTGTGTGTGTGTGTGTGTGTGTGTGTGTGTATGTGTGTGTATGTATATATATATATATATATATATATATATAAACATATGAAAATTGAAACTGACCCCGGATATGTGTTCTAGGGGTCCTAGTTCGCGCTCATTTGAATTTTTTTTGCAAAGTCTCACCATGGATACCTCTATTAGTAAATTTTTTAAAATAAAAATTCACTAATATCCGGACACCAACTAGCAATTTTTTATTTTTCATTCTCAAAATTATGGTAGTGAATTTTCATTTCATTTTGGTAGGTGGTAGTGGACTTTTCCTTTACGTGATAATAAAGGAGTTTTTCGCTCCCGAGGCGGTACCACCCCTTACATCAAGTCCCAACGGACGTTTCCGGTTCTGGTGTATGAGTCGGTTTCCCTTATAAACAAAAATGATGATGGCTCCTCCTTGTACAAAAGATTCCGGATATAAAATAATCCTCTATTCGGATCTCCGGGAGAGGGGCGCCGGCATCAAGATTTAACATATCCTTCTCGAATATATGTGGCCTAAATTCTAACCTGAACTCCGTCCACCATTTCCTCCAGGCTAATAGGCCCCAACTCATCTTCCTCACCGAAACCCAAATCAGTGCCAAAACAGCCACTAATCACCTTAATTTCCCGGGGTATGAACTCCTTACTTCCTTTAGATTGCATGGAGGCGTATGCGCATACGTCCGTAGCAATCTACCCCGCACCAGACTCCCCAATTTAGGAGCTGGAAGAAAAGACATACTATGGATAAAACTCTCTCTCAGGGATGCAACTAAATTCATCTGTTGCATTTACCGCTCACCTTCCGACAACAACTTTTCCCAGCTCTTCGTCTACCTTTCTGAAAAAACCGACCATCTGATTTCTGAATATCCTTCCTCCGAGGTCACTATTCTTGGTGACCTCAATGTCCATAATAAGGAATGGTTAGGATCTTCAAAAACCGATCCACAAGGGAGAGCAGCGGAGGCCTTTGCAGTCAGCAATTATTTATCCAATATGGCTCAGCAACCTACTTACGTTCCTCGCATCCCAACATACAGCTCAAATCCCTTGGATCTCCTTCTTACTACAAAACCTGAATGCTATAAAATATCAGTCACATCCCCCCTTGGTCGCTCAGACCACGGCGTGGTCACTGCTTCCTGCGCAATGCAACCCGAGGCCACCCAGTCATCACACCCACGTATCGTTTGGCACTACAACTCCACGAACTGGGACGAAATGCAAGATTACATTTCCTCATTTCCATGGGCGTCTGTCTGCTTCTCTCATCCTGACCGCTCTGATATCTCACAAAACGTCACCGAAATTATCCAAGCTGGCTTGGAATTATTTACTCCACGTACACAGAAAACCTCTTCAGCCACTCAAAATCCCTGGTTCTCTAAATTCTGTGACAAGGCCAGAATTGAGAAGGTCAAAGCTCACAAAACACTTCTACACAATCCCAGCCGAGAAAACCGTCAAATATTTAACGACGCAAGAAACCGCTATGTCCGCATTCCCTAGTAACTGGAAAACTGCTCGAGTACAACCTGTCCCCAAGAAATGATCCAAAGCGCTTCTTGCAAATAGAGACCTATTTCTCTCCTTTCGGTCGTCTCTAAAGTGATGGAAAAGTATATAAACACAGAATTACTAAAATTTCTTGAAAAACACAGTCTAATCCACGACAGGCAGTATGGATTCCGTCAGCGCAGATCAACTGCCGACCTCCTTTCCTTTATCACCCATTCTTGGAGAAAGTCTATGGAAACACACGGTGAATCCCAGATTGTCGCTCTAGTCATATCCAAAGCATTCGACCAGGTCTGGCACGCAGCGCTGCTTAATAAACTTCCGACCTATGGCCTACCACCAAAACTCTGTACCTGGACAGCAAATTTCCTCTCGTCTCATCGGTGACCCTACCCTCACCCAAACGCTGCCGTCGCTTGCCGCACCGACGTGCCGTTGGTAACCTCTCTCTCTTTTATAGATATCTGCACAGGGACTGCTCAGAGGAGCTTTCTTCCATAGTTCATCCACCTGCTGCCCCCAACAAATCTACCAGGGGAACCGAGCGAATGCACCCTTTTACTGTCCAGGTCACCAGACATAGAACATCTTTTTATGCCCGCTCTTTTGTCTTGAGGACTTCCAAGTTGTGGAATTCCTTGCCGACACAGTTTTTCCTTCTCCTCCGAACCTCCAAACCTTCAAGTCAGAATTAACAAGTTGCCTCTTTCCTCCTTGTTGACACGATAATATTTTGGTTGTAACCGCTCGTGGCGTGTTGTTGATATATATATATATATATATATATATATATATATATATATATATATATATATATATATATATATATATATATATATATATATATATATATATATATATATATATAATATAAGGTACTCAGAAAAAGGTAAAAGGTAGACCAAGTAGAAAACTTTTGGAAAATATGTCGCAATTGATGAAGTGCGGAAGGTACAATGAAATAAAAAAAACTTCTGGAGGTGGAGTGATGTTTGTGACATGTCATTTGGGCTGTGATGATAATAAGTTAACATAAAATTCATAATATCTAATCTCAATACTATCATTATAGGACAGCGATAATTATAATTATTATAGTCTCAATGATGCAACAAAGATACCCTGCAATGGGAACAGGGGCTCACCCTTAGAAAAGCCCCGCAACAGTAGTTTTAGTTTTATTAACTGGAAGCTTAGTCTGATGCATGCTGTCGCCAGAGTTTGTTAAACCATGTTATAGGGAGATTTACCAAATCAGTGATGGGGTGCCTGAATACGAATAAACGGCTCAATATATTTGGCTCATGCGACCAGTTTTATAGTTCATATCACTTTTAGTGAATTTTCTTAAAAAAATTCACTAGTTAGGAGATCTGTGTTATATATATATATATATATATATATATATATATATATATATATATATATATATATATATATATATATATATATATATATATATATATATATATATATATATAGAGGCTGTTCCAAAAGTCGCAAATCAAACGTCACACGAAGATAGGCTAGCTCAAGCAGAAAAACCTTATATGATCTTATCAAAAAGTTTACGGTTTTCAAGATATTGACAATTTTATGAAAAAAATAAAAATTGTCAAATTTTAAGGTATTTTGCCCACCACATGCAGAAAAACATTTCCAGAATGTGATTTTTGTGCCTGTTAATCCTCGATAATAGCGTTATCGAACCAATCTGAAATATTTGGTTTTATTATTAAGAAAATCTGAAGAAAAAAAAATCGGACTTTTCTTCCCCAATTTTTTTTAATTTGGAATAAACCTCCGTACTGAAAAAAAAAGGTTAGTAAAATTTACTGACTCATAATTTAAAAAACTTCCCTGTTTTCTTGAGATTTTAAAATGGTATAAAACATTATCAATATCTCTTAAAAGTAATTCACTCTCGACGATTGAAAGTAAATTTGGAAGTGAAATCAGGTAGCTATTAAATAAAAATAAACAGATTGTGACATTTACAAAAATTATTCTATTCATAACAGATGCTGTATTTGATGGCCATTCTGTCTTATACATAAACGATATCGTCTTAGGAACGATCCTATTAGTCTTCGTAGACTGCTTCGTGAAATTTCTTGAGCAGCTGTTCTGATTCTTTGACGTCTACCTGCCCGGGTATGTCTGATTCAAGTATTGCTTTACTGCTAAGGCAGAGTGGACTGGGCATCCATCATTTTGAGGCCACATTGTTCTCCGAAGTTCTAATGGGGTGTCTTCCAGCAGTTCTGGCAAATTGTTTTGTAAAAACGCCAAATATCTTTGGACATTTAACGTAGGGCTCAGTTCAACTGGTCCCAAAAGTGTTCCGTTAAAAATACCGGCCCAAAATGCTATGAGTAGGAGACGTTGAAACACCAGTTCGTCTCTGTACTTCCGCGTCGAGGTACCAGGTTCTTCGATAACAGCATACAGGCCAGCATCCTCGTCTGCAGTTCCCGGTCGTCCAGTTCTAACAGCGCTGTTATCGAAGAACCTGGTACCTCGACGCGGAAAGTACAGAGACAAACTGGTGTCTCAACGTCTCCTACTCATAGCATTTTAAAAAGGTATGGGTACCATATTCAGACGGTCCAAATTTTGTAACTGCGTGAATACGCAAGGCGCAAGCGATCTTGCGAAATTATATTAAGAAAAATCATACAAGATCGCAATTTCTTCGATAAAGTTTTATGGAGTGGCGAATCAGCATGTACAAACAATTTGTTACATGAACCTCCATAACTTTCATAGTTGGAAAATTGAAGATCCACATGAGTTCAGAGAGGATCGGTCCCAGCATCAATTTAAGATAAGTCTCTGGGCCGGTATTTTTAACGGAACACTTTTGGGACCAGTGGAACTGCGCTCTACGTAAAATGGCCAAAGATATTTGGCGTCTTTACAAAACAATTTGCCAGAACTGCTGGAAGACACCCCATTAGAACTTCGGAGAACAATGTGGCTTCAAAATGATGGATGTCCAGTCCATTCTGCCTTACCAGTAAGGCAATACTTGAAACAGACATACCCGAGCAGGTGGACGTCAAAGAATCATAACAGCACCTCAAGAAATTTCACGAAGCAGTCTAAGAAGACTAAGAGAATCGTTTCTAAGACGATATCGTTTATGTATAAGACAGAATGACCGTCAAATAGAGCATCTGTTATGAATAGAATAATTTTTGTAAATGTCACAATCTGTCTATTTTTATTTATTAGCTACCTGATTTCATTTCCAAATTTACTTTTAATCGTCGACAGTGAATTACTTTTAAGAGATATTGATAATGTTTTATACCATTTTAGAATCTCGATAAAATAGGAAAGTTTTGGAAATTATGAGCCAGTGAATTTTCCTATCATTTTTTTTCAGTACGGAGGTTTATTCCAAATTTTAGAAAAAATGGGGAAGAAAAGTCCGATTTTTATTTTTTTTCTTCTTCAGATTTTCTGAATAATAATACAAAATATTTCAGATTTGTTCGATAACGTTATTATCGAGGATTAACAGACACAAAATTCACATTCCGGAATTGTTTTTTCTGCGTGTCGGGGTGCAAAATACATTAAAATTTGACAATTTTCATTTTTTCCATAAAATTGTCAATATCTTGAAAACCGTAAACTTTTTGATAAGATCATATATGGTTTTTCTGAAAGGGCTTGAACTAGCCTATCTTCATGTGACGTTTGATTTACGACTTTTGGGACACCCTGTATATATATATATATATATATATATATATATATATATATATATATATATATATATATATATATATATATATATATATAGTGTGTACTTCTCAGGCACATGTTCTTATCACTGAATCATCGAGCCTGGTAAATTTGTTTAAAACCTCTGGTTATTGAAATAAAAGTGTCAAATTTAGGGGTGGCCGAATTTGAATTTGTGTAAAAAAAAACTTAAAATATTACCATGTCTTTTTTGTAATATTTAGCGAAAAAATCCAAAATAAGCCCGGATTCGCCACTCCTTCGGTCTGAAAATAAAAACGAAATCTCATCAATGAAAAATAAGCCGATGAGTAACCGCTCAATATTATTACAGGTCATAAATCTCAATACAAATCATTGTCGTTTTATAAATGCTGACATGCTTGAATCTGATCAAGTAAAATCGTCTGTGAACCCATAGGAAATGGGGGATGCAATGAAGGACCCTTTCATCTAATGAATGAATGTCGATACGTGTTTACTGGGGTGGGATTTATAGAGGGGTGGTTAAAGCTACTGTACTCTACAGATTTCAGTGGGAGAATCTAATTTCAGGCATCATGGGTAGCGCTTCATATGTAATCACTTTCAATGGAGATAAGATAGATGTGAGAGTATTTGTTTTAAACAGATTCTGATTCAAGCACCGACGATCTAAGGGTAAAGTTTGTACGAATTTGAGCCCCTCGTGAAAGATTTCCCTGGAGGCTGTTGCATATTGCATACTTAATTTTCCTAGCAAACAGATTGGAACCTTGGCAGTTATGAGGTCATTATTAAAACCAGCAGTAAACTTGGCCGACATTTTTATCACAGTCTAAGGGCTATGTCGCTTTGTCGTCTCAACATCGACTCTTCAATAGTCTTCTCCACATCATTAATTGGGCGTAATTTTCCAGAAGTCTCCCTATTGATCTAACACTTCCCGTTTTTCAAGTATGTGTCATTTAATACTGTTGTTAGAAAGTTATTATCTCTCAGAATATGTCTCACAAAATTTGCCTCCCTCCACCCAATTCCTTTTAGCGAATTTTTCGCAAAACGAAAAATTCACTAATGAGGAGATCTGTGTTAGAATTTCGTAACTTGTATTAGGGAGCTTTCATATTATGTGCCTTAAGTTTACCTGTGTCATACCGTTTTAAATTTAGTTACTAACTTAGACATATTCAACGTGGCAAAAGTATTTTTTTTTCAAATAGAACACCCTGTATATTATTAAAAGTTCGAGTTCTAAATTTAATTCTACACCGGTTTAATATAAGTTTTTCTATACCTATCTTCAATATGTTGCTTGTTATTAGCATTTTTAGGTAACAACCTCCCCTTCTAAAGAGTACATGTTAGACTACACAACAAAAGCAGCTGTGATTGTCAGTTAGATAACAAAAGTTATATGATTTCATAAAAATATTTAATGTAATTATGAAGAAAAAAATTTAAAACAAATATTAACAATAAACAAAAAACTGAACAAAGACAAATAAAAAAGTTAATTCAAATTTAAATGCTACGATCACTATAAATGTTCTACGTGGCCACCATCTTAGTCAAGGCACTGCAAAATTCTACGGTTTATCTCATTCGTAGTAGCTCTTTTGATTTCATTTGGATCAAAATATCTAAAAGCTCTAATTACACGATTTAAAAGATCCTCTCTACTTTGCATTGTTGTGTCATAGACTTGACTTTTTATACGCCCCCAGAGATAAAAATCGGCAGGCGTTAAATCAGGAGAGCGGGGAGGCCATCTCCAAGGACCGTTGGGCCCAATCCATTTGTCTTATAATTGCGTTAAGTGCCAGTAAACTTCACCAGTGGAGTGGGCAGACGCGCCGTCTAGCTGACACCAGCAGCTTGTATCTAGTGGTAGCCTTGCCAGAAAATTACGGACAGATCCCCTTAATAGTTCCAAATACTTTTCACCGTTTAAATTTTCTTCGTAAATTTCATAAGAGACCTTATTGTCCATAATAATGCAAAGCACATTAAAACTAAAATTTGTTTGAAAGCATCCTTCTCTAAATATATTAGGGTTTTCACTTGCCCAAAAATGACTATTTCTCCTATTCACAATTCCTTTCCTTCTAAATTTCGATTCGTCGGTCCAGATAATTTCAGAGAGAAAATTCTCATCTTGTTGAATATTCAGAGACATGTGTTCACAGAATTCTACTCTTTTTAAATGGTCACCAGGTCGAAGTCCTTGTAGTACTGTTTCTGAATATGGGTGCATCTTATGAGATTTCAATATTCTATGCACAGATGAACTTGATATTCCCAAAGCTCGAGTAGCTGCAAGAATAGAGTTACGCGGGTAAACTTGAAAATAAGCCAAAACGTTTATCTCATTATCTTCATTTTCAGTTACTGGCTTTGGATCATGTCGTGTAGTTTTGACACCTCCAGTCAATTTAAATCGTTCCTCTATCCTTGCGAATTTTTCACTAGTCATTGCCGGTAGCGTGGGATACCTCTCGTTAAACATCCTGCATGTTCTGCTTACAATCCGATTGCATTCCCCATGGATATAAAATATATGTAAAATATCCATATTACAGTACTCTTCACTATTCTGCATTTTTATTGGCTTATTATTTCTATTACGTAAGTAATACAAACACACTCAGATTAACTTTCAAATATAAATGACGCTTCAGAATTCATGTGTTGTCAAAATTCTGTTTTCTGACAGCCACAGCTGCTTTTATTGTTCAGCGTGATGTATATTCTCTAGAAAAGGAGTTTGTTACCTAAAAACTCTAGTAGCAAGTTGCTCGTAAGAGATAGGTATAGGAAAAGTTTTATGAAACCGGTGTAGAATTAAATTTAGAACTCGAATTTTTAATAATATACAGGGTGCACCATTTGAAAAAAATGACTTTTGCAACATTGAATATCTGTAAGTTGGTCTTTAAATTTAAAACACTCTGTATGATACAGGTAAACTTTAGGTAGATAATATGAAGGCTTCTTCCTAGAAGTTATAGTATTCTAAATTCCAGCCTTTTATCTTTAAAAACATGTGAAATACAATGTATTATAAATGAGGATAGAAGTTACACAAAATGTAAAAAAATCAAAATATCTATGAAATAGTTAAAGATAGGGATAGAAAAGCCTAATATAAATCTTCACAAAATTTTATGGCGAATTCGAATATGCAATAAAAAATAGGGCATTTTATTTAAATTAGCAAAGTTAATGACTACTTCCGGTTGAACCGGAAGTGATGTGACCTTGAAAATATTTTAGAATACAAGACAATTACGAATTGTGACCGCTGCCAAAATTTCAAAATTTATGATATCTGGGAACTTTATAAACTTCTAATGCACGGCTATCGTGAAAGACCCTGTATATATATAACACACCGATAACTCAAAAAATAATGGGTCGATTTTAATGAAGTTTGGTACGTACCTTCCTTTTGTAAGTAGCTTGGAAAGCTTCGTTAGCCAGCAAAATCGGACCAGTTTTTCCGGAAAAATTTTGGGTTTTCCTTCGGAAAATTTTCGTATCTCCGAAAATAACAGAGCTATGACAACCAAATTTGGCATATACGTTTCTACTGTCCAACTACTGTACAACTTACTACATGGCTAAGCTTTTTTTATATTTTTTTATTTCAACAACACACCACGAGGGCTTACAGCCTAAATACTATCGTACCGTGGGTGTCGACAAGGAGGAAAGAGGCAACTTGTTAATTCTGGACTTGAAGGTTTGGAGGTTCTGAGGAGAAGGAAAAACATGTGCCGGCAAGGAATTCCACAGTTTGGAAGTCCTCGGGACAAAAGAGCGGGCATAACAAGATGTTCTATGTCTGGTGACTTGGACAGTAAAAGGGTGCATTCGCTCTGTTACCCTGGTAGATCTGTTAGGGGCTGCAGGTGGAGGAACTATAGAAGAAAGCTCCTCTGAGCACCGCCGGTGCAGATATCTATAAAAGAGAGAGAGAGAGAGAGAGAGAGAGATCACCAACGGCACGTCGGTGGGCAAGGGATAGCAAACTTTGGGTGAGGGTAGAGTCACCAATGAGACCAGGAGTCCAGGATAGCGAGTGTAGAATTGCAGCGGCACCCCAGATGTGGGAGCAGTATTCGAGGTTTGGCCTTATTTGTGAAGTATATGAAAGGAGAACAAGTTTTAGGCATTTTAAGAAAAAAAAATTGGGTGCCACTGGTGATCAGAGGAAAGCACAAGAACAAAATATTTTGTGTGATTAACAAAACCAATTTAATATTACATCCAACGGTTAAGTTTTCTTGATGCAAAAACGTCAAGAAGATATTTTGAAAATTTGATAATTTTCCTTTTTCAAACGTCAAAATTTGCAATTTTCAGACGACGAATTTGGAACAAATACGGATTATGTAGACGATATGTTGTAAGAACTGTGTTTTACAAAATATTTTCAGAAAATCCATTTCAAATAGACCCTCTTTCTGATGCTTCGGCAGTAGCAAATTTTCATATATTTTTTTAAATTTTGGTCCTAAAGCTGTTTGTGAATAATTATATCCTGGCAAGTGTGTAAACAGCTTAAAGAGGTTCGTTGGTCAGGAAAATAGGACCCGTTTTTTCTGGAAATTTTAAGGTTTATTTTCGGACAATTTTTGTACTTTTTGAAACACAAAGCTATTTTACTGAAATACGGTATATTGTTACTAATATATAGGTTATACTGCCAACCAAATGTCCTTCTCTTAAAAACAAGACATATTGGCCATTAAAAGCATTTTTACGCAAATTCGCTACCATAACGCACTTGCTGCATCCCGTCGTTTTATTTTCTCACCTCTTCCAGCACATTTTAAATTTTATCTGTGTAGCTTATCTGTCTCATTTTTCTCCAAATCCATGTTTCAGAGGTTTCTGTTCTCTTCGTGTCGTGCTTCTTGAAGGTCCAGTCCACTATACAGTACACTGAGAGTTTTTTGCTAAGTGCAGAATATTGTTTTCCGTTTCTCCAATCAGCGCTAATGTCATCTGCATATTTTATGAAATGAAACCGTTGCATATTTATTTTGATTCCTGCTTTTTAGTGAATTTTCGTAGAAAAAATTCACTAATGGGAAGATCCCGACTTTTGAATTTTGAAAAAATCTTTGCAAATTAGCGCGATCTAGGACCCCTAAAACCCATATCCGGGGTCAGTTTCAATTTTTATATGTTATATATATATATATATATATATATATATATATATATATATATATATATATATATATATATATATATATATATATATATATATATATATATATATATATATATATCACACCGATAACTCAAAAAATAATTGGCCGATTTTGATAAAATTTGGCCTTTCTTTTGTAAATGGCTTGAATAACTTCCTTAGTCAGGAAAATCTGATGAGGTTTTCCGGGAAAATTTAGAGTTTTCGTTCAAAAAAAATTCTTATCTCAAAAAGTAATAAGCCGATTTTATTTTTTTGGCATGTACCTTACTTTTGTAAATAACTTTGACAAGTTCGTTAGTCAGGAAAATTGGATGAGGTTTTCCGGGAAAATTTTGAGTTTCATTCAAAAAAAAATTCTTATCTCAAAAAGTACTAAGCCGATTTAAATAAAATTTGGCATGTACCTTCCTTTTCTAAATGGCTTTGACAAGTTTGTTAGTCAGGAAAATCTGACGAGGTTTTCCGGGAAAATTTTGAGTTTTCATTCGAAAAAAATTTTTATCTCAAAGAATAATGAACAGATTTTGATATAATTTGGCATGTACCTTCCTTTTGTAAATGGCTTTGATAAGTTCGTTAATCAGAAAAATCGGACGAGGTTTTCCGGAAAAATTTTGAGTTTTCATTTGAAAAAAGTTTTCTCTTAAAAAATAAAAAATCTATGATAACCAAATTTAATAGGTAGGTTTACGATATAAAAAGTAAACTATACACCAAAATTTAGATTTCTATGTTACAAGAAAAAAAAGTTATAATAAAATATTTTGTGCCAGATCATTTCTATGAAAATTCACTACCATAACGCACTTGCTGCGTCCAGGCTTTTTTGCCTTCAGCCTGTTTAACGTATTTAAAAAAAAATTCACTAATGAGGAGATCCCGACTTTTGAATTTTGGAAAAATTTCTTCAAATGAGCGCGATCTAGGACCCCTAGAACCCATCGGGGTCAGTTTCAATTTATATATATATATATATATATATATATATATATATATATATATATATATATATATATATATATATATATATATATATATATATATATATATATATATATATATATATATATATATATATATATATATATACAAATATATGTATGTAGGTATCACACCGATAACTCAAAAAATAATGGACCGATTTTGATAAAATTTAGCATGTGCCTTCCTTTTGTAAGTGGCTTGGATAAGTTCGTTATCCAGGAAAGTCGAACCAGGTTTTCCGGGAAAATTTTGTGTTTCCTTTGAAAAAAAAATTATCCCAAAAACTAGACAGGCTATGGTAACCAAATTTGTTGCGTAAGTTTATGATATTAAGAGGAAACTATACACCAAAATCTATATTTCTATGTTGAAAGAAAAAAAAGTTATAAAAAAATGTTTCGTGTTAGATCATTTCTATGAAAATTCAGTACCATAACCCACTTGCTGCGTCCAGACTTTTTATAAGTTGAACAAATATGAGGATAATGTACATCCTTGTACACGGCTTGTTTTCCAAAGAAGATTCATTCAAGCTCTCACCTGAAAATGTTCGAAACTAAGGTAACGAAATTTATTACCTTTAGTTTCGAGCATTTTCATATGAGAGATTGAATGAATCTCATTTGGAAACAAGCCGTGTGCAATTGATTTCTTTTAACAACAATTTTCGACTTATGCAAACGAGAAACATTATTTTTGCCCACAATAAATGGTTCTGTCACAAGCGAATTGTTTTCCACTTAATTCTGCTGACGAAACGAAATTTTGAAAACGATTAGCATTTGGATCATTTTTGAGGCCGCGCTGTATATTGGTCGTTCATTCTCCATCAGTAGATAGGTAGTGCCGGTTCTGGCGCACTTAGTAAACTATGGGCGGGACGGGACGGGACGGGACGGGACGGGACGGGACGGGACGGGACGGGACATGACAGGACAGGACAGACAGCTGTCTAGCAGAACAGACAGCTGTCGTTTTAGGGGGTAGAGGCTAAATGACGGGTGAAAATCGACATTTTTTCGTTAAAAATCGGGTAATATAACGTTTCAGAGGTTTATTGGTACAGGAATACGAATATTTACTTTGTGTTCAAGTCATTCACTGTGAAGCCAGAGAAGTAGTCATCAAGTCTGTATGTAGTATGGACCAGTTTCGCCAAGTAACGGCAACAACTCTGTATGTAGTATGGACCAGTTTGATGCACAATCAACCAAGGGTTGCGGTGCTATCGGGGCGGCAAGGCCGCGGACGAGCCCTGAGGGAACAAAAAAAAAATGGACCAGTTTCACCAAGTAACGGCAACAACAATCAATGAATTACACTACTGTGTTCAATCACTTAATAAATACATTTCTACAATAATGTCTCCCTGTGTTCATTTGTTCCAGGCATGGAGCGGCAATGGAGAAAAATCACCACCTCTTTATTATTAGTTAAAATATTCGAAACATTCAAGTACCTATTTATTTACAATTTTGTTAATAACCAATCATCGACAGGCAAGATGCAAGATTTTTATACTCTTGTAATCAAAAAATCTGGAGCCCCTGATATCAAATGTGTTTTTCCTACACACAATCCTTGATAAATCTAAATAAAGTTTCAACATGATCAGTCACGCTATAAGGATCTTCAAAGGGCCTTTTTGCACCTGTCCAATTTGTTAATGTTGTTTTGTTTGGATAACGAATATAATATAATTTTCACTATACAATTATAAGGGGATGAAAACCAGAAAAAAGAAAGTAAGACAAGATAATAAGCACTTGTACAGAAAGTTATAAACTAAAAACTGAATTACACGGAAGTGAAACAATGACAATAACTAGAAAAGATAAAAATATGATAAAATCAGAAAAGATAACATTTGCGAGAAAGATAGCAGCTATACCTATAGGGTTAGATTGCAAAATAAGATCGAAAAAATATGGGTATAATGATTGTAAGCCACTAAAGTACTGGGTAAATGTTTCAGACAAAGAGTTTAGCCCAATTTAGATTTTTGTTTGTTAATTTGTCCTCTACAAGACACTTGTCAATGTCAATATCTAAACGGGCATACCCAACGACGTAAACGTCATTGGGCATACCTATATTATATAAAGAAAATAAACATTTTTTTATAATCTAATAATCCAATGAAAACGTGGAGTTACGTTAGGCAATCCACAATACCTACACATCAGATCACTATGGGAATTTTTGAACATCAACCGTAAATTAGGAAGCAGAATATAAACTGCAGTAATCTCGAAAGTCTATTTAAGGAACCAAAAAAATGATTAGATATAGTTAGTTTTATCCGGAAATCACTCAGATTTCTTTATTGCATTTTTATCTTATTGTATTTTATCTCCATCTGTAAATATGCGATATTTATTGGTGCAGAAAATTAGTCGACGTATTTTATCAATTATGACGTAACCTGTATTGTCATATGATAAATTGCACGGATGTGAAATCCTAATTATACTGTACTCGTAGTCGCAGACAGTGATAAGTTTTGTAGTGTTTACATTTTTATCTTGCATTTTTTTAAATTATTGCTACTTTTTGGAAAGTCAGCTTGCTTACTATACGCGAAGCATTGTAGAAATTGTTAATTCAATAGATCCATTAGATTTCCAAAGTTTTATAACTACAACTGCTTGTCAAATGATAACTGTTTGGAACCACTTTCATTAAAAAAATTGAGAAAATATATAGTATCTCTTAAGAAAAATGGAGGGTCAGATGTTTTTACAGTATAATTGTTGAAAAGGAGCTTTGACGCTGTCGGATACCCTGTTCTGACCTTAATCAATTTATGCTTAGAAACATGCATATTCCCAGATAAACTCAAAACATCTGATGTCATTCCTGTACCAAAAACAGCGAATCCAAAGAAATATGTTAAACTCCGACCAATTAACACCTTGGCAATAAATTGATTGAATATGCTGTGAAAGAGCAAATATTAGCATTTATAAGAAAATTACTATATAAATAAATATCACATACAGACTTGCAGACTACTTCTCTGGCTTCACTGCCTCAAAGCGGTCATAGGCTCTAACAATATTAATAAATTAATGGTACAGGAAGAGAATCTTAGAATTACACAGATTAAATACCTGGGAATAATTATGTACAAGACAATTAAAAATTTGACAAATACATCGATTTTATAATCAAAAAAATTGGGTTCCTTGGGAGAATAGCTAAATTTCTGAGTTGGTTTTCTAGAAGATTGGCTTTAACAAAATAATTTTGCCCCACTTTCTGTACTGCCTGCTACAATTGTCTTTATGTGCAGCCGAGGAGCAGTAGAGAAAATGCAGATATTACAAGATAAAAAAACTACGAAATTTTTATGTTAGATTAAGATTCATTATAATACGATATTTAGTAATTTTAATGTAGTATAAATATTTGTGTCTATATAATCAGGTAGTATTGGTTGTTTTTTTTTTTTTAATATTACAGTAGTTCTCCACATTAATGACCTCCTCTCTAGCACATCCAACCCAGTTCACAGCTACGCGGACCCTCCATTCAAATATACAATACTCTAAGCCAGTCTCCCTAGCCCAATTAGATGAGGATCGCAGACTCATGGAGGGTTCTGTCTCCGTGGATTTCCAAAAAATATTAGACTGGGGAAGTAGAAATCTTGTACAATTCAACCCCACAAAAACTAAGTCTTGCTTTCTTTCTCACAAGAGATACACCAGCCCTAGACCCACCACAATGAACAACCAAGTTATTCAAAGTAATGAGTCCTTTTCTCTTGTTGGCTTTCTGTGGATCGAAATATTAATTGGTACCCACATGTCACATCAATTGCAGAAGCGGCTGCTAAGAAATTAGGTTTTGTCTTCCGGGTTCGCAAATACTTTTCACCAGCTAATCTCTATACCTTATATACTTCACAAATAAGACCAAACCTCGAATACTGCTCCCACATCTGGGGTGCCGCTGCCGCTTCTACACTCGCTATCCTGGACTCCACCCAAAAGAGAGCTATACGTCTCATCGGTGAGCAAACCCTCACCCAAAGGCTGCCATCCCTTGCCCACCGACGTGCCGTTGGTGACCTCTCTCTCTCTCTTTTATAGATATCTGCACGGGCACTGCTCAGAGGAGCTTTCCTCCATAGTTCCCCCACCTGCTGCCCCCAACATATCTACCAGGGGAACAGAGCAAATGCACCCTTTTACTGTCCAGGTCACCAGAGTTAGAACATCTTGTTATCCCGGTCTTTTATCCCGAGGACTTCTAAATTGTGGAATTCCTTGCCGGCACATGTTTTTCCTTCTTCTCCGAACCTCCAAACCTTCAACTCCAGAATTAACAAGCTGCCTCTTTCCTCCTTGTCAACACCGACGGTACGATAGTATTTAGGCTGTAAGCTCTCGTGGTGTGTTTGTTGAAATTAAAAAAAAAGTTGTAATTTGTTTATTGGCAAATGCTAAATAAAATTCTATTCTATTCTACTCTATTCTATTCTATTCTATTCTATATGTTGGTTATTTCGTTTTTATGTGTTGGTGACCTGCTGATTTCACTGCTTAAAAAACACTAAGCTGTCAATGTCAATCTGTCAATTCACAATTCACTAGGCTGTTGTTGGCTGTATTTGGTTGAGAAGACAAGACAAGGAAGTTGTTCTAATTTTTATTTTATGTTGGATTAACGTTTTTGATTAGCTTTTTGTCTTAATAAATCCATAGAAATATGTTCAAGTCTTCGAAAGTGGATCCTGTGACAGAAAAGGACGAATTGTTTCACGAACTGATAGAAGAATGCAAGTATTCGCCTCCAGGTGCCAAGTTTTCAAATTCTCTAAGAATTCGTTTAGAAAAGTTTACACCACAGGCAAGAAAGGAAATCGTGAACCGTGTGAAAGTGGGTTGTTCGCCCTTATTTGTAGCATGTATTAGAGGACAGACTGAAATGGTGGAATATTTATTGAAAGTTTGTCATGCTGACATTGAACAGAGGGGTTTATTTGAAGTCCCTGATGAAAGGTAGGTGTTCATTGTCTTGATTTTAGCCTCACTTCCTATATGCTATTCACATTATAGAATAAGTTTGATTTTGATACTAATAAGGAAACCTGTTTAATTATTCACATTGAGTACAGCCTTAACAGTGCTGTATAAATCTTATAAGTCTATATTGTGAAAGGAAATATTTCTTTTATGAAGAAAGTAAAACATTCTGATGAAAGGCCTGTAATTGATATGTAAATATTTAGAAAACAACACAGTAATAATTGAATGTTTACTTCGCTTGCGAATTGTAAATGATATACGTTTTTTGGTTATTTAAAATACGTGCAGGACAAGGGTAGGTACACTAACATTCAAGACCTATCTTCCAATCTCTATCTCTTGCAATCCCTATATTTATTGACCCTATTTCTGCTTCACATTTAGAAACAGGTAATTGTTAATTTGCATTAAATAAGCTTAGACCAAGGATGAATATCTTTGTACCAAAGGGAACTTTGTATTGATTCTAAAACTTTGTAATATTTATATGTTCTATAGAAAACCGTAGCTGTTAGATTACTGGCAAAGAATGATTTGCTAAATTTCCAGATTATCTCCCAAACACTTTGCAACCAATTTTTTTCCGAAGCAGGCCTAGGACCCCCTGGATGCACAAACCACAATAAAAATTTCTTGTCACATCCCTCAAGGAAGATATGTGACCAGGAGTGAAGAGGGGTGCTGGGCAGGGTAGGTAGTGAAAAGGAAATATGAGCAGAAAATGCGAGAAACCGTCTTGAAAGCTGTCTTTTTCACATCTAGAAGCCATATCCTCCTTAAACCTTACCTACCCCGCACAACACCTCTATTCACCCAAGGTACCATAACTTCTTTCGGGGGTATGAACAAGAAATTTTTCTCGTGGTTTATGCAATGAGGGTGGCTGTATGCACAAAAGAGGGTAAGGAAAATCGCTATGAAGAAACAGATCAGCATGCACAAAACTTTATCTATCAGTAGTCGTTTTATCTAAAACTGTTCCGGAGGTAATTTGCAAATTCACCAATGATTTTGTTCTTGTGTTTTAATTATAGAAAAGTCCTAAATTTAATGGAAGTTAATTGATTTTGAAAGTTTTTTTTGGAAAATTTTGCTGCATGTAGCACTGGGATTCAATTTTCCAAAATGCACACAGATAATTGAAAAAGACGAATAATACGAATATGATATATATATATATATATATATATATATATATATATATATATATATATATATATATATATATATATATATATATATATATATTGTAATATCCTCCCCCCTTTCTAATTTTATTTAAACATAGCATCAATTCACTGTATCTTTGTCATTAGTCTTCAATTTTCTCTGTGTACGATTTTTATTGGGTCTTGTTTTCAATAAGGTTGACCAGTTTTAACACTTAATATTTTGTTGGTTTAAAACTTGCTTTGGTGTTTTTGGTCAGTTGCTACGCAGGCACTTTGCTATCGTCAGTGTAATAATTGTGTTCATATTTATACGCACTTATTTCGCCTGGCTGCATCTTCCAACACCTGATCCGTATGTGAGTGTCTGCTATGAGGGCCTGAATGTCAATCTTGTTCTCCTGTTATTTTATTTATTTTTGCTTTGTTTTTATTAAACTTGACTAGCCTTAGCACTCAGCATTTTTGCACTGAACACTTGCATTGATTGTTTTGTAATTTTGTTTGTTGCTGCCGATGCAATATTTCCATTTTTCACACGTTATTCCTTAACTTTGCAGAGTTTTCCATTGGTCAGCTGATATCATTGCTTTCCTATGCATATTTAATTTGATCTTAGCGTTGACGTACTCTCTGGCTCCGATTCCTGTGGTCTCAAATGGTTATATTATTCTTTCTGATAGCATGTGGTAAAGGGGTTACGTTCAAACAAGGGTAACAACCTGTACGCCTCCCTGTTGAATTGGTATAATGGCGATCAGTTAGAAAGGGGGAGGATATTACAATATATATATATATATATATATATATATATATATATATATATATATATATATATATATATATATATATAAACACAGATGTGTAACAGCTGTGTCTCAGGAAATATTTATCTTGTTTCTTTCTGCCGTGCCACACATGCAATCTCGAATGAGATCAAGTGTGAAAAAGTAGGGGCAATTATGATTTATGATCCCATTCGGAGATAAATAAGAATTCATTCACAACAGAATAAGCAATCAGTGGCAGTTCATTCTGCTTCTAGATACATACATACTACACTGCAGGTTCCAACAAATGTTACAGTTTTATTTTCCTAATGATTTATGCAACGCAGTAATTATAATAGGCAGACAAGACCAACTTAGATGGTCGTTGGTTTTTATTAGGGAACAAACAAACCGGATAATCCGCACATGAATAATCGAAAGTATACTGTATCAGCTCTTCATTTATCAGGAATAAAATTGAATCAAATTACAATTTCGTTTATTTGCTATTTGAATAAAAATTCATGATGAAAAATATAACATTTAAGGGTTGTTTAACCCGGACCTAAAATGGCCATTCAGAGTAAGCACACTTGGAGAACCCAAATCACCACAACACATTTTAAAAAACCTTTCGATCGTTTCACTAAACAAGTTAGTGTCATCAGAGGATGAATAATTCTGAATTATATATTATGACGCTAACCTGGTGGTGATTTGGGTTCTCAAAGTGTGCTCATCACAGGTTCCAATATTCACTTAGTAGTAGTAGTAGCAATGGTGGAGAGGCCAACGCCAAGCAAGTAGGCCACAATGGGCCCTTTTTGCCAACCCCAGCAACCATGCTATACTCTTCCTCAGTTCCGTCGCCAAACCGCCTCGACCTCGAGATGAAGGCCGTGACGGTCTTCAATTGGACGGTACTTACCTGATTCCTCTGCAGAGTCCTCGATCCGAACAATTCTGCTCGAAGACTCCCAAAAGCTACGCATTCACACAGGTAGTGGTAGGACGTTTCTTCATCCTCGCCGCATTCCTGGCAAATGGGATCCCTTTCTACGCCTATCAATGTGAGGTGTCTTCTAAGGGCGCAGTGGCGTGTCAGCACCCCAAGGATGCGGCGAAGCGTAGGTCGACTCCTTCCGAGTAGCCAGACAGCTTTATCTCTGTCCGGCCCCTCCACGAAGTCCCTCGCCTGCCTGCAGCCACCAACCGACCCCCAGTGCCTCTCCATTGCTTCCTCAGTCCACCTGTCTAAGGCGACAGAGACTGTCTTTCTACTTATGCCTATCGCAGGGTCCGGGCCACAGAACGGCCGCCGGGAACCGAGTCTTGCGAGATTATTCGCCACCTCATTCCCCGCTATGCCACAGTGTCTCGGAACCCACACCAGTTGCACCTCCTTTGTCCTGGCTAGTCCTCTGAGGGCGTCAGCGCACTCCTGAACCAGTGGTGACCTGATTCTGGCCGTGCAGACTGCCCGGAGGACCGCCTGGCTATCCAAGCAGATGTACACACATTTCTCGGGAAGTTAGCATCATCAGAGGATGAATAATTCTGAATTATATATTATGACGCTAACCTGGTGGTGATTTGGGTTCTCAAAGTGTGCTTATCAGTGGTCATCACAGGTTCCAACATTCACTTAGTGGGCATTCAGAGGTTATCCATGATGTAAAGATTATCAAAATTATAGGTGGTAGGTAACTAAAACCATGAACAAATATTTAGTCCCCACTTTTATGTTGATTAAAACATTCATAAAAACATTTTGCATAAAAGATTTAATGGAATTGCGTCGGTATTTTGTTATTTGATGTGTTATTCAGAAATGTAGGTGAGAAAGACAACCCATAACCGAAAAGAATTTCCTGTCTGCTAATAATAGATTACAAAATATTTGTGGCCTAAATATTTTAGATTGGAAGATATAGATATATTAAGGATTATATTGAACAGGTTAGAGTAGGAATTTATATTTGTTTTCATTTATATTCTTTCTCACATCAGTTTTCTGTTGAACTTGTTTACAGCAAAATATTTTTTATATACTTGAATCCCACAAAGATGTTCTGATTAATTGATGCTGCTTTTATTTAGTGAAACTGATTTACGATAATGCATATGTAGAGACTAGTGTTCTGGTTGTTGATGTTTTTTAATTTATTTAAATTTTTTACTAAAATCTTTTTAATAAATGTTATTAACTAATATCAATATCGATGGGGTTATATTAATTAGGTAATTGGTGGAGGAATGATAGAAATGTAACCAAAGTATATGTACGACTATATTACTATTTACACAATATACACAACACGGTTACCCATTATATACAAATCTCATGGGTCTTGAGTTATATGGTATTAGATAGTCACGTTGAAAAAATACTGTAAGGCAGTGATGACCCTAGCTGTGACTAGGCGTGGGGACTAAGACCTAGTATGGCCCACTAGCTGTGTGACACAATCCAGTGCCAAACAAAACTAGGCAAGATCCAAAGGATGGATTGCCTGGGGATCACAGGGGCCATGTCTTGAACCCCAACAGCCACAATGGAGGTGTTGCCTGATCCCCCCTCCCCTACTCTTAGTTATTATGGGGGAGGCCAGGCTGTGACTATACAGACTAGCCTGCAATGGTAGACTGAAGATCAACGCAGGCTTCCGGGGCCACTGCAAAATTCAGGAGATCGTGAAAGAGCCCATGCTTGAAATGAGGTCAGACTTGCGAGCCCGAGAATCTGCAGGGAAAACAACTATACAGTGGAAATCCTCGACCGCGAGGCATGGCGGGAGGAGACGCCGGGCATACCACGCGACGCGCTCGTCTGGTTCACGGACGGACCCGCGGGGAGCGTGGGAAGGGGGCAGATGTTTATTCGGAAGGACCGAGGGTAAGTCATAGTATTTCCATCGGAACCCATGCAACGGTCTTTCAGGCCGAAATGTATGCCATCCTGCACTGTGTGCGGGAGAACAAGAGGAGGGGCTACACCAACAAGCAGATCCTCATAGCCAGGTAGCCCTTAAGGCCCTAAGTAGCCCACAGGTAAATTCCTGGCTGGTGAGTGAGTGCCGAGACGTGACAAGCGAGCTGGCTGGGCAGAATGAGGTCACCCTCATCTGGGTGCCGGGTCACTCGGGGGTCAAAGGCAATGAAGAAGCTGACAGTTTTGCGAAGAGAGGGTCGGCAAAACCATTTATGGGACCAGAACCGGGTCTGGGCGTGACAAAGAGCACTGCCAGGGGAGCCATTAAGTCCTGGGTCAGAAACCAACACAAGGTGTACTGGGCAGACTGTCCAGGGCTCAGACATGGGAAGTCAATAATTGACGAACCCAGTTCAAAGAAAGCTGTGGAGCTGCTAAATCTTAGCAGAGGACAGCTCAGAAACATAACAGGTCTCTTGACGGGGCACATGGCCGTCAAGAAACACCTGCATAAAATGGGGCGGTTCGAGGGGGACCTTGCATGCAGACTCTGGACCGCAAAAGGCAACTGATCTACGGTCAGTCTAGACCGGAGACAGAGCATTATAAAACTTCACCCTACCAATCGCTGTGCAGACTAGTTCAAGGTACAGTGATTTTGGAGTGGGTGGAGTAAAAAACTAAGGGCATGCGCAATAAGCCAAAAGCTGCAGTACTATCGGGGCGGCTAAGCCGTGGACCAGCCCTAAGGAAAAAAACATTGTATTAGATAAGAATGTGCTTATGACTAAATTGCACAATTAAACAATAGACTAGTTAGAAGGTGCAAATATAAAGGGGGTCGTTATGCACTTCCCGATCACACAAGGGATGTGGTGAAGCTGGCACTTCTGTATCTCTTTAACTTAAAAACTACTCTAACAGGACTGTTGGTTTGTTACTTCCCGACTGCCTCTCTGCGCCTAAGACACCACCGCCTGTTGCATTTGTTGTTGGAGGCGCACACACTTGTCCGTTACAGCCGGTAGATGAGGATACACAAGGCAACGTTGCCAGTTTATAAACAGAGTTGGCTATACTATTAGATATTTAATAAAGCAGATTAATAAACACATCATTATATTATCAGACAACAGCTGTTTCACTATTATGCCAAGTTTAAAAAAATTGTCTATTTTTACTGGCATTCTTTATGATTCTCAGTTCATGGAAAGTTGTTCAAGACATTCTAAAATGGTTTGAATTATATATTATTTTTATAATATTTGACATTACTATCAAAGCTAGCTTACGAAACATACATTTCAATTTTAAATATAAACTTTTTGGGTTACATACTTAAGTGAGGCTACCAAAAACAGCAATTATTTTCGGTTTATATATTCCTAAAGGCCGATAATAAAACCGGCCCATGATGCTAGTTTTTACTGTTATTATTATGTTAATTCTGTTGTACTTTTTTTATAGATCAAGTCATGTTGTAACTCCTCTTTGGTGTGCAGCTGTTTCTGGCAAGTTAGCTGTAGTGGAAAAACTCTTAGAATATGGGGCCGACATCAATGCTGTTAGTGACACAGGTTCAACTCCAGTCCGTTCCGCCTGTTTCATGACTCACTTTGATATAGTCAAGTGTCTCGTGGAACATGGAGCAGACATCAACAGATCAAATTATAATGGAGGTACTTGTCTGATCAACTCAGTTCAAAGTGCTCCACTGTGTGAATTTCTGTTGAAACATGGGGCTGATGTTAATGCTAGAGATATACAGAACAAGACGGCTTTGCATTATGCTATACAAGAACACAGGTAAGTAAATGTTTTATATTTAGTTTTAATTTTTTTTAATAGATGTATTTAGGAACCCCAAAGCAGTATTTTGTACTCGTAACAAGTTCTACAATTAATTACTATATATATATATATATATATATATATATATATATATATATATATATATATATATATATATATATATATATATATATATATATATATATATATATATATATATATATATATATATATATATATATATATATATATATATATATATATATATATATATATATATATATATATATATATATATATATATATATATATATATATCAAGTTATTTGTTTTACAGCAGGCACATATAATTACAACATAACTGTTGTAAATAATAAATAAGTGTAACAGAAACTGTAAAATTAGTGTTCCTGAAGGATCTGTTCTTGGACCAGTGTTGTATTTATTATATGTACAAAAGTTGTCAATGGCTAAACTGAAAGCTAAATTGGTAACCTTTGCTAATGATACTCTACTGCTATATCCTCAACATTCATTAGAAAGGATAGTAGTAGTAATAGTAATAGTAATATATATATATATATATATATATATATATATATATATATATATATATATATATAACTATTACTACTACTATCCTATATATATATATATATATATATATATATATATATATATATATATATATATATATATAACTATTACTACTACTATCCTTTCTAATGAATGTTGAGGATATAGCAGTAGAGTATCATTAGCAAAGGTTACCAATTTAGCTTTCAGTTTAGCCATTGACAACGTTTGTACATATAATAAATACAACACTGGTCCAAGAACAGATCCTTCAGGAACACTAATTTTACAGTTTCTGTTACACTTATTTATCATTTACAACAGTTATGTTGTAATTATATGTGTCTGCTGTAAAACAAATAACTTGAGACAAGATTATATTATTATATATTATATAATATTCCACATATTCCCTACACTACATAGTTTATCAAGCAATATTTCTTGAGTAATATACACTTTATATATGAGAAAATACATCATTGAGAAGGTTACTGCCATTGCTAACAATCAACCAAAAATATCAAAGTCTGAACATTTCTAAGCACTGCCTGGACATTTTCAATGTAATGGAGTAACACTTTTTCATAACTGTTTATAAGATGTAAAGTCTTTACTACAGATCTGAAATAAAACCATAGTCTAAACAATAGATAGAAGATGGTTCAAGCGCTCTGAAGAAACCAGAAACAGTTTCATTGACTTCTGCGTTATAAATTGTTTCCATGTGCACCTTACTCTATCTGATTTGGTCTCTAATGACTTATTTGAAAAAATGACTGGCTGGAAAAAGATATGGCTTAGGCGAGGAGGTAATGTCTGAAACTGATGCCTGTTCTAAGTGCCTTGTGCAATCTTGCTATACAGAAGGTATAAACAGCACAACACTGTAGCGTAACAGTAGTAGTGTAAACACCAGAAAGGTCTGCTTGTACTTTTATGGTTCTTCACAAGTTTTTTACATCCGACTTTGTTAAATTTTATGACAAACTGCAGCATTTGTTTGTGTGCATTGGTGTTAGTGTTGGTTACGAAATTTGAACATTGTAGTGGAAGTTACATTTGAATTTGCTTTGTTTGGGAGTGTATTCTGCAATTGAACAGTTTTTTTTGCACCATGGTGATCCTATCTTCTGGTATTGTGTTGATGGAAATAGCTTTTAACTTTATCAATTTATTTATATTTCATTTTATACTGTTTATCTACAGCTGTCCATAAATCATGAGTGACTGCTCAAAATGTGCTATTACTGGTAAGACCTTTAGTTGTGACACCTGTAAGCTCTTGTTCTGTGAGCAGTGTCAGACCTTAGTGCCTCGCAGATTAGATGCATGGAGTTTAGGAAGAGGAAGCTGTTGTTTCTGTGTTCTGATTGTGAGGATGGTCTCAGGCCATTTCGCCCGGGTAGGTATTCCAGCAGTGCATCCGCTCCTAGACCTCTAAAGGTTACTCTCTCTGATGAACATCAGGCACTTAGTATTTTGCTGAGGACTGGAAGACTCAAGGATGATCATTTGTATCGCAATGTCAGAGTTAGGCAAGACAGAACCCCTAGGCAAAGTGCATACTCCAAGTCTGTGGTCAGTGAATTGAGGCGGAGGGTAGATGATGATGAAGCAAACCTCAAGATTAAATATGTTAACGGTGTTCAGACTATTGCTTCTTTAAACTAGATTAGCCCAACAGTGTTAAGATGCCAATTTATTACCAGAATTCTCATGGTTTACATACTAAAACAGAAGATCTCTATCTAGGCTTGTGTCGGTTATCTGAATTCTAGATAATTGCTCTTAGTGAAACTAACTTACAGTCTGACATTGGTGATTCCGAGCTCTTTACGTGTGCATAATTTTTTTGTCAATTCATTGTGATGTTCAAGTGGCTCAATTAGATTTATGTGCTATTCTAGTAGCAGTACCAGTTATTGATATTGTTGCGTGCAGGTGCACTTTGGATCAGATTGTTTTCATGTGGTTTGTATGTATGTATATGTATATATATATATATATATATATATATATATATATATATATATATATATATATATATATATATATATATATATATATATATATATATATATATATATATATATACCACCACATGTGTCAGCAGTGCAGCTTGAACTTTTCCTTAATGTGCTGGAACAATCTGTCATTCCGCTGTTGGAAAATTTTGTTATTATTGGTGATTTTAATGCACCTCAGTTTATTTATGGACAAATTACTAATCCTAAAACCAAAGCTATCCTTGATTTTTCTAATTTTTATATGTCACAGTTTAATAATATTTCCAATAGAAACAATAGACTGCTTGACCTTGTGTTTGCCAGTTGTAATTGCTCGGTTCTCCATGATATGGATCCACTAGTGCCTAAGGATGCATATCACCCTACTTTAGACATATTTCCTAAATTCAGAAAGAATTACAATGGTCCTAAATACTTTCCATGTAACAATCAGATCTACAACTTTCGAAAGGCCAATTACCCTGCACTGTATGCTGCAGTGCTTGATGAAGATTGGTCTCAACAGCAGTCCTTTACCACCACAGATGAGGCTTGTAGTCACTTTTATGGCAGACTTTACAGTATCTTTGAACAAAATGTTCCTCAGTGCAAGAGGTCACTTGTGCAATTTCTCTTCGAATAAAGCTGCGGTTATTCGTAGGGTGGCTATATCTTACTTTGTCGGTTATTAGGACCATTATATGTACTGTTTTCTGGAATTTCTGCCTTGTGGTGTTTTGTGCAGTATTTTAGTTTTGTTTTGGTCATATTGTTACATATTGTTCTTTTTGTTTGGTACCCTATTAATGGGATTATCCTGTTGGGCATGTATTCAATAAATAAACAAATAAAATAAATAAACACTGTGCACCATAGTAACACCTATGTAAATGCAGCGTGGATACTACATTAAAGAAAAATAACATAATGAGCTGCGGGGATAACTACAAATTGGTTTTAAAAAACCTTTTTTGTTGTTTTGTTTGCAAAAACTAGTTTGATTGGGTTGACTAAAACAAAACCACCCAAGGACAAATGCCTGACATATTTATAATTTGGCAGGTACATTCCCTTTGTAAATCATTAATTTTTTTCTGGAAAACTCTTGTGACTTTAATGAAATTTGTAACACAATTTTTTCAAAGAGACTTGCAGTACTTACATCTCTACCAAATTATAATTTTCCAGCTCCATAGAAAATAGAAATTTCTTCAAATAATCGCTAACTGGGACATCTCCCAGGTCCATTTAAATTTAAAGAATTTGTTTTAATAATATACCTTACTAATAGTGTACAATTGTTATGAAAATTCACTACTATAATGCACTTGCTGTGTCCCGAACATTTTTATCAATATTCTGCTAATATCTTTATTTCTGAATTCTGTTACAAATGTAACCTTCTTATATGTTGTCTGTAGGTTAGAAACAACAAAGTTATTGTTGAAGAGTGGAGCCAACTACAATGCTAAATCAAGGTATGGAGATGATGCAGTTCAGATGGCTTGTTTAAAGGGAGCGATTCGCATATTCGATTATCTCACTTTAAATATTTGTTATTGCCCTGAAAAATTGGCCAATGCACATGAACTAATGGGTGCCACTTTTCTTGATGAACATAATGATGTCGTTGTGGCATTGTGTCACTGGAGAGATGCGTTAGCCTTAAGGGAAAGTTTAGGTAAGAGTTTTTATCACATCAATGCTTAACAGAAACTTTACTTTGTTGTCAAAGCGCAATAGGGTATACATATGCATATATATTTATATAGTAGAGTGTGCCGCAAAAACACTTTTTTTTTCTATCGCTATACCTCAAAAAATTTGCGTATCGCCTAGCTAAGCAAAATGGAAAAAAATTCAGAGAAAAAATCATCTTCCGTTTGCACATGGCACTCAAAGTTAAAAAAAAACGTCAAAATTTGCTTTTTCGTCGTTAATTTTTTTTATAATTTCTAATTTCAGCACTATCTAAGCACTATAGGTCCTAATGTGACGTTTGGGGTATAAGGAATAAGGAAAAGAATTGAAACCTTTAAATTCAAAATGTTTAGAGTTGATGGAAAATCCTCAAAAAACGCAATTACTTGTAATATTCGCCATAATATTTCGCTGTTTATCTCTATTTTGTTATAACCGCTAATCCATCCCACTGCCATCGAAACACTATAGGTCGTAATATGAAGTGGTAAGGAACCCAAAAAAAAACAACCGATTTTTTAAAATTAACCGTTTGCGCATAGCACATGAATCAAGAATCCCATTTTACCAACTTTTCCTCGAATTCCTACAATCCGGGTATTTTTTTTTCTCCCTCAGGACTTGTCCGCGTTTTTGCCACCCCGATAGCACTGCAACCTTTGGCTTATTGTGCATACCCTCTGTCTCTACTCCATCCTTTCCAAAATCACTGTGCCTTGAACTAGTCTGCACAGCGATTGGTAGGGTGAAGTTTTATATTGCTCTGCCTCCGGTTTAGGCTGACCATAGATCAGTTGCCTTTTGCGGTCCAGAGCTTTACACTCGCACAAGATGTGCTGGGCTGATTCCTCCCCCTCGCCGCAGAGCCTGCATGCCAGGTTCCCCTCGAATCGCCCTATTTTATGCAGGTGTTTCTTAACGGCCATGTGTCCCTTCAAGAGTCCTGTTATGTTTCTGAGCTGTCCTCTGCTAACATTTAGCAACTCCACAGCTCTCTTTAGGCTGGGTTGCCCAATTAATGACTTCCCATGTTTGAGCCCTGGACAATCTGCCCAGTATGCCTTGTGCTGTTCTCTGACCCAGGACTTAATGGTTCTCCTGGCCATGCCTTTCGATACGCCCAGAACCAGTTCTGGTCCCATAAATGGTTCTGCTGACCTCTCTTCGCGAGCT
Organism: Tillus elongatus; assembly: GCA_964006375.1. Classification (NCBI taxonomy): domain Eukaryota; kingdom Metazoa; phylum Arthropoda; class Insecta; order Coleoptera; family Cleridae; genus Tillus; species Tillus elongatus. The sequence goes on along the minus strand of OZ023266.1, from coordinate 30,842,187 downwards.
TCGTCAGCTTCTTCATTGTCTTTGACCTCCGAGTGACCAGACACCCAGATGAGGGCGACCTCATTTTGCTCAGCCAAGTCGCTCGTCTCGTCTCGGCATCCACTTACCAGCCTGGAATTTACCCGTGGGATACTTAGGGCCTTAAGGGGGCTGTCTGTGGCTATGAGGATCCGCTTGTTGGTGTAGCCCCTCCTCTTGTTCTCCCGCACACAGTGCAGGATGGCGTACATTTCGGCCCGAAAGACCGTTGCATGGGCTCCGAGGGAAATACTATGACTTACCCTTGGTCCTTCCGTATAAACACCGTCCCACGGTCCCCGTCGGATCCGTTCGTGATTCAGACGAGCGCGTCCCATGGTAAGCCCGGAGTTTCCTCCCGCCATGCCTCGCGTTCGGGGATTTCCACTGTATAATTGTTTTCCTTGCAGATTCGCGGGCCTGCGAAGTTTGACCACATTTCAAGCATGGGCTCCTTCACGATCTCCTGAATTTTGCAGTGGCCCCAGAAGCCTGGATTGATCTTCAGTCTACCATTGCAGGCTAGTCTGTATAGTCCTAGTCTGGCCTCTCCCATAATAACTAAGTGTAGGGGGGTGGGCCAGATCCAGCAACACTGCCATGGCGGATGTTGGGGTTGAAGTCATGGCCCCTGTAATGCCCAGGCAAGCCATCCTTGGGATCTTGCCTAGTTTTTGTTTGGCACTAGATTGTGTCACCTTAGGCCAGTCCGGGTATAATGGTAAAAAAAAGTGTTTTTTCAGCCCACTCTATTATATAGGAAGGTGATTTTTAAGTGTTGACATAATTAGGACCTGGAAAACTGCAAGACATACAATTTTGTTTGAATTTGTTGTACTTCCAGATCGTCAATACTTGTGGAAGCATGGTATCAGTGAAAAAAATTAAAACAAATGTCTTTTAAATGTCTTAAAAATGTCAATTCATAAAATATAGAAAACATGATTTGGGAACAAAAATTTTGGTCTGTATGTCTGTCTGTTAGTAGCCACGATAACTTTAGAAGGAATTGAGATATCATCTTCAAATTTGGTACATAGTTAGCTGCCAACAAACGAACTATTCTGATTGTTTTTTGGTAAAATCACGCTAGGGGGTACTAGGATGAATGGGGGGTGATTTGGTGAAAATTGATATTTTTTCATTAAAACTAGTAATATAACATTTTAGGGTTTGTTCATTAGCAAACTTTCAATTTCATCAAACTGGTATTTTGTGCTGAAACTAAATTAGGGGTAGAATGTGAGGGGGTGGAATATCGGTGATAGAAATGCCCTTTTTTTTTTGTTGTTGCTAAAACAGTGTCTCAAAACATATGGAAACTTGATTCTATAATGAACATTTTTTTGTCTGTCATATTTTCTTTGTGGTGAAATCATGGATCCTAATTTCATTTCATGAGAATGTCTTGCTGGGGAGAGTAAATTATCACAACTATATGGAAGTTATGATCCTATTTGCAGCACTTTTTTAATGTGAATTAAAATGAAATATTTAATATACATTTTTCAATTTTAAAGGTTTATTGCCAAAGCAACCTGTGATGCCTCGGAGAGAAGGTTACAGAATGCAGAAAGAATTTGAATCTTTAGAAGAACTAGAAAACCTCTCTACAGATTCAGATGCTATCAGAATTCAAAGTCTTATCATCGCTGAAAGAATATTAGGACCACACCACAAGGATACAATTTTCAGGTAATTACATTAATATTTGATAATAATAAGATTTTATTGTCAACCAGTTCAAACACTCAATAGACAATTTGCATGTTTTTTTTCTTATCACGTCTGATAGACATTCCACAAAGATAATTTTTAATATTTTTTTCATTTCACAAAAGTATCGACGCAAAAAATAATTTGAAAATGCCAATTTCATCATTGATTTCAAACACCACTATTTTGCCAGCATAATTTGTGATTTATTTATTCATTTTTTTATTCATTTATTGAATACATGCCCAACAGGATCATTCCATTAATAGGGCACCAACAAAAAGAACAATATGTAACAACATGAACAAAAAATACTTCTAAAAACAAAACTAAAATACTGTGCAAAACATCACAAGGCAGAAATTCCACAAAACAGTACATATAATGGTCCCAATAACAGACAAAGTAAGATATAGCGACCCTACGAATAACTGCAGCCTTATCCGAATAGAACAAGTTTGCAATGTCATTAAAGTCAGAGCTCATTGTATACGCAGGTGATTTCATATAGGAGTTAGTCCTTGGTATTGGAGCCTTAAACAATCTCGCCACTCTAGATGCAGCCCGTGGAACTAAGAAATTTAATTGCATCAATAAGTCTGGACAATCAACTTTACCGTGAAACAAGTTATGCAGGAACATGACAGATGCAACTTTTCTACGTGAATACAAACTGGGTATGCCAGCTTGCATCAGCAATTGGCCATGATCGCATCCCCTCTGTGGGTAGGTACCAGATGCCTTATGTACAAGGTGTTTTAAAAACGTACGCTGAAAATCTTCCAGAGCACCAATATGAACACTATAAAAGGGATCAAAAACCAAGTTACAATATTCAAGCCTCGATCGAATGTAGGCAAAATAGAGAATTTTCAAGCTATCCAAATTGGAAAATGATCTGCTTTCCTCATAATGAAACCCATCAACTTCACACAGGATGCTGTAATTGTTTGAATATGTCCAGTGAAACTTAAATGTTCATAATATACAATGCCAAGATCCCTGTGTGTTTCAGTCCTAGCCAATGGTACACCACCCACTTGGTAGGGAAAAGCTACACGACTGGTTTTTCTAGTGTATGTCATCACTTTGCACTTTGAGACATTTAATTCAAGTCTGTTCTCAACACACCATAGCTGCAAGTTGTCAAGGTCCACCTGGAGTCTTGAACAGTCACCAATATCATGAACACTGGAGTATAATTTGAGATCATCAGCAAATAATAGATGATTACCAAAAATTACTGAGCTTATATCATTGATAAATAACAAAAAGAGGAGTGGGCCAAGATTGGAACCCTGTGGAACACCGGATCTAGCAGTGAAGGGTTCAGACTTAAATCCATTATAAAAAACATATTGCACACGGTTAGTCAAGTAGGATCCAAAGAATGCTATCATCCGTCCATCAAGGCCCGCCAAATGCAGCTTGTACAGAAGTGTTGAGTGGTCAACACGATCGAACGCTTTGGAGAAGTTTGTATAAATGACATCCACCTAACCCCGTCCATTCAAAGCTTCACTTACATACTGTGTGAACAGGGATAAATTAGTCAGTGGTGAGCGCCCCTCCATAAACCCATGCTGGTAGTATAACAAGACACTTAATGGCAGGATGAATACGACCATACAGAACTGCCTCAAATCGGTTTGTTTCGTTTTCAATGCGCCACCCTATATAAATAATATTGTTAATCAACTAAAGACTTGTCCGATAAAGTTGTTGCTGTTGACACTGCTTTACCTGATTAGTGATTATGTTCAATGTACCTCATTTCTCACCTCCTGTTTTCTGCAATTAAACGTAAGAACAGTCATTTAAGAGAATATGCCACAATGGCCTTCAAAATCCTGGCAGTGTAATATTATTTTTGTGGGAACTATTGTAATGTCTGTGGCTAAATTTTAGCTAACTGGAAGTTTATGTTACAGGTTAATGTACCGGGGCGCCTACTATGCAGATATAATGCGATACCAGAGATGTGTAGACCTTTGGAGAAGAGCTTTAGAAATTCGGGTAGAAAAAGACTCCATATTATACACCGATACTTGTTTTACCGCACAAGCACTCGTAAGACTGATGGTTGATTTTAACGAACACTCAAAGACTCAGAATATCAATAACACTGCGCAACGTTTCCACGATGTGGTCGAAACTTACAAGCTTCTAACACATGATATCATGAGTGAGTATTTACATCTTTTTAAAGCTAGTTTTTAATTTTGGAAGTGGCATTTTCTTTATATATTCTGTATATTTTAATTTATCTTGATCACTTAATTTTTTATTTTATGTGTGCCCAATCTCACAAAATCATTTAAGTCAGCAGGCAGTATTGAAAGTAAAATTTAAAAAAAAATTGCTTGCTATGCAATCTCTTTAAGGCATCATAAAGGCGGAGTTGGTTTCACAGAAAATATTAAGTCATTGTGAAGCCAGAGGGAAGCCTGTCATGTATATTTTGAATTAATGTAAAAAATATGAAATGTTTAGTAAATTTAATTCCAATTTTGAGTTATTATTGTATTAATTATGTTATTTTGTGTTATTATAATTTTCACATCCATTACACTGCCTTGTTAAGCATAGAAGTCATATCTACATTTTTCATATTTTCAGCTTATAGTGCCTACGAGTTCAAAATTTATTGGTGCATCTTTGTGTTAAAAGCAGAGTGTCATATCTGTAATTTTTATTGGCAATATCTGCCTTTTAAAGTTTTGTTGCATCTGCAGAACACACACCTGCTAAACTGAAGTGTTGTATATGTCCTAACTACACAAAATAATTTGCACTTGTTACAAAATCTCCTAATAAATCTTGCTGGAAAAACTTGCACAATATGGTGTTTGAGGAATTACGTTGCAACTATTTAAATCCTACCTTGGCAACAGAAGCCAAAATGTTTTTTCAAGGGTGCCTACTCTTCCGAACGAGTAGTAAGAGGAGTCCCATAAGGCTCCATATTGGGTCCAATATTATTTGTCATCTATATAAACGACCCAATGCTTAATACTAATTCAACAAAAGGGTATCTGTTTGCAGATGATACCACTTTTATAAATGGAGCCCATTCAGAAGTGGAAGTAAAAATCAGGTCTGCTAAAGTTCTAGATGAGACAGAAGATTGGTTTTAAAGCAATAACCTACTAAATAAAGAGAAGACTAATGTCTGAAATTTTTCATTAAAAAGACATGCATCTGAAAACGTAGTCAAGTTTCTGGGATTCTTCGTGGACAGTCGCCTAAAATAGACAACCCACATTGAAAAACTTTGCAAACAATTGTCTAGTGTAGTATACAGCGTTCGTTATTTAAGAAAACACGATACTTACCTTGCAGCTCGAACTGCTTATATTGCGAACTTCCATTCGTTGATGTGCTATGGACGTTTGGTGTGGGGAGGTTCCGCCAGTATTGAGTTGGTTCTAAAGCAACAGAAGGCAGCAATTCGAGCTCTGTGCTGTGTATCCCCAGGCAAGAGCTGTAGAAGACTTTTTTTGCTTCTCTGCCTGAGGGCATTCCCTTACTGTAGGTAACTGACTATCAATGTCTTACAGACGATGATACCGATGATTGTATAACCTTTTCTCCTGTCTCCTGTGAGGTGGTGAGAGACCTCATCATCAAGCAGAAGTAATCTTGTATTGGGTTTGATGGTGTCAGTGGAAGGATGTTGCAGTTAACTGTTGATTTTTGTGCTGCTCCTTTGACACATATTATAAATTACTCTGTGGAGTGTGGTGTGTTTCCTGACTTGTGGAAGGTCTCAGTGGGTATACCGATCCCGAAGAATAACTCTCCAAAGTCACTAAGTGACTTTCGTAATATAAACTTGCAATCTGTGCCTTCTAAAATTGCTGAAGGTGTGATTAACAAACAGTTGTCGGAATTTGCTGAAAGCATTATACCTTCTCAACAGTCTGCCTTTAAACACGGTTATAGCTCATCAACTGTCCTACTTTCTGTAGTTAATGATATTCTCGCTCATCAGAATCAGGACTATGTTACTGCTCTTGTTATGCTGGATATGACGAAGGCCTGTGATTCTGTGGATCATTCTCTTTTACTTGCTAAATTGTTGAGTTATGGAGTTTCTGGTCACCTTTTACAATGGTTTGGCAGCTACCTTAGTGGTCGATCGCAGATGGTGAGACTTGATGATGGAGCTTGCTCTTAGCTCCGCACAGTATCAGTGGGGGTGCCTCAGGGATCAATACTTGGTCCAATTCTGTTCAAATTGTTTACCGCTGATGTGAATAGCATTCCTCTACTGTCGACTCTTCACTGTTTTGCAGACAATATGCAATTATATATTCCTCTTAGTGTATCTAATGCTGATGAACAAATTGGACGGTTAAATGGAGACCTGCAGAGAGTTCAAACGTGGGCGTGGAGCAACAACCTCAGCTTCAATCCTGAGAAGTGCAATTTTCTCATTCTTGGCACCTCCTATAATGTTCGACAAGTCCGCAGTTTTCGACTGTCTGTGTTGCTTGTGTCTGATGCCTTGTCCCATTTGGATAATCCCAGAAATTTGGGATTGATACTGGATGGGAACCTGCAGTTCTCCAGACATGTGGACCATCGCTGCCGCTCTGCGTTCTATAGACTGCGACACCTGTATCAGTACCGTGATTGTCTTCCCCAGGATGCACGGTGAACTCGCTAATCCTGTCACTGTTCACGTATGGTGCTTGTGTGTATGGTCCTTACCTGACTCGTCTGGACAGGTACCGTATCCAGAAGGTGCAGAATTGGTGTGTGAGATTTGTTCTCCACGTACCCCATTTTGCTCACGTTACGCCGTACATACGGCCACTGGACTGGCTGAACATGCAGGAAAGGAGACTTGTTTACTATGCCACCTTAGTAATCAAGGTTGTTCGGGAAAGGAAACCTGATTACCTATATGACTGTGTCAGTCTTCGAACTGATGTACATGACAGACTCCTGCGAGGCACGAGTTACTTGACTGTTTCTAAACATAGAGCTGCAAGTTTTAAAAGATCCTTTTGTTACTTAATATCTTACCTATTCAATTATCTGCATAGAAAGGGTATAGCTTCCCTTTCAATAAGGGCTGTAAAATAGGGTGACAGCTTTGGGACAGAGTCTGTTAGCTGGGACACATGAACTTGATATTACCCTGTTTTCAATTTTTTTCTGTAGCTAGATATGTTGAAAAACAGTCCACTGAACATGTCCATTTGTACTGTGAGTGCAATATTATTATTATTATTATTTATGCACCAATGCACCCCCTATAATATAATATAAAATTTTCCTTTTTGCAATAATGTCAAACTTCAAAATGTATGCGATTGATAACTTTGCTTTATATGTCAAATGTTAATGTCAACTTAGGATCGATTATACGATGAAAGGAAGGGAAATTTACAGAGACCCCTACTCTGAATAGGGTGGGGCATTAACTATGTGAAAATGAATTATAATAATATAATACACCCTTCTTTAGCTTGATATAAAACGAATGCCCCCGAAAATGTGTAAAATATGACAAAAACATGCTGCAAAAGTGAGTACAACTTACGTTTTTGCTCCCATAATTTCCAAATAACTCCAAAAGTTTGCTCCTGCACTCATTTTTATTGTGATTTTTGTCATCTACACCCTACAACACGTCAATATACAAAATTTCATAAAAATCGAACACGCGCCCTGAAAGTAAACCTTTACCCATAATTTTATAGTATGTGAAAAAATAGGAGACCTGTCCCTTTTTATTTTCAAAAATATGCAGCTATTGTTCAATAAAAGGCATCTAAAAGTGTTCCCATCAACTTGGGGTTACTACATCGCTGACACTGTCCTACAGGAAATATGTAGAAGCTCCTGCTCTTGCTGTCAGTTATCGTTCAAGATAATTCGATTACAAGTGATTGGATTGCTGTATTGGCAGGTTAATGTAAAGTTATTTTTTCTACCGCAACTATTAGAATCTAAAATCACTTACGTCATCACAGTCTAAGCTCAGTGGTGTCTTTATTAACTTTTAAAAGTCCAATTTTCTTTGTTAGGTCCTGATAAAACATTTTTACGACTGTGCCATGCCTCTATTATTATTATTGTTATTGTTATTATTATTATTATTATTATTTATACAGGTATCAGGGAGCTCCTTTCAGTCAGACCCGTATATAAACGTCAAGCAGAATTCTTCGACAAAATCCTTCGCTGCATCACACATCTCATCTTCATCATGGTCGACATAATGCATAGCGAAGAACAGAAAGCGACTGTCCTTCAGTTGGTAAGCGAACTAGTCAGGCTGAACCCAAAGAGTATAAATACTGATGACACACTGCTGCATCTCTGTGTTTCGAAGCTGAATATTATCAGGTCCAGTTATTTTGCTCACGATGAGCCCAAAGTAAGTTTTTTTGTGTTTAATTTATCAGTACAGTTAATTGCACGATTATCTTTTTTAAGATTGTTTTTCCACAACGCAATGTGGTGAGGATGCTTTTGGAATGTGGAGCCCCAGTGAATTCTAGAAATGAGTCAGGATCGACACCACTCCATATCGCTACAATGCCTTACAATTATTTTTCATGGGTAAGAATTTTCATTATTTTCAAAACCGGGCTAATAAAAAAATATAATAGTTTTATCAAATAATATTGACCCTAATTACTAATTGGGGTAAGTAAAACAATAGACATGCATGTTTTAGTGAATTTTCATTAAGAAAATTCACTAATGAGAGGTATCGACGGTGAGACTTTCGGAAATTTTCTTCAAATGAGCACGAATTAGGGCCCCTTGAACCCATTTCCAAGGTCAGTTAAAATATATATATGTATATATAGATATATATATATATATATATATATATATATATATATATATATATATATATATATATATATATATATATATATATATATATATATATATATATATTATATATATATATATGTGTGTGTGTGTGTGTGTGTGTGTGTGTGTGTGTGTGTGTGTGTGTGTGTGTGTGTGTGTGTGTGTGTGTGTGTGTGTGTGTGTGTGTGTGTGTGTGTGTGTGTGTGTGTGTGTGTGTGTGTGTGTGTGTGTGTGTGTGTGTGTGTGTGTGTGTGTGTGTGTGTGTGTGTGTGTGTGTGTGTGTGTGTGTGTGTGTGTGTGTGTGTGTGTGTGTGTGTGTGTGTGTGTGTGTGTGTGTGTGTGTGTGTGTGTGTGTGTGTGTGTGTGTGTGTGTGTGTGTGTGTGTGTGTGTGTGTGTGTGTGTGTGTGTGTGTGTGTGTGTGTGTGTGTGTGTGTGTGTGTGTGTGTGTGTGTGTGTGTGTGTGTGTGTGTGTGTGTGTGTGTGTGTGTGTGTGTGTGTGTGTGTGTGTGTGTGTGTGTGTGTGTGTGTGTGTGTGTGTGTGTGTGTGTGTGTGTGTGTGTGTGTGTGTGTGTGTGTGTGTGTGTGTGTGTGTGTGTGTGTGTGTGTGTGTGTGTGTGTGTGTGTGTGTGTGTGTGTGTGTGTGTGTGTGTGTGTGTGTGTGTGTGTGTGTGTGTGTGTGTGTGTGTGTGTGTGTGTGTGTGTGTGTGTGTGTGTGTGTGTGTGTGTGTGTGTGTGTGTGTGTGTGTGTGTGTGTGTGTGTGTGTGTGTGTGTGTGTGTGTGTGTGTGTGTGTGTGTGTGTGTGTGTGTGTGTGTGTGTGTGTGTGTGTGTGTGTGTGTGTGTGTGTGTGTGTGTGTGTGTGTGTGTGTGTGTGTGTGTGTGTGTGTGTGTGTGTGTGTGTGTGTGTGTGTGTGTGTGTGTGTGTGTGTGTGTGTGTGTGTGTGTGTGTGTGTGTGTGTGTGTGTGTGTGTGTGTGTGTGTGTGTGTGTGTGTGTGTGTGTGTGTGTGTGTGTGTGTGTGTGTGTGTGTGTGTGTGTGTGTGTGTGTGTGTGTGTGTGTGTGTGTGTGTGTGTGTGTGTGTGTGTGTGTGTGTGTGTGTGTGTGTGTGTGTGTGTGTGTGTGTGTGTGTGTGTGTGTGTGTGTGTGTGTGTGTGTGTGTGTGTGTGTGTGTGTGTGTGTGTGTGTGTGTGTGTGTGTGTGTGTGTGTGTGTGTGTGTGTGTGTGTGTGTGTGTGTGTGTGTGTGTGTGTGTGTGTGTGTGTGTGTGTGTGTGTGTGTGTGTGTGTGTGTGTGTGTGTGTGTGTGTGTGTGTGTGTGTGTGTGTGTGTGTGTGTGTGTGTGTGTGTGTGTGTGTGTGTGTGTGTGTGTGTGTGTGGTGTGTGTGTGTGTGTGTGTGTGTGTGTGTGTGTGTGTGTGTGTGTGTGTGTGTGTGTGTGTGTGTGTGTGTGTGTGTGTGTGTGTGTGTGTGTGTGTGTGTGGTGTGTGTGTGTGTGTGTGTGTGTGTGTGTGTGTGTGTGTGTGTGTGTGTGTGTGTGTGTGTGTGTGTGTGTGTGTGTGTGTGTGTGTGTGTGTGTGTGTGTGTGTGTGTGTGTGTGTGTGTGTGTGTGTGTGTGTGTGTGTGTGTGTGTGTGTGTGTGTGTGTGTGTGTGTGTGTGTGTGTGTGTGTGTGTGTGTGTGTGTGTGTGTGTGTGTGTGTGTGTGTGTGTGTGTGTGTGTGTGTGTGTGTGTGTGTGTGTGTGTGTGTGTGTGTGTGTGTGTGTGTGTGTGTGTGTGTGTGTGTGTGTGTGTGTGTGTGTGTGTGTGTGTGTGTGTGTGTGTGTGTGTGTGTGTGTGTGTGTGTGTGTGTGTGTGTGTGTGTGTGTGTGTGTGTGTGTGTGTGTGTGTGTGTGTGTGTGTGTGTGTGTGTGTGTGTGTGTGTGTGTGTGTGTGTGTGTGTGTGTGTGTGTGTGTGTGTGTGTGTGTGTGTGTGTGTGTGTGTGTGTGTGTGTGTGTGTGTGTGTGTGTGTGTGTGTGTGTGTGTGTGTGTGTGTGTGTGTGTGTGTGTGTGTGTGTGTGTGTGTGTGTGTGTGTGTGTGTGTGTGTGTGTGTGTGTGTGTGTGTGTGTGTGTGTGTGTGTGTGTGTGTGTGTGTGTGTGTGTGTGTGTGTGTGTGTGTGTGTGTGTGTGTGTGTGTGTGTGTGTGTGTGTGTGTGTGTGTGTGTGTGTGTGTGTGTGTGTGTGTGTGTGTGTGTGTGTGTGTGTGTGTGTGTGTGTGTGTGTGTGTGTGTGTGTGTGTGTGTGTGTGTGTGTGTGTGTGTGTGTGTGTGTGTGTGTGTGTGTGTGTGTGTGTGTGTGTGTGTGTGTGTGTGTGTGTGTGTGTGTGTGTGTGTGTGTGTGTGTGTGTGTGTGTGTGTGTGTGTGTGTGTGTGTGTGTGTGTGTGTGTGTGTGTGTGTGTGTGTGTGTGTGTGTGTGTGTGTGTGTGTGTGTGTGTGTGTGTGTGTGTGTGTGTGTGTGTGTGTGTGTGTGTGTGTGTGTGTGTGTGTGTGTGTGTGTGTGTGTGTGTGTGTGTGTGTGTGTGTGTGTGTGTGTGTGTGTGTGTGTGTGTGTGTGTGTGTGTGTGTGTGTGTGTGTGTGTGTGTGTGTGTGTGTGTGTGTGTGTGTGTGTGTGTGTGTGTGTGTGTGTGTGTGTGTGTGTGTGTGTGTGTGTGTGTGTCTTCGACCGATAACTCTAAAATACTTCACTGATTTGGACCAAATTTGGGAATTACCTTTATTTTGTTAATGGCTTGGATGAGTTCCTTCATCAGATCTTGACACCAAATTTTTCTTAAAAAATTAATTATTTTTTTCAAAAGCATATCTCTCAAATTGTTTAAGTGATTGAAACGAAAATTTAGAACTTAAAAGAACATAGACAGACGTGGTTGTGTACCAATTTTCAAGTCTTTTGATCAAAGAAAAATAAAGTTATTCTAAATTAATATCAAAATAATCCTCGACATCACTTCAGATTCTGTAATGCAATATCTACAATGTTAGACAAAGACAGATAACGTTACCTGTACTGCTACGCTATTTAAAAAAGTCGTAGATAGAAGGAAGGAAGTTACATTATTGGAACATGTCCGCATGTAGAACATTGAGCAGATCTACGACAGGGACGCCATCTCGGTGCGGAACCAGTTAGTATGTTGTCATGACTGCTCTAGTTAACACAAAATGTTATAGATGAAGAGGTGTACAACGTTTGATATTTTACAACTGACTTTTAAATAAGAGAAGGATTCAAAGTGGTAGTTGTAGAAATCTCCGTGTGTGGGGCTACTGTGTTATTACTTGGAAATTTTAAAATTATTAGCATGGCTCAGAACCATCAAACAACGTTATCTTTTGTAGTTATCTAATATCCTTAGTAGCAAGAGCTTGACCAATAAGGAATAGTGAACCTTATGTCTAAATCATCAGATGCGCAGACGTTGCCTATCAGCGTACACCATACTCGCTGATGTACGTTATACATTCGGATGCCGATTCCGCTTTCCTGTTTCAAAGCTGTTTCTATGGAGCTGGCGTTGAGCAGTCAACTTATTAAAGTCGTATAGAAAAACTTTTATGCCGCAATCCATTTCAAAACGTTCTGCGTAGAACGATTTTGCAAACATGATAACTTTCCAAATCCTTGAGCCAGTGACTTTGTTTTGAAAGCGTGAAATAAGGTACTTAAAAACTAGCCAGATTCTTTTTTACAAAATCAAAAAATCACTTTGTTATAAGTTGAGCAAATTGTTTTATAAAATGTGTTTTGTGATGGGTTTAAAAAACTTATAAAACCTCTACTGATTTTTTTACCTTTTATTATTCTTTTTATTTTTGCTGTTTGATCAAATCTGAAGATGAAAACTACTTTTAAGTAGACCTAGAAATGTCAGATTTATAGTCTCCAGTTATCTTTTTATTTTGCTAAACTTAAGCATTTTGAAATGACAGCCAATCTAAATCTAGGATGACTATTTAATGTAAAATATGTCTGTTTTTTAATTAAAGACATCAAATTTGGTAGACCGCAGGTAGGTTAGATGCTATGTTCTGGAACCGCCCCGCGCCACTTCCCATGTGCATGACGTAATCCAATATGGTGGTTTGATAGAGTATCACTATAGGTTTAATCTGAGATGACGTAATCCAAGATGGCGAATCTAATTTTAAAAAAGAAATGGAAATTTTAAATGGCATTTCATGTGGCCCTCTCAAAATAAGAGGACCCGACATTTTGCTTTTGCTGAAAATGACATGTGTAGGTATGGCGCATGCGCAAATCAAACTTTTGTTTTTTTGAGTTGGAGGCGAGTGTTCACCATGATATAATGACTTAGAAGAGATATGATATTGCGCATATGCCCCGCCCGCTTCTATGACGTCACGTGGTGAGTAACGTTATAGAAGTCCAACTACACACTTAAAACAAAGTCATTCGCAATCAAAAAGTTTCTATACATCAGTTTAATGCGGTTGAAGTTCCGCCTATATTATCTTTTTTCAGATAATATAGATTGCAGCACTAAATTTAATCTTTTTCATTTTTATTACTTCCAACTGTATGCACTTAAATATTAGTAAAATACGTAATTTGTTAAGAGGTTGTGATGAAACGTCAAACCTCACTGCACGACAGCATGTTATTGTTGCATTGAACTCACCACTTGATACCTTGCACGTGACGGGTCTAAAAATAGATGGTCTGAATATCATATCTCTCGTTATTTGTATCATGAGTGTTCACAGCATTTGAAAAGCTTGAACTTGAGCTCACGTTTATAAATATGGTGGATATAGAGATAAAAATAAGAAGAAATCAAAATTCATAGTTCAAAAAGCCCAACATGTTGAAAAAGCCTGATATGTTAGAAAAAGCTCAACATGTAGAAAAAGTCTGACAACCCAACATTATAAATAGTCTGGACACAGCAGGTTCATTTTGGTGGGCGAAATGATTGAATCAGTTTTTTTTACGAAATTTTGATGTGCCAAGAAAAATATTTGTATGTAATATTTAATAGATTTTGGTTAACACACAAATATTTTGGTCTTGTGGCCACCAAAAATTGGTATATACAGTAAGTCCTCGCATAACGTGGTCTCATTTAACATTGTTTCATTATAGCGTCGCAGGTTGTTGTAGGCAAATGTATTGTTTAACGTTGAAACGGTATAACGTTGTTATTCTAAGAAAAAGTCTGAAATAGTAGGTAAAAAAAGGAGTCCATAATATAATGTTGACTGTTGGCATGTACACAATACATAGGTAAATTAATACCGTTCTTTTCTTAATGCTTTAGCAGTCACAAATTTGTATATATATATATATATATATATATATATATATATATATATATATATATATATATATATATATATATTGTAGTATCGGGATGGAAGCGGTCAGTAGGCGGGTTAGGCAGTATATGGCAGAATAAAACACTAAGTTACTAATTACTCGACTATTTATTGATGGTTATTACACACACACACACTGTTTTTCTGGCACAGAGAACGAAACACAACAACAATAACTAACTAGAACACAAAAAAAAAGCCTGACAGTTACTCTGAGCACTCAGCTCTTGTTCTTCTCTTCTCTAAGGTTCACACAGAACTGCCGTTGAGAAAACAAAATCACCAACATCCGGTAACCTGTCAATTGTCATGCACAGACGAGTAGTTCCAAAATCGTCCGTGTTAATACAGAAAATTTAAATTAAACACTTAGCTACTATAGCTCGGCCAGTCCTGACATAATGGTCGCCCTCGACCAGTTACACTATACTTATAACTTACAAATCAACAAACAATAGTATACAATGTTAGAATACTAGTAGTTGACAAGTACAAAACTTATATACTAATTATGAAATAACAAAGTAGGCACAAATAACTTAACAATTGTACAAGATTACATAGTTAGATATCTATTATGTAGCAACTTATAGAATTATTATTTTTTACACATCATTTGTTCCCTGCCATAATCTTATTCTAGAAGACTCTAAAATACCTTCATATGGTATATTTGCCACCTGAAAACCTTCTATGTCTTTTACCACATACCTATCATTAGAAAGGACTTTAAAAATTATATAAGGCCCTTTATATTTTGGTATTAATTTTTTGTTTACTCCAACTGTTGTATCAATATTAGTAATCATGACGTAATCCCCTACTCTAAATTTTGTAGGCTCCTTATGAGCATTATCAAAATATTTCTTACTTGTTTCTTGATTTCTGATTATATTTGATGAAGCAATGGCTCGAATAGTTTCGAGGTTTCTTTCTTTTTCAAATTCATTTTCTAAATAAATTCTTAACTGATCATCAACTGGTCCTCTCTGATCAAGACCAAATAACAATGCTGAAGGAGAATATCCCGTAGTTCTATTAACAGTGTTATTTAATGCATACTCGACTCTGTGAAGCAGAGTATCCCATTTATTTAATTCCGGGCTAAGTTTACTTAAAAGGGGAGTAAGATCCCTATTTATTCTTTCTATCTGTCCATTAGCTCTTGGGGTGCCTACTGCGATTTTAACATGTTCTATATTATTAAGCTGCAAAAACTCTTTAAACTCCTGGGAGGTAAAGCAAGTAGCTCTGTCTGATATTATAAGTAAAGCTTTTGAATAGTTGCGAAAATATTCTTCTAAACATTTTATAACAAGTTTTGTAGAAGTATCTTTAACTGCAAAAAATTTTACAAATTTAGTGAAGGCGTCAATAACTTCAAAGATAAATTTTTTCCCACTACTAGTTTTTTGTAAAGGACCAAAATGATCAATATGAATAGTCAAGAATGGTTTATCGCCTTTAGGTATGCTATGCATCACACCTTCTGGCCTTCCGGTATACGGAGAGTAAAACAAACAGGACAAACAATTAGAAATGTAAGTACGAATCTTTTCTTTCATCTTGGGAAACCAGTATAGCTGCAAAATCAAATTGTATACTTTATCTGTACCTAAATGGCCTACTTCATCGTGATAAGTTCTTATAATACTACTTTCCATACAACTTGGTACATAAAATAATAAGTTATTTTTAAATTTTTTGTAAACTAGTCCATTATTGAGTTCGTACTGTGGTAACTCTCGTTGTTCCAACTGCCTACGTATTTCTTTAATGTCAGGATCTTGTAATTGCTTTAAAGATAAATTCTGTTCAAAACTATTACATTCTAATAGAAGTATAGTATTATAGCGGCTTAGTGAATCAACATGACCCATTTTAATACCAGGTCTGTGTTCTAACGTATAGTGATAATTCTGTAAGAACAGGCACCAGCGTGCTATTCTAGGATTTATATCCTTCTTAGACAAGGTCAGTTTAAGGCTGTTACAATCTGTGATAATTTTAAAATTAATTCCGTACAAATATACATGAAATCGCTTAATAGAACAGATTATTGCAAGACATTCAAGCTCAAAACTATGATATTATCTCTCACTTTCAGATGTGCGCTTACTAAAATAAGCAATAGGGTGGAATTTGTCATCTACCTGACGTTGCATAAGAACTGAAGCTAAACCTAGGGAAGACGCATCACAGTGGAGCTCTGTTTCAGCTGCTGGTGAATAAATTGATAAAATAGGAGGCTTTAAAAGAGCCTCTCTCAATATTTCAAAAGAATCAAGTTCATTTTTCCCAAAAGTAAATTCAACATTTTTCTTTAAGAGATCATACAGAGGTTTAGCAAGAGTAGAAAAGTTTTTAACAAACCTTCTAAAATAACTAACTAAAGCTAAAAAACTTTGTACATCTTTCTTACATCTAGGGGTATGAAAATTTTTAACTGATTCTATATTACTCTTATTAGGAACAATTCCTTTGCTACTCACAGTATAGCCCAAATAATCAATTTCATACATTGCAAATAAACATTTGTCTAGTTTTATTTCTAACAAATTATCTCTAATTAACTTCAACACTTGCTTTAAAATATCTATATGCTGATCCCAACTTTCAGTTGCAATAAGTATGTCATCCATATATATGCATATAAGTTTCTTTTGTATTAAAGGCCTAAAAACCTTATCAACAAAACGCATAAAATATGCTGGTGAATTACAGTAACCATATGGTGCACGGGTATATTCGAACAAACCAAAACAACATGTGAATGCTGTATACTTCTCTGAACCTTGCTCTAATTTTATCTGATGAAAAGCATTTGATAAATCAATTTTTGAAAATATAGTTTTGCCCTTTAACATATCAAGTTGTTCATCAATATTAGGAATTGGATAACGATCTTTGATAGCAATTTTGTTGAGTTCTCTATAATCAATACATAATCGCATTCCCCCAGTTTTCTTTTTAACTAAAACTATAGGTGAAGCATAAGGTGATTCACTTTCTTTAATAAAACCTTTCTCTAAAAGATTGTCTAATATCTTACGCAATTCTAAGCTCTCAATATGTGACAAACGTCTTGGCTTAAAGTAGAATGGAACATGATTAGCATTAAGCTTAATTGGCATAGAAAAATCAATAGCAGGTAAAATAGACCTCTCTACATTATAATGCTCAAATATAATGTTATTAAGTGTTGACCTTTTACATACAGGCAAAGCATCATTGATTTTAGGATCAAGGTTACTAAATTCGTTGCTATCTATTAACATCAACTGCTCTTCAAATTCACTAGAGTTTTTCCTAATAAGTATAGACTGACTTTCAAAAGTAATGACTACATCATTTCTAAACATAAAATCTCGACCAAGGAGTGCATCATATTTCATTGTATGATCTGGCACAATATGAAAGCGTAAATTATGAAATTTGACACTTCCTATCAGTATTTCCGGACAGTTGTAGGTAGCAACTATCTCAATTTGTGAAGAATTAATGCCGACATATGTGCTAGCAGATACAAAAGGGTTACATTCTTGCATGTCCACTTTTGATTGCTTAATTAGTGAAATTGGGCTACCAGAGTCCAAAACTGCATTTAAATGATTGAAATAGTCACTTAAAGGGGAAGATAATGCAATGCTAATACTACAGTTGCTATTACTTATCAGAGTGGAAGAAGTATCACATAACCCATTATCAGAAACTACTGACATGTTTACAAATTTCAAGTTTTCGGGAATACCTGACCTCTGAGTATCTTTCTCACCAAATAGATTTGAAACCTGATCACTGTAGTGGACATTCCCGAGAGGTAGACTATTTTGCTGGTCGTGTTTGTCAGCTTGACTATACTGCCCACTCCTCGCAGCTGAGCTGTTCATCATTCTGTTGCTGATTGGCGATTGCTGGGAATATCCACGTCTAGGACACTGGGGTGCTACATGACTGTATGACTTACATATACGACACTGACTTCCTGCATTTCTGTTGCATTGTGGTGCTAAATGTCCTGCCTCTCCACATGAATAACATCTTCGGTTCCTAGGCTGCACAATCTTTGTCTCAGTCTGAAAGGATCCTCTTATTTCAGGTTGTCGCATGGTAGACACATTACTCATTCTAGGCGTTTGTTGTGCGGGCTGCCTCATTGAGGATGTCACATCGTTCATCAACGTTAGTAGCTTTGATAAGCTGTCAAATTCTTTTAATTTACATTGCACCTTTAGATTGGTGTCTTCTATTCCCTCAATCACATAGTCTATTAAGTCCCTTTCACAAATTCCTAACTTATTACCAGCGAGTATTTTCTCGTGATAATACTCGTTAAATTGTTCATTACGTCTCCACTTTCTAGAGATAAATTTCTGGAACAGGTACACGCGATTTTCACTTCTCTTATACATTTCGCACATTCTGTCTTTCAAATCGCGCCAGGTTAACGCTCCAAACTCAAATCTCGAATGAAACCACTCACGAGCTTTGCCGCGTAATTTCGAAATGACTGCTAAGGTTAAACTTTCATCGGTGGCACCATAGGCTAATTTTACAGTTTCGACGCGGTTAAAAAATGCACAAACATCTTCATCGGGTGTTCCTGCGAATTCTGGCAATAACGAACAAATTTCATTGTATGAAAACTTTCTACCACCATCGTCTATATTTACTCTTGCGGCCTTTATCGTACTTTGTAATAATTCGTCCAAAGACAGTGTCACCATTGAGCCAACATTATTTTGATTGTTAGTTGACGTTGACGCATAACTGTCAAACGCTACACTCAGAACATTCGATCTACTGCTGTCAATCTGTTCTAAATGTGTCGAAACCCTTCGTAAAAGGTTCGGGTTATGCTCGTTCGAGTAGTTATGATCATACGTGTGATCAGCCGATGCCACAGATGCGTATCCAGGTCCTTCTTCTTCCCCTTTTTGGCGGCTAACTTCCTCTCGAGACGCCATTTTGGACGCCTGTTGATCGTTAACACTGGTCATTTGAAACCTAATCTAAGTTTGAAACACAACTATTATATTCTGTCCAAATCTGCCCTATTTCTATCCCACTTCTGAGATTGTAGTATCGGGATGGAAGCGGTCAGTAGGCGGGTTAGGCAGTATATGGCAGAATAAAACACTAAGTTACTAATTACTCGACTATTTATTGATGGTTATTACACACACACACTGTTTTTCTGGCACAGAGAACGAAACACAACAACAATAACTAACTAGAACACAAAAAAAAAAAGCCTGACAGTTACTCTGAGCACTCAGCTCTTGTTCTTCTCTTCTCTAAGGTTCACACAGAACTGCCGTTGAGAAAACAAAATCACCAACATCCGGTAACCTGTCAATTGTCATGCACAGACGAGTAGTTCCGAAATCGTCCGTGTTAATACAGAAAATTTAAATTAAACACTTAGCTACTATAATATATATATATATATACATTATATTCATTCCCAATAATGCGTTTTACGTTGTTTCACTTAACGTGCGATCGGTAGGCCCCTAACTAGGACGAACTTATCCAAGCCGCTGAAAATCACTAAAATCTAGGTATGATATTAAACGACAATCAACACACATCAGTTCAGTTAGGTCAAATAGATCTTCAGGTGTCTACAATGTCGAATGCAACCCCTATCTTATTATTTCTGTTAATGGTTTTTATTGTGGATAATTAAAACTATTACTGAATGAATGAGGTCTTTGGGGTTCTGTTTCTTTTAACAGCCTTATTTATTTGCAGTTGGTGGAACTTTTGCTCAAATATGGTGCTCACCTTGACCAACCGAATGCTGTTGGTATACGTCCTTCAACATCGTTAACCAGATTGGCGAAGAACATACCAACAACGATTCATGTGTTGGACTATATAGATTTGAAATGCCTTTGCGCCAACGTTATAGTACAATGCAAAATACCATACAAGGGCCAGATACCAAAGACGCTAGAATGTTTTGTGCAGTTACATGAAACAGATCGCTTTCAGACTTCAACCCAATAGAAGTATATATATACCCAGTGGTATATGATGTATGACGTATATATAAAATACATTAGTACATCAATAATATGAAAGGTGATAATAATTTTTAGTAGTATATTTAGGTAATATATGTCTTTTTTCAGCCAATACGATTTAAATTTGCTCTCTTGATAATATTGGTGAATTTGTGTTGTGCGTTTCTTTCATTTACTGTTATTGTATTGAAAATTCGATGCATTAAGTGGTAACTGATGACTGTCTTATTTGATATTTCGCTTTATTTTAGTTTTTGTCTTTTTATTAGGATTATGTTCCGGTTTTAATTTTTTACTTATTTTGTAACCCAACAAAGCGACTTGTATATTAAAGGTATTCTTTTTTAGTTTCTTATAGTAGTTTTTATTTTGAAGTTTTTTTTTTTTACTTTGACTCACACAATCTCCTGTGTATTGTAAAAAAATGGTCACCCTAAGAATCAGGGTTCCCTTTCGTCTGTAAAACAGGGAAAACCAGGATAAGTCAGGGAATTTGCAGAAGGGAAAAATTTGTCAAGGAAAAATTGAGAAAAATTGGGAAAAGCGACTAAGAGTCGGGAATTTTTGTCCGTGTCAGGGAAAAATTATTTGTTTCTGTTTTATGATAAATAATTAGAAGACAATGATGTATTTTTATAAAGTAGCGTTTTTGTTTATTTGTAAGGAAAATGGTGTATGTTTTATAAATGTAATTTTGTCGAAGTGTGTTTTCCGCCATGTGCCGAAGACCTACTGTATTTTGTAAGTAGATAAGCTATGCCGGTACGGGACCACAAAAAAACACACATTTCAAAAATGCACAATTTTTAAAACCACACCTCTTTAGCTACACCCATTTACCTGAAATTGACCAATCAGAGGCCGCTTTTCACCGCAAATACGCTCATTTTGTACACATTTAGCCAATCAGAGCGCTTCACTCCTACATCGATCCCACCCGTGGGGGGTTCTGGACTAAAAAAGCTAAGGAAAGATTTTGCATAAACACATTTGGAGGTGGGGTTCTGGACCAAAAATTATAAGGAAACATTTTAAACAAAACCGTCGAAACTATCAGGGATTAATTAATAAACTAATAAGCGATTATAATTACATTGGTTGAAGACTCCATGATTTAAAGTTATGTCAGCGGCTGCTTCTCGTCTTAATATTCGACAGACAGGACAGACAGACAGATGTCTAGCAAAACAAGCAGCTGTCTAGCAAGACAAGCAGCTGTCTAGCAAGACAGACAGCTGTCTAACTGCTAACAGGACAGAAAGCTGTCTAACTGCTAACAGGACAGACAGCTGTCTGTTCTGTTAGGCAGCTGCCTGCCTGTCTGTCTGTCCTGTCTGTGCTGTCTGTCGAATATTAAGACGAGAAGCACCCGCCGACATAACTTTAAATCATGGAGTCTTCAACCAATGTAATTATAATCGCTTATCAGTTTATTAATTAATCTCCGATAGCTTCGATGGTTTTGTTTAAAATGTTTCCTTATAATTTTTGGTCCAGAACCCCACCTCCAAATGTGTTTGTGCAAAATCTTTCCTTAGCTTTTTTAGTCCAGAACCCCCCATGGGTGGGATCGATGTAGGAGTGAAGCACTTTGATTGGCTAAATGTGTACAAAACGGGCGTATTTGCGGTGAAAAGCGGCCTCTGATTGGTCAATTTCAGGCAAATGGGAGTGGCTAAAAAGGTGTGGTTTTAAAAATTGTGCATTTTTGAAATGTGCGTTTTTTGTGGTCCCGAACTGGCATAGCTTATTTACTTCTGTAGTAGTGCGTTACACATTTTTGGGGTAGATTGTGAATAGCAAAGTCAGGGAAATAGATTTTGGCATTTCAGCGAAAAGTCAGGGAAATTGATATGCTGTTTTTAGTGGGAACCCTGAAAAAACATGTTTTAAGTAAATAAAATATTTATGCAAACAGCTTATACGTACCTTTTGAGAACCAAAATCACCACAACACATTTAAAAAAGAGACCTGAAAATCACTTTACTAACCAAGTGAGTGTTATCAGCGGATGATATAAAAAAACATGTTATCGTGATTTGGGTTCTTCAATGGTATTTATCAGTGCTCATCACAGGTTCCAATCTTCACTCAGCTTATTCCTAGCAGATTAATGCTGAGCCATAAAATTAACAATCCTAAGTTAAAAAATTGTGCTTTCCATTTTTGCAGTTGTCTAAATCATTGGTTTTTACTTTCTAAGCAAATTAACTGACCTATTAGCTTTTACCTGCTGTAATTGTTATCAACAATTCCTAGTACATACAGACTTGGAGACTACTTATCTGGCTTCACTGTTGGTTTTTGTAGGTGAACGACGTAGCCAGCACGTGAGCTAACTGGAGCAAGTGGCCCTTCGAATTCTGGATGTTCTAGGATGTTCTTCAACGGTTCTGTGACTATGCTGTCAAGCAGCGAAACTATAGTCACAGAAACGTTGAAGAACATCCAGAATTCGTCAGGGCCACTTGCTCTAGTTAGCTTATGCGCTGCCTACGTCCTTCGCCTACAAAAAAGAAAACCAACAGTGAAGCCAGAGAAGTAGTCTCCAAGTCTGTATGTAGTATGGACAAGTTTCACCAAGTAAGGGCAACAACAATCAATGAACAATTACTAGGTTTTAAAATTTTTATTCAAGATTTTAAGCATAGCAATCCGACTATAGAATTAAAAACAATAGCTTATTGCATTATTCTGTAATACAAAAAAAATATTTTGATTAGAGGCGTGTGATCCCATGTTTTTTCTCAACCCGAACTATGAACGAACCCAAGCAAGTAGGGTGGCTCAAAGTTTAAACCTTGGAATTGGTATACCTGAGATTTTTGAACTTTTTTAAAATTTAAAATCGAACATCGAACTTGTGAAAATTCTTCAATGTGTATATATCGTGTCCTTAAATGAAAAATGTTGGTCTACTGTGCAATACAACCTTTGGTATGTAGAAGATTGCTATTAGTTTTACAAAAAGGCAGAGGTTGGGCTTAATTGGGTGAGTATACTTTTCAGTATTGGTGTTGGTCATGAAGATAGGACAACATTGAACCAAAAGTAAAATAAGGTAGACTATAAACTTTTGCAGATCTCTGCATCTGTACTGCAATATACTTAAGCTCAGTTATAAATATTTTCGCTATACAAGGGAGCACAATAGGCTTATATAATAATTATTTCAAGATATTAAATATTTAACTCTTTTGTCCCATTACAATGTGTGCGTGTGTTGGTATTTTGGCTGCTGTGTTTACACCATTCACGCACTTACCTATTTTCTTGTCTTGGATCCTCTCTATATTGCATGTGTATTCTACTTTTGTTGTCATAACAGAAATGATTTACATTTTTTTTTAAATTAACATTACATCTCAATGCTTTTCCTATCCATAAATCATTTACTTTTGTATTGTGTATCTACACTTTAATATTGAATGCATTATCTTTTTCGTTATATGTATATATATATATATATATATATATATATATATATATATATATATATATATATATATATATATATATATATATATATTAGAGGTGTGCGAAGCTTCGAAATTTCGAACCGAACCCGAACTCGAACCGAACCTTCGGTTCGAAAATATGTTCGCACTAGCGATGTTGAAGTAGTTCGAAGTTCGAAATATGAAATTCTTCAAAATAGTTCGAACTTCGTTGGTCAAAAATACTTCGAAATTTAACTTTACAGACATTGAATGTTGCCAAAGGTAGCGAAGTTGCGGCCCCTTTAACTCGGTAGCGACGCTTTAAACTCGTTATCGGTCTCATTGAGTGGATAGCGTAATTTCAGGAGATTTCACTCGTGCACATTTTTGATAGTAGGTGGGACACATTGAGACACAACGGTGCCATTTAGCAATCACAGATATATTTTTCTTATATATCCTAGCCTCCAAACACCTCTTTCAGTAACAGCATTATGATGACAGTGTTCGAAGGCGATCGGTAACGTAAATTTTCAGAATTTGAGGATAATTGCAGATTGCCTTTGGAAAACATTGGTTTCACAGTGAGCCAAAACGGTTACATATTCACAATCAGCAGACAGTTCAAACTTGTAAGTGGTTATTTTTAACTGGCTTCAAAAAAGGAGGAGGTTCTCAATTAGACTGCATTTTTTTTAATCTGTGTTACCTCAGAACTTTTTTCTAGGTAAACCGATTGTGATGATTCTTTTTTTATTTGAAAGCTGGTGCTTCTCATGTGGTGCCATATAAATTTGATGAAGAACTGACCAGTAGTTTTTGAGTTATTCTTAATGAAGTCGGTTTCCTATTTATTTATTTTTATTTTTATTGTTATATACCTATCATGCTCACTTTGAACCCTCTCAATCTCTTTGCTAAAACTGCCTAGTCAATACCAAACAACAACATATTTATAGGTGAGCTTATCTATAGATCTAGAAATCTAAAAAAGTTTAAAATATTTTTTGTTTTTGTGGTTTTGATTTAACATTGACCCATCTCCACAACGATCAGCACCGGAAGGCATTTTCACCCAATCAACCTGTAAATTTTCGAACCCTTCCTTTTTGCAAAAAGAGTGGGAATCTTTTACATATCAAATATTGTATGTTACAATATTCCTAAATTTTGTATTTAAGGAAATGATATATGAACACTGAAGAATTTTGGGTAGTTCGATGTTCGATTTTGAATTTCTAATAAGTTCGAAGTTCGACTGTGGACCTTAGACATACTATTTCAGAGGTTCGAAGTTCGAGGCAACATATTTGCTTGGGTTCGTTCATAGTTCGGTTCGTACAAAACATGGGTTCGCACACCTCTAATATATATATATATATATATATATATATATATATTTACACATATATACATACATATACCCATATATATATATATATATATATATATATATATATATATATATATATATATATATATATATATATATATATATATATATTTATACAGGGCTTTCATCAATTCCCGAGTCCCACGTGGCCGCTTCAGTTAGGCAACCCGGCATACACGGTTGTACTACCTGAATTAATGAAATCCCTAAGATGCCAGTGTTGTCTCATATTTCCTTTGGGGTTTTATAAAAAATATAAAAATCATAAGGTGAAACAGTAAATGTCTTAAATGTATTTATTATTTAGTATTTTTAACAGAAAGTCTGTTTATGTATGGTTTACTGTTATTGATTGTTAAAAAATAAATTAAAAACATTATAAAATATTACTTTTATTTTGTATAGATATCAAAATAAAACCAACAAAACTAGCATTACAAAAAAACATTTTACCTAGTGTTCAGTAAATAAAATAAGTTTTTAAAAAATTTTGCATTTCTTATAAAAAGGGTTCAAAATGACCACCCTCGTTTTGTAAACATAAATTTACCCTGCGTTTCATGCACTCAAAAACATTTTCCAATTCATTTGGAAACTTTATAGGGATGCATATGCAAGACCTTGGTTAGTGCTTTGTGACAAGAGCCAATCGACAGACCTATAACAAAAATTACAATAATTAGAAAAACAATTATAGCATAAAATAACTTTTTTTTATAGAGTAAAATTTGCGAATGTAAAATACTTTCTAAAAGGTTACGTGGAAAAATATATTTCACAGGTTACAAAACTTGAAGTGGCATGAACTAACACCTTTGAGATGGTGTTCTAACGCACCCGTAATTGATGGAATACTTTTGTGAAACGTAGTTAAGTGCAGAAGCTAAAACGAATTAGATTATAAAATTTTACATACATTTTTATTAAACTTGAAATTTTGTAATGTACATAAACAAATTGAGGCCCGATTATTTAAACTTCTAATTTACGGTTTTAGGAATGTGTATTGTGTAACATGTAACAAATATGTACCTGTTTGGGCAGATAACCGACGAACAGATTTGGTAGGGCTTCGTTCCATGTGATGTCGAATATCGTCAACAACATTCTCTTTTAGAATAGTTGTCCTGCCTGTAGATTTGCCTTTGCAAATACAGTGCTTTTCCTCATATTGTTTAATAAGGACCAATCTGTGGTTTTTAAAAATATCGTATGGAATGTTATCCTCGGGAAAAGCTTCAGAATATTGCTCGATGCATGACTTCCATTTGGATTTCGTGTACCACTGCGAAAATGGGCCATTAAAATAAAGGCATTCTGCTCCGGTGTGAAAGGCATCTTTACAATTGAGTCTAAAAAAATGGAACAAATAAATGAACATAACCTTAACATACCTACACTTTTAACTTACGTAAAAACGCAATGAAAATGCTAAGTTTTGATAAAAACTGTTTATTTTTATTGTCCAACAGATAGAAAATTATTTGAAGAAGGTAAACACTGGTCGAACTTGGAAAATGCACAATATACATACAAAATAACCGGTCGAAAGGTAAATGAGAAATGAGCGCCAATAGACTGAACTGTCAATTTATTTAGTAAGTTTGGGGTCCCTAGTTTAGTGGTTTTTTTGGTTACTTTTTGACTGCCAACTCAAAATCATATTCCACTAAGAGAAAGAGACAGAATCCGGTCACGTGGGACTTAGGAATTAATGAAAGCCCTGTATATAAATATACATACATATGTTTCTTTTATCTTAAACTGTTAGGATTGTCAGGGCACAATCGGGCCGAGGATCCATCACGACGACTTAAATGACACACAAGCAAGACCACGGAACCAAAGGTATATGTACAGAGGGAAAGACAATATGATATTATTTCTAAACGTCTGGGTTTGACATGGTTAAAGGAAATTAAATGCTTTTACTACCAGATAAACTGATTTATTCTCAAAACCCTACGCGTTTCAACACATTAACGTGCCATCTTCAGGGGTTTAGACAAATTTCCTGTCTCAATTACAGAAAGATGCTGTATGAAATGTTGTCAAAGTTTGGCTTTTCATCTATTGTCCCCAGTACACCAAACAGAAGCTGTAAAACAAGGCAGGAACATCACAAGACTTGAAGAAATCATAGGATGAATGCAAAAGACGCTTATTTTTTTTTTAGTTTAATATAATCAAACGAACAAAATGTAATCCCATGTGATTCCATGCATTCATCCTCTGATTTCTTCAAGTCTTGTGATGTTCCTGCCTTCCTGTTTTATGCAGTTTCTGTTTGGTATCCTGAGGACAATAGATGGAAAGCCAAACTTTGACAACATTTCATACAGCATCTTTCTGTAATTGAGACAGGAAATGTGTCTAAACCCCTGAAGATGGCACATTAATGTGTTGAAACGCGTAGGGTTTTGAGAATAAATCAGTTTGTCTGGTAGTAAAAGCGTTTAATTTCCTTTAACCATAATCAAGACAATAGGAGACTTATTCTAATGAACATTCTTTTTTATGTTTTTTTGTTGTTGCAATTTTGAACTTATACTAGTTTTATTCTAGTATATGGTGCAGATTTAGTTAAAGTTTTTATTTCTATTTCTTTTATTAGCTCTTATTAGAATTTTATATACATATATATCTTTACTTCGCACCAAATAAATTACAAAGCAAAAGCATGTTTTAACCCAATGTTGCCAAAAGCTAATCTACAATTCCTGCCTTACCTTGTGAAAAATCCCGTTAAAATCGAGTTCTACCACTGCCATTATCTAATAGTATTGTTGTAATAAAAAAATGTGTTAGGATACTAGGCTATATCATACTTGAAAAATCGAACTCAAAGCATCATTGTGCAATGTAACAGCAACATATATAGATCACAAAAGGAACATATAGTTAAAGGTATCCCACAAGGGTCGATATTATGACCACTTTTTACATTATATATACAAATGACTTACCAGAATTGAATTAATAGATGAAAAGTTAATATCATTTGCAGACGTTACATCTATTATCTACAGAAGCAGAATACAATAAATTTATGGTTTTCAAATAACAATTTAATAATGAACATTGAAAAAACCAAACTAATACATTTTAACTTTAAGAAAATAAAACGAAGAGTTAATACTCACCTGTAAGTCAAATGTACTAAAATCAGCAGAGTCTGCAAATAAGTACAATTTTGAGAACCCAATTAATCACAAAACAGTTTTTTGGCCCGACGACCGTTTCGCTAACAAAGTTAGCGCATCATGAGGATGAGTAAACTAGCGAAACGATCGTCTGGTCAAAAAACTGTGTGATGAATTGAGCTCTCCAAATTGAACTTACCAGTGCTCATCACAGGTTCCAATCTTCACTCCTAGAGTGTGTAAACTTTCTCGGAATAGAAATTGACCATCGCCTTGATTGGAAAAAACATATTAACTCCATTGCCAATAACATTTCAAGATATACAGTGTGCCCGAAATTGGTGATGCATGTATTGCGATCTCCGAAACTGTTAGAGATAGGAAAGCGGTTAAATGGGGAAAGTTTTAGACAATTCTGTTTATAATTGAATGCTATTTAGTTTACGATTTTATCTCTTTTGGTTTTTACGATATTTGAAAAAACTAAACTGACGCATTTTCGAAAATACCCTGTATTTTCTTTATTTATGAAAATTTCTGAAATCTATAAAAACCTTCTCATAGCAACTTTTTACGTAGGAAACGCCTGTGTAATCAGATTTCAGTTCCAACATTTCGATAGTTTGGAACCATCATCAACTTTGTTTTTCATATGGGCGCCATATTGGATTTTCACGGTTTTGAAAAGCCCCTGTTTTTGCCTTTACAAATATGTATCACACTTAGTGAAAAAAGTTAGGTTATGGGTTGAAAAACTAAAAAATATGATTTTGGCGAAATACGAATTTGGCAACGTCGCACGATGAAACACTCACACTTAAGGTGATTCTACTGCATTTAATCTATTAACCACAATTAATAACAACATATCCTTATAAGTAATAGTTTCTCCTATGTGAAGCCGAGCCATTTTTTTTAGTTTGGAAACAAGGAATAGTCACTCAGGGCTAAATCCGGAGAATAGGGCAGATGAGGGAGCAATTCGTAGCCCAACTTATGTAATTTCGCCATGGAGACTACACATGTGTGCACCCTTGCATTGTCTTGGTGAAAAAGAACTTGTTTCTTGGCCAAATGCGGTCGTTTTTTCTTCAAATGGTCATGGAATTGGTCCAATAAGTTGGTATAATATTCGCCATTGATTGTTCTTCCCTTTTGAAGGTAACCAATGTGGATTATACCACGTGCGTCCCAAAAAACGTTAGCCATGACTATTCGCTGACAAACCCACCTTGGCCTTCTTCGGCGCCAATTCGCACGGAGAAACCCACTGTTTTGACTGCTGCTTGGTCTCTGGTGTGTTGTGGTGAATCCATGTTTCATCCTCTGATACGAAACGGCGCAAAAAACTCGTCCCTATTGCGGTTGAACAACTACAAACACTCTTTCGAAGTTGTCACATGATTGCGTTTGTGGTGGATTGCGGATAGCTTTCTCATACCCAAGTGATCATGCAAAATCGAAACCACTGAGCCATGTGATATTCCTATGGCTTCCACAATCTCCCGCACTTTCAATCTCGGATCGGCCAACACCATATCATGAATTTTTTAAATTGTTTCGGGTGTAGCGACCTCAACTGGGCACCTAGAACGTTCAGCGTCATTTGTGCTTTACGGCCACAACGAAATTCAGTAAACCACTTTTTTTATCATGGAAATTGATGGTGCAGAGTCCCCATAGTATTTATCAAGCTTAGCCTTGGTTTGAGTGATGTTTTTTTTTTTTTTTTCGCAAAAAAATAATGTTTAATGACTACACGAGATTCACTTTTTTCCATTTTCGTTGTAACTCAAAAGGTTATCTGCTTTCAATGGCTATCTAACACAAACTAAATGACGCAGCTTGTTTAAAATTTGACAGGAGTCAACTGACAGATGCTTGTTGACAGAAGCAGTGCTGCCCTTCCTGTGAAGAGGCGGGAAATTCAAAAAGTCACAGACTTATTGACCCGCCCTCGTATATTATATACAGTAGGGTCCGGGTTTTACGAATAACAGGTTTATCGAACTTCTCATTTAACGGGCAAATTTTGGTGATTTAAATGGACTTGTTTAAGAGACAATGCTAAAATGTTTCTGATTTTACAAGACTGCTTTTCAGGTGATTTCGGTTTTAGCGAGGTAATTATTGCGCTGACCCGTTCACATTTATAGTGCAATAATCATTTGTAGGTCATAGATCATTTATCGGCTTTTTTACGAAGTCAAAGTAATAGCAAATTAGTTTCTACCTCTAAAAATCTTATGTGTGTTAATGAATGCAATTTTTCATTAATAGTGTTCTTCTCAGTTTGCGATTTGTTTGCAGTACATTTTTTTCTTTTAATATTACTTAAGATTCACTGTAGTGTTACCTAGAAAATTTAAAAGTTTTAGCTTGTTTATCAATATTAGTTTTTATTTTCCTCAAACTTTCCTTATATTTTAATTTTTATTTAGAATTGTTTCCCTTCCAAGTGCTAAAATATATTTTATTCTAAAACTCTTGGAGTAGATTGAAGAGGGTGACCTATCATCAAAATTGGTAGTCACTAGACATGTTTAATCAACAGTATTCAGAGATAATGTTGTTGATGAGATATACCATTTGAACATCTAAAGACCTTTTTTTATACGTTTTTTGCTTAGAACATTAATCAACAGTATCCAGAGATAATGTTGTTGATGAGATATACCATTAGAACATTAATCAACAGTATCCAGAGATAATGTTGTTGATAAGACATACCATTAGAACATCTAAATAACTTTTTTTCTATACATTTTTTGCTTAGAACATTAATCAACAGTATCCAGAGATAATGTTGTTGATAAGATATACCATTAGAACATCTAAAGAACTTTTTTTCTATACATTTTTTGCTTAGAACATTGATCAACAGTATCCAGAGATAATGTTGATGAGACATACCATTAGAACATCTAAAGAACTTTTTTTCTATACATTTTTTGCTTAGAATATTAATCAACAGTATCCAGATATAATGTTGTTGATGAGACATACCATTAGAACATCTAAATAACTTTTTATATGCATTTTTTGCTTAGAACATTAATCAACAATATCCAGAGATAATGTTGTTGATGAGACATACCATTAGAACATCTAAAGAACTTTTTCTATACATTTTTTGCTTAGAACATTAATCAACAGTATCCAGAGATAATGTTGTTGACGAGACATACCATTAGAACATCTAAAGAACTTTTTTTCTATACATTTTTTGCTTAGAACATTAATCAACAGTATCCAGAAATAATGTTGTTGATGAGACATACCATTAGAACATCTAAAGAACTTTTTCTATGCATTTTTTGCTTAGAACATTAATCAACAGTATCCAGAAATAATGTTGTTGATGAGACATACCATTAGAACATCTAAAGAACTTTTTCTATACATTTTTTGCTTAGAACATTAATCAACAGTATCCAGAGATAATGTTGTTGATGAGACATACCATTAGAACATCTAAAGAACTTTTTCTATACATTTTTTGCTTAGAACATTAATCAACAATATCCAGAGATAATGTTGTTGATGAGACATACCATTAGAACATCTAAAGAACTTTTTCTATACATTTTTTGCTTAGAACATTAATCAACAGTATCCAGAGATAATGTTGTTGATGAGACATACCATTAGAACATCTAAAGTTTTTCTATACATTTTTTGCTTAGAACATTAATCACCAGTATCCAGAGATAATGTTGTTGATGAGACATACCATTAGAACATCTAAAGAACTTTTTCTATACATTTTTTGCTTAGAACATTAATCAACAGTATCCAGAAATAATGTTGTTGATGAGACATACCATTAGAACATCTAAAGAACTTTTTCTATACATTTTTTGCTTAGAACATTAATCAACAGTATCCAGAAATAATGTTGTTGATGAGACATACCATTAGAACATCTAAAGAACTCTTTTTCTATACATTTTTTGCTTAGAACATTAATCAACAGTATCCAGAAATAATGTTGTTGGTGAGACATACCATTAGAACATCTAAAAAACTCTTTTTCTATACATTTTTTGTTTATATTTCAAGACATAGCCACATTGTGAGCCCGAACTGTGTGCTCGAAAAGCATTAATAAGTAAAATACTCTTTTTAATTTGTTGCTAGATTAAATTCATAACGTTTTTAGTTTAAGTGGTGAAGCTATAAGTAATACTAAGTATTATTTGTGTGATGTATAATAAACATTTCATTTGTAAATATTCAGAATTTTTTGTTAATTTTGTCATCTAAAGGAGTGTATAGTATTTATTGTCGTTTTAACATAATGTCATGTTTTATTCTTATTATTTTGTAAAATGTTTAATCTTTGTTTCAAAATTTTTAATCTTACTATTTTCTAATATGTTTAGTCTTTGTTTTAGAAATGAAAATAAATTTAAAAAGAGAAAAAATGTTATTTCCTGTTAACCTCACTTTCCTCATGAAAAATGAATTTTAAGGTATTAAAATTAAGTATTAAATTTTAACGTGTTAATCCAATTGTATACACTATACCAAAGAGTATAGAATACAATTTTGATTGGTTATATCTGCGGTTCTAATAAATATATGAGCGTGTTTTTTTTTTGTATTTCTCTCACTTTTCCACTCCTAATGGTACTAACATGAAAACATTCTATGCTTATATTTGAAAAATTTAAGAAAAATTACAAAACTTAAATTATTGTTGAAAAGCGCTCCACTAGAACCACATCGTTAGTAGAAATGCCATATGGAGCAATTATTATCAGATACCAATTAAAACTATCAAATAAAATAAACCGTTTTATTTGTCTGTAATTCTCACATTGTGAGAACATTCTGAGGACATATTGTGCTGTATGGGTTTATATGTCTTGAAGCTCTGTCCATTTGGATGGTTTGACGTTGTTTGGAAGCAAGTGAGTCCTGTTTTTAAGTTGAGTGAATGTGTCAAAATTTCTTAGATCATATACAGACTTTTTATTTCATGAAATAAAAAGAACTCCGATTAAAGTCAGTTAAAGATCAATCATTTATGCATAATTTTACAATGTGACATTGCTATTAGTATTACTTACCTACCTAAATTTTAAGCAGTAAATGTGTACTTTGGGTCTCAATGATTAATGTCGTATTTTTTTTATATAAATTTTGTTGATCAAGGAGCTGCTGCCCTTTTAAATCTTTTCCCTGTTAAATTATTCTCAAAATTTCATAAATGATAAATATAGATTTAAGCATCTCAGAATCAAAATCTAGAGGTATATTTTGCCTTATAAAATAGGCAGGTTTGAGAAAATATTAAAATAAAACAGGAGCATTTGGCTCAGATTAAAATTAGCTTCCAAATAGGCACGCAACTCGAATAATTTTTGCAGATCTATCTGGCCAAAAAAAGCAATAAAAAACCTACATATTTAATTACATTTAGAAACATTTTTATTTACCGATAATATTTCTCTTTTGTCCTTTCTTTTGCCAAGAGTTAGTTTATTAAGATTTTACCCAATCATATATGCAAACTATACTATAATTGTGTTTTACTTTTGCTCTTCAATTTAATAACCGCTTCCTACCCAAGTTCTCCCAAGTGCAACGATTTCATAACTGTGACTATCTAGACATCTCATTAATAAAAACATATGGAGCACAAAGTCTTGAAATTGAGGCCTAATAAATATAAGATTTTCGTCAAGACTAACCAATAGTAAGTATTCACTTTGATTATTTGTATAAGCTGACGCGGTAGGTTAGGTTTGTTTGTGAGTGGGCCATACCGGTCCCTCCACCGCGACCATAAGGTCTATTGTGGCTCACGCCTAATAGTCTATATTTCGCCCAACAAAGCAGAGGTCGATAATCTTCGTGGGCGAAAGTTGATCCAGATCCTCCAGAGCAAGCTTTATCTTGCCAAAGAGCAGGTATCTAGTCCTGACCGCTGTCGTTTAGGAACACAGGACGTGCTCTGCTGTCTCGTCACTCTCCATACACAGCCGGCACTCGGTCTCCTGACCGACTCCAATACAGTGCATGTGGTGACGCAAGCGGCAGTGTCCTGTATACAGGCTGACTAGAGTACTCAGTTGTTGTCTGTTTAACTATAGATGTTTTTTAGCCCTTGACTCAGACAGGCCATTTATGAAGGCCTTAGAGTGAGCTAATCCTGGGAGATTTTGCCAATACTGGATTGTCATTCTCTCTGTCCAGGTCTTTAAGGTGCGTTTTCCTGTGCATGATGTTATCTCCAGCACTGGTTCTGGTCCGACAAAGTCTCTCTGGGCATCACTCCTGACAAGCGCGTCGGCCGCAACATTGCCATCATGGTCCGAGTGACCCGGTATCCAGACCAGCGACACCTCATTACAGCTGCCCAGTTCGTTAAGGGCAGATTTACAACTCCATACCGTTTTTGAATTACACCGGTAGGAACCAAGAGCCTTTATTGCAGCTTGGCTATCTACATATATCTTTATCGATTTGTGTGTGCACTGGTTTTTTATACTTTCCCTTCACACATCTCGATGGCATACACTTCTACCTGGTGTATGGTTGCGTACTTGCCGAGGCTAGCTGATAGTCTAGCATCAGTGCCGCCCCCATATGCGCCGGCTCCTACTCCCATATTGGTTTTGGAGCCGTCAGAGTACCAGCAGAAATCGGCTCTCAATAGGGTCGTTTGATTTCGTTCCCAGTCCTCCCTTTCCGGGAGGACGGTCTTGAAAGACAGATCTCTACTGATCTTTGTAGGAATCAAGTCTGAGACCATTCCCAGAATTCCGTGACCCTCAATGTCATCGAGCAGTCTGGACCCTCCCAGACTGATTTCCTTCGGCATACTGTCAGTCGTTTGTTTTAGTCTGAACGTTGTCCACCTCGCCACCCTCCAACCATATGTGAAGAGGTGGAATATTAAAGAGGACCTCCAGAGCGGCTGATGGTGCGGTGCTTATCGCTCCCGTTATCATCAGACAAGCTTGTCTCTGTAGATGAGCCAGTGTGGCCCTCGCGATACCACGAAGTGCCTTAGGCCAGCAAACATATGTTATCATTGGTCTGATAACCACTACATAGAGCCAGTACATCTGTTGGGGGTTTGTTCCCCAGTTGCTTCCACAGATTCTCCGGCATGTCCACAGGGACAGTTTAGCCCTGCGGATTACATTTTCTAACTGTATGTCCCAGTTGAGCTTCTTATCTAGGGTAACCCCCAGATATTTTGCTTCTTCCGAAAATGGAATCGGTTCCCCCATAATAATAGGTGGTTTTAATTTGTCCAACCTTCTGGTAAATGGAACAATGATCGTTTTGCGGGGGTTCACAGACATCTGTTCCCTCCGGCACCAATCATTCACTACATTTAGTGTCTCCTGAAGAGTACTTGCTAGTTCCTCCTCATATTTGCCCCTAACCATTATGACTAGGTCATCAGCATACGGCTGGACCTCAAGAGAGAGACCACAGCAGGGGGGATAGAACTCCCCCCTAAGGGCAGTCCTGAAGCTGACCACCTCCCCCTGCAGCAAGGTAATAACTGTCCGATTGTGGAGCATGCTTCCGATCCAGCCACAAATGGTAGGTTCCACCCCTCTAGCGATAGTGGCTTCGTAGAGGGAGATGGGTAATGCATTGTTGAATGCTCCCTCAATGTCGAGAAATGCAGCCACCGCCACCACCCCGTTATCCAGGGAGTGTGTGATCTCGACGAGGTTATTGAGTGCTAACTCAGTAGATTTGCCAGTTTGGTAGGCATACTGGTGGGTATTAAGGGGGTTGTTGACTAAGATGCTCCACCTAATATGTCCGTCCAGTATTTTTTCCAATCCCTTCAAGAGAAATGATGTAATACTGAGAGGCCTCAGTGATGTGGGTAGGAGGTCATTACGTCCCAATTTGGGAATGTAAACCCCCCTAATCACCGTCCAGCTGGATGGAATATAGTTCCAAGCTAGACTGGCTCTATACAGCCTGATTAGGAAAGGTAGGAGAATCTCCAGTCCATTTTGTAGAAGGACCGGTACCACTGGCTGGAAATGTTTCACAGCACACTCCACCGCCGAGGCCGTAACTATTCTCCGAGCAACCCGCCAGTCCTCCCTCCGAGGGCGTTTAAATCGACGCTCGGCTGGCCGGACATCTTCGTTGCTCCGGATCAGACAAGGGAAGTGTATGTGTGCTAAGAGCTCTAACGTTTCTTTCCATGATTCAGTAAAGGAGCCATCTGGTCGTTTTATCGATCCCAGTTCCTGGACACGGTCGCGTGAGAGAATTCTGTGGATTCTGGCGCTGCTGGGCAAATCAGAGATGTCCCCGCAGAACCTCTTCCAGGATTCCGTCTTAGCATTTCTTATCAGTTGTAATGTGTTAGAGCGGATTTATATTGTTCCCAGTTGCCTGTTGTCTTAGCACAATTGAAGAGACATCTCGATTCTATTCGTAGTTTTTCGAGGTTATTGTTCCACCAATTAGACCCTCTAATGTCTTTTTTTGACTTTAGTGGACAATTATCGTGATATGCTGTGACCACAGCATCCCTTACCTGTTCTGCTGCAATCTCAATCTCTTCACGATCCCTCACTGTGGGGATAGCGGACACAAGTCGGGTGGCGAGGGATTGCTTGTACCCTTCCCAATCTGTCCTCCTCGGGTCGCGATACTCCACCATAGGTCTAGGGCCTGTTTCAATCTCAAATAGGATGGGGGCATGGTCCGAACATGATGGTTCAGACGACACCCTCCATTTGAGGATTTTGGAGCTCAACTGCCTTGAGCTGATCGTGAGATCTAAAACCTCTCTTCGATTGACCATTAGAAAGGTGGGTTCCGAGCCTATGTTGTTGACAACCAGCTCCTCCCCTAATATGTAAAAAAAGCTGATGCGGTAACATCTTAATCTTGTCTTTGCTGAATTATTAAAATTAGCCTTGCCTTTGCCGAGTTACTAAAAATTACCCATGTTTTTTAAAAATATTGTCTCGTCTCTGTCAGGTTAATTATTAGTAAAAATTTTAAATTTGAAAGCTTAGACTAAATAATGTTGCTCTCTCTACTTATTGAACAATTAAGGTGGGGTCTAAAGCTTACTATTCCCGGCTGACAGTTTTTCAATTGATGTTATATGAAACTATACAGTAGATAACTAAAGTAAACACTTTTTCACAATGTATTATCTTTATTTCCACTTAACAGGTGTAATAATTATCTAATAACAATTAAAACCTGCTTCTACCTAAGAAATTTTACAATAAAATTACTATAACAAAGTTAACAGCAACAGTCCAATGTACAAATCTTAAGCTCAAACCACATTTCTCAACAAAAAAAAACACATAAATGGCAGTCAGAACGAAGCTTGTTTAAATAAACAATCACAAGAATTGTTTAACAAACAATAAAACCACTACAGGAAATGTTACCAGATGATAAGAATTATAAGACGCACTAGAAGTACCAGTAAACTTGTCAATGATATGTATCTTCCACCCCATATCTGCCTGAGTGAAGGAGTTGTAATATACGGTATCAGGCCATGAAGTGTTTGGGGTGATCTCTAGAAGAGCTGGATCTCCTTTTTCACAAGTGTATATTAAAGAACGATTGAATTTTTTGAAGTTGGCAAAGTCATCGTCCAATCTCCTGTCTTGATTTCTTCTGTGTTCGGACAGACAAAGAGGACCAGCTGAAAAACAGTAACATTTTATTTTTTTAATGATCATATAGCCATTTTCTTATTCTACTCAGAGATAAAAAAAAGTCTAGGTGCAGCTAGTTCTTTATGGTAGCGAATTTTTATAAAAATTTCAAATCATCAAAATTGTCCATTTGTATCTCTGGAAATAATATAAAGGTGGTTTGATGAAACGTGATATACATGTTGCTTTTATAAATTAAATATTTTAGGTTACTGAAAAAATTAAGCTCATTTTTAATCCGCTTGCTGGTTTGTGCGTTTACCAGTTTATGAACTGAGGAGAGCGATTTTTTCAAATTTATTTTGCCAAATAAAAATTATAACACTCTTAAATCACAGACTCTGTGATTTAAACTGCTGCAAAAACATTTTTTCTGCCAATATTTTAGTCAAATGAAAGATAAAAGCTGTTTCTTCTGAAGTAAATTCACAAATGACAAAATATTTAGGAAACTAAAACTACAAAATGCTGAAATAGACCCCAATATTGATCACGTAAAATAGCTCTTGATCGAAGACTCACTTGACACCCCCAGATCAATCAAAAGAGGACATGCTAAGAAAAACCTTTACTAAAGAGTACAGAAACAAACCACGAATCTAGAAAATGTTTATCATATACATTGTTACATACAAGGTGAGGATTTTAAAGTGTTACAATCGGATATCTGAAAAATCGCATGGAGTACCTACCTATTTTGCTAAAATGTTGGTTAGATGATTAAATAGGCTGGGGGACACATTTTGAAATATGTTTGACATTCACCCATCCTAATTTTGAAGGGCCGGTGTCTCGTTATAAATGTCAAATGGAATGAAGTTTTTTATTTCAAAAATTCGAATCTCCTTGGAAAACTGCGTATGTACGTAGAAAATCGTTGCATTTGCTCTACTGGTTGCATACTTATGAATTTTAGAATAAATAAAATTGGAGTAAGAACTGGCATGAAATATGTTAAGTTTAACGATGGTTGTGTTCTAAAAGTGTTTGAAATGTCCTCTAATGCATACTTTTTGAATTTTTCAACCATTTTGGAAAAAACTTTTCTTTTGAACAACGTAGAAAATCAACAAGAGAGGTGTGGTTTCAGCAAGACGGAGCCCCGCCAACTGTTACTAGCCAAGTCAGAGACACTCTAAATAAAATGTTTGGAGATAGATGAATTGGTCTTGGTGGCCCGGTAAATTGGCCCGTAAGATCTCCTAATCTCACGCCTTTTGATTTTTTCTTTTGAGGATTTATAAAAGAGAAAGTTATGGCTATAACACCAGCCACGCCAGAAAATATGAGAGACCAGCACATTAGATAGGCATGTATGTAACCTCCGTAATGTGGAATAATATGTGTTACTTTTGCCAAAGAAGAATTTTTAAATGTTTGGAAGTAAATGGAGGATATTTCGAACACCTTTCGGCACAACTGTCGTTAAACTTAAGGTATTTTGTGCTAGTTCTTACTCAAATCTAATTTGCATATGCAGTTCTTCACAGGGAATCGATTTTAGAAAGAAGAAAAAAAACATTCCGTTTGACATTTATAACATGACACCAGCCCTTCAAAATTAAGAGGAGGTAAATGTCGAAAATATAACAAAATGTGTCCCCAGCTTACTTATTACCTCACTAAATTATTAGCAAAATACTCCAAGCTGTTTTTGAGATATTCGAAACACTCTAAAATCCCCACCTTTTATAACGCTTCAATTTGGTGTAGCATTTTGAATACCAAACACAGAAAATTAAGCATGTTTGAAAACAAGTGTTTAAGATTAATTACCGGAGGCAACGGATATTTAAAAATCTGATATGTTAAGAACAACATATGTCACACCACTTTAAGGAGTATGTACTGTCCTTGTCAGAAAACTTTTACGAGAAGCAAACAAAAAAAAGTAATCTAACACAAAGCATTCTTCTAACCAAAACGATCAATCTCCAAATAGTCAAAGCATACACTCCCATTCTTAAGAACAAAATTTGTTGGAGAACAGATTCCATTTGTTCCATTTTATACTGTTCTACAATTCAATCCGCTAATAATCATAGTTCTTTAAGTGGTTTAACAAAAAAGGAATATATCTTACCTGCTGTGGGTCTGGGTCGACCTCTTCTAGAGTACTCAACTCCTGCCAGAACTCTAATCTTCAACTGGGCAGCATCTGTCAGCCTGTCAAAGCCACCTCGTGGTTCGTCTGTTATAATAAGAGGATGATAATATTCAGCACTGTGAGGATTGTTGCCACCAAACACTCTAAATGCATATGTGAGTCCTCGTCTCATCCATATCTCTGGTGCTAAGAATCCATTTATATACCAAGCAAGAGTTGTTGATGTATGACCTAAAATTTTAGTTTTTTATTTTATCAATTGATTCATTTTACCTAGGCGACCGTAGCTTAATATGTAAGAGTTTTAGACTAATGACTTTAGACACAAATCCTACCACCGTCAAAATATTTTCTGCGGTGCGCTCTAAATGTAAAGCCACGCGGAGCTGTTTTTGCAGACTCGGCAGATGCGCGTTCTGTACACCCGTCACAGCAACTCTTGATTGTGCTGTGCGCAGGTAGCGTTTTTAGTGAATTTTCGTAGAAACGGATTAATTAATAAGGAGACCGCGACTTTTGAATTTTGAAAAAATGTCTTTAAATGAGCGCGAACTAGACCCTCTATATGAGACATACTTGGTTCTCGGGTTGAACCGCGTCCGGGATTTATGAAAACTCGACGTTTCGCCTCCTGTTTTGGAGACATTTTCAAGAGGTAAAGGAAATATATAAGGACACTCTAAGACCTCAATCTGCCTACT
Source organism: Tillus elongatus (assembly GCA_964006375.1). NCBI lineage: Eukaryota > Metazoa > Arthropoda > Insecta > Coleoptera > Cleridae > Tillus > Tillus elongatus. The sequence continues at coordinate 30,801,735 of OZ023266.1, read as the reverse complement.
CCTTAGAGTGGTGGACAAAGGTGGGTTGGCTTGGTTTCAAAAGGTAAAGGGAATATGTAAGGACACTCTTAAGGCCTCAATCTGCCTACTCCTTAGAGCGGTGGACAAAGGTGGGTTGGGTTGGTTTCAAGAGGTAAAGGAAATATGTAAGGAGACTCTAAGGCCTCAATCTGCCTACTCCTTAGAGCGGTGGACAAAGGTGGGTTCGGTTGTGGTAGCTCGATTACGGGGCCTCAATTTGCCTACTCCCCAAATCTCGCCGGAGATCGTCTGTGAGGTCTCAGTGTGTCAACCGTAGGCCTCAGAGAGACCTGGCAGTTCGTTGCGGGTCTTGTCTTATATATGTCGTACCGTCTACCTGCTTCGTTGTCCGTGAAAGTGAAAATTCTCTAAAAACAAAGATGATTACCTGTTGTTGCTTGATACCCCTTCTTTCCCCCAGATGGTCCTAAAGTTGCTGTCAATATCCTTATATTCTTGTCGAAAATTTCTCGTTTTGGCCATGGTTCTATGGATTGAGGGTTTGATCTAGTAAAAGCAAAGCAATTGGACGATGGTTCCTTAGGATTTAGTTCTATACTGGTGTTGGTCTTTGGATAGATATCATGGAATGCAGGCTCCTTATTTACATCTAGTTTTCCCATAGCCCAGACTATGAAAACGGAGCCCTCTGTTGTGAATTCCTTGTCTCCATTATCAGCTGGAATATGAAATGTACCATTGGTTTTACATACCGTGTATTCTTACAGACACAATGTTTATATTCACAAAAATCTCACCTGATATTAGAGTTCTTCTGTATGTAATTACGTTTATTCCGTCTTCTCTAGTGCCCATGAATATTTGGTTATTGTCTTGACCTCCAACAAGATCATCTCTGCACACTCCTTTGTATTGACCAAGCACTTTGACGCACTGAAAATGAAAAAACATGAGATTCTTGAATCAAACTAGGAAGATTGAATAGTTTTACCGGTGCCAAGGCAGTGATATTGTAATCGGCGGCAGTCCATCTGTATCCATCCATGTAAGCTATAGCTACATCAGCCCCTAACATCTGGCTTTGTTCTGTTGAACCTGATAAACCAAATGCCATATATTCATCTTCTTTCACTTGTCCTGCCAATTCTATTGTTATTTGTGGTCCGAAAATCTCCCAGGACACTTGAAAATCTTTATGTAGTTGAAGGCAATTTGGTAGGTCGCTTTTATGAGGCTGTACATAAAATCAATACGATAGACATGTTTATTTTGGTAAAACGATTATTGTCACATAATAGTACAAAATAAGTAAAGCAGTAGGTTTCAGCTTGTAAATAAAGAAGAGAAAATATCAATATTTGTTAACGTATAACGTTCATATAAATCTTGAGAAAACATGACATGAGAAAACGGCGTCAGATACTTCTCTTAAAATTGTGAGGAAAATACAAGCAGTTAAAAAACGTAATTTGAATAAAACAAATAGAATCCAAATATGTGGGTGCAGTATTTAAAAAGAAATTAGAAAAACGAAGAACAAATTTGTATATTAATTTAATCAGAAGTCTGCGAGTGCGTATTGTTCGACCCACAGCGCCTAAATGTATGCAACCCCTGCATACACCAATTCATTTAGGCGTATATACAATAATATACTGACCGACTATAGTTCATCTCATGAGTGTTTAAGTTTATGCAACAGGTAATTTGCTTAACACCTTTGCCTGTTGATATAGTATACTATAGTATACCTCTGAATAAGTTAAAGGAACCCTTCTTTTTGGATTTATAAGACCATTTTAAAGCAAACTAAATCGCCAAACTAACATATTTTTACTGATATTTGAAATAATAATAAAAGGCACCTAATAAGAGTTATCCATTTGCAATAACAAAATAAGTTCGGGACGCAGCAAGTGCGTTATTGTAGTGAATTTTTATTAAATGCTTCAAACTTGAATAACTCAATTTTCCACAAACTTAGAAAGTTTAATTTTGGTATGTAGTAAGGTCTTTCATATATCATGATATCCACCAAATTTTATTAAAAAAATATTTGTAATATCGGAGAAAAAAATTTGTTTCGAAAAAAAATTCAAAATTTGAATAACTCAATTTGCTATAAACCTATAAAGTTGAATTTTAGTACGTAGTAAGGCCTCTCCCAAGGCAAAATATGTCATAAATTTCATTGAAACCGCTTTGTAATTTTCGGAGAATATTTTTTTTTCGAAAGAATACTCAAAATTTTCCCGGAAAACCCTGTCCGATTTTCCTGAATAACAAACTCATCGAAGCCGTTAATAAAAGAAAGGCACTTGCCGAGTTTCATCTAAATCGATTAATTATTTTTTGAGTTATCGGATGGATATATATATATATATATATATATATATATATATATATATATATATATATATATATATATATATATATATATATATATATATATATATATATATATATATATAACATATAAAAATTGAAACTGACCCTGGATATGGGTTCTAGGGGTCCTAGTTCGCGCTCATTTTAAAAAATGTTTGCAGTCTCACCATCAATACCTCTCTATTAGTGATTCTTTTAAAATAAAAGTGTTGACGCAGCAAGTGCGTTATGGTAGTGAATTTTCATTAAAATGTTTTTAATAGCAAACATGTTTTTTTAAGAAAGCAGGCATCAATCTATATAGTACAAACAATGTGCCATGTTTAATCAAAATAACTTTATTGTTGTTATTTTATCTACGAAAATTCACTAAAAGATAATACATTTTGAAAAATAAATTTGCCAATAAAGGCATTAAAAAATAATGTACAAGACAGTTTTTTGAAAATATTTGGCAATAAAAGAAGAAAATAGAACGTTTTTCTTTAAATCAAATTGTTTTAAAGAAAAAATTGACTAAAACTTATACCATTCGATTTTTTACGACAATAACATAACTGCCTGTCATTCTCCATACTTTCTTTGAGTGTGGACATTGTAGATCTGGCTAACAACTATTTATATCTTTTTCAAAAACAACGATTTATCCATAGGTATATTTATTTATATCTAACTCAACATATTTTTTTACACAAAAAGCGTCAATGGCATGACCACATATTCAATTTCCAATTATTTTTCTTCATTGCCTATATACATTTATAAAAAATGAAGTAGTTAACCTTCTGCCCTCAACCATAAATTTTCAAACAATTGTGCAACTATGCCTTATAAAATGTGAAAAAGTAGATGCCATCAAAGATAACTTTCTTGAAAATAAGAAAATAAATGCTAGTAATATGTGGCTTTACTTTAAATCACATTGTTGTAATTAAAATATGGAATAAATCTTATATCAATCGATTTTTTTTATTAGAAAATGACCTTTTCATTGAGGTGTGTCAGGATTGAGTTTCATACATATTTACATATATAACAATTAATTACCCATAAGTATGTTCATTTGTATCTAATAACTTAAACATATTTTTTTACAATGTTATATTAAATCAAAATCAAACTAAACCTCAAAATATTGCTATCCAAATAGGTAAGCCATTTTAAATATAACACATAAAGAGTGCGTATTGCCTCGCATATAAATTGTCATATTTATTTCAATTTTGCTTATATGTCATGTTTTGCAACTAAATATGAAGCAGAAGCCAATATTAGGTTTTATAGAAGGAAACAACGCTTCAGCCAGTCGGCCAGACAAATGCTGAAAAAAGCGGCATTCTCCCTCGAATGCCCGCTCTATTGTAGTGTCGACTAAACGAATTGTCGGTCGAAGGAACTGTCGGCCGAACGATATGCCACGGAAGCGCCTGCTACCTTAACTAACTCAAACATTAATAACTATTAAATTTGATACTTACAATGACCTTAACCAGCGAAGGAGGTACATTTAAACCATCTGGAATGATAACTGACCCCAAATTTTGTTTGGTATCGTGGTCAAATATGCTAAACCAGTCTATGTCAAAAATTGTGGAATCACCTGGCAGTTCTAAAGTAATTGTGTCCCCGCTGTAAGCTCGAATTACATCTAAACTAAAAATTAAAAAAAATGTTTTGTAAATTATTCAACTAATTCATTCCAGTTGTCTCTCAATTAGTGAAATCATTAATAAACATATCCGACTGTGTCAGTTTTCGTGTTTTTAGCATCATGGGCATTACGACAAAAAAAGTAAGGATAATTACACTTAGTTGGGCACACATCCATGACGCAAAAATACATTGTTAGTGAGTGTTCCATGAGATTAAAAGCTGTGAATAAGATGGTTAAACAAAAAGGGGAGACTGGATCAGTTAAAGTTCAGCTGAAGGGAAAATGTGGGAAAAAAGAGGACAACTTTCCGAGATGAATCGTTTCTTGTGAGAAATAGCAAGCTGAACCCCAGAAAGACAAGCTATGACGTTCAGCAAGACTTCGAAAAGGCTGGAGTGAAAACTCAACTATACAATTCTCAGACGCCTTTCGGAGTGAAGAAGAAAAACTGTGAGGACTCAAGAGAAACAGCTTTCGACGGAGGCTATGACGAAAAAGAGACTGATTTGGGCAAAAAATATGCTCACTGGACAAAAGGACACTGGAAAAATGTCTTGTTCTCAAATGAGACATAGTTTTTGGCGCAGCGGTACCGAGCAAAATGCGTGTGAAAAGGCGTGGACGAAAAATTAACTGCAGCTCACTTGGTCCCGGCAGTGAAACATTATGTTAAAAAGATGTTTTGGCTAGAGATGGGACGTGGAAAGTTTCCATTTTGGGATGTTTTCAGTAGGGAACTTATTTTCACCTTGAAAGTTTCCTTTAAAGTTATTGGAAACATTCCCGGAAACTTTCCCAGTTTTTTTTTTCATGTAAATGTCAATTTCTGGGCCAGTAATAAACTTTTTAACAGCTGATTTGCGAAGTTAAGGCCAAGAAACTGTGAATAAGAAGAAGAAGCTGATTTGTGTTGATTCAAAGAAGTTTTTAAAGAAATACAGAAAAGTCGTGGTGAAATTCAAAAAACACTCAAAGTTCCAATGGATACTAGATGGGGTATTTACTCTATGATGATTGAAAGTTTAAAAATTAAGAAAGAGAATTTAAAAGCTTCATGTGTAGAGAGGAAATTGAAAGATACTATCGATCCCAAAATAAAAAATACTGTCACAACAAACACTCTGGAATGACATTTCTGGAATAGACCAGAGGTGACAGGTGTAGAATAGTTTAGAATAGTGTGCAACGTCTAGAATCTCTATAGACAAGTATAAATAGACGAGCGGTGCACAGAATAAGTTAGTTCAGTATTGAATAAGGTGGTGTGAAAGTGATCATAGAGTATAAAGCGAGTTAACAGTAAGTGTTGGTCTATAAGAAGCGATCATAGAAGGCGATAGTGGAATATAGTTCTATGGACATTTAATAATAGAGAAGGGATATATTTTAGTTGACACTGGTGTTGGAGAATAGTGGTAATAATAAATTAGTAGTTTGGAAAGCTGTGTTTTGTTAATCAACAAATCCAGAACCCCGTAGAACGTAACAACTGGTGTCAGAACTGGGATATTCAAGCTGTCAGCAGAAATATTTTCCAGAATATTCGTTGAACAACGTGAAAAATTCTAGAATCTCTGGAAGAACAGTGTCAGCGGTAAGTCATAACTGGGTGTGTTCTTGAAACAGAATAAACTGTTTACCAGCTTTAAGTACATCTATGCCTAAGACACGTAGCGCAACAGCCAAAATGGACGCCCAAATATTGGAATTGATTAAAGAAATGAAAGAAGAAGCCAGAAAAAGAGATGAACTGAGAAAAAGAGATGAAGAAGTCAAAGAAGAAATGAGAAAAAGAGACAAGAGAGGAAAAGAGATGAAGAAACTAAAGAAGAAGCCAGAAAGAGAGATGAAGAAGCCAGAAAAAGAAACGAAGAAGCTAAAGAACAAATGAGAAAAAGAGACGAACAGATAAGACAGGAACTGAAAAAAAAGACGAAGAAGTCAAAGAGCAAATGAGAAAAAGAGATTAAGAGGCCAGAAAAAGAGACGAAGAATCCAAAGAAGCAATGAGACAAAGAGATGACGAAACAAAGAAAATTCTGCAAGAACAAGCCAGCAGAATTGAGAATATTACTTCGTGTGTGGACAAACGTATGAAGCATGTGAAAGACGACATCTTCCAACAAGTAGAATGTCGAGTAAGGGGTATCAGCGACGATGTACATGACAAGCTGACGAGTATACAAGAAGATGTTCATCAGAAAATGCAAACACTAGAAAAGAGGTGTAATACCCTAGCCAAGGGAAACATCAGACTCAAAGATAGCCCGGTCGTAAGACTTAAGGTCCCCACATTAGATGGCTCAGTCCCATGGGGTATTTACCTACGCCAGTTCGAAGCCACTGCTATAGCAAATGGTTGGGGCGATAGAGAGAAAGCGACTTCGTTATTTGTAGTTCTTAGAGGAGATGCTCTAGATGTGCTTCAAGGTATTTCCAGGGAAGAACCGCTGAGTTTTGACAGCATTAGATATAAATTAGAAATGAGGTTTGGCGATTAGCAATTACAACAGTTGTATCGATTTCAGTTGAAAATGTCTGAAAACCGGGCCAAAGTCTCCAACATCTCCACGCCAACCTTGTCAAACTAACGCGATTAGTCTACCCCATAGCTCCGATGGAATTTTTAAACCAGCTGTTGGTGCAAACCTTCATTGACGCCATCAGAGATACCCACACGCAGCAGGCGCTGAGGATGGCAAGACACAAAAACTTGAACGATGCTTTGGCACATGCCTTGGAGTTTGAAGTGGTAAAGCAAGCGTCGGAAAGTCATGTGAAAGTTCGCAGTCTCCAAGTCCTGTGTTTTGTTAATCAACAAATCCAGAACCCCGTAGAACGTAACAATACCATAGAGGATAACAAATTTTGCGAAAAATTGACCAGACTATTCAAACTTCTACAACCAACATCAGCATCAATAAACTGCCTAGAAGGGGATAAAGCAACTCTTCAATATATAATAACATAAAATAATGATGCGCTTTTTCTTTGACAGAGCAACAAACAATTGTGGACATGTGGTAATCACGGAAGGCGCTGCATGTTTTCTGGACCCAAACCAACATGGATTAATATATAATACAGAATTTAATATCCTAGTGCAGTTTCTAACAACACTTCGTAATAACATGGGCTTCGATGAAACAGAACGTCTCAAAAACCTTGTTAAAGTAGTAGTTTGTACGAGTACGTTTTTCTTTCAATAAACGATATTTAACGTAAATCTGTCTGTGTTTACATTAATTTGCACAAAACTGTATTTAAAAGGGAATAGATGATTATTACTTTTAGAATACAGTTTGAAGCAAAGTTTCAAAGTGGGTAAAATCTACAAATACTGTCTCACATATAATTATTTTTTTGTTGGGCAGGAATACTGAGAAATCTAGCACAAGCAAATTGATAAAAAAATTATAAGTGGTTATACATTTTTAAACTATAAATTTTGTAATATACTTACTATCCGTTTTCATTAGGAACCTTGAAGCCTTTTGTAACAGGTGAGGCACCAACGCCAACCCAGAAATAAGCATCCTTAGCCTTACCGTCATATCTGAGATCATTTATTTTTAGGGTTTTAGCGTCCAGAATTTCGATTGCTCCTGAAGACACTCCATTTGATTTACCAGCTAATTGAGGAATCTTCTGTATGGTGGGTGGCTCAAACTCTTCTGGTATATAAATGTCACCGAATGTATTTTGACTCATCAAATCGTATATGGCTAACCATTTTATATCAGTAATTTTTTTCTTATCTGGTAAGGTTAAGGTAAAGTCTTTGTTGAAGTATCTCCTCAGTATGTCAGTTCTATAAACAAAAATAAATATTAAAAATGATATTATTCGCCATTTGTTGTTGTAGTGTCTACAAGTTTTTTTTTTTAATTTATATATTGCAGTCATTGTTACTAGATCACTAAATATAAATAAAAAGCTAACCCACATTTTTTCTTACTTTAAATTGCAAAAACCAGTTAATCTAGAAATCTGCAATTTTATGCAACGTTATAAACCTGACGTCGTTCTCACGTGAATAACTGGTAATTTTTAGTCGGTGACGTCAAGTGACCAAATTGTAAGGTCTCAGTGACGTCAGTTTTTAGATGAACATATTCAACTCAAGTCCCGTTGACGTTGAGATCAATTATTTGGGAGGTTGAGGTCCAAGAGTATGCGGACATCTTATAATGGTTAGAGGTAAATCTGAAGAGGAACTTTCAAATACTCTCCAAGAGGTACTAAATGTAGTGAATGATTGGTGTCTGAGGGAACATATGTCTGTGAACCCCCGCAAAAGCATCATTGTTCCATTTACCAGAAGAAGGAGGTTGGACAAATTAAAACCACCTATTCTTATGGGGGAAACAATTTCATTTATGGAACAAGCGACATATCTGGAGGCTACCCTAGATCAAAGACTTAACTGGAACGGACAGTTAGAGAATGTAATCCGCAGAGCCAAACTGTCCCTGTGGACATGCCGAAGAATCTATGGAAATAACTGGGGGACAAGCCCACAACAGATATACTGGCTCTATGTAGTGGTTATCAGACCGATAATAACATATGGAGCTATAGTTTGGCGGCCTAAGGCCCTTCATGGTATCGCGAGGGCCAAACTCGCTCAACTACAGAGACAAGCTTTTTTGATTATAGCGGGCGCGATAAGCACCGCTTTGGAAGTCCTCCTAATTTGGCTGGAGAGGGAGGTTAGGTGGACAACGTACAGATTAAAATAAACGGCCGACAGCATGCCGAAGGTAATCAGTTTGGAACGGTCCGCAATCCTCGATGACATTGAGAGTCATTTGATTCTGCGAATTATCTCATACTTGATGCCTACAAAGATCAGTAGATATCTGCCTTTCAAGGCCGTCCTTGGGGACTGGGAACGAAACCAAACGACCCTATTGAGGGTCAATCTCTGCTGGTACACCGACGGCTCCAAAACCGATAGGGGGGCAGGAGCCGGCGCATATGGGAGCAAGACCGGGGAAAGATCATCAACTAGCCTCGGAAAGTATGAAACCATACACCAGGCAGAAGTGTATGCCATCGAGATGTGTGCAAAGGAAATTATACAAAACCGGTGTACACACAATTCGATAAAAATATATTCAGATAGCCAAGCTGCAATAAAAGCACTTGCTTCTTACCGTTGCAATTCAAAAACAGTCTGGAGCTCTAAATCTGCCCTCAACGAACTAGGACTATACAGACTAGCCTGCAATGATAGACTGAAGATCAACCCAGGTTGCAGGGGCCACTGCAAAATTCAGGAGATCGTGAAGGAGCCCATGCTTGAAATGAGGTCAGACTTCGCAAGCCCGCGAATCTGCAGGGGAAACAATTTTACAGTGGTAATCCCCGACCGCGAGGCATGGCGGGGGGAGACGACGGGCCTACCACGGGACGCGCTCGTCTGGTTCACGAACGGATCCGGCGAGGAGCGTGGGACGGGGGCAGGCGTTTATTTGGAAGGACCGAGGGTAAGTCACAGTATTTCCCTCGGAGCTCATGCAACGGTCTTTCAGGCCGAAATGTACTCCATCCTGCACTGCGTGCGAGAGAACAAGAGGAGGGCTACACCAACAAGCGGATCCTCAAAGCCACAGACAGCCAGACAGCCCTTAAGACCCTAAGTAGCCCACGGGTAAGTTACAGGATGATTAGTGAAGGCCGAGACGAGCGACCTAGTTGGTCAGAATGAGGTCACCCTCATCTGGGTGCCGGGTTACTCGGGGGTCAAAGGCAATGAAGAAGCTGACAGTCTCGCTAAGATAGGGTCAGCAGAACCATTTATTGGACCAGAACCGGCCCTGGGCGTGACGAAGTCCTGGGTCAGAAACGAACGCAGGGTGTACTGGTCAAACTGTCGAGGACTCAGACATGGGAAGTCAGTAATTGAGGAACCCAGTTCAAAGAGAGCTGCTAAATCTTAGCATAGGACAGCTCAGGAACATAACAGGACTCTTGACGGAACACATGGCCGTCAAGAGACACCTACATAAAATGGGGCGGTTCGAGGGGGACCTGGCATGCCGACTCTGCGGCGAGGGGCAGAAATCAGCCCAGCACATCTTGTGCGAGTGTAAAGCTCTGGCCCGCAAAAAATAACTGATCTACGGACAACATAGACCGGAGACAGAGCAATCTAAACTTTCACCCTATCAATTGCCGTGCAAACTAGTTCAAGGCACAGTGATTTTGGAATGGGTGGAGTATAAAAGACAAATGGTATGCACAATAAGCCTAGGCTGCGGAGTTATCGGGGCAGCAAAGATGCGGACGAGCCCTAAGGGGAAAAATAACACTGCTCAAAAATTCAAATAGGTATTTGCCAACTCCGATCTCTCATTAAACTTACTACTCACCTTCCATGATCGTCTGGTACAATGAACCCTTGAGGTCCGGGTCTGTTAGATGAACCAGCCCAGAAAAAACTATCGGCTCCGTTACCATCATAGTTGAAACCAGTCAGTAAAAAAGTATAATCATCTACAGCGTACACTTCGCCCGATACTTGATGATGATACGAGTTGAGTTTCCCTAAATACTTTCCCCTGTATGGTCCATCATCTTCTTGAGTTGATCCTAAAGAAAAAAATAAATTAAAAACAAAGAAACGAAATTTCATACACATAGGAAATTGGTGAGAGCCATTGTTTCAGTTATATATTCCCCAACATACAACATAACGAAATCATCAAAAAAACAAATTTATAAGCTTGCCTATCAAACAAACAAGTTTGTCAGTGTCCAATTCACTTGTATTTATTAATAAAGTTAAAAATATTAAATTGGTTGAAGGCGGTGTTAAGATCGTTTGATGTGTCCCCATCTCGTTGTTTTCTAGTGTCCCCATGCAAGGGCGTAGATAGGTTTTTATCTTTGTCTGAAGTCATCCTGAAGGGCCCCTGGACGCAAAAGTGTGTCCCTGTCTATCCCATATACATGATTTGGAAAAAAAAAGTTTTTTAAAAAAGTTCGGGACGCAGCAAGTGCGTTATGGTAGTGAATTTTTATTAAATGCTTCAAATTTGAATAACTCAATTTTCTATAAACTTAGAAAGTTTAATTTTGGTATGTAGTAAGGTCTTTCCTAAGGCAACGTATTCACCAAATTTTATTAAAATAACTCTGTAATTTTCGGAGATTTTTTTTTTTTCTAAAAAAAATAAAGTTTGAATAACTCAATTTTTTATAAACTTAGAAAGTTGAATTTTGGTGCGTAGGAAGGTCTTTCGCAAGGCAGTGATTTCGTGAAATTTCATTAAAATAACTTTGTAATTTTCGGAGAAGGAAACAAAATTTTCCCTGAAAACCTTGTCGGATTTTCCTGGCTAACGAACTTATCCAAGCCATTAATAAAGGAAAGGTACTTGCCGAGTTTCATCAAAATAGGATAATTATTTTTTGAGTTATCGGTTGGATACATATATATATATATATATATATATATATATATATATATATATATATATATATATATATATATATATATATATATATATATATATATATATATATATAAACATATAAAAATTGAAACTGACCCCGGATATGGGTTCTAGGGGTCGCGCAAATTTGAAAATTTTTTTGCAGTCTCACCATTGATACCTCTCTATTAGTGAATTTTTTAAAATAAAAATTCACTAAAAATATAAAAAAACACAAAAAGAAAAAAGAAAGGAAAAAAGAAAGAAAAGTTAAAAAAAATAAGGAAAAAACAAGCAACAAAAAAACAAGATTAATTTTTTAAAAAGTAAAAAATATTAAAAAAAAAGAAGAAAAAAAAAAGAAGAAAAAAAAGGAAGATGAAAAAAAAAGAAAAAAGAAAGCAAAAATTATTATATGTATAAATAAGTTTAGATATTGTATATTTGTATATAAGTAACGTAATTCTGTCTTCTTGATTATTAAGGTATTTGTATATATTTGTGTATATAAAATAGCAAAAGTCTATGGCTGATGGAATTACTGTTCCAAGGTCATAAATACCTCCACCATCACCACCACCACCATATAAAGGTTAACAAAATTACAAATACAAAGGCTAAAAAATGCATTGAATTAAAATAATTGAACAAAAAATTGCAAAAATATGAATAAAAAAAACAAAATTAAATATTTCCCACATTATAAAACAAAAGTCTGAACGCAGCAAGTGTGTTATGGTAGTAAATTTTCATGGAAATGATCTGCACCAAACATTTTTTATTAAATGCTTATAACTTTTTGTTGTTGTAACATATAGATCTGTTTCGTACATAATTATTTTTTATAACATAAACCTACCTTACAAATTTGGTTACCATAGGTCTGTTATTTTCTGAAATAAAAAAAGTGTTCGAAAGAAAACCCAAAATTTTCTCGGAAAACGCGATCCAATTTTTCTGTATTACAAACATATCCAATCCACTTACAAAAGGAAGGTACCTGCCAAATTTTATCATAATCGGACCATTGTATTTTGAGTTATCGTGTGAATTTTTCCTACTAAAATTCACTAAAAACAACACTAAGTGAGTGGTGGACATGCCGCCACCAAGTTGCGGAACCAAGTAGTATGTTGTCACGCTAGCTCCAAATAACACGAAGTGTTAAAAAAATAGAGACTGTATACAACTAACTAACAATTTAGAAAATTGTCAGCCCTGGCCCATTTCTACCCCAATATAGGGACAAAGTATGTAAGGCTAGATGCATTCCCGGAACAATTAGAACCGTAGACCGGTTTCGCTCTCATTAGAGCTCTTCAGTACGGCATACTAATTGTAGCAAAAATGCACCTAAAGTAATACGGCTATAGTATAGCCAGCCTTTCAACACTAAGTGAGTGGTGGACGTGCCGCCACCTAATTGCGGAACCAAGTAGTATGCTGTCACACCAGCTCCAAATAACACAAAGTGTTAAAAAAAAGAGACTGTATACAACTAACTAACAATTTAGAAAATTGTCAGCCCTGGCCCATTTTCTAAATTGTTAGTTAGTTAAACATTTTATAAGTATTCAAATAACTGTGACATCACTGTTGTCTTGCATTTGATAAAATTTCTTGAGAATGTCTTTTAAGTGTTCAGTGTTACGGATTAAAAACTGGGAACACCCACTTAATGTTTTATGTCAAATTCCGTTACAGATCAAACTGATATAAATTGTTATTCCGCTATCTAATAGCTTCAGGTTACTTCTTTGCAAAGACAATATACAATAACTGTGGTAAAGGTAACGCAACAGTAAACGCAAAATATTTGCAAGTTATATGAACAGTTACACAGAAATAGGAATGATAGAAATTATTACTGTTTATATGTTTTCGATCCGGAAAACATTTAAAAAGGACTATTACAAGTAGGTATTATTATGTAATTTAAGCAAAGTAGCTATTAAATAAAGAAAACTATTGCTACCTATTAGAAATGTTGTTCTAATTGATTTATCATCCATATAGGAAATCAACAATGCCAATTTTCTTCCTGCATTTTCCCCCAATCACACATTACCCATTCTCCATAAAATAAGCAATTAAAGCAAGACTTCCAGTTACACATATTTCCTGTCCTCATCGATGATGATTTGATGATCGTGGGACACAGACACTGTGTTAAATTTACCTTATTTACAGAAAGAATGTTTTCACATAGTTTCAACTTCTTTTTGATTAATTTTAGTAAATTTTTGCAAAATGATTAATATTGCAAATGATAAAACTTCTGGGTCTATTTACGCGTATCTGAGATGTAGTAAATACCGATGTAGGGACTTCTTCTCTGGCTTCACAATTGCTTGTTTTCTTCTCTGTAACCGAGAGCCTCGGTGGTTCAGTGGTATAAGGACGTTCCACTTCCGCAGGGGTCTTTAATCGGACCCAAGCTATTTAACATATATATAAACGACCTACCGCAATTTTCAAAAACCCAAACCGCTGTATTCGGTGATGACACCGCAATATATGCGCATTCTTTCAGTGCTATAGTGGCAGCGAAACAAATTCAGGTTCATTGAAACATACTGAAGAACTTCTTTAAGATATGGAAATTGCAAATTAATGCAAATAAATCTGAATGTATTGTTTTTTCGAAAAAAGTTACGGACGTCAAAATATTTCAACCTTTAAAGTTTAACGGAGAAAATATTAAAGAAAATAATACGGTCAAATACTTGGGACTACACTTAGATTCCAGACTAACATTTAAGAAGCATATAAACACATCCATAAAAATTGCTCATTTGGCAGTAAAAACACTTTACCCCCTTATTAATAAAAATAGCAAAGTTAGTATAGAAAATAAACTGTTACTATATAAAACCATGTTACGGCCCATGCTCTCTTACGCATCACCAGTCTGGTGTGGTGCAGCTAAAAGTCATATAGCAAAAATACAGCGGTTTCAAAATAAATGCCTAAGAATGGCACTTAATAAAAGCAGGTACACTAGAATTAGGGAATTACATGATATCGCAAAAATAAGGTATATAAAAAATTTCATAACTAAGACAGCAAATAAATTTTATGAGACTAAACTCAATAACCCATTATTGAGTTTAATTTGAAATTATAAACCTAGCAAATTAGAATTTAATCTTAAACATAAATTACCTTTTGTTAATTTGAGAGACTAGTATACTAAACTATCACTAAAAATATACATGTAAACTGTAAAAGGTATACTTAACAATTAATGTTAATAAGTATAATTATTGTAAATATGTGCAAAATTAATGTTTATAAGTATAATTATTGTCTATATGGATATATAGGGTGGCGCATTGAAAACGAAATAGACCGATTTGGGTACATAGATTTTTTTAAGAAACGCTGAAACACGTTAATTTTAATATTGAGGGGGACATGTTTTGACATAAAACTCAACTTTGTCACATCAACCCCTTAAGGGTGGTGATAACAACCCTTATATTTTAAATAGGGAACATGAGTCGAGTGTTACATCATTTGAAAGCTCTTTCTTTTTTGAATTCAAAAAAAATTTGACTATCAGAACATATGCGGTTTATTATTTCAGTTTATCGGTCGGTTTGATACTTGATAGTACTACCGAAAATTAATTTCACAATGGTGTATTCTGTAGAAGAAAGAGTTAAAATAATTACTCTTTTTTCCAAAAACGATGACTGTGCCAACCGTACCGCAAATTTGTTTAATGAACGACATCCGAACAGACATGTTAACAGAAAATACATTTTGGAGTTAGTTGCAAAGTTTCGACAAAGTGGTTCAGTAGCCAACAAACAACGGGATCCTGAACGTAAATTTCCAGTTAGAAATTCCAAGAAATTTTCACAAAGTCCACAGTCAAACTCCACAGAAATTGAATCTCTGGACTGGCATTTTTGGAGACCGTTTAATCGGACCAATTTTTCTTGATGGCAATTTGAGTGGCGAAACGTATTTGGAGTTACTAGAAGATATCGTTTACCCTCTACTAATTGACATTGTTGAAAATGATGATCGCTATCAAGAAAATCTATTAGTGTTTCAACAATATGGAGCTCCTCCGCATTTTTCAGAACGTGTTATGGAGTTTTTGAACAGACAGTTTCCAGAGCAATGGATTGGGCGTAGATGTGCTATTGAGTGGCCCCCTAGATCACCGTATTTAACTCCTTTAGACTTCTTTCTATGGGGCCATTTAAAGAGTAGAATTTACGCAACAAAACCGGAGTCTCTGGAAGAATTACGACGACGCATTGTTGAAGAATGCCCTCTAATAACTCCACAAATGCTCCAGAATGTCAGAGCTCGTTTTGAACAAAATTTGTACTTTTGTATGGAAGCTGGTGGTCAACAATTTGAACACTCACTTAACTGAATAAACATTTTTTAACGTTTGGTTTTGTTTTTTAGTTTTTTTAACGAAAAATTGACTAATTAGTGCATTTCTTATCACAAAGAATGAAATACGTTCTTGCAACTCCAACTGTGAATAATTTTTAAACGAGTTGATAAAACTTCCAAACAAATTTGTGTGCTTAATTCAGAAAAGAAAGAGCTTTTAAATAATGTAACACTCGACCCATGTTCCCTATTTAAAATATAAGGGTTGTTATCACCACCCTTAAGGGGTTGATGTGACAAAGTTGAGTTTTATGTCAAAACATGTCCCCTTCAATATTAAAATTGACGTGTTTCAGCGTTTCTTTGAAAAAAAAAATTCACTGGACGCAAATCGGTCTGTTTCATTTTCAATGCGCCACCCTATATGTGTAAATGCTTATATGTGTATATGCTTATAGTGTGTGCATATGCGTGTGTATATGTATCCAACCAATATTGGAGTTAACTGCAAATAAATACAGATCAGCATCATTGTGCTTGATCTATTAGCTAATAGGTACATCAGTCTATAGACGCAGGTTTTTTAAAGCATTTTTCCTGTAATTAAATGAAATTTTTAAATTGTAAAACCCAAACTAATACACTTGTACTAATAGTTAAGTAGATAATAAGATATGTTTATGTAAATAATTAATTTAAATGTAAAACACAATGATAAAGCTAAGATAGAGCTGGAGCATTGTATCAACCATATTACCCTGTACATTATTGTTCTACTGTTCAATATTTCTTGTGACACAAATAAAGTTTTGTTGAGTTGAGTTGAGGACGTTTACCTCTGAACCGAGGGATACCGGGTTCGCTTCCCAGGGTTTTCCTTTTACTTTGTCAGTACATACTGTACAATTAACAGCAATGAAGTTGCTTGTTCTGAAGTATTGTTATGTGGAAAGGAATACGAGGCAGTAAAGGTTTTGGGTGAAATTTTAGATGGAGAAAGAAAGAGGCAGACCTAAATTTGAAAATTAATATGTCAAAATTTGAAATATGTTACTCAGAGGATAGCTGTCAAATCTTTTTGGAATGACGTTTGGTAAAATTATGTCGAAATAGTTCACAAGTCAACGAGTTACAATGTATTGACATGCTGTATAATTATGACCAATAAAGAATATTGTATTATTATTATTATTATTATTATAATATTTACAGAAGTGTTTTAGATAGAATTACCTTTATAGTAGAAACTGATTAACCATATTTCATCAAATAACTTTTTTGGTAAAAAAAGTACATTTCCCGAACAAAAATTTAAAACTCTCCCGAATTAACTGGCCTGACTTTCCTGTCCAACGAACCTATTCACGTAATTTACACAAAAACTACACCAGCCAAGATATAATTATTTACAGAAAGTTTTTGACATGAATTTTAAAAAAGTTTAGATGAAAATTTGCAATTGGTGTCACGAAAATTCGCCATTTTGTTTGCAAAGAGGCTAAGTCAACCTTACACCAAAATTATAGGTATAGACACCTTATTATTACCAAGATTTAATTTTTTTACACGAAAACAAATGCTAAACTTACTTTATTTACAAAAGTTCAAAAACATTTTTACATGAATTCGCAAACATGTTTTACAATAACTTTTTATACAAAAATTTGCTGGAAAAATACATCAAAATCAATTTATATCCCTAATCTGTATTTAAAACCGAAAAAAAAGAATATCTGAACCAGTGGAGTAAAAAATATATAAGCAGAAAAAACTCATATTTTCCTGTGATCAGCTGTCAGAAATGAGAACGATTTTTTTTCAAATTCAGGGATTATTTGAGAGCGCCTGTATATGGCCTCGCGATTTTTTCAACGAATAATATAAATGAAGAACTTTCTAAATGCGTCATTTTCATGGGAAACCGATTTCTATTGCTGAAAACGCCTTATCACAATTTTTGATATGTGCCAAAAACGTGAAAAGTTGTAGAACAATTGAAATAATTGGAAAACGATGAACGATATCCATTTTTTTCCTTACAAGCCTGCATTATAATTCGATGGAAAATGTAAAAATGCAATAATATAAGGCGTGTTCTATTACAAAAAATATACTTTTATAAGATACAACTCAATACGCCCTATAATTAACGTACATAATTTTTTCTCGTATATTATATAATAACGGATATATTGAACTTTACGGTAGAAATACGCCACCCTGTATAAATGTAAGCATGTAATAATTGAAATTATATATTTTAAATGTGATGTCAAATTTTTGTCCTAAAAGAATTAAAATTTTTGAAAGATATAGTTGTATAAAAGTAATTATTTTTATACCAAAGTAGATTTAAATATAAAATGCTACAGTGGATGTTGGTGGGATTTGTGATTGCAGGGGAGTCTAGAGGAAATTTGAAAAGAGACAGAATAAAACTGTTTGGCAGTTTGCTTTTTTTGGAAGAAGTTTAAAATTATGTGATTTGCATGCACAAGCTAATCTTGCTGTATAATTAAAATAACAATAAATAAGTATAAAAGTATAACAAAAATTGGCCGAGGATATTTGTTCTAGGTGGTAGTTCGCGCACATTTGAAGTAATCTTTTTAAAAATAAAAAGTAGCGATCGTCTTAATAACGATTTTTCTCTACGAAAATTCGTTAAAAATTATAGTCTACTAAACCTCAAACTCTATTCCTGAAACTACTGCCAAAGCATCAGAGAAAGCGTCTATTTGAAATTAATTTTCTGAAAATATTTTAGTAAAATACAAGTTGAAGCTAAATTTAAGGCTTTGTAGAACACTTTTGTCACGACATTTCTTCTACGTAACCTGTATTTGTTTCAGGTTCTTTGTCTGAAAGTTGCAAATTTTGACATTTCTAATCGCGACTTTGACGTTTTAAAAAGAAAAACTATACAATTTTCAAAGTAATTTTTCTAGCGTTTCTTGAACTTTTTGCGCCAAAAAAACTTAATCCTTGTCTGTAATATACAATAGGTTTTGTTATCAACACGAAATATTTTGATTTTGTGCGTTTCTTTGGTCATTAGTGACACCCAATTTTTTTCTCTTTATTGCCTATAACTTTTTTGTTTTAACTTGGAGATTTTAATTCTGGCTTATTATATACTTTTTAGTGAATTTTCTTTAAAAAGTTACTAATGAGGAGATCGCGACTTTTGAATTTTGAAAAAATGTCTACAAATGAGCGCTATTTAGGACCCCTGGAATGCAAATCCGAGGTCGGTTTCAGACTTTATATGTTACCTTCGTTTCGCAAGTGGCTTGGATAAGCTCGTTATCGAGGAAAATCTGCTCAGTTCAAATAGATTAAACAATGCTTTGTTTTAATTAGATAGTCGGATTTCCCGGTCCGTGCCAGTTCTGAGCTGACCTTTAATGTATCTAAGTGCGACAACGTAATTATAATGCGTGTTTGTAAGGAAAATAAATTCGGGACGCAGCAAGTGCGTTATGGTAGCGCATTTTTATTAAAATATGCTAAGTCCAAATAGATTAAACAATGCTTTGTTTTAATTAGATAGACGGATTCCCCGGGTCCGTGTCTGTTCTGAGCTGACCTTTAATGTATCGAATTTCGACCACGTAATTATAATGCATGTTTGTAAGAAAAGAAATTCCGGACGAAATTTAAATTTGAAGAGTTTAATTTGCTATTAACCTATAAGGTTCGTTGGCCAGGAAACAAGTTTTTTCGGGAACATTTGAAGTTTTTTTTTTTAATTTTTGTACATTTTCAAACAATAAAGTTATTTTAATGATATATGGTACATTGTTTCTACAATATAGGTCATACTGGTAACCCAATTTGATACCTCGTTTCTTTAAAAAAAACACATATTTGCTATTTAAAACATTTTTTATGAAAATTCACTACCATAACGCACTTGCTTCGTCCAGACTTTTTATTATAATATAAATCTGTATACCAAATTTTGTTGCCATAACTATGCTATTTTCGGATACAAAAATTTTCCGAAACCCAATATTTTCCCTGAAAACCTAGTTTGAGTTATCGGTAGAATATATATACATATATATATATATATATATATATATATATATATATATATATATATATATATATATATATATATATATATATATATATATATATATATATATATATATATATATATATATATGGGGAAGCTGAATGCCGCGGCGTACTTATTTTTCCCTAAAAACGGCCCTAGCCGTTTTTTTTATTTTTTGACATAGAAAAACTGCATTAGTAGGCCTTGGTCAGGTAACATACAGACATTTTCATATGGTGAATAGAGTTTTTCATCTTATATCTTTTGATATTTTGTTCATCAAAATCGAGTTATAAATACAAAAGTTACAGGGGTGTTTCCATATCAAATGGGCCACACTGGATACACAGATCTCCTCATTTCGCTGAAAAAAGGAAATCCTGTTCTTCGTGAATTTTCTTAAAAAAATTCACTAATGCGAAGACCCCGACTTTTGAATTTTTAAAAATTTCTTCAAATGAGCGCGAACTAGAACCCATATCCAGGGTCCGTTTCAATTTATATATATACATATATATATATATATATATATATATATATATATATATATATATATATATATATATATATATATATATATATATATATATATATATATGTATGTATGTATGTATGTATGTATCACACCGATAACTCAAAAAATAATGGGCCGATTTTGACCAAATTTTCTGAGTATCTTTTTTTGCAAGTGGCTTGGACAAGTTCGTTATCCAGGATAATCGGCCCAGATTTTCCCGGAAAATGGTGTTTTCTTTCGGAAAAAATGTATATCTCCGGAAATAACAAAGTAAGGGCGACTAAATTTCAAACGCATGTTTGCATTATAAAGAGTGAACCATGCACCAAAATTTAGGTCTGTAAGTATATAGACAAAAAGTTATTTATCATTTAAAGAACAAAATTAGGGTTTTCCTCAAAACGTCAAGGTCGCGATTTGAAACGTCAAAATGTGCAACATTTAGGCAAAGAACCTGAAACAAATACTGATTATGTAAAGAAAATGTCGCAAGAAGAGTGTTCTGCAAATCCTTAAGTTTCAGCTTCAACCGTCATTCTCCTTGATTTCACTAATATGTTTCCAGAAATTTCATTTCAAATAGATCCTTTCTCTGATGCTTTGGCGGTAGTTTTAGTTAAGTTTATGGTTTAACGGTCTATAATTTTTAGCTGATTTTCGTAGAAAAGATTCGTTAATGAGGAGACCGCGACTTTTTAATTTAAAAAATTTTTCTTCAAATGAGCGCAAACTATGCCTCATAGAATCCATATCCGGGTTTAGTTTCAGTTTTTATCTGTTTACATTTATACAGGAGAGCCTCAGTGGTTCAGAGGTAAGAACGTGTGTCTCTGAACAGAAGGGTACTGGGTTCGATCCCAGGGTTCTCCTTTCACTTTTTCGTTACAAACTGTAACATTAACATCAACCGAGGTTCTGGCATTGTATTTGGGCAAGTTGAATGTCTGCACATTCCGCCCTTCAGAGGGGGCGTAAGTCGGTCCCGTGTCCATGCGATGTTGGGCACGTTAAAGATCCCTACCCTCCTTACAGAAAGGCATGGGTTCAGAAAAATTTCCAGGATGGTGAGGTGAAACTGCTCCCTGGCGTCGGTGATTGGTCATAGGCCCGGAACTAGGCCGACGTTAAGGAAACAAAACACACACACATATATACAGGGTGACGCATTTATACGGTAAAACTCAATATAATTGTTATTATACAAGATACGAGAAAAAGTGGTATACGTTAATTATAGGGTCTCTTGAGCTGCATCTTATAAAATTATTTTGACGATCACAGGCAGGCACACAAGTCGTTGGTAATACCTACATTTTTTTTTCGAACTCCCTTATATTATTGCAATTTTACATTTTTTATCGAAACATGTTTGTAAGAAAACAATCGAGACGCAGTAAGTGCGTTTTGGTAGCGAATTAAACGCTTTAAATTTGAATAACTCAACTTGGTATTAACCCAAGCTTTGTTGGCTAGGAAACCAGTTTTCTCGGAAACATTTAAAGTTTATTTTCCGAATTTTTTTTGTAGATTTTCAAAGAATAAGTTATTTTGATCAAATATGGTATATTGTTTCTACTATATAGGTTATACCGGTAACCAGATTGATGCCTGCTTGCATCAGAGAGACGCGTATGCTATTAAAAACATTTATATGAAAATTCACTTCCATAACGCACTTAGTGCGTCCAGACTTTTTTTATTTTCGGAGGGATACACTAAAACGTTTATTATTTGAAGCTGTCGGCAAATTAAAAATGAATTTATAAGGCTAATGACATATTTTGAAATCGACAATTTAATAATAGTACCTTAAAATTAAAATATTATGTAAGTACTTTATTAATAACTGGTAACAAGTATTTTATTAGCGTATATAGGTATCTACATAACATACGGTAACAATAAAGTATTTTTATTGCATGAAACAAGTTTCCAAATATATACTCACCAGAACCAAGGAGTGAAATTAACAATATAAATAAACTAACAACCATTGTAAACTGCACGTGTAAGTTTTACATTTTCTTGGGCTATTTTAAATGCATTTTCTTATCAGTCACGTATTATTAAAACAGTTCATACAGATACACATTTCTTTGTAGACAATTCTTGCGCACCTCTTACTAAGAAGGTATGTTGTTAACTGGATAAAAGAATAAAAGTCACTTAACTTTCTATTGCTTCGACTTCTTGATTTCTTCGCGCACAAGGTTGCACCTTGATCGGCAAGTTTCGTATTAAAAGACATACACCTTTTACTAATTCACAATGAATATCAATTTTTAACCTATACCAACGAATATTATTGTCTTTTAGATTCTTGTCTGTTTACAAAAGATTTCGCTTAAGTTGTTTTCTTATTTCTTAGCTTGTAATGAAAGTTATTAATTAAAGCATTAAATACAAGAAGTCTTGCCTCTACTGACCCAGATTTGGTGTGATACTTCTAGTGCATATCAGTGAAGATTTTTTTGTTTTAAATGCCTGGCTTAGATTGTCAATGAAAGCAGGTGAAATCAAATTCGAAGTAAAAATTATCTAATTTGAGAGATAAATATAACGGGTGATCAAAAGTATTCATTTTATTATGAGGATGTAAAAAATGTTGATGCAGCAATTGCGTTATATGGTAGCGAAAGTGTTTTCCCTTAAAGAAGGTTTGGTGAATTGCAGTTTACCTGCTGAAGCGTTTTTAGTAATTGTTTCAGAAACATGCTTAGAACTGGCCCTGGATGCACCAATCACAAGAAAAATTTCTTTCAAACAATCCCCAAGAAAGTTACGGGACCAGGAGTGAATAGGGGGTGCTGGGCGGGAAAGATAACAAGGAAATACGAGCAGAAAATGTGACCTCTTAAAGCTATCTGTTTTACATTTTGCAGCCATGCCTCCTTTAAATCTTGCCTTCGCCTCAGGTTTCGTAACTTTCTTGGAGGTCGTTCCGAAGAAATTTGTCAGGTGGCTTATGCATTGAAGATGGTTGTAGGCATGCAAGAGGGGAAGGTAACCCCCCACGACGAAGTAGCGGAAATATATAGTGATATGTAATTGTAAGGAAATGTGTGTACTGGGAAAGGGGCATGTAACATATCAAGCGAAAAAATAGGGAATTTGTGAAAAAAAAATCATTTTTAACTACCGCACCAGGCCAGTGAAGACGTTTAAATGTAAATAACTCAGCAAAGACAAGGAAGCGAAGAGTAAAATAGTGTCAACGTGCATGTAAGAAGCCAAACTTTATCTATCAGCAGCCGATTTATCTACTACTGCCTGGGACGTAAACTCCAAATGCACCGAACTTTTAGTTAAGCAACATAGTGAATAAAAGTTGGAAAACTTGTTGGCTAAGGAATGTATGAAAATAGCGTTTCATTAGACCAATTTTTTTTAAACAGTTCACGGACAGAGCTTTTATGGATAAACTTATGCTTTAAGGGTGGAGAACCTATGTTATTTATTTCTAAAAGAAATAGATTCACAATTTCAAATTCCTGGATAGACGAATGGCATAGAGCGGAGACGGGACTTATTTATCCCCTACTCCCTGCAGCGATTTTACCCAAAAACAATTCGAAGCGTTCCTTTGTCGGGTGCTAACTGAAAACCAAATTTGAAAATGATATCTCAATTTATTCAAAAGTATTGCGCCTATTAACAGACAGATGCACATGTCGACAGACCGACCGATCGACAGACAGAAAAATTTCGAACAAGAATCAAGTTTTCTATATGTTTTGAGACTTTACGCCGTTTTAGCAACAACAAAAAATGAAATTTTTGTCAACAATAATCCAATAATTTCTTAGCAGCCGCTTCTACAATTGATGTGACATGTTGGTGCCAATTGAGATTTCGATCCACAGAAATGCCAAAAAGTGAAAAGGACTCATTACTTTGAATAACTTGGTTGTTCATTGTGATGGGTCTGGGGCTGGTGTATCTCTTACGATAAAGAAAGCAAGACTGAGATTTTGTGGGGTTGAATTGTACAAGATTTCTACTTGCCCAGTCTAATATTTTTTGGAGATCCACGGAGACAGAACCCTCCATGAGTCTGCGATCCTCATCTAATTGGGTTAAAGAGAAAGGCTTAGAATATTGTATATTTGAGTGCTGTCGTCCGCGTAACTGTGAACTGGGTTTGATGTGCTAGAGAGGAGGTCATTGATGTGGAGAAGAAACAAAGTAGGGGCTAAAGCTGAACCTTGAGGAACTCCTGCATTAATTGAATACAGTTTAGAGGAATGACCATCCACGACAACAGAGATGCTCCGGTTGGAGAGGAAATTTTCTGTCCAGGTACAGAGTTTTGGTGGTAGGCTATAGGCCGGAAGTTTATTAAGCAGCGCTGCCTGCCAGACCTGGTCGAATGCTTTGGATATGTCTAGAGCGACAATCTGGGATTCACCGTGTAGTGCCACATCGTCACGTGTGGAAATATGGCATCGGCGACAAAAGTTTCAAATGTTTTTTTCGCTTAAACGCCGTGAAAAGTGCCAAAACATATAGAAAACATAATTTGGGAACGAATTTTTTTATCTGTAGGTCTGTCGGACTGTGACCCTGTCTGTTAGTAGGGGCAATAACTTTAGAACAAATTGCGATACCGTCTTCGAATTTGGTATACAGTTAACACCCGACAAACGAACGGTTTGGATTGTTTTTGGGTAAAATCGCTCCAGGGGGTAGAAGATGAAGCGCGCGCGCGCGGGGGGGGGGGGTTTAGGGGTGTTGAGTTGGTGAAAATTGACATTTTTTCGTTAAGACTCGGGTAATATAACGTTTTAGGGTTTGTTTATTAGAAAACTTTCAACTTCATCAAATATCTAGTATTCTATATTGAAATTAAATAGAATATCGGTGACAGAAATTTCGAAATTTTTGTTTGCTAAAACGACGTTAAAGTCTCAAAACATAGAGGAAACTTGATTCTGGAACAACCATTTTTTTGGCTGTCAGTGGGTCGGTCTGTCAGCCTGTACGCCTGTCTGTTAGCAGTCGCAATAACTTTCGAACGAATTGAGATATCATTTTTAAATTTGGTATACAGTTAGCACCCGACAAACGAACGCTTCGAATTGTTTTTGGGTAAAATCGCTTCAGGGCGTAGAGGATAAATGAGGGGTGATTTGGTATAAGTTGGCATTTTTTTGTTAAAATTCGAGTAATATAACGTTTCAGAAGTTTATAGGTACAGGAATACGAATACTTTCTTTATGGTCAAGTCATCGACACTGAATTCATTTCATCAGAATGTCTTTCTGAGGAGAGTATATTACCACAGCTACGTGCAAGTTATGATTCAATTTGTAGGACTGTTTGAAATTTTTATCAGTTATTTTTGTATTATCACCGTTGTTAAACGCAATTTGTTTAATATTAAGTCGAAATGTTGTTTTGTTTACAGGGTGTCCATTGTAAAACGTTGTACAAAGGTTTTCTCGAGAACTGCTGAGAATTTTTAAAAACCCTAACACACGTCGATTTTCCTTGCGAGTGGGACACTTTTTTGAGCCTTAACAGAATTTGTAGCATTGAACCCCTAGCGGGGGTGACTTTCTTCCTCTTAATTTGAATAGGGGCGGTAGGTCAAGTAGCACTTTTTTGGAAAGCTCTTTTGGTTCTCTATTCAATTTTTAAATCTACCTTTTAGTTTCCTAGACATTTTCTTTAACCTGCAATTTCAAAATCTACAGATAAGTTTAAAATCTAACGATTGATTTTTTTGACATTTGCTGTCAAATCTTCAAAATAACACTTTTAATATAATAGTGCCAACTTCGTGTTTAAGGCTGCTATTACAATTTTGTTTTAAACCGCAACCACAGATATTCTGTAAGATGTGTGACTTCAGTAATATTGAATTCCAGTTCGTACTTCCCATGAACAAAGAGATTTGGGTGTTTTGGAAAAAATCAATTGTATTTCTAGTTTAATTATTGCTCAAAATGTCCACCATTGGCTCCATACGATTATACAGCATGTGGTCAAATCATATTCTGACATTTTCCAACATCTCCAGGATTATTCTGTGACATTCGGTAGTTATTCTCTGCCTTAGTTCCTGCGGATCATGTGGTTGAATTTTAAAAACCGTGCTTTTTCAATATCCCCATAGAGAAAAGTCTAGGAGACTCAGGCCTGAAGATCTAGCTGGTCATTCAATACGACCTCTTCTTCATATCCACTGAGCTGAAACAAAAAATTAAACAAACCTTAATTAGTTACAGACCAGCTTTAATCTAGGAATATGCTTCGTAAATTTTCAACATTGCATCCCCTATAAATGAGCTGCATAATGAGGAGGGGCACCAGATTGCTGAAAATGTAGGTGATTGGTGTTATGATTCTCGTCATTTTCCAATACTTCGGTTATCAAAACATCTATTTCATTCCCCAGCAAATTAAGATACATATCTCAAGTGAAATTTTTAGAAATGAAAATTGGACCAACATTTTTTTTCCTATAATCGCTGTCCAAACGTTTAATTTTTCGGGGTGATGGCTATGGGATTCCCTGTACAAGTGAGGATTTGTGTCACTCCAATAGCGGCATTTATGTCTGTTGATAGCTCCGTTTAATGAAAACGTGCATTCATCAGAAAAACAAATCTGATAGAGCAGCTGCGCCATCGTTAAAAGCAACAGCCAGGAGTGCGGATCTGCTAGTGACTCGTCCCACTTACCCCTTTATGGGAATCGCGTAGCGGGTAGTAGTAGACGTAGTAGAGAAGGCAGTAGGCATTCTTGTAACGTTGGAAATTAAAAACTCTTTGAATACAGCCACTTGGAGCAAAATAATGGAGAAACTTCACAGAAGGAACATTTCCCAATATCTGATACGAATAATGGAGCACTATTTTAACAGCAAGAGAGTGCTGATCGACAGGGGTGAGGAGTTCCGGCGTCCTGCATGACAATGTATTGCGCCTGGAACTGCCAAAAGGCCCCACGTCCATTGGTTTTACAGATGATGTGGCGGTTGAGGTGTCTGCAAGAGACGAAGGTGGAGTGAAATTCAGAGCTGAGGAGTGGCTAAAGCAAATAAACGCCTGGAAGTCCTATAGTGAGTAAGATCTATTGAAAAGACAGTTGGAGGTGGTGATCTTGAAGGGCAACAGAAAGAGTAGAAACATACGCTTCCATCTGGAGGTAATTCGCACCTGCAAAGGACGTACGCTATTTGGGAGTACTGATAGGTCACAGTGAATGATGATGTGAAGGCAGTGGTGACCTCTATAGTGCTGTATGCGGCTCCCGTATAGTGAGATCCTGAAGAAAAATATATGCGCAAATGATGGAAAGGGCACGGAGAAAAACTTGTTGAGGATGATTTGAGCTTAAAGGACAGTGTCTGCAAAGGCAGCTCAGGCTATCGCAGAAGTTGCGCGAATCAAAATACTGTCGTGGGAGCGAAACTATGTCCGTGAAAGAGAGGAAGGGCATAGAACAGAAGGAGCGCTGAGGCAAAGCAGCTGAGACTGAGAAAATGGCAGAAGAATTGGGACAAGTGTATCCCAGTGGACCAAGAAATTAACCCCACAGTTAAAACCGTGGGCCCTCTGTGGGCATCGTAGTGTCGATCATTTCCCGACTCAGTTCTTGACGGGCCACCGGTCGTTCCGCAGCTACACAGAAAAAAAATAGGGAAGATCAGGGATAGCATATGCATATACTGTGGTGAAATAAGTTCTCCGGAACACACAGTGTTGTTATGTCAGAGATGACAAAACATCAGGCGAGAAGCAAATGAATGCATAGGACTCACGGTCTCCACCGAGAACATTGTGTTGCAGATGACCAAAAGTGTAAAAAACATGGTAAACGGTACACAAAATGATAAAAGAAAAAATAAAGGAAAAGGAATATAAAAAGAAGTACCACCAAGACGTTCTTACCTCAGTTCATCCCTGAGAGAGAAGAGTATACAGCCCAGCACACTGAAGATATGTCCATAAGCGACAGTGCAATGGGTGAAGCGAGGGGGTGCTCGTCGGTGAGAGTCACTATCTGGGACTCCTTCCCAAAAACACATGATGGGTTTCTTCTTTTAAAAAAAGTAGCAGTAGTATGTAAGGCTAGATGCATTCTCGCAACAATTAGAACCGTAGACTGGTTTCGCTCTAATTAGAGCTCGTCAGTACGGCATACTAATTGCAGCGAGAATACACATATAAAGTAAAACGGCTATGGTAGCCAGCCTTCCAACACTAAGTGAGTGGTGAGACACGAAGCAACGTGCCGGTACGTAGTTGCGGATCCAAGTAGTATGTTATCACGCCAGCTCCAAATAACACATTGTGTTATTTGGAGCTGGCGTGATAACATACTACTTGGTTCCGCAACTAAGTGGCGGCACCTTGCTTCGTGTCTCACCACTCACTTAGAGTATAGTAGTAGTAGTAGTATACATATTACAAAATAGAAATTTGTTGCCACCTTTTTCACGTTACCCCTGTTTGATGATCAAACTTTTAAAACATCCGTTATTTTTCACTGTTGTACCGAGTGATACATATTAACATTTTTTACTTACATGATTTAAGTGGGTGAGGAGATCTAAATGATCTAGATCTGTTAAAAACATTGAACACTGCCGCATTTCACGCATAGGTGAGCGCTAATTAATTAATTAATTGTTTATTGCCAATTAACATAATTAAACATTATCCGTAAGTATTTATATCCACATCACCAAAGATAATGTCTGCATATAATAATTAACTATTTGTTGTCATGAAAATAATGGTTTAGTGTACAAAAACTACAACTAATTATAGATGAGGCATTTTTCCGCTACAAATTTCGTTTTTTAACAAACAATGACGAAAATGTATATTTTATTATACAGAACCATGAAGGTAAATCTTTCAGATCAGTTAATAACTGATGTTTTTCTTATACAACGGGTAAGTAAGACTCGATGCATTTTCGCAACAATTAGAACCGTAGACCGGTTTCGCTCTCATTAGAGCTCTTCAGTACGGCATACTAATTGTAGCAAAAATGCATTTTTGTACAATTAGTATGCCGTACTGAAGAGCTCTAATGAGAGCGAAACCGGTCTACGGTTCTAATTGTTGCGAAAATGCATCGAGTCTTACATACTTTGTCACTATATTGGGGTAGAAATGGTCCAGGGCTGACAATTTTCTAAATTGTTAGTTAGCTGTATCCAGTCTCTATTTTTTAACACTTTGTGTTATTTGGAGCTGGCGTGACAGCATACTACTTGGTTCCGCAACTAGGTGGCGGCACGTCCACCACTTACTGAGTATACAACAGGTAACTTAAAACGTTTGTTTGTGCCTTAACCCTTTCAGTCCCAATTTGTTTCTTTAGTTAAAATAACTTAATTTTTTGAAGTGCCAGTAAAATGGATGACAAAGAACTAAAAAAATAATTATTTATTTATTTTTTGAGGGTTCGGGACATATTTCTCCCAATAGGTTTGAAAGGTGGGACATAGATATCCCACTGGTAATTATTATTCTAACAACGCAAAAAAAGCTATGGAAAAAATCTTTTATTTATCATAAACTAGCTGTGATATGGAGTAAAACAGCTTTTGCATAATGGTACATTACAAGCCGTACAAATTGTTGTGGTTCTTTTTTGCTGCTTCCTCTTAGTGCAGCGATGACACCTTCTTCCAGTGGGCCCTTCGATAGGTAAGTGATCTCCTATATTCATAAGCCTGCAACTTGATGATGGCCTACCACATTGTCTTCGGCGTACCACCTTTGCATGCCGTCGACCATAACTTATTAGAGATTAAGCCAGAGGACCTAATTAATCCAATTTTTTTTTCTCACCTCTTTAGTTCCGTAAATACGATCCAAGAGTTTACAGCAGCTGTCATCAATAGCCAATAGAAAAATCTTTTCCACCGTTTACTCATCTTTCTGTCCATATCGTCGAGGCCAACAAGTTGATCTGAAAGATCAACTCCTCCCATATATTTATTATAAAACTCAATCATCTTCGGACAAGGAATTTCTCTTGGAGTACCATCTTTGGCCTTTCTCTTCACCTCAGTCATTTTATCCATATGACAATTAGAAGTCACTGTGATATATTTATTGTCTTTTCATGAAACTGCACATGTGCCGTACTGATTGAACTTGAGCTGAGATTCACCTCGTTCTCTTTTTTGTCTACAACGAATTTTGGCATATTTTTTCTGGTGATTATTGATGTACCAGTTGCCGCAAAAGACAGCGTATTGATAAGCTTAGTACTTGTAAAAAATCTGTCAAAACATAGGCTGACATCTGTGTCTCGAATGGTACTTGTTAACTTCAGGACAACATCTTCTCCTAGAGTTAAATTTTGATGTATATTTTCATCTCTTCCCGAATATATTGTTACAAAGCACTTCAATAGACGTAGGTGCGGTGTTGCCACATCTCCAGAATTTTCCCAACATCTGGGAATTTTTGCACAATTTGGCAACACCGCCTCCCCACCCCCTGGGGGTGCCTGGGGTGACCCCCCTCAGGCGAAGTCTCAACCCTCTAGGACCAGAAATAACGAAGTTACCAACTTGTACCCCGTCGGAACGGATAACTGGGGTCTGCACATTCCGAACACCCTGTATACACACCCTGTATGCGCAGAGAACCCTTACACCCTGTATACGCAGAGAGATCTTATATTACGAGAAACACCTCTTGTGTAACATAGGGGCCGATCTGTATTCACAAAACCTTCTAGCAAAAGAAGGTCCTGGAACATTCTGGAATAGAACGCTCGAGAACAAACTGGAAGATGCGACGGCTATATAAAGATGGAAGTAAGCCAGCGCAGGCAGTTCAGTTAGAGAATGTTGAAGTGACTCGAAGGAGCAGTAACTAGTGTGAAGTGTTATAGAGTAGCGACTGTAGTTTCAGTGTATTAGTGATTTTTGTACAAATTAGTGATTGTAAGGCCAGATAAACTAAGTGTTTTGTGAGAGAGACATTCTAGACCTTTATTGTATCCATATTTAGACAGTAAATTAAGTGTTTTGTGAGAGAGACATTCTAGAACTTTTATTCTATCCATATTTAGAGAGTAAATAAAGTTGTTTTGTTAAAATTAAAAGTCTCACTTATCCAGAACCCGAAGAAAACGCAACAATATCTTCAAATCATATGTGTAGCCAATTTTTGAATCACATCTAACCTATGATTTCACGCCTCTTTTGATAGGCTTTAGGGAAAGGTATTGCTGCAGGCTGATTCTTCCTTTGAACTTGGACATAGCCTCGTCGATACTTTGGAAAGTACTTTCACTTCTTGCTGCTAGAAAGGTTTGTTTCAAACACAAGGGCACTTCTTCCAATAATAAATTTTGTTGCTACCATCTGGCTTTTTGGGGAATTGAAATATAGTTTCGAAGAAAGAAGTTGAAATCTATTTCTAGAAATGGCTTGTTTGATTGTTGGGTTGACAAGTGAAGTATTAGTAGACCAATAGTGACGTTGTGCAGGTACTTTATTGTACGACATTATGAAGAAGCAGCCAAGTACTATCATTATTACATACTGGTCAGTTTTCTGTATCGACTTTTTCTTTTTGTCTTGTAATATTTTTAACCTTTCGTTGTTTTTTTTCAGCGATCCATAGGAAAGGGCTCTTAGGAAACAGTTTGAAGGAAACCTCAAGTTCTAAAGATGACCTATCAAGTTTGGCCAGAACTGTGGTAGGTTTTTCATTTGGAATACGTAATCTTGGAACAAAATTGTTCTCTACAACTTTCCATTGATCTAAAATTACTATCGGCATATTTGTCACTGCTGCATTATTATAATTGTCTTCAGAAGCGTCTGATTTTAAAGTTCAATATCTACTCCGTGTTGAATGAAGCTTTCTGTCTCCTCAGGTAAGCGGTATCGACTCGGAACTACCTGTTTTTATGATATAATCAAGTCAAGAACTTATTTTGATCAAACAAATAGTGGTTAATAATGAATATAATCCAAATTTAATTGATAATATTATAAAGAAAAAGAAAAATGCTTTAGCTTTGCAACAAGTATTCCCGTCCACTAGAATAATAGAGAATAAAATCACATCTTTGACTTACGTAAATAAGACTAGCGAAAAATTAAAACATCCGTTTTCTAAATTTAGTAGCAGGACAGCAAATAAAATCGACAACAACTTTAGCAAATACATTAAAAATAATAAGTCGACAGTTGAAAAATCGGATAAGTCTGGAGTATATAAACTCTCATGTGGTTCCTGTGAGAATATATATATATATATATATATATATATATATATATATATATATATATATATATATATATATATATATACAGGTTAGTTAAAAGTATGGAAACATCTGAATATCTCACAAACGGAAAACGATAAAAACAAGATTTTGACACACGTTGCAAGGTTTCCGTAGGTGCATATTTTCACGTTGCGACAAAACATATAGGCTGGTCCTGAAAAGCGTAGTGGTTGCAATGATTGATTTTTTAAATGGTACACCCTGTATATTATATCATTTTATGAATCCCTTCGAACTATAGAATAACTTTGTTATAATATACGCTCTGCCCACGTTATATGGTTACACAATACTTTAATTATTGCATTACATGTATTGATAAAACTAATAAATAGTAAAACATATAAATCTTATGCACCGAAAACAACAAATAAGAATCTTCTCACAAGTATTGTTACGGAAATATAAAATACACGAGGTGGTAATAAAAAAGCGTAACCAGTAAGCCTCAAAATGCTTATTCTAGTATTACAACTTGAATCCTATTAATAAAAATAATCAACATTTAAAGAAAATGAACCAAACAAATTCGAAAGAAAATATTCCAAGTGCAAACCATTTACGATTTGACAGTATCCAAGTCTTTTACAAAATTATGTAATGAGAGGAAACACCATCTTGTTGATATCATATATCATCAGAAGGTAACATGTGATTGCAACATAGTAAAAATAAAAATACGCCTCTGACGATCCGACTCAATCTAAATAAAGGACGGACATTAGGCTTTGAAGCAGGGTCAGAATTTTGCATCACTTTTGTGACTAATAAACACCAACCTACCAGTGCGCCTGTCATTGCCATGGCAACCGTCTCATGCAAGCGTGCCGAAACAGATGCAAAATTTGTATACGAACGAATCTGACTCAGTCACTCTGCAGTTGCTTAACGCTCAGTGTAGTCTACGGTCTACAATACGTAAGCGCTGCGTGCTGGGGCATGTATACATTCAATTTTTATGTGGTTATACTAAAAGAATTTGAGATAATGAAAAAAAAAATAAATTATGGTGGATTTTGAATAAAAAAGTTAAGCTTAACTTAACACTATAGGTGAAACAGCGCTTCACCTGCGTCATCGGACGAGCCGCCACTGGTGCAGTATCTACAGTTTTCACTGTTCGCCTCACCCATCTTCATAAGGTGATACCTCACTGGGGAGTGTCCTAAGAGAAGTCCCGTGATTATTATCAAGTCGTTCCTGTTCAATTCAAAAAACTTAATTTAGGGTAAATACAAGTTGAATGTCCAACATTATTTTGTCTTTCTTAATAAAATTTAAATAATAGTATTTAACAACAGTATATATTGCACTACTTCAGTCAATTATTATTTTTCGGTTAGAGTAAACATTCATAGTATATATATATATATATATATATATATATATATATATATATATATATATATATATATATATATATATATATATATATATGAAGCATTCACAGGCCATTTAGGCCCATAGCTTGGTAATACATTTCCATTGCTTCCTATCCAGTGCAATCGTCTTCCAGTTTTGGACTCCTTTTTCTAGCAAGTCTTGTTGTGCTGCATCAAGCCATCTTTTTCTTGGTCTTCCCCTCTTCCTTCTACCCTCTGGATTTGACCAGACACACTTCTTCACCATTCTCTCCACACCCATTCGTTCTATATGTCCCAGCCACTGTAGTCTGCGTGCCTTAACCAGTTGAGACACCGGCGGTTCTCCATACATTTCATACACTTCCACATTTGGACGTCTTTCCCACATGCCATCTACTTTCTTGCCTCCGAAGATTCTGCGTAGTACCTTTCTCTCCCATATCGCTATTCTGTCCTCCAGTCTTCGGTTCATTGTCCATGCTTCACAACCATATGCCAAGGTTGGTCTTATCACAGTCCTATATACTCTGAGTTTCGCAGCACGCGAGATGTTCTTTGATCTAAGGAAGCTGTTAAGCCCTCCCGCACATCTGTTGGCTTTTGCTATCCTTAGGTTAATTTCTACCTCCTCATCACATCTATTGTCTACTAATACACCTAAGTACATGTAATTATTAACCTCTTCGAACTCTATGACTCTCTCCCCTCGCAATTTCACTGTAAAAGGTTCACTATTAGTCACTTTAGTCTTTTTAATTGCCATATACTTGCTCTTGTCCTTATTTATTTGAAGTCCCACACTGTCTGCTACTTCCACCAAACTTCTAGTGATACTTTCCAGCTCTTTTCTATTTCTGGCCAGTAACAATATATCATCCGCATAAGCAAGGCACTGATGACTCCTGTCAAACAAGCTCCCAGTTCTGTTTATACCACTCTCTCTTATCACTTTCTCCAGAACTATATTGAATAGTAACGTTGACAGCGGATCTCCCTGCCTCACTCCTCTTCTCACATCAAACTCTTCTGTCAGATTTCCGTTTACCCTTACTGCGCACGTGGTGTTACATAGTGTCATTATTACCAGTTTCACAATATACTCGGGTACTCTGAACTCTCTAAGTATATCAACTACTTTACTTCTTTTCACTGAATCGTAGGCGGTCTTAAAGTCGACAAAGATCATGTGTACTGGAATCTCGTACTCGTAACAGCCTGTCAAAACCTGCTTTAGCAGACATATCTGGTCAACTGTCGACCTACCCTTCCGAAAACCAGCCTGATATTCCCCTAGCAAAGGCTCTATATATTTTTCTAGCCGTTTCTTTATTAGTGTTGCTAAAATTTTGTAGGCCACATCTGGTAACGCTATCCCCCTATAGTTGGTGCATTCTGTTATATCTCCTTTCTTAAATAAAGTTACCATGATGGTCTTATTCCA
The DNA here is from genome assembly GCA_964006375.1 of Tillus elongatus. Taxonomy (NCBI): domain Eukaryota; kingdom Metazoa; phylum Arthropoda; class Insecta; order Coleoptera; family Cleridae; genus Tillus; species Tillus elongatus. The sequence continues at coordinate 30,766,237 of OZ023266.1, read as the reverse complement.
TTTTTTTGGCATTTCTTTTGTTTTCCAAATTTCTTTTATTAGCTCATACATCATGGCAACCAAAGCAGTCCCTCCGTATTTAAAATTTTCGGCCATAATGCCATTTTCACCTGGACTCTTGTTGTTTTTCATTGTTTGTATAATTTCTTCTATTTCTTGCTTCGTTGGATCTTCTGTAACTTCTTCCTCTTCATAAAACTCTTGATGACACTCTTTCAGTTCTTCTTCATCTCCATCATTATGCAGTTCTTCGAAATGTTCTTTCCATCTTCTGCATATGTCTTTATCGTTTCCAAGCAAATTGCCTTCCTTATCCTTAAAGAACACTGCTCTGCTTTGGTGGCCTCTTTTTATATCTTTCACGTCTTTGTAGAAGTTACGTATTTCATTTTTTTGATATTTATATTCAATATTTTTTATTTTGTCTTCCAGAAATTTTCGTTTCTGGGTTCTACACATATTTTTTGTTCTCTTTCTTTGTTCGTTATATTTTTCTAGGTTTTCCTCCGTTTGCGCCTGAAGCATTTGATGTCTTAATACTGCTCTTTTTTTTAGTGCGGCTTTACATTCTTCATTCATCCAGTACTTTTTTATTTGTTTTCGTCTCTTTTCCAGGGTTGCTTTCGTTGCCTCAGTCACCGTCTTTTCTATCTTTTCCCATTTTTCTTCAATGCCGTCTGTATTCAGGAACATATCACTACTATAAGCTTTGTCTATTCTTTTCTTGTAGTTGAGGGCTATTTCTTCTTTTCGTAGATCATTAACATTGTATCTAGTTTCTGCCCTCCTTTTTTGTGTCTGTTTAATCGTATCTGGGAATCTTAAAACAGCCTTTACCAAGAAGTGATCTGAATCAGCTTCCGCACCCCTACGTGTTTTCACATTGGTGATTAGCCAAGCATGTTCTTCCTTTATTAACAAGTGATCTATTTGATTTGTTTTATTTTGTCCCGGTATCGTCCATGTTCCCTTATGTATATCTCTTCTTCTAAAGTGTGTACTCATTATTTTCATATTCTGTTCTATTGCTAAAGATATCAACCTTACTCCATTGTCATTACTCGCCGTATGTTTACTTTCACCTCCTGTTATTGACTTATATATGTCTTCATTGCCTATCTTTGCATTTGCGTCTCCCATCAAAATTATCACGTCATTTTTTGGTATATCTTCTAGCGTTTTTTCCAGCTCTTCGTAGTACTGATCTTTCACTTCTTCTTCTTTTTCTTCTGTTGGAGCATGCATATTTACAATACTAATCATCTTATCTTCTGCCTTAATTCTTATGGAACATAGTCTGTCTGACTTTGGTTTGAAACATTTAACTTTATCTTGTAGCTTTTCGCTTATTAAGAATGCGACTCCATACCTTCTCATATCACTACCACTTGTAAATAGGATATAGTTTCCAACCCTTTGTATATCATTTCCTTTCAAGTGTGTTTCCTGTAACGCCACTACTTGCATACTATATTTATTGACCTCCATAATTAGATTATTCAAAGCACCCTCTTCATACAAACCCCTTACGTTCCACGTACCCAGATTTAGATACTCGGTTTTCGGTTTCACCTGGTATTTCCCTGTTTGGTTACTGTGTTCTTTATCTTTATTGGTATTAGCGTTTGCTCCTCTCGTGTCCCTATACAACTCCCTAGCCCTTATTGACATGCCAACATCTTTTTCCGTATACGTAGCCCTTTTCTTCGCCTGTTCAGTTCCCTTTTTCCACTCATTCTTGCCTAATTTTTTGTCTCATGCGTACCACTATTATATTCTACCTGTTTAACCAGGCCATTTTCTTCATCCCATTTCCAAAGCTGTCCCTCGACTATTAACTTCTTAAACCCAATCTTGACAGTTCTACCTTTGGCTCTTTCATCTTTTGCTACGTTTCTCAATTCGTTTTGAATTTTTCTCTCTTCCCTCGACATATCATCATTTATATACACAATCTCATTCTTGTAATTTTTTAATTTATATTTATTTCTCATAATTTCTATTTTCTCCTCTATTTTATAAAGTTCAACAAGACAAACCTTTTCACTGAGTCTCCTAGCTTGTTTTATTTCAACATTTACTTCTAAATTCTGTTTCAAAAAAATACCCATGTTCTCTTTTAAACTTTTTGCATCGTTTGTGTTCATTTTTAGCCCCTGTATAACTATATTCTTTCTTTTCTTCTCCTCTTCTAGAATATTTAATTTCTTTTTAATATCCTTTACCTCTTTTCTTAATTGATCATTTTCCATTTTCATGTTTTTATTTTCTTCTTTAATCACTTTCATCTCAGCTATAATTTTATCTTGTTTGTCTTCTATTTTGGTTATCTTCTCTGTTAAATCCGTTAGCATGTTTAACATTATATCCAACTTATTACTCTCGCTTTTCATATTTTTTTCTGGTGTTCGTGCCATTTTCTTACTTCTTTGGAAAATATCAGATATTGGAAAAGCCTTGCGTTTTCCCTCATCAGCAGAATAGTCTTCACTGTCATCCATCTTATACAACTCTCCTTACACTTTGCTGTTTAACGTGTTGCCTATCCAGACGTCGTCGGCGGCTGAATTATAATATCGGTTGTATTCTTTCAGCTTATCAATAAAGACACTGCACTCAACTTTGAACCTTATGCTCCAATGCCCCTAACCTTTAAACAGTACTTTAAATTCAATTTACTCACGGTGGCTGTGGTATTTATTTATCTTCTCAATTACCTAAGATCTCCTGCCAATATTCTCACTATCTAACTGTTTCTTGCACTTTTTCTTTACTCGATTCGGTCAATTTGACTTAGATATCGGAGTAAACATTTAACACATTAGCGCTCAAATCTTCACCATATTCAATCACATATATATATATATATATATATATATATATATATATATATATATATATATATATATATATATATATATATATATATATATATATATATGTATTTATTTGCGTTTTAATACAGAATAACAGTTGAAACAGCTGTGACGTCACAAAATAAATGGAGTTTTGCTGAGAATTTCAAGAGCGCTTTGGGATTTGCATGGAATTTTGGATAATTTTTAGGGAATTGCATGGAATTTCGGGAAATTTTTGGGGAATTTCAAATAAATTTGGGTTATCTCGGCGAATGGTTTCTGAAAGAGGAATTTTAGTGTACAATTTTTTTTAGTGATTTCCCCCTCGCAACAAAGCTATGGGAACCAAACTTGGTACGCAGGTTTCTATTATAAAACGTACACTATATGCCAAAATCTGCAACTTTAGGTTAAAAGAAAAAAACTCTGGACGCAGCAAGTGCGTTATGGTAGTGAATTTTTATTAAATGCTTCAAATTTGAATAACTCAGTTTTCTATAAAGTTAGAAAGTTTTTTTTTGGTATGTAGAAAGGTTTTTCCTAGGGCAAGATATCTACCAAATTTCATTAAAACAACTTTGTAATTTTTGGAGAAAAAAAAAATTCAAAAAAAAATTAACATTTGAATAAGTCACTTTTCTATAAACTCAGAAAGTTGAATTTTGGTACTTAGTAAGGTCTCTCCCAAGGAAATATATATAGTAAATTTCATTGAAACAGCTTTGTTATTTTAGGAAAAAAAATTTTTTTTTGAAGAAAACTCAAAATTTTCCCGGAAAACCCCGTCCGATTTTCCTGGCTAACGAACTCATCCAACCCATTAATAAAACAGAGGCAGTTGCCGAGTTTCATTGAAATCGGTTAATTATTTTTGGAGTTATCAGACGGATACATATATATATATATATATATATATATATATATATATATATATATATATATATATATATATATATATATATATATATATATATATATATATATAAACATATAAAAATTCAAGCTGACCCCGGATATGGGTTCTAGGGGTCCTAGTTCGCGCTCATTTGAAAATTTTTTTGCAAAGTCTCACCATCGATACCTCTCTATTAGTGAATTTTTTTAAATAAAAATTCACTAAAAGGGTATTCTTAAGTATTTAATGAAAAAAATTTTTGAGTGCCATTGGAGGAAGAAATTAACAGAAGATCAAAATTTGTGCGTGGTAAACAAAATCTATTAAACATATCAAACATATTAACTTGTCTTGGCGCAAAAAGTCTGGAAAAATTTATTTGAAAATTTTATAATTTTTCTTCTGAAAATATCAAAATGATTTAATTTTTTTATTTCTGTGTAAAAAATATACACTATTTATAGAAAACCATGACCTAAGCACCATTTATAACTATGTGCCTATCGAATAAACAAGATCTAGGTGGTAAATTCTTAGGAGATTCCAACGATGCGTGAGACGACGAACACTGTGCGATTCATCTTCCTGATAGATCAATGTTGCCATGGTTAAATTGAAACAATCGATAGTCGGAAATAATAATTACAGCAATGCTGGAATTCCTTATCTGGCAATAAGTGTGCAATCAATCGGTTACAAAATACTAACATATAAATCATCAAAAATGTTAAATGGTGACTCACACAAACCAAAGACGATAACACGTAACGTCAATGACATCACACTGTCCTGGGAAAATACATTTAAAAATACTGATGAAAATAAAACGTGTGTCTTACAAATATTGGATGAATTTAAAGAATGGAAGACTATATACAAGTAGGTAAATTATTCACTTTTTATGATAAATTGTTTAGTAAGTGAGAATAATGTTCAATTATAGTTTATACTTCTATGATTACCTTTTAGTGAATTTTCTATAAAGAAAATCACTAAAGAGAAGATCCCGACTTTTGAATTTTGAAAAAATTCACACCGATAACTCAAAAAATAATGATCCGATTTTGACAAAATTTGGCACATACCTTCCTCTTGCAGTGGCTTGGATAAGTTCGTTAGTCGGGAAAATAGGCCCAGGTTTTACCGAAAAAATGTGTGTTTGCTTTGGAAAAAAATTATATCTCCGGAAATAACAAAGTACTCGCAACCAAATTTATTACGCTAGTTTCTGTCATAAAGAGTATTCTATGTACCAAAATTTAGATCGCTATCTTAAAAGACGAAAAAGTTAGAGGTAAATTAATTTTTAAGTAATTAAATCTGATTCAAGAAAGTTAAAACGTCAAAATTGATTGAGTACGAATGAAAGTGGAAAATACTACAAGAAATGACTAACAAGCTCCTAGATATGTGTCTAAGTCGTTATTTTCCTTGATTTCGTTAAAATATGAGCAAAAAATCCATTGTAAATCAAAATGGTTTTGTGTAAATTGTAAAACGTTGAACAGTTATCATATATTATGGGATATACCTGCTAGTAAATACATGTCGAGCGTAGCTCAGTGCCTGAGTCCCTGTACATTGTATAATCGACTCCTACATGACGAGTTCTAATCCTAGTTAGTAACTTTACTTTTTATGAATTTTTTTTAGTTTCATTGCACTTTATCGTTATCTAATCAGATTGTTGTTATTCCGATGAATTTTTAGCGAGTTTTTGTAAAAGAAATATTTTAATAAAGAAGAGATGAAAACTTAATTCAATTTGAATAGCGTATCTGGATGTTTGTTCTTGCCCTAACTTAGTGAAACCGTTCCATATTCAATACAGTCGTAGACTTTTCCCGTGGCTTCACAAGTGCTTGTTTTAGTGAATTTTCTTTAAAAAAAACCACTAACGAGGAGATCCCGACTTTTGCATTTACAAAAAAATTCTTCAAATGAGCGCGAACTAGGCCCCCTAGAACCCATATCCAGGGTCAGTTTTAATTATATATATATATATATATATATATATATATATATATATATATATATATATATATATATATATATATATATATATGAACAATTTACCAAAATTTAGGTCTGTGAGCTGAAAGACAAAAGAAGTTAGAGCGATTGAAACGTCAAAATTGGCAACATTTAGGCAAAGAACCTGAAAAAAATACGAATTATGTAAAGAGTCTTCTTCAAACCCTTAAGTTTCAGCTTCAACCATCATTGCCCTTCATTTTAATAAAATATTTCAAGAAAATAAATTTCAAATAGTCACTTTCTCTGACGCTTTGGAAGTAGTTTTGGTTCAGTTTATGGTTTAACGGTCTATAATTTTTAGCTAATTTTCTTAGAAAAAGTTCGTTAACGAGGAGACCGCTGCTTTTGAATTCTAAAAAGGTTTCTTCAATTGAGCACCAACTAGGCCCCCTAGAATCCATATCCGGGTTAACTTTCTATTTACATATATACAGGGTGACGCATTTCTACGGTAAACCTCAATATAATTCTTATTATGCAAGATACGAGAAAAAAAATTTAACGTTACTTATAGGTTGTCTTGAGCTGCATCTTATAAAATTATTTTGACAGTCACAGGTTGGCCCATACGTCGTTGGTGATACCTACAATTTTTTATTTTTTTTGAACATCCCTTATTACATTTTTGCATTTTTCATCGAAATATGATGCACGTTTGTAAAAAAAATCGAGACGCAGTAAGTGCGTTTTTGTAGAGAATTTTTATTAAATGCTTCAAAATTCAATAACTCAATTTGCTATTAACCTAAGGTTCGTCGGCTAGGAAATCAGTTTTCTCGGAAACATTTTAAGTTTATTTTTGGAAAATGTTTGTACATTTTCAAACAAGTTATTTTGATAAAATATGGTACATTGTTCCTACTATATAGGTTATACCGGTGACCAAACTGATGCCTGCTTGCATTAAAGAGACATATTTGCTATTAAAAATATTTTTATGAAAATTCACTTCCATAACGCACTTGCTGCGTCCAGACTTATAGTTATGTAGGGAGTATCGGGCGCCTTTGAACACTTTTGTAATAGTAATTTTTCTTCATGCCATAATCAATTTTCTTTTGAAAGATGGAAGCATTAGCAAGTACAGTTATAGTGATACTTCTCACAGTATTAACGTCTTCTACAGGAGTAAAAAGCCTGAGATGTTGCTTAGACAATTCTATAGATTTGCAGTATTCTTGCACTTTTGAAACATTCATAACAGCAGGTTGCTTCTTAAGTTCCGCTACAAAAGAGTAAATGGTCTGGTTTTATTTTTGATATAAGTTATAAATCTTTAACGTTTCCATTTGTCTTCGGCTTCATCAAAACAACCGAGAACATCTTCCAGCTTATTGGTCTTATTTATTGGAAAAGTATTGAAGATATCTAACCCCGCTTTACTTATAATATGTAAAAGTAGGACTATTTTCATATCGTCATTTGAATTGTGTTTTCCTGAAGCTTTTAGACACATATTAAACTTTTGTTTTCATGTGGGCCGAAGTTCCAGTCCATACGCATCAAAAGGTGGTGGTGGCTTATATTGCATGACGTACTATTGAACAACACAATTTTTTAATTATATATTATACAATGTATGTGTACCTAATCCGTAAGATGATCCGGTCTCAAGCATAATGGACGAACCCTTCGTCGGTGTCAACTACAAGAGATGCTTGTTTCTTTACTGGGTTCGTTTTAGTTCTTGAAAACCTGACATCATGTTTTAGTTGCTTCTGTACTCTGAATCTATGTTTGCAATAGCACACTGTTCTCCGTGTTCACGTCACATTATTATTTTTAGTATTTTTCATTAATTGTGTTACAATATATATATATATATATATATATATATATATATATATATATATATATATATATATATATATATATATAAACAACATTGAACTCAGACCATTTATACTTCATGTTGACAGTAATAGTATTAATTTACATTTACGTTTGTTGTCTCTCGGCCATCTTTCCTTCTCGGCGGCATGGTCGTGCACTCTATGCCTAAAGAAGGGATTGCCTAAATATACAATATGTTTACCATAGACAGGTAACAGAATCAAAACATGCAAAATAGTTACTATTATAATTCTCACCACTATACCGTAAATCATCATCTATCTTTGTCATTAAAATTTAAAAATAATATTATTAGGACAGCTCAAGCATATTCTGAGCGAATATTCTGAATAATGATCTATTCAAATATTCTCAGTATATTGATGAAGATTTTTGTAACGATGTGATTGAATGAATGTACCGAATATTCAAGTTGCAGTTTGAAATTCCATAAATGTTCTTAGAACATTCCGGAACCAATATTCTGAAAAAAGAATGTTCTCGCATTGTGAGAACATTCTGAGAATATCTTGTGCTGCATGGGTATTGGATAAAATACAGGCTGTTCCATTAGAACAGCAAATTTGCTTAACCATCCCTTTTTGACTGAGCCTGTATACTTAATTCATCTTTTGGGGAATATATTGGGGAAAAAACATAAAACCTTTGCGTTAACCTTATCTTTAGCTACCCAACTTTAAAAATAATCCAACGTTTCCATACTTAAAAGCGGTCCTGTATACACATACGCATGCACAAACTGCATGAATTGAAATTGAATGTTATCTGTGTTGTCCTCGTATATCTAATTCTTTGAAAGGAGAAAACTGGATCCCGTTGAGTAGTTTATCTAATTATTCCTATCAATATATCACAGATAATTTGTTATAATGAATTTAGAAAAGCGTCATCTTTCTGATTGATTGCCAGTTGCACGCAAAATAGGAAACTATATGATTTCTATCTTATTTCTATGGTCATTAAACACATCTGCTTCTTCCTTTTATATTAAAAAATAGTATTAAGTAGACGTATTTATGATAAATAACGCTTTCTATCATTAAGATTATTTATTTTTCTTCCTCAACACACAAAAGATAAGTAAATTACACCGAGATTTCTTAAGCATTTTTACATGCAATCAAAATAGGTCGAGAAAATTTAATTTTGCTAGATGGTTCGTACATCGCGGTCCACTAATTTCTATATAGGTGTCATGCAATTCTGCAAAACAAAAACAAAAATTGGAAAGTATTTTTTGTCGAATATGTTAGTTGCAAATTGGTTTTCTTAAAATCACGGGGGGTCTAGATAGCATTATTAAAAAAGTCAATTTGCAACTGACAGTTTCGACAAAAAATACTTTAAAAAACTTGCTGGGTTACCGTAAATACAAGGATAGTGCCGCTAAAATGTTGGGGATCTATGAAGTAAGTCGTAAAGATTGTGATCTTAAATACGTCGAGCAAACAAACGATCTATTGAAATTAGATTTAAAGAACATTTAGCACAACTAAGATAGGGTACTATAGATTAGATTTTGCGGTGCCCGACATATTTGGGATAAAAATCACCACGTAGATAACGAGAACCTAAAATTAATAAAAAAATGTTAGACTACCAGGACAGCTAAACGCTTTCGAAAGTATATACAGGTGATTCTAATTCTAGCCTCACCATGTGGATCTCGCTTATTATCGAAGCTGGACGGCAGGTTTAAATTCGGCAAAGTTGCCAACTTTTGTGCTATTTACTATGCCACAGAAAAAACCAACTTCCTGCAACTGTCGTTCAAGAAATTCTCAAAAAACTAAAAAAAGTTGTTTTTGATTTTTACCTCTATTTCATCTTTTGACCTCGTATAAAGAAACGAAAGGCACATTCTAGTCATTTTCAGTTTTCTATCTGATCGCGGACACATTTTTCTAGAACGTTTCACCTTCTTTGAGACATCATCAACTTTATTTCTTATGACCGTCATATTGGATTTTGACCTCATAAGATTCCTGTTTTTTTTTTCTGAATTCGACAATGTATAACACCTTACAAAAGTTACCTCAAATTATCATTTCTAAAATATTATTACGTTAACTATTGTTTAAGTTTCTTTTCCCATAATCGGTGCAGGGTTGGGTAAACCGTCTAAACTCGGATAAATTTTTATCAAGCTGTTGAAAAATAGTACGATGTGTGCGTGTGTGTGTTTTGTTTCTTTAACGTCGGCCTATTTCCGCAACTATGGCCAATCACCGACGCCAGGGAGCAGTTTCAGCTCACTATTCTGGAAATTTTGCCGAACCCCTGTCTTTCTGTAAGGAGGGTAGGGATCTTTTAAGTTGGCATGGACACGGGATCGACGGCTTTACGCCCCCTCCGAAGGGCGGAACGTGCAGACATTCAGTTTGCTCAAATATAATGCCAGAACCTCGGTTGATGGCAATGTTAGAGTTTGTACTGAAAAAGTGGAAGGAGTACCCTGGGATCGAACCCAGTACCCTTCGGTTCAGAGGCACACGTTCTTACCCCTGAACCACCGAGGTTCTTTAGTACGATGTGGTTGTTGTCGTTTCGAATACGTTTCTAAATATCTCATGCCCGATATTGTTGTATTCCGATTTGGTGCATAAAATACACAACATATCATGCGTTTCTTAATTATTTAACGCCATCTTGCTATCACAATAGGCCAGTTCACCAGGTGCCAACAGTTGATGAGCTGTGTCATGGTATGTGTTCACCAGTCTCGCTGAGTTCCTGCCGGAACTCAACTGTTGCCGATTTGTCAAAACGGAACGACAGACAAGCGTAACAACTTAGTGCTTGAAGACAGCAGTTCGTTCACCAGTCTCCAACCGCTGAAATGTATGAGTAGTCAGCAGATAAGCGCTTAAACTCAGCTGTTGGCGCCTGGTGAACGTAGCTATTATTATCACCGATGACAAAAATATATTTTGAGGTTTTGAAATTCCACGAGCGACGTCAAGAGATAAATTAAGGTGATTTATACTCTTATTGACAGTTAAGTTCAATTGTTAAAAATTATTTCTCGACATGTTATACGTTGTTCAATTCATAAAAAAAACAGGAATCATATTATGTCAAAATCTAATACGACACTTATAAGAAATAAGAAAGTTGATGATGTCCCAAAGAAATCGAAACGTCGTAAAAAAAATTGAGTTCGCTGTCAGATAGGTGACGTCATGGTGAGGCTCGAATTTGAATCACCCTATATATTACTAATTATAAACGTTGTATGAATTCGGCACCGCCCCCTATGTGCCGTTTGATTGACCACTTTACGAGAGATGCCGACAAAAAGAGCGTGGGATTGATGATAACCGAATTCGGGTAGAGGAAATTTCCGGTAAACAAGCAGTAAAAGTGTGGTTCTTTAAAGAACCCTCAATCGTCTAGTCCAAGTACCTGCACAGAATATAAACACATGTTTAGTCGTCAAACGTTTAGAATTTTTCAACCTCTGATGACGCTAATTTGGTTACTGAAACGATCGTCATGTTTTTCTAATAGTGTTGTGGAGATTTGGGTTCTCCAACTGTACTTATATTGTTGTGATACACACTGTATAATCCTTACTAAAACGTGAACATTTTATCAGATCTAACATGCGTGTATAATTTCAGAGGGAAGAAGACACAAACTCTAGTTGATAATTTGGAACCTTGTAACTGTTACAATTTTAGAATCAAGAAAGAACATGAAGAAAACTATATATATTTTAAAGGTGCAACAGACGACGAACCTTATCGTGTTTTACACATGGATAGAGCTTTGAGACTTCAAAAAATACCTCTATTGAGGAAAATTTCGATAAAAAGGTAAGTACACATTTTTATAGTAGTATCCCCAAATCGTTTGCCAACATATATATGTATATGAGGAGCTCCCCTCTTTTAAATGCACGAAACATTTTTATAGTAGTATCCCCAAATCGTTTGCCAACAAAAATGTATATATTTATATGAGGAGCTCCCCTCTTTTAACTGCCCGAAAGCAGTAAGTAGGTCTGCCATACTAGTAATCTTGCAAAAACAGTTGAGATGAAATGAAATAATTGTTTACCAGAAAAATCTCAATTCAATTTGAAGTATTGATCAAGATGAATTGAAGAACGTGATCTGTTCTTACTATTACGCATTTGATAGACTTTGCTCTACTTTGCAGTAACAGTAGGCAGTAACAGAATTTTATTCTGGATGATTTGAAGGCTCTTGATGTGTGTGTTGGCCGCGGTGGCCCATACAGGGAATGCATAGGTCAAGGCTGGGCGGATTATGACTTTGTACATGAGCGGTTTATTGTTGATGGATAATTTGAAATTTCTGTTAAGAAGTGGAAAGAACTTCAAGGTGAACATCGAAGCTTTCCGTCGGGCATGTTAGCACTAGGGGCGCCATGTTAAACGTTTGTGGAGGAAACACCTAGGTATTTGGCGGAGTCTTGTCAGGGAAATAGACTGGTATGTCCAATGATACGTGATCGTGAGGTGTGTCACCTTTTGGAAAATAGGACTGCTGAACATTTATCGGGGTTTATGGTTAGACATGATTTCCTATACCAGTCTTGCAGCTCGTCTACAGCGGTTTGTTGACCCCGAGTTATTATCCTAGGCTGCGTGGAGCTGCTGAGGATGGTAGTGTCGTCTGCGGACAGTGCGTATGTCACGTTTAGGGGCGGTGTCAGTATGTCTGCGACAAATGTATTGCAGAGGGGAGATAGCAGAACCTTACGGGAGGCCAGCCGTAGCTGAGTAGATTCTATATCTTGTTCTCAGATGTATGATCTGGAACTTTCTCTGTTTCAGGTATGAACTGATGAGAGGTGTTGAAACAGTCTGTAGTCAAATAAAATTCTTCGGGAGTTGTCCAAGTAAAATTTATTGTATGAGGAAAAGGGGTCGTCTAGGATAGATACTTTCGTGGCGATTTTTATTCCTATATTTCTCCATCATTCGACCAGGTCTGGCACGCAGTGCTGCTTAATAAACTTGCGGCCTATGGCCTACCACCAAAACTATTTACCTGGACAGAAAATTTTCTCTCCAACCGGAGCATATCTGTTGTCGTGGATGTCCATTCCTCTAAACTGTATCCAATTAATGCAGGAGTTCCTCAAGGTTCAGCTTTAGCCCCTACTTTGTTTTTCTCCACATCAATGACCTTCTCTCCTGCACATCCAACCCAGTTCACAGTTACGCGGACGACAGCACCCTCCACTCAAATATACAATATTCTAAGCCTGTCTCTTTAGCCCAATTAGATGGAGGGTTCTATCTCCGTGGATCTCCAAAAAATATTAGACTGGAGAAGTAGAAATCTTGTACAATTCAACCCCATCAAATCACAGTCTTGCTTTCTTTCTCATAAGAGATACACCAGCCCTAGACCCATCACAACGAACAACCAAGTTATTCAAAGTAATGAGTCATTTTCACTTGTTTGCATTTCTGTGGATCGAAATCTCAATTGGAACCCACACGTCACATCAATTGCAGAAGCGGATGCTAAGAAATTAGGTTTCCTCTTCCGGGTTCGCAAATACTTTTCACCAGCTAATCTCTATACCTTATATACTTCACAAATAAGACCAAACCTCGAATACTGCTCCCACATCTGGGGTGCTGCTGCCGCTTCTACACTCGCTATCATGGACTCCATTCAGAAGAGAGCCATACGTCTCATCGGTGACCCTACCCTCACCCAAAGGCTGCCATCCCTTGCCCACCGACGTGCTGTTGGTGACCTCTCTCTCTCTCTCTCTTTTATAGATATCTGCACGGGCACTGCTCAGAGGAGCTTTCTTCCATAGTTCCTCCACCTGCTGCCCCCAGCAGATCTACCAAGGGAGCAGAGCGAATGCACCATTTTACTGTCCAGGTCACCAGACATAGAACATCTTGATATGCCCGCTCTTTTGTCCCGAGGACTTCCAAGTTGTGGAATTCCTTGTCGGCACATGTTTTTCCTTCTCCCCCGAAACTCCAAATCTTCAAGTCCAGGATTAAGAAGTTGCCTCTTTCCTCCTTGTCGACACCCACGGTACGATAGTATTAAGGCTGTAATCCCTCGTGTTGTTTTGTTGAAATTTAAAAAAAATCGTCGTTATCAGCAGATACAACCTGGTCCACATAATATTTTTTTTATTTTCTTATTACAAAGCCTACATCAACACCCAATCGCCCTTCATTATTCTCTCTGCAGGTTGACTGATTTCTACTATGCATATATAAAGCGTTTTCGCCTCTCTCGTTGATTATTCTATATCATCATCGCTGTCTATGAAACTAATTTTCTCAGATAAGCACTGTCTATAAATTTTGTTTCCTCTGATAACGGAGCTCCTCAGCTATTTTGGTTTTAGATGGATCTAGATAGAAGTTTGTTCATTATTTAAATAAGCTCAGGTCAGAAGAGGTGGGAAATGAGAAAGTCAAATATCTCACTAACTTTCACGAGCAGATCTACAACAAATATATTTTTCTTGTATATTATTTGAATGGAGAACATTTTGAGGTTATGCTTTTATTTACATTATATTTTATCAGAAATTACTACATAAAATCCAACAAAGATATTTACAGGATAAAATAAGGTTCATATCAGACACATACCTCTTAGATTTCACTCCTTTTAGCTCAGCACCCATGAAACCGGGTTGTTTCCTAAAAACGCAAACATTGCTAGTAAATTATCAGATTGTCCTTTGAGAAATCCAACTTCTGTAGCCATACTATAAGACTGTACAGTTTTTAAAATAATTAATACGAGTATGTAGATATTAACAATAGTATAAGTTGATAACAATAACTATCCGGCACACGTAAGTCGCATAAACGCTAATGGTGAGATGAGGATCTCTGTGTGAGTAAGCAAGACTCGTTTTCCCGATACCGGATCGTGACGTCACAGTAGGCCGTCTTTGTTTACGGCTGCGTTTTGGCGCGGAGACAATTATTTTGGTTCTCTATATTTTTTTACATGAAAACTATTAGTCAAAAATTTAAACTTTATATGGCAATTGATTTTATACAATGTGGGGAATTGAATAAGAGGAGAATAAAAAAATGTGCAAATTCCTCATTAAATCAGAAACGTCATAATCTTAAAAAATTACCTACTTAATATTAGCGGCAAAAAGCTGAAGTATAATATAAATCACAAGGCACTAGATCTGGAGAATAAAGTGAGTAAAATAGCATAAATTAAATAGTCTGGCAACTAAAAATGTCCATTTTTTACGTTTTGCCAGGCCCACCCTTAGCTCATTATTCAATAGTTAATTATAGTTTAAAGTCTAACATTTTTGTTTTGTTTCATAACTATAGACGTCATCTTCTTGAAACTGAAAATAAGGAACACAAAACACCATTGATGCAAACTATAGAGAATGGAGACTTATCAATGACAACTATTCTTATCAGTCTGGGAGCTAATGTAAATACACCTACCCTACATTCTAAAAGAACACCATTGATACTTGCAATTTATAGGGGCCAACTTCAAATCGCATCCTTGCTAATTAGTAAAGGTGCAAACGTCAATGCTACAGATATAAACAATATGAATATCTTACATCATGCTGTTGATTCAAACGTGTTGGAGAATGTACAATTTGCTATAGATACTGGAATAGATATAAATACCGTGGATAGTAGTGGATGGACACCACTAGTCAGAGCAGGTACTAATTATAAGTTAACTTTAATGAAACTTTGAATTGGTAGAAGAAGGTATCGACATGTCATGGCAACCTGATTTGTTTTTATTAAATTTTGTATGGCGGCTTAAAGGTTAGTTAACCAGCAACGGCCGTGTGCGTGATACATAGTTAGAATCGTAATTTTTCACTCTATATAGGTAATTGTATGAAAAGCCAGTATGGCGCCCATAAGAAAAAAAAGTCTGGACGCAGCAAGTGCGTTATGGTAGTGAATTTTCATAGAAATTATCTGGCACGAAATATTTTTTTATAACTTTTTTCTTTTAACATAGAAATATAGATTTTGGTATGTAGTTTTCTTTTAATGTCGTAAACTTACGTACCAAATTTGGTTACCATAGCTTTCCTATTTTTTGAGATAATTTTTTTTTTGAAAGGAAACACAAAATTTTCTTGGAAAACCTGGTCCGATTTTCCTGGCTAACGAACTTATCCGATCCACTTACAAAAGGAAGGCACATGCTAAATTTTATCAAAATCGGTCCATGATTTTTTGAGTTATCGGTTTGATACATATATAAATATATGTATATATATATATATATATATATATATATATATATATATATATATATATATATATATATATATATATATACATATAAAAATTGAAACTGACCCCGGATATGGGTTCTAGGGGTCCTAGATCGCGCTCATTTGAAGAAATTTTTTCAAAATTCAAAAGTCGAGATCTTCTCATTAGTGAATTTTTTCTAAGAAAATTCACTAATAAAAGTTAGCCATGGAAATTCAAAATCTAGTGCGCCCAGATGAATTCTATAAACTACCCGTTTGACAGTTCGTAGCCGCAGTTATCCATAACTACCATTTTTAGCGATACAGTCGCTTTGATAATAAAAAAGTTATCAGAGAAATTAGGCAGTGCCGGTAACGGCACCCGGGAAGTAAGCTAATGGGGCCGGCGTAGATTACGCGCGCATTTATGTTGATATTCATTGGCTAGCAATGACTCGCGAAACCTGTAACCTCTAGAACATTGTGAGATGTACGACAGAGTCGCCATCTCGATGCGGAACCAGATAGTATGTTGTCACGACAGCTTTAGATAACAGAAAATGTTATAGATAGAGACTGTGTACAACCAACTAACAATTTTATAAATGGTCAACCCTGGCCCATTTCTTCCATTATAAAGAGACAATGTATATTATGCTAGATGTATTCTCACCATAATTAGAAACACAGACCGGTTTCGCTCTAATTAGAGCCCGTCAGTGCGCTATATACTAATCACAGCGAGAACACACCTTTAAAGTAATAGGGCCAAGGCCAGGGCTGACAATTTATAGAATTGTTAGTTGATTGTACAAAGTCTCTATCTGTAACATTTTGTCATAACTAGAGCTGTCGTGACAACTTACTACCTGGTTCCGCATCGAGATGGCGACCCTGTAGTATATCTCACAATGTTCTAGGAGGCTGGCTACCATAGCCGCATTACTTAATGTGTGTTCTCGGTGTGATTAGTACAGCACACTGACGAGCTCTAATTAGAGCGAAACCGGTCTACCTTTCTAATTACGGTGAGAATACATCTAGCCTTACCTGTAACTGCATAACCTACATATTAAGTAAGTTGTTAAGGACAATCGCGTAGTGGTAATTGTGAGAATGAAAGTCGGGGACAAATTTTGGTCATACGAAGAGTTTCATAGTGCATTATTAACAGTGCACAAAAAAGCATTAATAATGAATTTGCAACTGTCCCCGTGCTGGCAGCTCACAACACGGCCAGAAAATTAAAATATGCAATATGCAATGGTTTTTTTCAGAATATTTTCTACTTTAACCCGACAGTGGTCGCGGTCTCGCCGGGTCTGACAAACCTAGGGGTTGCTTTATTACACCACTGCTTTGATATGGCACTGCTGTGGCTGACTCTTTCAGTAGCTGCCTAACTTTTGTTTTGAAAGCTTCCTGTGTGATTAGTAGTAAAACAAGGTTCACAGGGTTTGTACGAATTTCGAGTTTTGATAGCCAGTCCCAGCGAGAGTAATAAGTGAGTGTGTGATTTACGTTCAGACCCGGCGCGACCAAATAAGTAGCAACGAAATTTTCTCTGATTTACGAAATTTCTGTAAGTAAAAATTAATAATTGAGTAGTTTGTTGGGAGTACGTGGTTAAATTTACAAGCTTTATATTAAGTTCACCTGTCCTTCAGTAATTACATCTCAGTCAAAAAATATTTAATCAAAATTTCGACTAGTTCTAATTGGCCTAGAGAATTCAAACTTTACACAAATGTAAGTCCGACGACAATGCAACATAGTCAAATAAAAACCCAATAAAGCTGCTTTCTTATTATTGTTTTCTTTATTTAGCACTTAGTTGTTCTAGAAATAAGTTTCTATTCGGATGAAAAAGAACAAGAACGTGTTCTGCGTCTTTAGCGAGAGAGTGAACCAATCAGTGAAGAACCGGAACACGAAGATCTTGGAGACCGAATTGAAACAAGAGAATAGGATTCAGATAGTGAACAGGATGCGGAAACCGAAGAAGGCTTAGCACAGAATTCTCGTTTTCTTCCAAAAGATGACAGTACACAGTGGAACAAGCACAAATTCTCACAAAGAGTACGTACTGCGAAATAAAATATAGTTATTCACCTGCCTGGTGTGAAAGGAACGGCAAGAAATGCACGTACACCTCTCGAATGCTGGAAATTATATTTTGACGAAATGCTTAGCAAGATTGTAGAAAACACAAACAAGAACATAGAAAATCTAATCGACGGTTATGGGCGTAAGAGAAACGCAAAACCCACGAACCTAGCGGAAATTAAAGCCCTGATAGGCTTACCATATCTGGCGGGAACTCATAAAGGTAACCGGCTAAATAAAGATGATCTATAGAGCCGCGATGGTACTGGGGTTGGTATGTTCTGGCTGACAATGTCATTGCAGCAATTTCGTTTCCCTATGCGTGCTATACGCACTGATAACAAGAAAACACGGCAACAGTGCCAGCAATTTCACAAACTGGCACCCATACAGGAGATTTTCGATTCCTTCGTAAGCAATTGCCAGAAGCACTCTACAATATCTGCATATGCAACAATAGATGTGAAGCTCGAAGCCTTTAGAGGTCGCTTTAGGCAACACATACCCTCGAAACCGGCCAAATACGGCCTTAAAATTTTTGAATTAGTAGATGCGAAAACATATTACAGTCTGAATTTTGAGGTCTACGTCGGTCAACAACCCCAGGGACCTTCTCGCCAAAACAATGATCCGAAGAGTCTCGTTCTGCGCATGGTCGGACCCATATCAAAAAAAGGTAGAAACAACAAATGGATAAATGGTTCACCAGTTTCAGCTTACTTGAAAACCTGTTCGAGAGCATGGACTGACCCTTGTCGGCACTGTTAAAAAGAACAAAAGAGAGCTACCTGCATAATTTATGAATACGAAATTACGTGTTGTGAACTTTAGTATGTTTGGTTTTCAAAAAAATAAAACTCTTGTTTCTTACGTGCCACCAAAGACCATAAACGTAATAATCACCTCTAGTATGGACCATAACGATGCAATAGATCCCGGGACTGCAGACAAATCAAAACCATTACCATCTATAATAAAACAAACGCCAGAGTTGATGTAGACGAGTTATCAGCGAATTAAAGCTATGCAAGGAACACGAAACACATGCCGATGGTTGTGTTATATTCATTACTGAACATGGCAGGAATCAATTCCCAGATAATGTTTTGTGCATATCATCAGCATATAGACTTACCAAGACGAAAGTATTTATCACAACTTGTGCGTGAGCTATAAGTGACTATACATATATATATATATATATATATATATATATATATATATATATATATATATATATATATATATATATATATATATATATATAGCAACTTTGACAAATTTGCCGCGCGAGGTAAGAAAGCGTCGGCGAGAAGTTGCTGGAGTTCCTGAAGAGCAGAGACAGTGTCCCCAACCAGGAGAAAGAAGTAGATGTAAAGAATGTCAACGCTCAGACAGTAAAACCAGTTATTGTAAGGACTGTTATAAATATTTGTGTTTACGACACGCCCGTATCCTTTTCGAGAACTGCGACGAACAAATTCGTGTGCCGACAATGGTAGTGACGATGATAATGATGATTTATTTTAAGCGTATTCTTTTCCCATGTAGGTAGCATGCAATTTTTGTTATAAAGTAGTTTGCTTATGTTTTTTCTGATACATAACATGTCTAATTGAAATTTAACTTGTGTAAAGTCGGTATGGCAAATATAGTCCCGTGATCGAATTATTTAGAGATTTTTATTATTATTATAATATTAAACTGGAAGCTTTTGCCTTCTAACGTTACTACCTATATGTATACACAATTGATCATTTAAACCAATTCATGATATAAAAACATTAATTTATCCTACTGTCTGTTCGGGTCTGTGAGACCCGACGCGACTGAATATGTTCAAAACAGAAGCGCGACTACTGTCGGATTAAACTACTGTGTATCTATCATGGTTTGGTAGATCTCAATAGTGAACCAGTTAAAAGTGACCACCGTGTATATCAGTATCACATATTTCAGGTGGTATTTTACAATAGCCATGGATTAACACTGTTTACTGCGTATATAGCTGGTAATCAGAAAAAAAGGATTTTTGATATTACCAATAGACAAAAATAAAATAAATTAAGCAGACTTAATTTTGGTATACAATTTTATTCGTCAGGTACCATATCCTTAATATTAAAACAAATTAACATAAAATACTAAATTATTTTTAACTATCTGTTTCAGCAATACTGGACACAAAAAAAGAAATAGTAGAAACATTAATAAAACATGGGGCTGATCTTAAAATAAAGGATAGAAATGGATTTGACTTTATGAAACACTGTGAAATTGGAGAAATATCATATGGCATTGAGCGGATTGATCCAAAAGAAAACGCAGCGTGAAGTGATAAAGAAGACCAAGTGTTTAAAATAAAAAAAGCAATTATACTGGAATGGATTCAACAAAACCACGAGAAAGTAGCCACCCGCACCTGCTACATTATCAGACTTAAGAAAGGACCTGATAACATTTATAAGTAGTCTAAAAGAGAAATTAACAAAATCACTTAAAATTAGCTTAAAAAATCTTAATTCAAGAAGTGTATTATAGTGTGAATTCTCCTGTATGGTGATATTAAATTATCCACCTAGTAGAATTGTAGAGTTTGCTCAATGTAGACCCCTTCTAGATAGTAGCAGATAGTGTATATAGGCAATAGGCCACATCCCTTTTTCTCCTCAGGGCTCGTCCCCGGCTTAGCCGCCCGGATAGCACTGCAGCCTTTGGCTGATTGTGCATGCCCTTAGTCTTTTCACTCCACCCATTCCAAAATCACTGTGCCTTGAACTAGTTTCCACAGTAATTGGAAGGGTGAAGTTTTCTATTGCTATGTCTCCGGTCTAGGCTGGCCGTAGTTCAGTTGTCTTTTGCGGTCCAGAGCTTTACACTCGCACAAGATGTGCTGGGCAGATTCCTCCCCCTCGTCTCAGAGTCGGCATGCCAGGTCCCCATCGAACCGCCCCATTTTATGCAGGTGTTTCTTGACGGTCATGTGTCCCGTCAAGAGACCTGTTATGTTTCTGAGCTGTCATCTGCTAAGATTTAGCAGCTCCACAGCTCTTTTTGAACTGGGTTCGTCAATTATTGGCTTCCCATGTCTGAGCCGTGGACAATCTGCCCACAGTACACCTTTTGTTGGTTTCTGACCCAGGACTTAATGGCTCCCCTGGCAGTGCTCTTTGTCACGCCCAGAACCGGTTCTGGTCCCATATATGGTTCTGCTGATCCTGTCTTCGCGAGACTGCCAGCTTCTTCATTGCCTTTGACCCCTGAGTGACCCGGCACCCAGATGAGGGTGACCTCATTCTGCCCAGCCAGGTCGCTCGTCTCGTCTCGGCACTCACTCACCAGTCAAAAATTTACCCGTGGGCTACTTAGGGCCTTAAGGGCTGCCTGGCTGTCTGTGGCTATGAGGATCCGCTTGTTGGTGTAGCCCCTCCTCGTGTTCTCCCGCACACAGTGCAGGATGGCTTACATTTCGGCCTAAAAGTCCGTTGCATGGGCTCCGAGGGAAATACTATGACTTACCCTCGGTCCTTCCGAATAAACACCTGCCCCCGTCCCACGCTTCCCGCCGGATCCGTCCGTGAACCAAACGAGCGCGTCCCGTGGTATTCCCGGAATCTCCTCCCGTCATTCCTCGCGGTCGGGGATTTCCACTGTAAAGTTGTTTTCCCTGCAGATTCGCGGGCCCGATGCTAGGGTACCGTTTGCCTTTGGACTTTGACGATTTCAAACCGGATGTACCTGTGGTCAGACCTACTCACTTCCCCAGACACAGCCCAGTTCTTAACAAAGTCACCCAGAAACTGGGTGAAAACTGTTAGATCTAAAACTTCCCCGCGGCTTGTTGTAACGAAGGTCGGTTTATTACCTCTATTCAATATGTCTAAATTAAATTTCATAAAGAATTGTAAAAGTTCCTCAACCCTAGAGTTTGTGTCCGAGCTTCCCCACAACTCATGGTGCGCGTTCGCATCCATGCCGATGATGGTCTGCCATCCACCTGCTCTGCTACCCACCATCAGCTGCTCCAATTCCTTGGGTGGAGGATACGTGCTGTCCCCTGGCAGATAGGCTGATCCGACAGTAATGTCCCTCGGCCCATCCGCTCCTCCACATCGGATTTTGATCGTTGCCAGGTCACTGGAACAGAAATTCATTAAAAACAGAAACTCTATTCCTTCCCTGACAAAAATGCAGGCACTCGGGTTCTCGCTGGATCTGCTGTAGATGAGCTTTCCAGCAGCTCCGCCGAGTCCCTTGATCTCTCCTTTATAGGAGTACGGTTCCTGGATGAGGACCACATCCGTGTTCCTCAGAGCCATCAGTCCGGCCGTGGCTGCCCTACTCTGTTGGAGGTTGACAATGAAGAACATCCGAGAACATCTAGAATTCATAAAAGCCTGTTGCTCCAGGTATATTACGCCCTGGCTAAGCCCTTCACCTACAGAAACGAAACCTAACAGTGAAGCCAGAGAAGTAGTCTCCAAGTCTGTATGTAGTAACAAAAGTAATGTTTGGAATTTTCTAAGTTCAAATGAAACAATAAAAAATCTATTAGTGTGAACCTGTCGTTAAATTTAGCAAGTAAAATCACAAGAAAACATTATCAATAATTATTTAAAATGCAGGAATCTAGTTCTAAACGGGTAGCATTCTTTGGCAGCTGTAGACACAATCGTGGCATCTCGTTCGGCCGACAGTTCTTTCGACCAACAGTTCGTTTAGTCCACTACAATAAAGCGGGGATTCGAGCAAGAATACCGCTTTTTTCAGTATTTGTCTGGCCGAATGGGTGAAATGTTTTTCCTTGTATAAAACCTAATATTGAACTCTGCTTCATATTTAGTTGCAAAACATGACATATAAGCGGAATTGAAATAAAAATGTCCATTTTTATGCGGGGCAATACGCACTCTTTATAGGTTTAAAATGGCTCACCTAATTGCATAGCAATATTTTGATGTTTACTTTGATTTTTGTTTTGCTTTAATATAACATTGAAAAAAATATGTTTAAGTTATTAGATACAAATAAACATACTTATGGGTATTTAATTGTTATATATGTAAATATGTATGAAACTCAATCCTGACTCACCTTAATGAAAAGGTCATTTTCTAATTTAAAAAAATCGATTGATATAAGATTTATTCCATTTTTTTAATTACAAAAATGTAATTTAAAGTGAAGCCACATATTATTAAGCATTTATTTTCTTACTTTCAAGAAAGTTATCTTTGATGGCATCTACTTTTTCACATTTTATAGTGCATAGTTGTACAATTGTTTGAAATGTATGGTTAAGGGCAGAAGGTTCTGTACTTCTTTTTTTATAAATGTATATAGGCAATAAAGGAAAAATAATTGGAAATTGAATATGTGGTCATGCCATTAAAGTTATTTGCGTAAAAAAAATATGTTGAGTTAGATATAAATAAATATACTTATGGATAAATGCTTGTTTTTGAAGAAGATATAAATAGTTGTAAGCCTGAATTACAATGTCCACACTCAAAAGAAAGTATGGAGAATTACAGGCCCTTCTGTTATTGTCGTAAAAAAATCGAATCATATAAGTTTTATTCAATTTTTTCATTAAAACAATTTGAATTAAAGAATAAAACCAGATTTTAATAAACTTTCTATTTTCATCTTTTATGCCAAATATTTACAAAAAAGCTGTCTTTTACATTATTGTTTAGTGCCTTTATTGACGGCAAATTTATTTTTCAAAGTTTATTATGTCTTTTCTTAAATAATGAACAAAATAAACAAGGAAAAACCTCTGAAATAGTATGTCTAAGGTTCACAGCCGAACTTCGAACTTCTTAGAAATTCAAAATCGAACATCGAACTACCCAAAATTCTTCAGTGTTCGTATATTATTTCCTTAAATACAAAATTTAGGATTATTGTAACATACAATACTTGATATGTAAAAGATTACCACTCTTCTACAAAGCGGAAAGGTTCAACAAATTTGCAGGTTGATTGGGTGAAAATGCCTTCTGGTGCTGATCTTTGTGCAGATGGGTCAACGTTAAATCAAAAACACATAAACAAAAAAATGTTTTAAACTTTTTTAGATTTCTAGATCTATAGATAAGCTCAATTATAAATATGTTGTTGTTTGATATTGGCTAGGCAGTTTTAGCAAACAGATTGAGAGGGTTGAAAGTGAGCATGATAGGTATAAAATAACCACTTACAAGTTTGAACTGCCTCCTGATTGTGAATATTTAACTGTTTTGGCTCACTGTGAAATAAAGCATTTTGAAACCAGTGTTTTCCAAAGGCAATCTGCAATTATTCTGAAAATTTACGTTACCGATCGCCTTCGAACACCACCATCATAATGTTGTTACTGAAATAGGTGACAAATAATTATGTGATTGCTAAATGGCTCCGTCTTGTCTCAATGTGTCCCATATACTGTCAAAAATATGCATGAGTGAAATATCCTGAAATTACACTATCGACTCAATGAGATCGATAACGAGTTTAAAGCGCCGCTACCGAGTTAAAGGGGTCCCAATTTCCTTACCTTTGGCAACATTCAATGCCTGGAAAGTTAAATTTCGAAGTATTTTTGAACAACGAACTTCGAACTATTTTTAAGAATTACATATTTCGAACTACTACATCGCTAGTGTGAACATATTTTTGAACCGAAGGTTTGGTTTGAGTTCGGTTCGGAATTTCGAAGCTTCGCACACCTCTAGTTCAAAGACCTCGTCCGGCGATAAAAATACAATACTTTGCAGAATTTGCCTGCGACTAGTTCCCCTCTCGGTCCCTTTACCTAAGATCTGGTATATAAGGTGATGTTAGTTTATAAAATAGTTAGAATTTTTTATTCTCTGATGACGCTAACTTGGTTAGTGAAACGATCGTCAAGTCTTTTTAAAATGTGTTGTGGTGATTAGGGTTCTCCAAGTGTACTTCCCATAATTTTTACAACACAGTAGTATACTATCTCTTTATATAGATATCTGAACTAACGAATACCGAAGCAACAAAGATTTTGCACTAGAAGTTTTAAAAATATGAGATTATAGGCAGAGTGCACCCCCAAACAAAGTAAGCACAATTGTACATTTATATTATTTTAATTTGATTTTAACACCACTGAAAATAAAATTTAATTCATTATAACAATTAGGAGGATTTCACTCAGATTTAATACACGGGAAATTACTTATAAATGGGGGGTTAACTCTTGCAATTTCTTGTTAAAAATCCAGAGGTCATGGGTATTGGGCGACATATGTGATTTCCTGGGTACTGAGCCAACACAAATATTATATTTCCCTGGGTACTGGGCGATATACATGTAATTAGCTAGGCTAGTGGAACTTTATGGTTTTCATTGTAATTGATGAATGATTAATTGTGGTGCAAATGCTGGCATGTCGTTACATATTTTGGGTTATGGTCTGGTAATTTTCACTGCTAATGTTGAGAGGTAGATTTTGATGTCATATCCGACTTTTATCGCTAATGAAAATGGGTGATCAAGTACAAAGGAACAAGTGAGTTTCTCTCGACGAGAACTGAACTTTTAACAACTCCAATCACACTTTAAAGAAATTCTCTGAGAAAACAGATCAAGTAGTCAAATAATATACTGGCCGATTATATTTCATCCCGTGAGTGTTTAGGTTTATGCAATAGGCAATTTGCTTAATACCTTTATGTGTTGGTATATTATACCTATGATTAAGTTTTAAAAAAACCTTGTTTTGGATATATAAGACCATTAAAGCAAACTAAATCGCCAAACTAACAATTTTTTTCTGATATTTGAAAAAATATATATATAAGGCACCTAATAAGAGTTATCCATTTGCAATAACAAAAAAGTGTTGAAGCAGCAAGTGTGTTTTGGTTATATATATATATATATATATATATATATATATATATATATATATATATATATATATATATATATATATATATATATATATATATACAGGCTGGCACAATGAAAACGAAACAGACTGATTTGCGTCCAGAGAATTTTTTTTAAAAGAAACGCTGAAACACGTCAATTTTAATATTGAGGGGGACATGTTTTGACATAAAACTCAACTTTGTCACATCAACCCCTTAAGGGTGGTGATAACAACCCTTATATTTTAAATAGGGAACATGGGTCGAGTATTACATCATTTGAAAGCTCTTTCTTTTCTGAATTCGGCACACTAATTTTTTTGGAAGTTTTATCAACTCATTTAAGAATTATTCACAGTTGGAGTTGCAAGAACGTATTTCATTCATTGTGATAAGAAATGCACTAATTAGTCAATTTTTCGTTAAAAAAAAACTAAAAAACAAAACCAAACGTTCAAAAATCAGTTAAGTAAGTGTTCAAATTGTTTACCACCAGCTTCAAAAGCTACAAAAGTACAAATTTTGTTCAAAACGAGCTCCGACATTCTGGAGCATTTGTGGAGTTATTAGACGACATTCTTCAACAATGTGTCTTCGTAATTCTTCCAGAGACTCCGGGTCTGTTGCGTAAATTCTACTCTTTAAATGACTCCATAGAAAGAAGTCTAAAGGAGTTAAATCCGGTGATCTAGGGGGCCACTCAATAGCACCTCTACGCCCAATCCATTGTCCTGGAAACTCTATTCAAAAACTCCCTAACACGTTCTGAAAAATGCAGAGGAGCTCCATCTTGTTGAAACACTAATTGATTTTCTTGATAGCGATCATCATTTTAAACAATGTCAATTAGTAGAGGGTAAACGATATCTTCTAGTAACTCCAAATACGTTTCACCACTCAAATTGTCATCAAGAAAAATTGGTCCGATTAAACGGTCTCCAAAAATGCCAGCCCAGACATTCAATTTCTATGGAGTTTGAGTGTGGACTTCGTGAAAATGTCTTGGATTATTATCTGCCCAATAACGACAATTATGACGATTGACTGTAGAGTTTAATAAAAACGTACACTCAGTCATAACTTCACAAAACTCCAGCCGCCGATCGAAATCATCTTCATTCAGTTGTTGTACAAGATCAATTTTATACGAGTGAAATTTATGATGCTTCAATATTCGCTGAATAGTTCTTCTTTTGATGTTTGAAACAGTGGCCAATTTTCTCGTGCTCAAAGTTGGGTCTGCAGCAATTTGTCCTAAAACTCGAATCTCAGTAGTCTCATTTCTAACCAGAAATTCACGTTCAGGATCCCATTTTTTGTAGGCTACTGAACCACTTTGTCGAAACTTTGCAACTAACTCCAAAATGTATTTTCTGTTAACATGTCTGTTCGGATGTCGTTCATTAAACAAATTTGCGGTACGGTTGGCACAGTCATCGTTTTTGAAAAAAAGAGTAATTATATCAACTCTTTCTTCTACAGAATACACCATTGTGAAATTAATTTTCGGTAGTACTATCAAGTATCAAACCGACCGATAAACTGAAATAATAAACCACATTCCGATAAGAAATGTTCTGATAGTCAATTTTTTGTTTACAAACCAACAAAACATTGACTATCAGCACATTTCTTATCGGAATGAGTGAAGTGCGTTTTTGCATCTTCAACAGTGAATAATTTTTAAACGAGTTGATAAAACTTCCAAAAAAATGAGTGTGCTGAATTCAGAAAAGAAAGAGCTTTCAAATGATGTAACACTCGACCCATGTTCCCTATTTAAAATATAAGGGTTGTTATCACCACCCTTAAGGGGTTGATGTCACAAAGTTGAGTTTTGTGTTAAAACATGTCCCCCTCAATATTAAAATTGACATTACAGCGTTTCTTAAAAAAAATTCTCTGGGTGGAAATCGATCTGTTTCGTTTTCAATGCAACACCCTATATATATATATATATATATATATATATATATATATATATATATATATATATATATATATATATATATATATATATATATATTTGTTTTATGTTATTATTTTTATATTTTGTAAATTGAATATTGATTATTTATCTATTTTTGATGTAATTCTCGTTGGAGCAGGAATGCCATATGCATCTTGAAGAAATACAATTACTAGTTTACACAGCTGGATTACTTTAAAAAATCAAACACTTCAAAATATTATAGATTACTTCATTTATTTTACAAAATAACATTTATACAAAAACTTTGGTACAATATTTATTTACTAAACAAAAATCATTATATTATAATCATCATGTACAAAGTTTATATTAAAAAATTATGACTGATTGCAGTAGCTTGTAAATAAGCTTACAAACAAAAAATATATTTGGAAATCTTGCATTTTATGCAAATGCATCCCTCCCGTGATGTATTGTTTATTTTTATTGGTCATTGAAAGTTTTAAACAAGCTGTAGTTTTACGCACTATGTCAGTAGATTTGTCTAGAAGGATTCACACCTATCTTTTGGGCATCAACATGCAAGACTTTGAAAAGGACTTTGAGCTGATTATATGGGGTGGCATTTATGATATCATATCATATCATATCATATCATATCATTTATTAACCATCAATAAAAAACATTACATGGGAAGTCAACAAGCAAAAAGAGGGCACAATCGACACATGAGACCCAATAATTACATACTGATCAAAGGTCACGCAAAACAGAATTGGATATATACACTTTAAAAACCACTGTATAGTTAATATAATCTACTCTCTAAATAAAACCAAATTAAAATCCTTGTATAAACAAAACAAGTTAAAAGCGATCAAAATACTAGGCAAATGAAGTGGTTAGATATTCTTCTATCGTATAAAATGAATAATTCATCAGGAGGTTTTTTACACCAGACTGGAATAATCTTCTGTTGGCAATGTTTTTATGGTTAATGTTGATGAAATGGTGAGCTTACTTTAATAAGAATCTTTTACGTTTGTTGGACAAATATACCCCACTCAAAGTAGCTCTAGTGGGAAAAGCCTTGGATCACAGATGTAATTATACACCACTATAATCAGACAAAATTACTGTGTCACCTCAAGTATTACAAAGAACTACAAAATTTCACAACAACAGCAATGCAGAAGAAAAAAGGCATATCTAAAACAAAATTTTAAATCATGCGATTTAAGAGAAAAATGGAATGAACTGAAGAGACTTATCGTATAAAAAACCAAAGAACATCGGCTCCCCGAAAATTTAAGCAATGTTGATGAACTAAACAATTACTTTCCGTCCACAGTGATAAGATACCAGTATACCGAATAACAAGATTATCAATTATTATGACCTGTCTGTAGCCGAGGGTGTCAATTATGTGTTTTAATTTTCACCGGTAACAGAAGACGTTATTTTAAATGTCCTTGCTAATATCAAATCAGAAGCCTTCGGCTGTGACGGTATCAACATAACACCAGACTCTCGCATGTCCTTTTATCACCCCCTACATAACACACATTATAAATCACTGTCTAACAAGATCTGTATACCAATCAATGTAGAAAAGAGAAGATATGATCCCGCTACCTACAGTGGCTGTCCCTTCCGAATCTTCTCAGCTGCAGTCTGTCAGCATCCTGCCAACATTGCCCGAGATTCTGGAGTCGCAAATACGGGACCATTTAAATATATGTAATTTAATTCCGCCACCACATCCGTCTAGATTTCCACCTGGATATAGCTGTGCAACGGCGCTTTCAAGGCTGACCAGTGATGTTTTCCAGGCCTGGGACGGCGGTAAATTACTGTTTTGATTATATTTATATGTTACTTTGAAGAAAAAAAAATATAATCAAAACAGTAATATACATGTTACTTTGTTATTAGGACCATTATATGTACCGTTTTGTTTAATTTCTGCCTTGTGATGTTTTGCAGAGTATTTTAGTTTTGTTTTTGGAAGTAATTTCTGTTCATATTGTTGCATACTGTCCTTTTTGTTTGGTGCCCTATTAATGGGATTATCCTTTTGGGCATGTATTCAATAAATAAATATTGAATTTTTCTAAGGCATTTGACATGGTCAATCATGAGATAATGATGTCTATTCTTAAGCAGGGCGGGGGTTGTAGGGGAAGTGTGTTAGGTGTTAATATATTGAAATATTTATCAGCAAGGGCTTAAAGGACTGTTTACAATGGTCACACACTTTTGTACCTTGACACCACACGGGAGTATTTTAGTATATTTTTGTTGTATATTAGAGGTTTAAAAACATATTACAATAGTAATATTTACAAAAATGCAAATAACTTCCATTTTAAGCTTGTCAATGAGACAGATATTATGAGGCATATAGCCTCAATAAAAACAAAAGCCAAAGGTTTTGATGGTGTGAGTATCGACATGATTAACCTATGTCTCCCAGAAATTCTCCCTCAGCTGCTTCATCTTGTAAACTTTTGTATTGAGACAAAGTGCTTTCCCAAAGTTTGGAAAATTGCAAAGGTTTTCATGTTTCCAAAACGAAACAATCCAACTGAGTTTAATCATTTAAGACCTATAAGCATTTTCCCAGTTCTTTCAAAGTTATTGGAGAAAGTGATGTCCGAGCAGATAACTGCTTACCTGGGGGACAACAACATCTTGCCAAATGTACAGTCCGGATTTGTTAGGGGCAGGTCCACCACAACAGCATTAGCAAATATTAGTGATGACATCCTCACAGCTAACGATAAAAATTAAGCTACAGCTTTGGTATTGCTAGACTACAGTAAAGCTTTTGATACGATCAGTCATGAACTATTGTGCTCGAAGTTACAATATGTTGGTTTAATCATGACGCCGTTCAGTTTATAGAGAATTACTTTTCAGATAGGGCACAGGGGGTTGTCTGCGGGTCGGATGTATCGGATTCTTTGAGTTTATTAAAAGGAGTTCCACAGGGCTCTATCTTGGGCCCCCTTTTATTCAATATTTATACGTTTGATTTTCAAGAACAAATAATCTCGAGCAAAGTACACTTCTGTGCCGAGCTTTACAAATCATTTCCTGTCGAAAACGCACCTTAAAGACCTGGACAGATAGAAGGACAATTCAATATTGGCAAAATCTTCCAGGATTAGCTCACTCCAAGGCCTTCATAAATGGCCTGTCTGAGTCAAGGGCTAAGAAACTACTAGAGCTGAACAGACAACAACTGAGAACTCTAGTCGGCCTATATACAGGACACTGCCGCTTGCGGCATCACATGCACCGTATTGGAATCGGTCAGGAGACCGAGTGCCGACTGTGTATGGAGGATGACGAAACAGCAGAGCACGTGCTGTGTTCCTGTCCGGCAGCGGATAGGACTAGACACCTGCTCTTTGGCAAGGTAAAGCTTGCTCCAGAGGATCTGGATCGACTTTCGCCCACAAAGGTTATCGACCTCTGCAGGAGGCTGGATTTGTTGGGCGAAATATAAACATTAGGCGTGAGCCACAATAGACCGTTGGTCGCGGTGGAAGGTCCGGTATGGACCACTCACATTCAAACCTAACCTAACCTAACGTTTGATTTTCAAGAACAAATAATCTCGAGCAAAGTACACTTCTGTGCCGAGCTTTACAAATCATTTCCTGTCGAAAATGCCTTAGACGCTATAGCAAGTTTAAATGCAGACCTTGATAGGTTAGTCACAACAGCAAAGAAGCATGATCTTGCGATAAATGTCAATAAGTGTTGCGTACTTTATTTTGGCAGGAAGGTCAGTAGGAATAGGGTTTGTTCTCAACATATTGATATTTTGATAGATGGGAGTCGCTTGGAAGCAGAACAATCTGCAAAGAATCTTTGTCTCATAATAGATAACAATTAAAAATTTTCTGATCACGTCACTAATATTCGTAGAGCTAGCTTTGGCCTATTGAAATCTTTTTATAGCCACCAGTGAAAGTAAAAGCTCTCCTGGTAAACTCGATGATTCTCTCGCGCTTTAACCATGCTGATGTTGTGTATGGACCTGTCCTTGACAGTTGGGATCGGCAAAGAATAGAAAAGGTTCAGAAGTCATGTTTACGGTTAATCTTTAATCTAAAAAGAACAGATCGTGTTTCTTATAAGTTAAAAGAATTAGATTGGCTGAATATGAAGAATCGCTGGAAAGTACATCTTCTTTGCTTAACTCACAAGATTGTCCTCGGGGCGGAGTCTGATTACCTACATCAGAAGCTCTGTTTTCGGAGACAAGTAAATTCGCTGAATATAAGACTCGATCACTTGTTTGCCATACCTAAATATTATATGAGCCAATATCGGAGCTCTTTTTCCTATGTTGCACCACATCTGTATAATAAAATACCTTTTGAACATACTTTATGTTGTCTGCCAGGGTTTCGGAGATATGTTACAGATTTTTATAAAAATAGTTAGTTTGCGTATAAATCATATTCATATTTAAGAATTCCTTTCTTTCAGCTAAATTTAAGGCGCAAAATTGTCAATGTTTTGTTGTTACATTGTTTTGGGGTGTAAAGTTAGTTCGCCTCCCCGTGGTGCACCCTGGATAGCGTCTACTATTAGACGTGAACTAAATGAACTAACCAAACCGTAACCTTCCTAGTCATGTCTTAGGAGTGCCGGGAATGCTTGCCTTAATTGGCCGGCATTGCGAGGAGAGTCCTCTATAAAAAACCCACATCGCAAGGTCGTTGGCGGGTTGGTGCCGAGGCGATGATGCTTCTGGCCGATATGGCCGAGCATTGGCAGGATGGTAATTCTGTCGCTAACGTTAACCCTCCCCAGGGAAACCGGGCGACCTCCCTGTGTAAATGCCTATTCATGGGATGCGGGGCTCTTCCATGGAGGTCTATTTTCCCTTGCTGCTCGTGGGACCAAACATGGACACGACTTGCACAGACCCAATAGAGGAGGTGGCAGGATTCAACCTTCCACTGGAACCTCCAGAGGGTAAAAACAGGGGAAAGGACAGTCCACCCCTAGGACGACTACCAAAGGTAGACCCTCCTATAGGAAGCTTGGTTATCGAGCTCCTAAAAAGGAGGAGGAACCTGCACCATAATTCCCTTTTCCTTTAAGCTCCTTAACCTACTCCTTTATCCTCTATACACTCCTATATTCCTACCCCAATGCCCACCAACTTAAGGTGCATTCAAGCTAATCTGCATCATGCTAAGGCTGCGACATACCTCCTTAGCATGAAATTAAAGGAAGAGCAAATAGATATTGCTCTTCTCCAAGAGCCCTGGACCGCTAATTCGGAACGAACAAAAGGGCTGGGTAACACTTCTGGTAAGATAGTAGAGGTGGGCTCTGGTACTAACCCCAGAGCCTGTATCTGGATCAGAAACAACTTGCAGTATTTTACACTTTCAGAGTACTGCACCAAGGACATGGCATCCATCCATCTCGTGATCACATCCGGGGGGACCAGGCTGGAAGTAGTGGCCTGTTCGGCCTATTTCCCTGGAGACAGAGATGCAGAACAACCACCTCCAGCAGAGGTGCGGAAATTGATCGCCTACTGCAAGAGGAACAATTATCACCTCGTAATGGGGTGTGATGCGAACTCCCATCACTTGGCTTGGGGGAGCACGGACACTAACAGACGAGGTGAATCATTATTTGAATACATTTTAGGGGAGGAGCTGGTTGTCAACAACATAGGCTCGGAACCCACCTTTCTTACAGCTAACCGGAGAGAGGTTTTAGATCTTACGATCAGCTCAAGGCTTTTGAGCTCAAAAATCCTCAAATGGAGGGTGTCGTCTGAACCCTCATGTTCAGACCATGCCCATATCCTATTTGAAATTGAAACAGGCCCTAGACCTGTGTTAGAGTATCGGGACCCGAGGAGGACGGATTGGGAGGGATACAAACAGTCCCTCGCCGGCAGACTTGGGTCCGCAATCCCCACAGTGAGGGATCGTGATGAGATCGAGATTGCGGCCGAACAGGTTAGGGAAGCTGTGGTCTCTGCCTATCACGAAAACTGCCCACTGAGGTCAAAGAGAGACAGTCGGGGGTCTACCTGGTGGAATAATAACCTCGACAAACTACGAAGAGAAGTTAGACGTCTCTTCAATCGTGCTAAGATTACAGGCAACTGGGAGCAATATAAAACTGCTCTAACACATTATAATAAAGAGATCAGGAACGCTAAGAGGGAGTCCTGGAGGAGGTTCTGCGGGGACATTAATAATTTGCCCAGCAGCGCCAGAATCCACAGGATTCTCTCACGCGACCGTGTACAGGAACTGGGATCGATAAAACGACCAGATGGTTCCTTTACTGAATCTCAGAAAGAAACGTTAGAGCTCTTAGCACACACACACTTCCCAGATTGTCTGATCCTGAGCAACGGTGAGGTCCTACCAGCTGAGGGACGATCTAAACGCCCCCAAAGGGAGGACTGGCTAGTTGCTCGGAGAATAGTTACAGCCTCGGCAGTGGAGTGTGCTGTGAATCATTTCCAGCCATTCAAGTCGCCAGGGGAGGATGGGGTGGTACCGGTCCTACTACAAAAGGGACTGGAGATTCTCCTACCCTTCCTTATCAGGCTGTTCAGAGCCCGTCTGGCCTGGAACTATATTCCTTCCAGCTGGACGGTGGTTAGGGGGGTTTACATTCCCAAATTGGGACGTAATGACCTCCTACCTACTTCACTGAGACCTCTCAGTATTACATCATTCCTCCTGAAGGGATTGGAAAAAATACTGGACGGACACATTAGGGGGAACATCTTACCCAAGAACCCCCTAAATACCCACCAGTATGCCTATCAAACTGGCAAATCAACTGAGTTAGCGCTCAATAACCTCGTCGAGAAGATCACACACTCTCTGGAAAATGGAGAGGTTGCGGTGGCGGCATTTCTCGACATAGAAGGAGCATTTAATAATGCATTACCGATCTCCCTCTACGAGGCCACTATCGCTAGGGGGGTGGAACCTACCATCTGTGGCTGGATCGGAAACATGCTGCACAATCGGACCATTATTACCTCATTACGGGGAGAGGTGGTCAGCGTTAGGGCTGCGAGAGGGTGTCCTCAGGGGGGCGTTCTATCCCCCCTGTTGTGGTCCCTCTTTGTGGACGACCTGCTGGCTATCCTCGGACTCTGGGAGGTTAAAGTCCAGGCGTATGCGGATGATCTTGTCATAATGGTTAGAGGCAAATCTGAGGAGGAACTGTCTAGTACTCTTCAAGAAGCACTAAATGTAGTCAATGATTGGTGCCGTAGGGAACAGATGTCTGTGAACCCTCGCAAAACGATCATTGTCCCGTTCACCAGAAGAAGGTTGGACAAATTAAAACCACCTAATCTTATGGGGGAAAACATTCCATTTTCGGACCAAGCAAAATATCTGGGAGTTATCCTAGATAAGAAGCTCAACTGGGACAGACAGTTAGAAAATGTTATCCGCAGGGCTAAGATGTCCCTGTGGACCTGCCGGAGAATCTGTGGGAACAACTGGGGAACAAACCCCCAACAGATGTACTGGCTCTATGTAGTGGTTATCAGACCTATGATAACATATGGAGCCATAGTTTGGTGGCCTAAGGTGCTTCGTGGTACCGCGAGGGCCAAACTGGCTCATCTACAGAGACAAGCATGTCTGATGATAACGGGAGCGATAAGCACCGCACCATCAGTCGCTCTGGAGGTCCTCCTCAATATTGCCCCACTTCACATATGGCTGGAGAGGGTGGCGAGGTGGACAAAGTACAGACTAATACAAACGGCAGATAACATGCCGAGGGAAGTCAGTCTGAGGGGGTCCGGACTCCTTGATGACAGTGATTGTCACAGGATTCTGGGAATGGTCTCGGACTTGATGCCTACAAAAATCAGCAGAGATCTGTCTTTCAAGACCGTCCTCCCGGAAAGGGAGGACTGGGACCGGAACCAATCGACCCTGTTGAGAGCGGACCTCTGCTGGTACTCTGACGGCTCCAAAACCAATATGGGAGTAGGAGCCGGCGCATATGGGGGCAGCACCGATGCTAGACTATCAGCTAGCCTCGGCAAGTACGCAACCATACACCAGGCAGAAGTTTATGCCATCGAGATGTGTGCAAGGGAAAGCTTAAAAGACCTATGCACAAACAAATCGATAAAGATATTTGCAGATAGCCAAGCTGCAATAAAGGCTCTTGGTTCCTACCGGTGCAATTCAAAGACGGTATGGAGTTGTAAATCTGCCCTTAACGAATTGGGCAGCTGTAATGAGGTGTCGCTGGTCTGGATACCGGGTCACTCGGACCATGATGGCAACGTTGCGGCAGACGCGCTTGCCAGGAGTGGTGCCCAGTGTGACTTTGTCGGACCAGAACCGGTGCTGGGAATAACATCTTGCACAGCAAAACGCACCTTAAAGACCTGGACAGATAGAAGGACAATTCAATATTGGCAAAATCTTCCAGGATTAGCTCACTCTAAGGCCTTCATAAATGGCCTGTCTGAGTCAAGGGCTAAGAAACTTCTAGAGTTGAACAGAGAACAACTGAGTACTCTAGTCGGCCTGTATACAGGACACTGTCGCTTGCGGCATCACATGCACCGTATTGGAATCGGTCAGGAGACCGAGTGCCGACTGTGTATGGAGGATGACGAAACAGCAGAGCACGTGCTGTGTTCCTGTCCGGCAGCGGATAGGACTAGACATCTGCTCTTTGGCAAGGTAAAGCTTGCTCCAGAGGATCTGGATCGACTTTCGCCCACAAAGGTTATCGACCTCTGCAGGAGGCTGGATTTGTTGGGCGAAATATAAACATTAGGCGTGAGCCACAATAGACCTTTGGTCGCGGTGGAAGGTCCGGTATGGACCACTCACATTCAAACCTAACCTAACCTAACCTACATTGTTTTGCTGTTTTGGATACTAAGGCATTTATAATTTGTTTATTTTGTAATTTAAGGGTTAAGTGGAAGAAAATTGTAAAATTAACTTCGCCCTAATAAAGACCTCTTATTATTATTATTATTATTATATACACAGCATTTTTCATAAACAGGTTGTTTCCTACACTTATCACTTTTATGCAGACGGTACCCAACTTTACTATTCACTCTATCCCTCCGAAAAGATAGATGCTCATCGCCTGTCGTATTGAAAGTGTTGCCTCAGATCATCTATTAAGGCTCAATGCCTCTAAATCTTTTGTCATCGTATTTGGAACTGAAAAATACAGAGATTCTGTGTGTACTTCCTTTAAATTTAATATATGTAATAATGATTTTCCATATAGGAAAAATGTGAAAAATCCTGGTCTGCAACTTGATTCTGATATGAGATGCAGGAATCACATCAGGTGTCGGTAGGAAGTTCATAATGCGCACTAAAAATGATATACCCGCATGGGCATTATTTAGATTGTGATATAAAAATATTGTCTAGATTTAACTATCGTGATACAGCATATGGTCCATGCCTGGATGCGTCAGATGTATCTAGGGTCCGGAATTCATGTCTTAGGTTCATTTTTAGTATAAGAAGGCCTAATAGAGTTTACCACTAGTTAGTTGAGGTGGAATGGCTGAATATCCGCAACAGAAGGTAGTTACATATGTCATGTTTATTTTATAAAATTATAAATAATAAAACAACACCGTAATTGCTAGACAGACTTCAGTTTAGAGCTAATGAGCATTATATAAATGTTCGCCATAAACAGATTCTATATATTCCAGTTTATCTTTATTCCCACGCCGTTTCTACACCATTTGTACATTGGACGAATAATGAACTGTACATGTACATCAGCAGAGGTGCAAAATTCATATAACTACTATTATTTCTATATTTAGTGATACATATTATACGTATTATTTAGTGATACATATTATACATATTATACCTTCTAAACAGTCTGCCTTTAAACGCGGTCATAGCTCATCAACTGTCCTACTCTGTGTAGTTAATGATATTCTCACTCATCAGAATCAGGGCTGTGTTACTGCTCTCGTTATGCTGAATATAACGAAGGCCTTTGATTCTGTTGACCACTCTCTTTTAATTGCTAAATTGTTGAGTTATGGAGTTTCTGGTCGCCTTTTATAATTGTTTGCCAGCTACCTTAGTGGTCGATCACAGATAGTGAGACTTGATGATGGAGCTTGCTCTGAGCTCCGCCTAGTATCGGTGGGGGTGCCCCAAGGATCAATACTTGGTCCAATTCTGTTCAACTTGTTTACCGCTGATGTGAATAGCATTCCTCTACTGTTTTGCAGACGATATGCAATTGTATATTCCTCTTAGTGTATCTAATGCTGATGAACAGATTGGGCGGTTAAATGGAGACCTGCAGAGAGCTCAGACATGAGCGTGGAGCAACAACCTGAGCTTCAATCCTGAGAAGTGCAATTTTCTCATTCTTGGCACCTGCTATAGTGTTCAACAGGTCCGCAGTCTTCAACTGTCTGTGTTGCTTGGGTCTGATGCCTTGTCCCATTCGGATAATCCCAGAAATTTGGGATTGATACTGGGTGGGAACCTGCAGTTCTCCAGACATGTGGACCATCTCTGCCGCTCTGCGTTCTATAGACTGTGACACCTGTATCAGTACCGTTGTCTTCCCCAAGATACACGTAAACTTTTGGTGAACTCACTAATCCTGTTACTGTTCACATATGGTAATTATGTGTATGGTCCTTGCCTGACGTGTCTGGACGGGTACCGTATCCAGAAGGTGCAGAATTGGTGTGAGACATGCGGGCACTGGACTGGCTGAACATGCAAGAAAGGAGACTTGTTCACTATGCCACCTTAGTAATCAAGGTTGTTCGGGAAAGGAAACCTGATTACCTATATGACTGTGTCAGCCTTTGAACTGATGTACATGACGGACTCCTGCGAGGCACGAGTTACTTGACTGTTCCTATACATGGAGCTGCAAGTTTTAAAAGATCCTTTTGTTACTTAATATCTTACATATTCAATTATCTGCATAGAAAGGGTATAGCTTCGCTTTCAATAAAGGCTGTAAAATATGCTTTGGGACAAAGTCTGTTAGCTGGGACACATGAACTTGATATTACCCTGTTTTAATTTTTTTCTGTAGCTGGATATGTTGAAAAACAGTTCGCTGAACATGTCCATTTGTACTGTGAGTGCAATAAATATTGTTATTATTATTATATTATTATATACTTCCATATGTGTTTAATTGTCTCGGTTGATTTTAGGTTGTGTTTATCTACCAGGTGATTGTTATCACAAATATGCTGAGCAACGCATGACCTGTCTACAGGTGGCGTACGAAAAAAGATAATGGAATTCTAACACAGGAACTTTGAATAAACCCTTGAGAAGAAAATTTGTTTGATACGCCCTTGAGGGTGGCTGTTGATTACCTGTACCTAATAGAAACACAGTTTTAGTTAATAAACTTTTAGAATATTTCATCCTCTGATAATGCTAACTGAACCTGTAGAAAGTAACTGAATCAATAAATAAATTAATTAATCTAAAATAATTTGTGGCCATACAACCTAATATTTTGAACCTCCGACTGTTGGCACACAAATTTTAAACGTTCAGGCATGTAAAATGCAAGATTACCATAAATTATAATTAATTTAAAACAGAACTGAATATACTATTCAAGTGGATAACAATATTATACAATGTACTTTAATTGCCACACATAATTATTTAAACGGAATTAATTCTTTGATTGTTATATATTACAATACAGGTTTATACCATGCAATTTCCCCAGCTAAACAACCACTGACAAGCTGCGAATGAACCGGATTAAATCTACACGATACCACAACATCGGGATGGTAATCGTTCATTTCTACGATAGTTGACAACTGCTGCGGTCGATCCAGCATACAATAAGTCATCTCCTGTGATTTGTCGTTAAACCCCAGCAATCTTATACCTTTATTAAATGGCGAACATATAATTCTACCGTCAGACGAAAAACATAACTCCTTTATGAAACCCTTCCCTACGTTTCTTTCTTTGATAAAGTGCGTAAGTCTGGGTAAATTAGAAATAACTTTATTTTTATGCTCTGGAAACTGTTGGAAATACGCATCATACGTATTTCTTCCTATTAATCCACTATTTATAATACCCATGCTAGGTAACTGTAGATTATCATACATGTCAGATGGACCTTGTCGGTCTGTGTTGTATTGATCGTTTGAAATATAACCCATCCATAAATCAGTGGGTCGCTCATTTCTATGCTCCTCGGAGTCTGAATTTTGTGTATCTTCCTCTATATACATGAAAGCATTGTCATAATCGCTGGACTCTCGTTTCTGTATATCATGAACACATGTCCACTGAAAATAAAATTTATTAATTTATTTATTCATTTAACAGGCATAAGGTCAACTAAAAAATATACATTATAGGACATAACAAAAACAAAAATGAAAGGTTGAATAATTATCAGGTGCAGATTGGTCCATTAACCCATTACCAGCAAAAGTCCTTTAATGGGACGCAAATTTACTTACAGTTAATTTTGATAGCTTAATTTAAAATACAGGTTTCGTTGCGAAGGTAGTAAGATAGCCTTCTAGACTTTAAGCTACCAATCCACAGATGGTGCTATTCTTCAGTATTAAATGAAACACCAGAATGCTTTAGGATCAGACTTAATACGAGGTTCAGTTAGATATGTACCTTCTTCATAGCAGATCGGCCGTCAGAGAATGCATTGTAGTATCAAGTCTTAAAGAGTGGTTTTATATGCAAAAAGGTTTGCTTACAAAATAAGGAATACTCGGAAATATTTGACAATCTGGCACCGTTGCACTGCTTCCTTTCATGACGTTATTCCACTCTTATCATAAAATACTATATGAAAAGATAATCATATAACTATGCCGAATAAAGAAGAACTGTGTTAAATCCCACATATTCCAAATATGCTAATAATGCTACTAATAAGTTACTTGGCTAGAGGAGCTGAATTCTACAATTTTATAAAGAAAACAAGAAAAACTATATATGCAATACTCAAGGAGCTGTTTATAAATACCTCTTCATTTTCTTGCGCATTTACATTTCTAGATAGTGCAGTCCAACCATGAGGATGTATTTGTAAAGAGCTTATAACATCCGCTTCATTGGGAAAATCATCTATGAACTCTACACGATTTCTTCGTCTGCTGGGGTGAAATAAATAATTAAAAACTGTACCAGCTGGAAAGTTTTGGTCACTTGTTTGCATCAGTCGATATAAATTTGGCTAAAACAAATACAATTTACATAATAATAATAATAATAATAATGCTTTATTTGTTTCATACTACATGTATAGATTACCCATAATGGGTGTGGAACTTGTCAAAACAACATACAGCCCGTGTGATATCTGTTGAGATCAAAATTGAAGAAAAGAATAAGTCAATAAAGTTCTCTTATCAGAACTACTATAGATTAGATTTTATTGTGAGTGGGCTATTCCAGTCCCTCCACTGTGACCTTAGGTCTATTGTGGCTCACGTCTAATTATTTAGATTTCACCCATCAATTTCAGCTCCCTGAGGGAGTCGATCTTTTCTTGAGGGTAAAAGTTTGTTTGGTAGGTGTACTGCCATCTGAATGAACTCACTTGCCCCTATCGAAGCTCAAAGAGAGATAACCTCTCTCCGAGTTCGTCTGGACCCGACATCCGTCAGTGTTTGCCTCGAGGTGGTATCCTGAAGTCCCGTTCTCGAGCAGCATCTAATCTCCAGTTGTAATGCACCCCTAGAGATCTCAGCTCCCCTCAGACTCGTCTAAACCTGATACCTAACAGTGTTAGACTCAAGGCAACATCGAGTCCCGCTCCCGAGCATCACCCCAGCGAGGCCGTCTATCCGTTTCGTAGCACACAGTATGGGTCCAAACTCCGGGTGTTCACCACTCATCAGAGATCAGAGCCCCCCGGGACGTCTGAACACACGACACACGCCAGAGCTCAATCCAGGGCGGTATCATCTGGAACCCCGCTCCCGAGTAACAACCAAGCCTGGCCAATTGTCGGTCTCTGAGGCCACAGTGGAGGCGTCAAACTCCGGGTGCATATCACTCCCCAGAGATATCCGCCTCACCTGCACCAGACCCCCGCCAGTGTTTCATTGACTCGAGGCGGTATCATGAAGTGCCGCCCTAGAGCAGCATCCAGGCGGGGTCGTTAGCCTGTATCGATGCTCACATAGTAGGCACAAGTCTCCAGGTGTAATCCACCCCTAGAGACCCCAGCCACCTCCGGGTTCGTCCAAGCCCAACACCTGCCAGCGTTAGCCTAAATTTCACCCAACAAATCGAACTTCCGACAGGAGAAGACACCTGCAAGGTGAAACTTTGTTTGACAGATGTACTGCCATCTGAGGGAAGTCGCTTGCCCGTCTCAAAGCTCAGAGTTCGTCTGGACCAGACATCCGTCAGTGTTTGACTCGGGGCAGTATCATGAAGTCCCGCATCCGAGCAGCATCCAAGTGAGGTCGTTTGTCCGTTTCGAAGCTCACAGAAGAGGCCTCAACCCTTAGTTGTATTCCACCCCTAAAGATCTCAGCTCTCCTCCGGGTTCGACTAGACCCGACACCCACCAGTGCTAGACTCAAGGCGATATCCCATCGAGCCCCGCTCTCGAGCATAGCACAAACGAGGCCGTCCGCCCGTTCCGAAGCACATAGTGTGGGCCTCAAACTCCGGGTGTTTCC
Organism: Tillus elongatus; assembly: GCA_964006375.1. Lineage (NCBI taxonomy): Eukaryota > Metazoa > Arthropoda > Insecta > Coleoptera > Cleridae > Tillus > Tillus elongatus. Next base: position 30,723,700 of record OZ023266.1, on the reverse strand, counting down.
CACTCATCAGAGGTGTCAACCCCCTCCGGGTCGTCTAGACACACGACACCCGCCAGCACTCAACCCAAGGCAGCACCCATCCGGAACCCAGCTCCCGAGTAACAACCAAGCGTGGGCAACCATCCATTTCTAAGCCCAGAATGGAGGCCTCAAAATCCGGGTGTACATCACTCCCCAGAGATAGCTGCCTCCCTCCAAGAACTACTGTAACAATTTGCGACAGCAGAGGCGTTCGTTGAAATTTTCCGCCTTATTTTCAGAATAATAAACATGATACTCTTCGACGGGGAATAAAATCCCTTTCTTTTATTTTTCAGCTCCATTGAATCCCATAATGGACTCCCATCGTTAAGTTTACGTCAAATGTTAAGGTAATGGAATTAATTAAATGTAAATAACTCAGCAAAGACAAGAAAACAAAAGGCAAGAATAGCGTCAGCGTGCATGTAATATCAATAATCATAAGTCAAATTTAAAAATTAGAAATTATATGCCCAGTTTCACAAAGCTCGATTAAACATTGAACAGCCAATTAGTTAACCAATGCTTAATACAACCAATCACAGCTTCAAAAGATTTAGTTGTTACAGCAAAAACCCCAATCATAGTCTGGTGATTGGTAGTCTGAAGCCTTAATTAACTAACCGTCTGTTAAATATTTAATCGAGCTGTGTGAAACTGGGCAATAGACTTTATTTGTTATTTTATTTTATCAATTTTCATATGTTGTAAGTTTATATTTAAGATCACAATGACGTGCAGGTTGAAACAAAAAACCTTTTATTTTTAAATTAAAAAAAAACTTTGAAATATTATTAATATGAAATATTAATAATTTAGAAAATTTTGGCTAATCGGAATTGGAATGTAATATTCTGAGAGGGTAGCTTCATTTTAGGAGTGAATATAGAAATGTTGGTATAAAAAAAGTACTAAATAACTAGTTAGTTTTTACACAATTGAAAAAGTGACAGTTCCTAACTATATCGTTGACATTTAGCTACATTTGGACTATATACCCAAAACTTTGTTATATGGAAGTACAAACTCTGTTTCTTTGTGTTGCACATTGTAAAAGTAATAAATAAAATAAAATAACATAAATATAATTATAGAGAAAAAAAAAAGTGTAGAAGAAATATGCTGCGACCCCGACCGCTGGGGCGGGCCCTGGCCCCTCGGGAACGTCAGGTTCGGCGGGTAGGAGGGATATGCAGGTGGTCATCACCTCCAACCGGGGGTATATGGCGTAGTCCTGGCGGAAGAGGCCGAGCCAATAAGGAGGAGTCTGGTGGCGGGGATGTTGGACGCCATATCGGTATCCGACGGGGCGTTGCAGCTCCGCTTCTGTAACTCGGGGATAGTTGATCCAGGGTGGTTCTTGGTGACCGCCGAGGATAGCGAGTCCCTGAGTTGGCTTCTCAACGGCTGGTCCGGGACGGCGGTGGGGGAGATCGCCTTCAGCGCCGTAAGGGCAGGGGGCGCCCCATGGCCGGTTTGGATCGGCTTTTGGCTCAGAAGTCAAGAGGTGGACCTAGAGGGTGTTGTCAGGATGCTGGCGCTCCAGAACCGCTCTCTCAATATTGGGCAATGGCGGCACCTGGAGACGGCAGGAGGACCTGGGGCATGGCGTCAGGTCTTCTCGGTGGGGCTAGGGGTGGCTCGCGAGCTGGATGGGCAAGGCTGGCGGCTTATTTCGAGTTGGTGACTCTGAGTGTAACCAGAGTTCCGACATGGAGTGCGGTCGCCTTCGCCGGCCCGCGGCGTGCTCTGACCACTGGAGGTCTTCGCCCGGGCGGCGTCGCGATTAAATTCGCGAGGCTACTGCGGGTGAGCCAGATCAACCTACAGCATAGCCGGGATGCCACTGGGGAGCAGTGAGAGGGCTTGGAGGAATCGGCTTCAACATCCTAGTTGGTGGCAAAGCAGAGGAAGAACAACCTAGGACATGCATACTGGCGTCAAGGGATCTGGACGTGATGTTGCTGCCCCAGCTCTTGCCCAGGGACGCCACAGCAGCTGTCCTGGAGTATAAGGTGAGTAATATTAGGCTTAAGGTTATGATGTGCAGCCTTTATGTTCCCTACGATCGACGAGGTCTGCCTCCGTCGGAGGTGCGTATCGTCGATTTCGCGAGGGAGCATGGGCTACAACTGATTATAGGCTGCGATGCCAATTCTCACCACAGATTGTGGGGCAGCACAAATACCAACCTACGCGGTGAGGCTCCACTAGAGTATTTGGCTACAACGAACCTAGAGGTATTAAACAGAGGAACGGCTCTGACGTTTGTCAATCGTATCCGGCAGGAGGTGACCGACATCATGTTAGCGAGCAGAGGAATAACGGAGGATATATTTAGCTGGAGGGTGACGGAACACATATCAATGTCTGATCATCGTATGATCCCAAACCGGGAAGGGAGGAGTACACGATGGCCAAGGCGTACAGGCTAATCAGCCTAACATCCTTCCTGCTTAAGGCATTGGAAAAGTTTGTAGATAGGTTTATGTCGGGAGGGATCCTCTAGGATCGCCCCTTCCATAAAGGTCAGCACGCGTACCAGCGGGGAAATCGACGGAGACGGCGCTCCACGCTGTGACGCGGAAGGTGGAAAGGCCTCTACACTACGGGGAGAGCACATTAGCTGTGTTCTTCGATGTGGAGGGAGCCTTTGATAAGGCAAGGACGGATACGGTCTGTGCCGCCCTACAGGATAGGGGAACGCCGAGGGCCCTAATAAGCTGGGTGGCGAGAATGCTGGAGGACAAGAGTTTCGCTAAACTTGAGGGGACGGGGGCTGGACGTTGGGGTGACGGGCGGCTGTTCTCAGGGCAGCTGCCTTTCGCCTCATCTATGGTGTCTGGTCATGGACGGCCTCTTGGGGCGGCTCTCAGAGAATGGCTTCTACGTCCAGGCGTACGCTGATGATGGGCTGGTCTTAGTCACCGGCAAATTCCTCGGCGCCGTCTGTGAGTGCACGCAAGCTGCCTATAGCATAATTGAAAGGTGGTGTGGTGAGCTGGGACTCTCCGTAAACCCAGCGAAGACGGAGATGATCCTATTCACCAAGAAGAGGAATGTAGAGGGGTTCAGGGCGCCAGTGATGTTTGGAAAACCTTTAGCTTTAGTGTGGGAGGTCAAATATCTGGGGGTGATCCTGGACTCCAAACTAACATGGGGGTCGCAAATAGAACGAGTATTGAGCAAGGGGGTAGCGACCCTCTGGCAGCTGCGTCGAGTGATAGGGAGGACCTGGGGACTTAATCCTCTGATCCTTCACTGGATTTACACTGCGATCGTCAGGCCTCTATGGGGCGTTGGTCTGGTGGTGTGGTGTGAACCAAACTACCAGCAGAAAGCTGGCCAAACTCAAAAGGCAATCCTGGGTATCACAGGCGCTATGAGGACGACACCCTCAGCCGCGCTTTGGGTCTTGTTGATACTGCCACCGCTTCCCATCTGTATCAGAAGGGAGGCTATGGCGTCGTATCTTAGAAAGCGAGACTCTGGAAACTGGTGCGGAGAGGGAGCAGTAATAGGGCATGCAAGAGTTGCCAAGGAGGTGGAAAAGGAAATTCCGATTTCCGCCATCAAGGTACGGGATGCCGAGGACGATATTAGGTTGTCTAGGCCATATACCCTCAGGATCCCCAGTAGGGATCAGTAGAGGGAAAATGAGGTTGCATTCCAGCCCGCAAGCCTGGTCTTTTTCACCGACGGATCGCGGCTGGAGGATCAACAATCCTCCGGGGCGGGAATATACATCGAAGGCCTGGGGGTGCGCGAGAGTTATGCTCTTGGCGCATATACCACGGCATTCGAAACAGAGGTGTACGCTATCCTGTCTGTGGCCAACAGACAGGATGTGAGGAGGAGCCCCGAGAAATGTGTGTTCATTTGCTTGGATAGCCAGGAGGTCCTCCGTGCAGTCTGCCCGGCCAGAATCAGGTCAACACTGGTTCAGGAGTGCGCTGACGTCCTCAAAGGACTAGCCAGGACAAAGGAGGTGCAACTCGTGTGGGTTCCAGGACACTGTGGCATAGCGGGGAATGAGGTGGCGAATAATCTCGCCAGGCTTGGTTCCCGGCGGCCGTTCTGTGGCCCGGACCCAGCGATAGTCATAAGTAGGAAGACGGTCTCTGTCGCCTTAGATAGGTGGACAGAGGAAGCAATGGAGAGGCATTGGGGGTCAGTTGGTGGCTGTAGGCAGGCGAGAAACTTCGTGGAGGGGCCGGACAGAGATAAAGCTGTCTGGCTACTCGGTAGGAGTCGACCTACGCTTCGCCGCATCCTTGCGCCCTTAGAAGACACCTCACATTGATAGGGGTAGCGAGGGATCCCATTTGACAGGAATGCGGCGAGGATGAAGAAACGTCCTACCACTAACTGTGTGAATGCGAGGCTTTTGGGAGTCTTCGAGCAGAATTGTTCAAATCGAGGACTCTGCAGAGGAATCAGGTAAATACCGTCCAATTGAAGACTTGAAGACCAGCATGGCCTTCATTTCAAGGTCGTGGCGGTTTGGCGATGGAACCGAGGAAGAGTAGAGCATGGTTGCTGGGGTTGGCAAAAAGAGCCCATTGTGGACTACTTGCTTGGCGTTGGCCTCCCCACCACTGCTACTACTACTACTACTACTACTACTACTACTTTTTACAAAATCAAAGAAGTGACAGTTCGGAAGTAAATCCTTGACATTTAGCTGCATTTGGACTATATACTCAAAATTGTATTATAATATGCCATATGCAATATGCAAGTACAAGTTCTGCTTCTTTGTGTTGCATGTTGTATTGTATAAGTAATAAATAAAACAAATACAATTATAGAGAAAAAATGTCTCAAAGAAATATGATTTGACCTATTAAAGTTTTAAGTTTCTTGGATTTTGGAATATCAACATTCAGTAATTTGGTAAAGGTTTACGTTCGGGGCGCGTGTTCAATTTTTATGAAATTTTGTATATACACATGTTTTAGGGTGTAGATGACGAAAATCACAATAAAAATTAGGGCAGAAGCAAACTTTTGGAGTTATTTGGAAATTATGGTAGCAAAAACGTAAGTTGTACTCACTTTTGCTACATGTTTTTGTCATATTTTACACCTTTTCGAGGGTCATTCGTTTTATATCAAGCTAAAGAAGGGTGTATTCCACTATTCTAATTCATTTTCACATAGTTAGTCCACGTCCTTAACTGTTTATGTGTCTCTGAAAATTACCCTTCTTTTCATCATGTATAAGTTGAAATTGACATTTGACATTAAGTTGGCTTTATGTGTCAAATGTCAATTTCACCTTAGGATCGATGCGATAAAAGGGTAATTTTTAGAGACACATAAACAGTTAAGGGGGTGCACTAACTATGTGAAAATGAATTAGAATAGTGGAATACATCCTTCTTTAGCTTGATACAAAGCAAACGACCCCCAAAAATATGTAAAACATGTTGCAAAAGTGAGTACAACTTAGGTTTTTCCTACAAAAGTGTGCAAATAACTCCAAAAGTTGGCTTCTGTCCTCATTTTTATTGTGATTTTCGTCATCTACACCCTAAAACACGTCTATATACAAAATTTCATAAAAATCGAACACGCGCCCCCAAAGTAAATCTTTACCAGTATTTTTTTAAGGAAACATATTCAAAATATGTTGCAATATACAGCATAAGTACTGAACATAGTGTTATCAATTTAGCCAATGAAGTAATGGTGATAAAATAAATAAAAATTATTTGCATCTATCACATATATAGGAGATGAGAACACAAAAATTCTAAGATGCTTACCCTAAAGGCTCTCAAATCATTTGCTAAGCACATTAAGTTGAGATCATGTATGATGATCATATAACCATTTGTTGTTGAAATAATCATCTTGGAACCATCTGGTGATAATTTTGTCCTCATCAATCCATTCATTAAAAATACCTTTTCATACAACATGCTGTTTTCTGTAGGACTTTTCAAATCCCATGCATATATACTACCATCAAAAGCAGATGTTACCATTACCTTCTCTGAATCTGAATACTCGATATTTTTTACCTACAGAAAATAAATTACTCAAAATTGACTTGAAAATCGTAATATGAAAATTAGAATGAATGAAAACTTAAAACCCAACATACCCAGTTCGAGTGACCATATAATGTTTTTAAACATCTTTTTAACCTCCTAATATCCCAAAGTTTTATAGAGTTATCATCCGAACACGTTGCAAAAGTCTTTTCACACAAGAACCTGAAAGAAAAAGGTTACAATCTTCTGTAAAGAAAAAAAATTCAAGCAACATACCTTATACAGTTGACACAGTTAAGGTGGGCATTTCCTATGGTATGAATCTTATTCTGATTACCAGCATCGTAAATTAACACAGACTTGTGTTCACAGGCAGCTACTAGTAAACGTCTAGAAGAAAAATGACATAAAATGTGAGAATGTGTACTACTTAAAAGCAGATGATTTTTATATTACCCATCAGAGCTAAACTCTAAATTGAAGATCCCACCGTTCAAGTCAGTCGGTTTATCAAGGCAACTGCCTTGTTTTAACTTATACTGATCGAATTGTCCATATAATTTAATCGAAATATCATCTTCATATCCGATCTGCCTTTTCATTCCAATTTCTCGTTTTTTCAAGAAATCGCAAGTATTTATTCCAGAACCGACTGAACATGTTGTTCGGGATGGTAAATCCGCTCTTCTCATTTTTACTTAGTCACGTGAAATACATTAGTTTAACTTTTAAAACATAAAAAATATGCATTCATAACGTTCATTATTTTACAAACATTTTTATTGTTTACGAAACCTTCTGCCGAACACTGACACCTGACACTATACACTACACGTTCACTGTCAAACTGAAACTAAAACCACCAAACTCCAAACCACAACCACACCACATGCCACAGACATAGTAACCTTAGAACACAGATGTTTTATGATTTTATGTTTAAAGATACTAAACATAATATATTATGACTGAAGCACAGCTTGTAACTTAATCACATGTGCTGTGACTGAAGCACATTATTATTATTATTATGCACTGACTGAAGACTGAGACCGAATTAAACTGACTGTTTTGTCACTAAGAAACAAAAATCAAATTATTGTTTAAAAAATTATGCTGTGGTTCTGACAATTGACAGTCTTGTTTGTTATGCTGATGCTGGGCCAAAATCAATGACATTTAAAATATGTCATTGGCCAAACAGAAATGTCATTAAAAAAACATTTGTCATGTCAGGTAAACCAACATTATATACTTCAAAGTCAGTGCTGATTACATATTTTAAAAGCTACCTACTATTAGTGGATTTTCTTAAAAGATTCACTATTGAGGAGATCCCGACTTTTGAATTTTGAAAAAATTCCTTCAAATTAGCACTAGTATATATATATATATATATATATATATATATATATATATATATATATATATATATATATATATATATATATATATATATATATATATATATATATATATATATATATATATATATATATATATATATATATATATATATCACACCGATAACTCAAAAAAAAAAAAATGGGCAGATTTTGATCAAATTTGGCGAGTACCTTTCTTTTGCCAGTGGCTTGGATAAGTTCGTTAGCCAGAAAAATCTGCTTAGTTGAAATAGATTAAACAATGATTTGGCTTTATTTCACAGACGGATTCCCCGGTCAGTACCAATTCTGAGCTGACCAATAAATGTATGGAATTTCGACAACGAAATTATAATGCATGTTTCTAAGAAAATAAATTCGGGACTCAGCAAGGGCGTTATGGTAGGGAATTTTTATTGAATGCCTCAAATTTGAATAGCTCAATTTGCTTTTAACCTATAAGGTTCGTTGGACAGGAAACTAGTTTTTTAGGGAACATGTTAAGTTTCTTTTCGAACATTTTTTGTGCATTTTCAAACAGTAAAGTTATTTTCATGAAATATGGTACATTATTTTTACTATATATGTTATGCTGGTAACCAAATTTGATGTTTGCTTTCTTAAAAAAACACATATTTGCGATTTAAAACATTTAAATGAAAATTCACTATCATAACGGGCTTGCTGCGTCTAGACTTTTTAGTGAATTTTCTTAAAAAGAATTCACTAATGAGGAGATCTCGACTTTTGAATTTTGAAAAAATTTCTTCAAATGAGCGCTATTTAGGACCCCTGGAACCCAAATCCGATGTCGGTTTCAGACTTTATATGTTTATATATATATATATATATATATATATATATATATATATATATATATATATATATATATATATATATATATATATATATACGTGTCACACCTATAACTAAAAAAATAATGGACCGATTTTGATAAAATTAGGTGAGTACCATCCTTTCGCGAGTGGCTTGGATAAGTTTGTTAGCCAGGAAAATCCGCAGAGGTTTTCCCGAAAAATTTTGTGTTTTCTTTCGAAAAAAATCGAATTTTTTTTAATCTCCGGAATTAACAAAGTAAGGGCAACGAAATTTGGTACACGGGTTTATATCATTATAGGTAAGCTACCTACCAAAATTTAGCGCTGTAGGTTAAAGGACAAAAAAGTTACAGGCATTTAAAAAAAAAATGGGTTTTCCTCAAAACGTCAAAGTCGGTATTTTAAACGTCAAAATTGTTAATATTTAGGCAATGAACCTGAAATTAATATGATCTATGGAAGGAAAATGTCTCAAGAAGAATGTTTTACAAAGCCTGAACTCTTAATAGTTTCAATTGTCATTGTCCTTCATTTTACTAAAATATTCCCAGCAAATTCATTTCAAATAGACCCTTTCTCTGATGCTTTAGCAGTAGTGTTGGCTATAGAGTTTATCGTTTAATGGTATATAATTTTTGTCGAATTTTCGTAAAAAATCATTAAAGTGCAATATATCCGTTATTATGCAAGTTACGAAAAAAAGTTGTATACATTAATTGTAGGGTGTCTTAAGCTACATCTTAAAAAATATTTCCACAATTACAGGATCGCCCATAAGTCGTTGGTGATTCAAATTTTCTTTTTTTTTTTTAGTGAATTTTTTTAATCGAACACGCCCTATGTTATTGCATTTTTGTATTTTCCATCGAAATATAATACATCTTTGTAAGAAAAGAAATTCGGTACTCACCAAGTGCGTTATGGTAGCGAATTTTCATTAAATGCTTCAAATTATGAATCAATTTGCTATTAACCTATAAGGTTAACCAGAAAACCAGTTTTTTCGGGAACAATTTAAGTTTACTTTCGGAAATTTTTGTACATTTTCAAACAATAAAGTTATTTTGATGAAACATGGCACATTGTTTCTAATATATAGATTATACTGGTAACCAAATTTGGTGCCTGCTTTCTTAAAAAAACACATTTGCTATTAAAAACATTTTAATGAAAATTCACTACCATAACGCGCTTGCTGCGTCCAGACTTTTTTTAATTCTCGACAACCGTGGGTATTTCCGTAGCGTAGAGAAATGTTTTATATGAATATATCTAAAACAATGAAATGTAACCTTGAGCTCGAAGGGACCCCAAATGAATGACAATTGACGCAAATTTTCAATTAAGAGATGGAGCATAAAAGGAGATTCTATCTTTTTCTTACACATTAACTTTATGGCAATACTTAATGTTTTTTTAATTATTTTAAAATTATTGTTACCGTCAGCAGCGTTTTAATCTACAGACAAACAACCAAAACCAGGTAGAAAAATTAGAATATTATACAAATATTACAAATGAGCCTTCTGTGTGCGTGAGTGTGTTTGTGTGTGTGTGTGTGTGTGTGTGCGTGGGCGCGACCGTGAAACGTCTCCATTTATTGTCGATCTCACTTGTGCGTCAGAAAATTGCTATTGATGGCACTGCCGGGCCCCTTCCACTGTTTACTTTCTTTATTTATTTACCTATGCCCAATTTCACAAAGCCCGATTAAATATTTAACGGACGGTTAGTTAATCAAGGATTAAGACGACCAATCACAGGTTGTGATTCTGGTTTTTACCATGACAACTAAATATTTAGAATCTGTGATTGGTTGTATTAAGCCTTGATTATCTAACCGGCCGTTAAATATTTAATCAAGCTTTGTGAAACTGGACACTAGTCGTTCATTCTACATGTTGGTAAACCTAATTTAAATTTTTATTAACATTCATTGGCGTTTTTGTCATGAAGATTGCAAATAAAAAATATGGTCAAGTAGTATTTTAAAAGGTCTACTTATTTTAACTAGATTTATTGGAAGCCCGCGTTGCGCAGGTTGCTAAGTGCCAGTCTGCAAGGAATGTGGTTCCGGACTCCATTCTCATGCGAGACAGCTAGAAATTGATCTCGAAAATTAATAGATAAAAATCGAAGAATTGCACCAATGAGCTGAGATGCCACCACCATTAAATAATTTTTCAAAACTAGCTTTGTTAGACTTCAATGCTGTTACCATGTTACTCATTTATAAATGGTTTTAAATATAATAGCCCATACCAATTTTATTTATCTAATAACAATAACACCACAGTAGACAATACTCCGCACCCAGAAGTTTGAATGTAGGTTCACATAGAAGCGAATTGCGAAATCGCCGCGAAACGTATCCCTATTGGTTCATTTAAAATAATACCGTAATATTATTTAAAATGAATTAGTTCCGCCATTGGCGAGTATATGAATCTAACTTTAGAATCCTACACACATATTATAGACCAAGCACACCACCCATAACCCATCAGAAGTCGACCTTTCCACATTCGATAAAAAACGACAGTCTGAATACGTGACTCAAACCAGCGGCGTTATAGTCCGAATTCTAGAGGGTTTTTTTCCTCAGGGCTCGTCCGTGGCCTTGCCGCCCCGATAGCGCTGCAACCTTTGGTTGATTGTGCATACCCTTAGTCTTACTCCACCCATTCCAAAATCACTGTGCTTTGAACTAGTCTGCACAGCGATTGGTAGGGTGAAGTTTTATATTGCTCTGTCTCCGGTCTAGACTGACCATAGATCAGTTGTCTTTTGCGGTCCAGGGCTTTACAGTCGCACAAGATGTGCTAGGCTGATTCCTCCCCCTCGCCGCAGAGTCTGCATGCGAGGCCCCCTTCGAACCGCCCCATTTTATGCAGGTGTTTCTTGACGGCCATGTGTCCCGTCAAGAGACCTGTTGTATTTCTGAGCTATCCTCTGCTAAGATTTATCAGCTCCACAGCTCTCTTTGAACTGGGTCCGTCAATTATTAACTTCCCATGTCTGAGCCCTGGACACTCCGCCCAGTACACCTTGTGTTGGTTTCTGACCCAGGACTTAATGGCTCCCCTGGCAGTGCTCTTTGTCACGCCCAGAGCCGGTTCTGGTCCCATAAATGGTTCTGCTGACCCTCTCTTCGAGAGACTGTCAGCTGCTTCATTACCTTTGACACCCGAGTGACCCGGCACCCAGATGAGGATCACCTCATTCTGCCCGGCCAGGTCACTCGTCTCGTCTCGGCACTCACTCACCAGCCAGGAATTTACCCGTGGGCTACTTAGTGCCTTAAGGGCTGCCTGTGGCTATGAGGATCCGCTTGTTGGTGTAGCTCCTCCCCTTGTTCTCCCGCACACAGTGCAGGATGGCGTACATTTCGGCCTGAAACACCGTTGCATGGGCTCCGAAGGAAATACTATGACTTACCCACGGTACTTCCGAGTAAACACCTGCCCCCGTCTCACGCTCCCCGCCGGATCCGTCCGTGAGCCAGACGAGCGCGTCCCGTGGTATTCCCGGCGTCTCCCCCCGCCATGCCTTGTGGTCAGGGATTTTCACTGTAAAGTCGTTTTCCTTACACATTCGCGGGCTCGCGAAGTCTGACCTCATTTCAAGCATGGGCTCCTTCACGATCTCATGAATTTTGCAGTGGCCCCTGAAGCCTGGGTTGGTCTTCAGTCTACCATTGCAGGCTAGTCTGTATAGTCCTAGCCTGGCCTCCCCCATAATAACTAAGTGTAGGGGGGGGGGCAGATCCAGCAACACCTCCATGGCGGCTGTTGCGGTTGAAGACTTGGCCCCTCTGATGCCTAGGCATCCTTTGGATCTTGCCTAGTTTTTGTTTGGCACTGGATTGTGTCACCTTAGGCCACCAGTGCCGCATATGTTAACGATGGTCTGACCACCCTTGTGTACAGCCAGTGGGCCATACTAGGTCTTAGTCCCCACGTTTCTCCATATAGCCGCCTAGTGACGGCTAAGGTCATGACTGCCTTACGCAGTATTTTTCCAATCTAGCGGTTACTGACCTCACAAACTGGACTATTCGGCCTGTCAATAATTTAAAGAAAAACAACATTGTAAGAGGTACTAATATATTTATGATTACCACATCGCTTTATACTTTTCTTTTAGGTCGATGGGGTCGAAGTTTCGTTCTAGGTAAAATAACTTTTAATGTACAATTGTTTCTGTACCATTCACTCCAGGCATCGACATACTTATCAATCGTAGTAAATAGCCATGATGTGTATGTAAAATCTATAGCAGCAATACCTAAAAATACTATGATAGAATTATTTTTTCATTATGAAAACGAAATATGTTACCAAATAAGGCAGTAAAAGCCATTACGTGGGAAGAAACGGTACTTCTTGTATCCAGATTGTATTTTGCGATAGATTCGCAGAGTACCAAAAGCATATAATTAGATGCTATTGCTGAAGGCGTGTAGACAATAAATGAAAACAAATCAAATAAGAGCTCTGTGAGATTTTCACCTGGATGGCGCAAAAATACAATGATTGACCAGAAAAACGTATATCTGAAAAACAGAAAAATCAAATGTAGTAGTCATTAAATTTGATGATGAATTTTAAACAAAATAAATCAAAAATATGTGTACAGTAGAAATGTACACACTTATGATTAATCTGTGAGTACAAATCAATAGATATCTTGTATAACATATTGTTACGTTCTACGGTGTTCTGGATTCGTTGACTAACAAAACACAGCTTTTTAAACTACTAATTTATTATAAGCAACTATTTTCCAACACCAGTATCAACTAAAATATTTATCTCCATTATTAAATGTTCATAGAACTATATTCCACTATTCGCCTTCTATGATATCGCTTCTTAAACACCAACACTTACTGCTAACTCGCTTAATACTCTATGTTCACTATTCTACACCACACCGACTTAATCTGAACTGAACTAACTTACTCTGCGCACCGGTCGTCTATTTATACTGTCCATAGATATTCTAGACTACATATTTCTATACCTGTCACTTCTGGTCCCTTCTAGAAATATAATTCCAGAGTGTTCGCTCTTACCAACACACTTTATAATTGACATCTGACCATAGAATAAACAAAGTCCATAAACTTAATTTTCATAGACAAATGTGACACTGCCCTCCTCTTATATTCGATCGTCCCGATTGAATTCTGGCATTTCTTGGAATAGCGTAAGTCTGTGCGTATGGACCACCTTCATCTTGCTCTAGTTAATATACATAAACATCTCTAGGAGATCATCCTTTATTGAAAGATGACCATATTATGTGAACAATGATTAACTCAACTAAACCAGCCTTAGACCTAATTTGACTAAACGTTAAATTAAATTTTGACTATTTTAACAAACAAAATTCTTACCTTGGTTCTCGTATGATTTGATAATGATGTTGGCATAATTCGCAATAGCTATGCGCAGACTCCCGCAGCCATCTTTCTAGGCAATGCAAATGAGCTAAAGCAACGGTTCCTCTGCATCTACATGGGGTCAGTAAGTCTTCAAAACTATCGCCACCATGACAAATTCTACACATATATTCTGCCGATGTTTCGGCCTGAAAAATAAATCACGTAATTCAACTTATTAAAATAAATCAGAAGCAGTAATATGATATTACCTCAAGATCTAACAGAGAAATGACAATTTTGCTAGAATATGTTTTCAAAGTATCTGCATGAGCTATACTTCTTACTGTTACTAAAGGACGAGTGTGAATTCTTCTTGGTTTAAGTATGTACGGTAAACTTTCTGTATGACGTGGCATAGAAGCTTCGCTGTTTAGTTTTATGTTCGACAAATCTAAAAAAACATATAGGTAGATACCGAACTTTTGAATTCATAGCGAAAATCTTCTGAAGTATATAGACATTTTTATTTTAAGAAATAAAATAAAAGCCTGGACGCAGCAAGTGCGTTATGGTAGTGAATTTTCATAGAAATGATCTGGCACAAAATATTTTAAACTTTTTTTTCTTGTAACATATAAATATAAATGTTGGTGTATAGTTTACTTTTTATATATCGTAAACCTACCTACCAAATTTGGTTATCATAGCTTATTTATTTTTTGAGATATAAATTTTTTTCGCATGAAAACTCAAACATATAAAAATTAAAACAGACCCCGGATATGGGTTTTAGAGGTCCTAGTTCGCGCTCGTTTGCAAAAATTTTTTCAAAATTCAAAAGTCGGGATCTCCCCATTAGTGAATTTTTTCTACGAAAATTCACTAAAAGTCTAGACGCATAAAGTGCGTTATGGTATTGAATTTTCATAAAAACGTTTTAAATAGCAAATATGTGTTTTTTTTTAAGAAAGCATGGATCAAATTTGGTTACCAGTATTACCTATATAATAGAAACAATGTACCATATTTCATCAAAATGAGTTGATTGTTTGAAAGTGTAAAAATTTTTCGAAAATAAACTTTAAATGGTCCCAAAAAAACTAGTTTCCCGGCCAACGAACCTTATAGGTTAATAGCAAATTGAGCTATTCAAATTTAAAGCATTTAATACAAATTCGCTACCATAACGCACTTGCTGCGTCCCAAATTTCTTTTCTTAAATTCAATACATTTAAGATCAACTCAGAACTGGTACGCACCTGGGGACTCCGACTATCTAATTAAAATAAAGCATTGTTTAATCTATTTGAACTGAGCCGATTTTACTAAAAATTCGCTACAATAACGCACTTACTGCGTCCCGAATGTTTATTTTTTCTTTCGTTAATGTTATGTATTACGTAGAGTACAGCCGAGCTTAAGATCCTAAAATGCCCCAATAAAGCAAAGCATTTGAATCTGATTAAACTGAAATGCTTATTTAGAGGCACACACCTAATAAATAGTGTTTTTGCGAAATAGGTACTTGTATATATTAAAAGATCTGTATTATGGAAAAAAGTTACTGAAATTTACATAAAAGAAGAAAAATATAGTAAAATGATTATATACACAAAAAGGTAATTTGTTCTCAGCCGGTCACCCATCCAATTACTGACCGCGCCCATAGTTGCTTAACTTCAGTGACCTAGCCGATGTACTCAACGCGGTGTTGCTGTTGCCTGTTTGAAATTATTTATTAAGGGATCTTAGTGAACCGTTGCATTTACTAAAAACCACTGCCAAATCATCACAGAATGGGTCTATTTGAAATGAATTTTCTGCAAATATTTTAGTAAAACGAAGGACAATGATGGTTGAAGCTGTAACTTAAGGCTTTGTAAAACACATTTATTACGAAATTTGCTTTACATAGACCGTATTTGTTTCAGGTTCTCCGTCTAAAAATTGCAAATGTTGACGTTTCAAATCGCGACGCTGACATTTAAAGAAGAAAAACTATAAAATTTTCAAAGTAATTTTTCTGTTATTTCTTGACCTTTTTGCATCAAGAAAACCTAATATTTGTCTGTATTATACAATAGATCTTGTTATCCACACAAAATATTTCGGTTTTGTGCATTTCTCTGGTCATCAGTGGCACCCAAAATATTTTTTTAAACGTCTATCATTTTTCCCTTTCAACCTAGAGATCTGAATTTTGGCATGTAGTGTAAGTTTAATAACGTAAACCTAACTGCCAAATTCGGCTGTCATAGCTTTGTTATTTTCGGAGATACAAAAATCTTCTGAAAGAAAACACACAATTTTACAGGAGAAACTGGTTCGATTTTCCTGGCTAACGAACCACTTGTTTTTCTAGTAAATAATTCAATAGAGCTGGAGGAGTTTCCAGATGTTCTGAAAATAAGGTTATATTATATTTTAAGAGTGGTGATCCTCTATCAGTACTGAATTATAGGCCTCTTGCCATTTCCAGTGTTCTATCAAAGATTGTTGAGAGGGTGTTTTATGATGGTGGTCATGTCCTTTCTGATGGAGAGTGATCTACTGACTGACTTCCAGCATGGTTTTCTTTCGGGTAGGTCGACGAACAGTGCGGCTGCTAGTTTGTTTCTGGCACTGCTGATTCTGGCAGGTATGTGGCAGCATTTTTATTGACCTGCCCAAGGCCTTTGATTGGCTTGGCTTGAAATGTATCGTCAGCAAACTTAGCGCCCTTGTATTGAGGGGACGAGTGTTGGGTTGATGTCTTACCTTGTGGGGAGAAGGATCTATGTAACTGTTGCTGGCCATGATTTAAGCGAGCAATGCATGGAGTATGGGATACCGCAGGGATCGGTCCTTGGTCCCTTAATATTTATTGTATTCGTAAATGACTTACCATCTTTGTCTTCCAAACAAAGCCTACGAGCAATGAAAATATGAAGAATAGAATCCGAAATGCAATTCGTAGTCTATCAACAGCAGAAGTGGAAGCTGCCGTCTTTTCTACTCGAAATAGGCTCGAGCAGTGTGAAAACGTGACGGCAGACACTTTGAGCATTTAAGGAGACACTAGGAGTGCTTATCTTTTAGAATTACATACAGAGGACATTAAATATTTTGTTTTAGATTGCAGTATCAGTTTTTCATTAATATCTCCGGTTAAACAAAAGATAGAGACTTGGAATTTTTAACACTTGCTTTGGCTTTTAGTCCTCTTTCTATCTATGTAGTAATATTTATATAATTGTATTTAGGTTTCTTGAGAAAAATCATTAAATGTGTTAAATTTTTAAAAAGCGCCATCTAGTGATTACAGTAACAATAACAAAGACATGGCTTGCAATGCAGTTGATAGAGCAAGAAATACTCTTTTAAATGACACTAAGTTCATTACTTTCCAATGAGGCGATCCCAAGATATTGCATTTTTCCTAACCAATGTTTGCCTTACCCCCACCAGTTTATCTGAAGAGTTAGAGAAAAATAGTCAAAACAAAAATTGTTCGTGATACACACTACATTTATTTGCAGGTATTTTCAACACAGTTTATCTGGACATATTATTGAGATATCCTATTTTTTCCATTTCCTCTTGGTGTTACGCCCCCTAGCGGGCATCTGACGAACTTGAAAATAATTTCCAATGATTTTTCTTGGCCATATTTACGAAAGATATTTTTTCCCAAAGCTCTATGGTAAACGGGTTCCGAGATGCAGCCGCTTACCTCGCTTAATTGGCCACCCAGTACATGAAACGAGGACCAAATAAAAATTTATAATATAACATGAAAACACAAAACCGGGACAAACTACTTGTTTTCAATGTATTAATTTAATATAATAAACTAAAAGAGGAAATGTGGACTTTGGACCTGAGGCTGGTTAAATCTAAAACCGAGAAATATTTTCTTGGAAATGAGGACATTCAATAAGAGTTATATTAGTTGGTGCAATTAGTTAGACCAAGTCTTTAAATATTAGATTAATAGTAGGTAATTTCACTTATAGATTTCAGTTAATTAGTAGATAATAAAATTAAGTGAACATATAATCATATTTTCTTGTGAAACAATTAGAAAGAAAATGGTGTAGCTCAAAGCTAAATAAAATAATTATTATCATCATCAAATTGGCAGTGCACAAACCCCTCCCCTAACAATCAAATGACCTGTGGCGTTCCTCAAGGGTCCATTCTAGGACCATACCTGTATATACTATACATAAACGAACTGAGCCTATACAAATTGAATGGGAAACAAATGATGTATGCAGATGACTTGGCAATTTTCTATGAAAATAAGGACGACAAGAAAACCAAAGCTGAGATAAATGAAGAACTAGAACTACTAATGAGATTGACAAACACAAATCGTCTAACTATAAATGAAAAGAAATGCTACTTAATCCACATACAGAAAACCACTAAACGACACCAAATGAATATTACAAATAAAGAAAGAAGCATAAAAGAAGTAGACAGTGTAAAATATATAGGCTTAAACATTGATAAAAACTTAAAATGGACTAAACACATAAATGAACTAAAATTGGAGATATCATCATATATAGCAATGGCTTATAAAATCAAAAACTGTCTCCCAAAATCACAGAAGATGTTTTACGAGGCATATATAAAAAGTAAATTGATGTACATGATTCCTTTCTGGGGAACTGGCAATAAAACAGATATATCTAGTATACAAAGGATAGAAAATAAAATTCTAAAATTAATATATGATCTGAGTTATTGGACCCCAACAAATGAAGTTTTCAGGGAAAAACTAAACAATTAGACATTGCAGAACTAACAAATTATGAAAATCATCCACAAACTAAGACAGGGGGAAATAAATGAACCAGAACTGCAATTCAGACACAGCAACGAAGTACATAGTTATGGTACGAGGAGACGTTTAGACATAAGAACAGAGGCTGCAAGAACAAACACAGGACAAAAAAGGATACTATTTAATGGTGTAAAACTATACAATGAAATACATGAAGAAATGAAAAGATTAAAAACAAACAAAGGGAAAAGTGAGATAAAGAAGTACTTGCTGAACAAGAAAACACTATGATAATAGATACATTAATGTAGGATTTAAAACTAGTTCCCAATTACACATGTTAAATGTCTGTTTTTATTTATTATGTTGTCAGACATAACCCTTAAAGGGTTTTTATGATGTATTATTGAACTGAATTAAAAAAAAGTTAATGGGAAAGGTAAAATGATACAAAAATAACTAACTGATTATGATGATGGTCAAATAAATAATATCTTGATTTGGAACTAAAGAACTTTACAGTTTAAAATTAGGCTACTAAGCTTCAATGCAATTTTTACACCTAACCCAGTAAGTTTCAAGTACTATAATAATTGATCTATTTGCATAAATTTACCATCAAATAGGGTTTCAGATGACCTCATTTCATCTGTAAAGAATCCTATGTCAGAAGAAATTTTGCAATCCCAGTCTTTCCATCTATTTCTATGCCTTATATCGGCAGCACATCTTATAGGCTTCTTGTAGCTTGTTTCACTTTGTGATATTACACATGCCGTGGTATCTGAGGAGTGTAAGTCTTCCAAGTATGGCACTTCTAGATTCAAAAAGCTTGAAGTAGATTCAGTGAATAATATTGATACTTTTACTCCCTTTTCATTGCATTCTTGTTCATTTCTCATAATTTTGATATGCTTTGTTTAATTACGGTTTATATAATGCAGATTTAAATGGAGACACAATGGATTTTGAAATGATTATGATGGTGATCACAGAACAGTCCTCTGCGATGGTGATTTTAGGATGACAAGGACTGTCCACACAAAAATAAGACAAAATGACAAGAAGTGTCAAAAGTGATTTTTTTTTGATTAACAAAGAATAAACAAAAACGCAGTATAAGCAAAGCTTATTTTTCTACAATGTAGTATAAGTAAAACAAATATTTATTCTGTTCTTGATTTTATACAAAGAGGTGTATAACTTCCAGGATTATGGGCAATCACGAAAGTATTAAATTCCTATAAATATTTTCAATGTTTCTTTTTTTATATATTTCAACAATACACCACGAGGGCTTACAGCCAAAATACTATCGTACCATGGTTGTCAACAAGGAGGAAAGAGGCATCTTGTTAATTCTGGACTTGAAGGTTTGGAGGTTCGGAAGAGAAGGAAAAACATGTGCCAGCAAGAAATTCCACAACTTGGAAGTCCTCAGGACAAAAGAGCGGGCATAACAAGATGTTCTATGTCTGGTGACCTGGACAGTAAAAGGGTGCATTCGCTTTGTTCCCCTAGTAGATCTGTTGGGAGCAGCAGGTGGAGGAACTATGGAAGAAAGCTCCTCTGAGCAGTGCCCGTGCAGATATCTGTAAAAGAGAGATGGGTCACCAACGGCACGTCGGTGGGCAAGGGATGGCAGCCTTTGGGTGAGGGTAGGGTCACCAATGAGATGTATAGCTCTCTTCTGAATGGGGTCCAGGATAGCGAGTGTAGAAGCGGCAGCGGCACCCCAGATGTGAGAGCAGTATTCAAGGTTTGGCCATATTTGTGAAGTATATAAGGTATAGAGATTAGCTGGTAAAAAGCATTTGCGAGCCTGAAAGAGGAAACCTAATTTCTTAGCAGCCACTTCTGCAATTGATGTGACATGTTGGTGCCAATTGAGATTTCGATCTATAGAAATGCCAACAAGTGAAAAGGACTAATTACTTTGAATAACTTGGTTGTTCATTGTGATGGGTCTAGGGCTGGTGTATCTCTTATGAGATAGAAAGCCAGAATGAGATTTGGTGGAGTTGAATTGTACAAGATTTCTACTTCCCCAGTCTAATATTTTTTGGAGATCTACATAGACAAAATCCTCCATGAGTCTGCGATCATCATCTAATTGGGATGAAGAGACAGGCTTAGAATATTGTATATTTGAGTGGAGGGTGCTGTCATCCGTGTAACTGTGAACTGGGTTGGATGTGCTAGAGAGGAGGTCATTAATGTGGAGAAAAAACAAAGTAAGGGCTAAAGCTGAACCTTGAGCAACTCCTGCATTAATTGGATACAGTTTAGAGGAATTGCCATCTACGACAACAGAAATGCTCCGGTTGGGGAGGAAATTTGCTGTCCAGGTACAGTTTTGGTGGTAGGCAATAGGCCGGAAGTTTATTAAGCAGCGCTGCGTGCCAGACCTGGTCGAATGCTTTGGATATGTCTAGAGCGACAATCTGGGATTCACCATGTAGTTCCATAGCCTTGCTCCAAGAATGGGTGACAAAGGAAAGGGGGTCGGCAGTTGATCTGCGCTGACGGAATCCATACTGCCTGTCGTGGATTAGACTGTGTTTTTCAAGAAATTTTAATAATTCGGTGTGTATATACTTTTCCATCACTTTAGAGACGACTGAAGGGAGAGAAATAAGCCTGTAGTTGCTAGGAAGCGCTTGGATCCTTTCTTGGGGACGGGTTGTACTCGAGCAGTTTTCCAGTTACTAGGGAATATGCGTCTATTCTAAGAGAAACAGACAAGTCAGGACAGGAGCAAGTTCTGGGGCACATTTTTTGAGAACAATTGCTGGGATCTCGTCAAGGCCAAAGGCTTTCCTGGTATTAAGAGAAGAGAGCATCTTTCGTACCTTTTTAGTTTTGGAAATGATATCAATCATTTTATGCGCGACATTGGGGACTGTTGGTGGTTGAACATTTGGAGGTGGGTTGAGAGTAGAATTGCCGGCAAACGAGGCAAAAAGTTCAGCCTTGCCCAGGGCGGTAGAAACAATTTCATCCCCTGAAACAAGAGGTGGGAACGTGCTCTTGCAGAAATTATTTCTAATAGATTTAGCAAGAGTCCAGAAGGGTTTGCTGCTGTTGAAGCTTGAGAGGACTTTGTTTTTGATGTGGTTATTAAACGAGTTTTTTGCCTCAGAAAGAATGCAGACATAGCGGTTTCTTGTGTCGTTAAATGCTTGACGGTTTTCTTAACAGGGATTGTGTAGAAGCGTTTTGTGAGCTTTGACCTTTTCAAGTCTTGCCTTGTCACAGGATTTAGAGAACCAGGGCTTTTGAGTGGCTGAAGAGGTTTTCTGTGTACGTGGAATAAATAATTCCATGACAGCTTGGATGATTTCGGTGACGTTTTGTGAGATGACAGAGGGGTCAGGATGAGAGAAGCAGACAGACGCCCATGGAAATGAGGAAAAGTAATCCCGCATTTCGTCCCAGTTTGCGGAGTTGTAGTGCGAAACGATACGTGGGTGTGATGACTGTGTGACCTCGGGTTGCATTGCGCAGGAAGCAGTGACCATGCCGTGGCCTGAGCGACCAAGGGGGGCGTGACTGATGTCTTATAGCATTCAGGTTTTGTAGTAATAAGATCCAAGGGATTTGAACTGTGTGTTGGGATGCAAGGAAAGTAAGTAGGTTGCTAAAGAATTGCTGACTGCAAAGGCCTTCGTCTGCACTAAGTATTATATATGGTTTGAAAAGTATTCCTTTTCTATTAAAATAAATTTTAAAATTCGTGATTGAAACAAGTTTAATGAAAAATGACCATGTCGTCCGATTATGTTGGCCTCCAAATGTTAAAATCCTCTAATACTGATCTGATGATACTAAATTTTACATGATACGTTTAGGAAAAATCAAAAATAGTAGTAGGTCTGCTTTTTGTCTTTAAAGTTTTGCTCCTTTCTCTTTTCACTTCTGCCACTAAAATATAATCACCTACTACCAGGGTCTTTCTTATCTGCAACCAATAGGGATAGTGGTGCCTGCGACTAAGCAGTGCTTCACCTACTAAAGATAGAGCCGTCAACCAATGAAAACTTGCCTGACAGACAGTTGAAGTAACTAACCTGATATTGCCATATGGACGTTGCATTTTAATATTAGATCAAGATTATGAATAGTTATGTGCTATCTGCGTATACTATCTTTCGTTATGGGCGTTTAAACCCAAAATCATATATAAACTAAGTAATAATAATACTTAACATAGTCCCAAAGTACCACATCACTTAATTCATGTGTATACATTATATACTACAATGGCCCCATAGTCAAGCCTTGAGGTACTCCTTTCGGAATTTTAACTCCTTTGGATGTAATAAGTTTGCCCTCTTGATAATGGAACACTTTTTGAAGCTTATCTCAATATCTAGCAAAAGAACACACACAGTTAAAAGGAAATTAAATACTACGTATGGTCAAGTCAGAAAACAAACCAAAAGTAAACTGTATCAGTAAATATATTTATCCATAGTACAGTTTTAAATGCAACAGTGAAAACGACAATAAAATTTCGTAAGACCAAAAAATACAATTTTGATAACATTTAACAATTCCTCTCACAGGATCTAATTGATGAACTTTTACCATACAGCTATATATTACATATTGAAAAATAGAAATACTTTCGTCATTATCATTAACTACAACTACATTATATTAAAAAAAAATTAAATCACATTTTATGGTGAACAATAACAGAAAACAGTTTCAGAATATTAAGCTTTGAATGTTCGGACAACTCTTGAAACATATTGTCTGCAAATAGGACATTCTGCTAGTTTCTTGCCACAATTTATACATGTTGCAATGTGACCACACTCTAGCAAAACACAGTCTAATGGTGCATCCATACACAGTTTGCAAAGCTCCTCTAAATCCTCTGGTAATTCTGAAATCAATAAAAATAAATAATAATAAAAATAAAGGTTGTTATTATTATAAATCATTGTCAAATTGAGGAAGAAAATAGAAAACACGTTTGCACAGCCGCACACTGGATTTATAAAGAGAAGGAGTGTATGACCATAAATTCAATATCAGATAATATAGAAAGCACTGCAACAGAGAAAGAAGGCATAGTTTGCTTTTATAGACCTAAAAGGAGATAGTCGATAAGAGTACTACTTTGAAAAACTGCTCTATATCAGTTCTTATATGGAACATCCTTTATATATGTATACTCTTTTATTGTAATATTTAATTGTATAATAACATGAAATCTCACTAATTCATAGCAAATGAGGATCCAGGACAAGGTGGAGTCTTAAGTCCAACACACTGCAAAATTTATGCATCATACAGGGTGTGGCAGCATAACTTCCTTTTTTAAAATGCGTGCCATTCAGTCGGTTGATGTAGTAGCGGAGCGCTAGTGGTCTCGTTCGAGAGGCGGGACTATAAAGTTTTGTCCCGACACAGTTCAGTCGCCATCATGCGTTGGAACAGTGAGGAGCGTGCTATTGGCGTTGAGGCCTACTTTTCAAGCGGATGTTGTGATCACAACCCTGCGCGCCTTTTGGAATCGCTTTAATTTAGCCCCGTTGGCCCTTATCCCGGACCGGAAATCAATTGTTACGTGGGTCACTACGTTCAGACAAACTGCAAGTACGACGAGACGAAGATCTGGATTCCCTCGACCCATTAGATCACCTGAAAACATTGAGGCAGTCAGAGCTTCAATGTTGCGATCACCACGGCGTTCTGCGTGCAAACTTGCCCTTGGTCTTTCCGATTGTTCTGCGAGGAGAATTCTTCATTATGATCTGCATTTTCATCCTTACAAGATGGCCATTGTGCAGGAACTTTCTAAATGTATCTTCAATTCTCGGATGAAGGTGTGTGAGGTTCTTCTCGAAGTTGTTCCTGAGGACGCTATTGTATTTTTTAGTGATGAAGCCCATTTTCATCTGTGTGGATCCGTCAACAAACAAAACATGCGCTACTGGACTGACACCAATCCTCGAGAACTGCATCAAAGGCGTTTGCATTCACCTAAAGTCACAGTGTAGTGTGCAATTTCCTCGGCTGGAATTATTGACCACTGGTTCTTTGAGGTAAATGAAATTGGAGGGACAGTGAATTCGGACCGGTATGTAAACATGTTATAAGATATTTTTTTCATGGCTAGATGTGTTGGACTTAGGGGACATTTGGTACCCACAGGCTGGGTCCCACCGGAGGGCGGCGAGCTCCGCGGACTCTGGGGGTCGCTCCACCAGTGAGGACCCTACTGTAGGGGTAGAGAGACTGCCCCGGCAGTCCAAGCGTCTTTCGGGGGCACAAAGAAAGAAGCTCCGGAGGGCGCAGAAAATGGCGACTGGGATGTGGGCGTTCCGAGAAACCTGTAAAGGCGCAAGCGGGGAGTGCGAGTCAGAAGACGCCACGCTCGGGCTCTAGCACGCCTACTACAGCCAGACGTCTCAAAAGAATGACCAGGGCCGGAACACCGGCGCAGACTGGCTCATATAGGGAGGCTGCGGAGGGCCTTGGGATGGCGGACCTGATCCAGGCTGCGGTGGACTCTCTTCAGGTCAGGTCAGGTCAGGTCAGGAAGGGGAGAGCCCGCCTCAGTTCCACCGGGTGCGCCTGGCGGGGGGCATCCTGTGGATAAGCTGTGCCGGCCTGCAGTCGTGGGTGGCTGGGGAAAACGATTGGGGGCCTCGGTCAGATTTGGGAGGGGGCAGACTTGACAGCCGTCGAGCCCAAGGAACTCCCAGAGAGATGCAAGGTCCTCGTACGGATCCCTGACACAGTCCTGCAGAAGACGGTGATCAGTAGACTGAAGATCCAAAACCCTGAACTGGGGACACAACACTGGTCGGTTCTAAGCAGGAAGGCAGAGGACAAAGGCCAGACTCTCGCCTTCTCGATCGACCAGGCGTCATATAGAGCCCTTGAAGGAACCTCCTTCAAGGCATTCTGGGGCCTGGGAAGGGTTAGCTTCCGCCCACTGGGGAAGCAACTAGGGGTTAATGGGAGTTAGGTTCCTTCAGGTCAACCTCCATCACAGTAGGGCAGCCACGGCCGGACTACTGATGGCTCTGAGGAACACGGATGTGGCCCTAATCCAGGAACTGTACTCCTATAAAGGAGTGATCAAGGGACTCAGCGGAGC
The DNA here is from genome assembly GCA_964006375.1 of Tillus elongatus. Taxonomy (NCBI): domain Eukaryota; kingdom Metazoa; phylum Arthropoda; class Insecta; order Coleoptera; family Cleridae; genus Tillus; species Tillus elongatus. The sequence continues at coordinate 30,698,171 of OZ023266.1, read as the reverse complement.
TGCTGGTAAGTTCATCTACAGCAGATCCAGCGAGAACCCGAGCACCTGCATTTTTGTCAGGGAAGGGATAGAGTTTCTGCCTTTAATGAACTTCTGTTCCAGGGACCTGGCAACGATCAAAATCCGCTGTGGAGGAGCGGATGGGCCGAGGGACATTACTGTCGGGTCAGCTTATCTGCTAGGGGACAGCACGGAGGCTCGTCCACCCAAAGAATTAAGAGCAGCTGATGATGGGTAGTAGAGCAGGTGGATGGCAAATTTGTGCTTTTGCTCTCAGAAACCGTTATACAAATTAAACACATGAAATAGGCTCATTTAATTGGTGGTAGTTTCAAAATAATGAGAATTTTGCAAGGGGATGATCATGTATATCACAACCTTCAATAAAAAAACTTTTTTGTATGCCGGCTAATCTAAAAGATTGATGTTTATTGAGCATCTAGTTTTCTTTAGAGGAATTTTCGAAAAAACTTAGTGATTTGGAGCAAAACGCGATTAACTGAAGCAATGTCAGAATTTTCTTATTAGGTAACAAACAAAAAATTGCAGAAAACATAATATACCTATGTAATACATAATACCCTCCTGTCCAGATGTTCTAAGCAGTGCTTGTTTCAGTGTTAGAAGTCAAACATGTGTCCCACTACATGACTGATAATGTTTTCACAACTAAAAAACGTTTATACGTCTACAACCAGTGGAGCTAGAAAGACGTTGGGATTTAAAATATTGTCTACTGCGAAATAAAAAATTCAATGAGCTAATTATTACCCACATTTTGTGATCTGAACAAAGAAAAGCAGTCTTACCATTGTGATCTGGCAATAAATTGCAACAAGTATTTTGTACTTATTGACAAAATATTACAAGATCGTGCTTGAAACCGATAACTAAATAATAATTATCGAGATAATTATCATGATAAAAACATTTTCGTCAACCTAAAAATGATCTTCATTCGCTAGCTGAATGATTTTGAAGTTTAAAATGTTTCCCAACAATTATTTGCGATACATAAATTGTATTCAATACTGACAAGATCTATTAGATAAAAAAAAGCTTATATTTGGAGATGTGTGTGTAATTATACTTACCTTCTTTTCTGTATCGATTGCTATCATGCCATAGTCTTTGTGCTCTCTCAAGTAATTCTGTTTTCTCAATACATCCTTTAAAATCCACTCTGTTCATTGTTAACAGAACTTTCAGTTGTTTTGAAGATAAAGTACTCAAGTCTTCTATATTATCGATATCAGATAGTTTAAGATACCTTGATAAATTTGGACTACTCGTTGGACTTGGCTGTAAAAAATAATGTATATCGTTGAAAATATTTAAAGAAGAGAAGAACCTTTAAAGATATTTGTTCAAGTTTTAGTACATCACATTTAAAAGAAACTAGAGTAGGTCATAGAAGATAGCGGATTAGCAACATTACGAGCAAACGTCTGTGATTTAAGGAACATTGTTATCGATAATAATGTCACATTGAAATTGTTATTTTTGTTGCATACAAAAATTATAATTTTCATCGATTACCTGGAGAAAATAAAAATTTTAATGAAGGGAAATGAAGAAGCAATTTAACAAAATTATCAAATTGCTTTGCCCAAAACATAAAAATTAAGAAAGTCTAGACGCAGCAAGTGCGTTATGGTACTGAATTTTCATACAAATATGTTTAATAGCAAATATGTGTTTTTTTTTTTTAAGAAAGCATCAAATTTCGTTACCAGTGTAACCTGTATAGGCGAAACCATGTCCCATATTTAATCAAAATAACTTTATTGTTTGAAAATGTACATACATTTTCCGAGAATAAACTAAAAATGTTTCCGAAAAAAACTGGTTTCCCGGCCAACGAACCTTATAGGTTAATAGCAAATTGAACTTTTCAAATCTGAAGGATTTAATGAAAATTCGCTACCATAACGCACCTGCTGCGTTCCGAATTTCTGTTCTTACAAACATGCAAAAATGCAATAATATAAGGCGTGTTCGATTAAAAACAAAAAGAAAATTTGTATCACCAATGACTTATGAGCCATTCTTGCGATTGGGAAATATTTTTTTAGATTACGCTCAAGAAGCATTTTTTTAATCTTGTTTAATAACGGATATATTTTTTACGAAAATTCCCTAAAAATTATATACCATTAAACGATAAACTCTATAGCTAAGACTACTGCCAAAGCATCAGAGAAAAAATCCATTTGAAATGAATTTTCTGGAGACATTTTAGTAAAATAAAGGACAATCACGGTTGAAACTGAGACCTTAGGATTTGTAAAACATTCTTCTTGCAAAATTTTCTTTGCATAACCCGTATTTGTTTCAGGTTCTTTGCCTAAATGTTGCCAACTATGACGTTTCAAATCGCGACTTTCACGTTTTGAGAAAAACCCAATTTTTTTTCTTCAAATGCCTATAACTTTTTGTCTTTAAACTTACAGACCGAAATTTTGGTACATGGTACTTTATATTATAAACACACATACCAAATTTGATTGCCCTTATTTTACTATTTTCGGAGATATAATTTTTTTCCGAAAGGAAACACAAAATTTTCCGGGAAAACTTAAGCAGATTTTTCTGGCTGACGAACATATCCAAGCCACCTGCAAAAGAAACGTACTCAGCAAATTTGACCAAAATCGGGCCATTATTTTTTGAGTTATTGGTGGGATACATATTTTTTCAAAATTAGTCGGGATCCCCTCATTAGTCAATTTTTTAAAGAAAATTCACTAAAATGTATCCAATTCTACTATTAATCTAAGCACGGGAAAGAACTTTCACTTGTTTTTCTTTAATTACCTTTCTGGGAGGATATACTATGCCTCCTATGGCGGGTCTCATTCTTATGGGTTTGATAGATTATCTGGTGTGCCTCAAGGCTCAATCCTAGGCCCTGTCCTTTTGAATCATTAATGATCTTGGCAGCATAATCTCTGTTCCAAAACTATTCTATGCCGACGATTTAAAAAATATATCTTCCTGTAAATTCCAACTTCTCCAGGACAACATTAATCTTATTAACGCCTGGTGTCTTAATAATGGACTATCACTTAATATCTCCAAATGTAAAGTCATGTCTTTCACTAAAAAATCCGTACCACTTCAATTTAACTACCATGTAAATAATACCACTATTTGTCGCGTCTCAACTATTCTGGACTTGGTATTAACCTTTGATTCTCAGCTTAGGTTCAGTCAGCACGTAAGTAATATCAAATACTATATAATATGGGACACTCCTATGCTTTAGCATTGGTGATATTTGTGACAAGTACACTAGCCCCACCTCGCATGAAGTACTGATAACTGAGCGGGTAATTTGAATTATATATTTACCTGCATGTTCTTAATTTAGACAATTGGTTTATTATAGATGAATATAAAAACTTGTACATGACAAAACAGCGAAAATTTTCTGATTATATAGTTATAAATAGAATTTGTATTAACAATCAGTTTGAAACCTAAATGAATTCAGCATGAATAATTCTGCAAATTTCTCTTACCCATAATCTTATTTCATCATAATTTAATGTACTACCTTGAAGCCGTCATTAAACTACTATTATAAGGGTAGGTATAGGAATATACTGAAAGCTGTTTCTGAGGATATTAAGTTACAATCTGTACTAACCTATAAATAATTGTTCTAGGTATAAATGGTAGCACAGTACTCAATTTGCTATATCTCGACATGAAAACTGTCTTATTAATCTAATATTTTAAAATATGTAACTGGTATACTTAGTGCATAATTAAGAAATTGTGTAGATGAAAGGTGAGGCTAACTCTTACTTCCGTGAATAAATATATTATAGGGCTGAATCTGCTATTTCTACTTGTCTCTTTAAAAACTTGTCTTGGGAAGATAATTAAAAGCCTTTACCACGTAAAATAACTTTAAATGTGAAAAAAATGTGACAATTTATGCCATACTGAAATAAAAAAGGACACAGAAGAAGATAGAAAAACAGTTTTCTTATATCATTTATTATTAATGCAAAACTTTTTTTGCCTTCATACTCCTTTTTTTTTGATGCACTGGAAGACAAGTTATGATTGAAGCCTTTCAACCATCCGTTTACGAAGTTTATCTATAAATAGGTACATGATGGTAAATATTACACAGTAAATTATCTTCTATGAACTGTACATATTGGCATAAAAGTGATTATGAATTTGTCTTCTGCTTCAACAAATTAATTCTTTTGGAAGTAACATTGAAATGTAAAATGCACCTTGTGTCTTCAATACTATATCCAAATCAGTTATTTTTGACAACAGTACCCTTTTCTTGCATCTATAATACAAAATTATCGTCAATATTAGGCGAGTTTGTTAAAAAATTCGCTGGTAACAAAAGAAAACACAAAAAATCATATTCACATTTCGCCATCCTTTGGAAACCTATGAAATGTCTTTGATAGATTTAGCAAGTTATAATTCGAACAATTATAGATTGCACACACCCAACCACTAACATTCATTGTAAAAAACACAGCTCAAACTTAATTATACACAGTTAAACAGCAGCGATTGCTAGTGTTACACGTTCTCTAACGACGTAACATCAGTACTCTCCGCTAGGGGCGCTGATATTTTTGAGACACGAAATCAGCCGGAGTGTCCCGTATTGTCATTATAAAGTATTTGGTAATATTCTGTCATCATCGGTGAAATACCTGTTTTGTAATCCGAAACAGCAAATTATTTTCTGATGCTACTGTAATTATCTTGTATAACTCCTTTGTCCGTTCAAGATTAGAATATACTAGTCTATGCTGGTCTACTAAACTCTCTTGACGTCAGTACAACGTAAATTCCTGAAGTATTTATTTTTCTTCAGTGAACACCATTATCCCGACAGGGGTTCTCCCCCACAGTTCGTTATTAGACCGATTTCATTTTGACTCTGTAGAAAAAAGACAATTGATACAAGCAATGTCTTTTTTTTGCATCCATGGTAACATTGACTATCCTCAACTTCTTTGCCAGATATCCTTCCCTGCAATATCATCACACTATCATACTCGAAATGCAAATACATTTCCTCTTCCTGTTCCAAGAACACACATTTTAATCAAATCCCCTGTTTATTTTATGTGTCATCTTTATAATGACTCCCACCAGACATATTCACAACTTTTTCACTGCTTTCTTCTAAGCTTCAGAGACTCTACCTAATACTTAGATCACTTTGTTCTTGCTTCTTGTTATTTTAGTTTTCAGGTTTTCATTCGCTTAATTTTGTTTATATTAGTAATTGGATTTATATACCTGTTAAAGTTTTTTCTTCTTCAATATTCTTTATTTACGAACACAAAACAGTACATTTGCACTGGTAACAAGTTGTACAATTAATAACATAAAATTACATATGATTAGAAACTATATACTCTATAACTGGAAACTGTCTTGTCTGTTTAATAAATGTCTTTTTAGGTTCATTGTGAATCTTTACATCTGATGTATGTTTCTGAATTCTTCTAGAATAGTCTTAAATGATCTTATGCTCCTCGTAATCACACTGTTTTATATTTGCTCTTGATGGTACTACACGTGTGTTTGCTTGTTGCCTTGTTGAATACATAAATACATCACCACTCCTCGCCACTTAAAGGTTCGTTTTTATTTTATTATTCTATTATAATTATACATCATACACAATGTGTGTTTTGTTTCTTTAACGTCGGCCTATTTCCGCGACTATGTCCAAATACCGACGCCAGGGAGCAGTTTCACCTCACTATGCTGGAAATATTGCCGAACCCCTGCCTTTATGTAAGGAGGGTAGGGATCTTTAACGTGCCCAACATCGCATGGACACGGGATCGACGGCTTAACGCCCACTCCGAAGGGCGGAACGTGCAGACATATAATTTGCTCAAATACAATGCCATAACCTCGGTTGATGTTAATGTTACGGTATGTAATGAAAAAGTGAAAGGAGAACCCTGGGATCGAACCCAGTACCCTTCGGTTCAGAGGCACACGTTCTTGCCCCTGAACAACTGAGGCTCTATCAGCGAATTTTAAGAAAAAAATTCGCCAATGAGGAGATCTGTGTTTATATATATATATATATATATATATATATATATATATATATATATATATATATATATATATATATATATATATATATATATATATATATATATATATATATATGGACCAATCTTGATCAAATTTGGTGAGTACCTTCCTTTTGCAAGTGGCTTGGATAAGTTCGTTAGCCAGGAAAATCGGACCAGGTTTTCCCGGAAAATTATGTGTTTTCTTTCTAAAAAATCCATATCTCCGGAAATAACCAAGTAAGGGGAACCAAATTTGGTAAGCGTGTTTGCATTATAAAGAGTGAACTCTGTACCAAAATGTAGGTCCCTAGCTTTAAAGACAAAGAAGTTATGAGCGCCAAAACAAACTATAGTATTTACTCTACCAGGAATAGCATAAAAAAGTGGCCGTGGACGATCCAACTGCCCCTCATGTTTCAGTATTTCCAAATGAATAGGCCTATTGTATTCATATTAAACATAAGGAAATTAAACTGCGCCCATCGGTTATTTTTCAAGAAGCTAAGATATTTTATTTCACCATCAATATTCCTTTGTATTAAATACACTCACGTTTAGATCCTTCAACGGTCATTTAATAATATTCCTCTTAAAATATCTAACACGAGGTCAGACGTGTGTTACCAAGTAGCGAATTTTCATCATTCTTGGCGGAGATGGTTTGTTTGCTTATTTAGTCATAAAAAAAAGAGAGTAGCCATTGAAAATTCTCAAACAGTTGGTAAAGTAATTAAAAATGTACGACGGCTTAAAAAGTCGATCGTAATGCAGCGACAAAAAATATGTATATATTTAAATAAAATAAAATAAATAATTGTGACTTACATTGGCTGACGCTCCTTCACTAAACGTAGTTGCTTGTGGATAGGCCGTTCTGTCACTACTTTCATCTGTTGGAGGTGCACTGGGTGCATCTTGTGTTTGAAAACTGCTGCATTCACCTGTCGTATTTTCACTAGTTGATGGTTGTGGTGTTGCTTCTGGAGGCGACCTTTCTTGAGGTGTTGCCGGCGTCGACTGAATTATAATTATTATAAATTATCTAGTACATATTATCAAATATATATATATATATATATATATATATATATATATATATATATATATATATATATATATATATATATATATATATATATATATATATATATATATATATATATATATATATGAGGTAAACACCAAAATTTCCCAGCCTGTGAAATAAACAGTGTAGACTCACAATCAAATTAAAATTTTCAGTATAGCCCCCCCTGCCCCCACCAATGCACATATTACGTCGTTTCAGCAATAATTTGGTACCCCTAAAAAATATTCCTTTGGTTTGTCCTCAAACTGCAGCTTTCACCTCTTTGTCGTGATTTAAATGGCGCCCGAGAAGTTCCTTTTTCACAGTTCCAAATAGGTAGTAGTCACTGGAGGCCATATCTGTACTGTACGGAGCGTGATCAATTTTTTCGAAACCGCAGTCACGAATTACAGCTTGTGCAACTCCAGCAGTGTGCACGGGTGCATTGTCATGGAGCAAACACACGTCTCTGCTCAGTTCCCCACGTCTTTTCTCCTGAATATTTTGTACTAATTTATGCAGGAGTGTTGCATAATATGCCCCGTTGACTGTGGTGTTGCGTTTTTCAAGTCTATTGCCCAGTTTTACAAAGCTCGACTAAATATTTAACAGTCGGTTAGTTAATCAAAGCTTCAGACGACCAATCACAAACTATAATTTAGGTTTTTTTCCATGACAACTGAATATTTTGAAGCTGTGATTGGTCATCTGAAGCCTTGATTAACTAACAGGCCGTTAAGTCAAGCTTTATGAAACTGGACATTTGAGAAGAATACGAACATAATCCCAAAAAATTGTATCCACCACTTCATAGCAGAGAACCATAGTTTCATCCCCGATGACAATTGTCTTCAACACATTCAAAGAGTTTTCTTCACAGAAGTCCAAAAAGGATCGCGCACATTCAACACAACGCTGGTACTGAAGGATGCTTGGGGACCCACCGTGCACTAACTTTATTCATGCCTAAATATTCGTGGAGGATTCGACAAACACTTGTATCTGAAAGCCCCGACATTTTTGAGAATTCTTTCACTTTCAAGCGTCGATCGTTTAATACGAGATCTTCAACAAGAGCAACCTTGTTGTCTGTCACCACTTCCATCGTCTTTCCTGTTCTTGCGCTATCTTCCAACGATTCCTGCCGCATTCGAAACCATTTTGACCAATAGAACAGAATAAGATGAACATTTTCTTCGTAGACACCATCTAGCCCATCGTTGATGCTCTGAGGCAGAAGACCTTCTCGAGTAAGATATTTAATAACAGCTTTATACTCAATTTTCGTGACTTCTGACATCGTGATGAAAAAGTTTCAGTTATAAGAAAAGTAATTGACATAAAATTCATTTTTGTTTTTTCCAAGGCTAATAAGACTTGAACCAATGTCTTACCAAATTTTGACATGTTACAATACCCTGGATCTACGTCAGACCTGGAAATTTTGGTGCTTACCTCATATATCATAGGAATTACTTTGTTTGTTTAACTTTTTATTCTGTCATATTTTTGTCAGAATGAAGTGATTCGGTTTTGTATAAAATTTTATAAATTTGGTATACATGGAAAGTAAATGAAGAATGATGATGGGAAAGTAATGATGGATGTGTAAAGATTAGTAGTAAATGAAGGCAGTGATTGGAAATGTAAGATGGAAGAAAAAATGGTATAAAAACTTTATTTAAAATGGGTTGTCAAAATTGGAAGTGTCATATTTGGATAATGCAGTGTCAAGTATTTTTAGAATAAACTGTTTAAATTATGTCACTATATACAACACAAGTCAAAATGGACTTACTGTATAGACGTATTGTGTAATTTCATCCAATAAAGTATAAATGTTATTTTTTATTTTTTTTTGTATGTTCTGGCCTCGAGGTGAACCCTTCAGCCACGGTCATTTTTATTTTCATTGGCTTCTTTGCAGATTATTTTTATACCCTTAGTATATTATATACCTATATTACACATATGCACTTATAACTTGCTACCATTTACATTTTAACTATTTATATTAATTATCACCTTAACCTAAGGACTAAAACCGGGACACTCGCTTCATGTCTTGGGGTCGTTCAAGACAACTTTATATACAGGGTGTTACAAAATAGTAGGCCAATCCGCTGACCACGGATTCCTGAGACGAAAATTTTATGACTTTTCTTATAACATTTTTCTTCTAGGGGGCCTCGTTTTCGAAATACAGAGTGTTGAAATTGAACTTAAAAAATAATTTTTCATTTCTAATTTTTATGTTTATGAAGTTATCTCCATGAAATTTTGCACGTAGCCTTATTTCAGAACTAGACGCCATCTGTGTAGATGAGGAGAGAAAATCAAATCCCTAGGGGGGTACGGGTGTGTGTGTGTGTGTGTGTGTGTGTGTGTGTGTAACAAGTATTGACCCTCTAAACTTTTTTGTACGCATGCCAATGGTTTCAAAACAAATTACTGCTGTTAGACAAAATAATTTTATAACTTTTGTTTCTCTAGTTGAATTTTGATAAAACAACTAGTTGATGAGTTATTGTAAGTTGCAATATTTAAGGCAATGGAATGAGCTACAATTTCTGTGTAATACATTCTCTATTCTGATTTCAAATGAATTAAAAAAAAATTCCAAATTCTTCATTTTGTTAAGACGGGTCACCGGCGTTGACGAGCGTAAATAACCTACGATATTAGTTTCTATTAGACCACCGGCGCCCGAATAAAAAATGTAGGGGTTTGATTTTTCTTATAAACGCAGATGTCGTCTAGTCGTGGTATAAGACTACATGTTATATTTCATGGAGATAACGTTTCGTAGGTTCTTTCTCACCTGCTTGGGTCCGACCATACAACTTACAATAAGTCATAAACTAGTGGTTTTATCAAAATACAACTTTGCTGCTTGGTCTCTGGTGTGTTGTGGTGAATCCATGTTTCGTCCACGGTTACGAAACGGCACAAAAACTCATCCCTATTGCGGCTGAACAACACCAAACACTCATTCGAAGTTGTCACACTTGCGTTTGTGGTCGATTGTGAGCAAACGCGGCACCCAACTTGCGGATAGCTTTCTCATACCCAAGTGATCATGCAAAATCGAAACCACTGAGCCATGTGATATGCCTATGGCTTCCACAATCTCCTGCACGTTCAATCCCTGATCGGCCAACACCATATCGTGAATTTTTTCAATTGTTTCGGGTGTAGCAACCTCAACTGGGCGTCCAGAACATTCGGCGTCATTTGTACTTGTCCAGCTGCAACGAAATTCAGTAAACCACTCTTCAAAAAGGAAATTGATGGTGCAGAGTCCCCATAGTATTTATCAAGCTTAGCCCTGGTTTGAGTGATGTTTTTTTCCGCCAAAAATAATGTTTGATGAGCACACCAAATTCACTTTTTGCCATTTTCGTTATAACTCAAGAGGTTGTCTGCTTTCAATGGTTATCTAACACAAACTAAATGACGCAGCTTGTTCAAAATTTAACAAGAGTCAACTGACAGATGCTTGTGGACAGGAGCAGTGTTGCCCTTCCTGTGAAGAGGCAGGAAATAAAAAAAGTCACGGACTTATTGACTCGCCTTCGTATTTTATGGTTAGTTTATGATATATAAGAAATCTGTACATACAGGAAGGACCAGGCCAATTTCTCAATGTTTTGGAAGGAGCAGTATGGATCAGTATTATCTAATACATAGATACTTAATATTTCCTATCCTTTTGAGTACCCGGATCCACAGAACTTACCTATCACTAATGATTACTATGTACCGATACAAAATAATGAAAACCAGACCCCAATATAATGATTACATAATCAGTATTGAAGAGCAACGATTGCCACCTTAAAAACATAGTAAACTGGAGTAGTAAAATGGTTATACATGTGGCTATATGTACATTAGTATGTGTGAAGGCACTAGTGAACAGCAAAGTTTTTCATCCAGCTTTGCTTGAAATGCTAAGTTGGCCAACTTGCATGCATTATTGTAGCAGAATTTACAACATTAACTTTGCATGGTGATCTCTGGACGCAGCAAGTGCGTTATGATAGTGAATTTTCATTAAAATGTTTTTAATAACAAATATGTGTGTTTTTTTAAGAAAGCAGGCATCAAATTTGGTTACCAGTATAACCAATATAGTAACAACAATGTGCCATGTTTCATCAAAATAACTTTATTGTGTGAAAATGTACAAAAATTTCCAAAAGTAAACTTAAAGTGTTCCCGAAAAAACACGTTTCTTGGTCAACCTTATAGGTTAATAGCAAATTGGGCTGTTCAAATATGAAACATTTGATCAAAATTAGCTACCATAACGCACTTGCTGCGTCCAGAATTTCTTTTCTTACAAACATGCATTATATTTCGATGGAAAATGCAAAAATGCAATAGCATAAGGCGTGTTTGATTTAAAAAAAAAGGAAATTTGTATCACCAACGACTTATGGGCCACATTGTGATTGTAGAAATATTATTTTAAGATGTAGCTCAAGACACCCTATAATTAATATATACAAAAATTTTTCATATCTTATATAATAACGGATATATTGAGCTTTATTGATTTTTTTACAAAAATTCGACAAAAATTATATATCATTAAACGATAAACTTTATAGCTAAGGCTACTGCCAAGCATCAGAGAAAGGGTCTATTTGAAATGAATCTTCTGGAAACATTTTAGTAAAATGAAGGACAATGACAGTTGAAACTAAGACTTCAGGGTTTGTAAAACATTCTTCTTGAGACATTTTATTTCTATAGCCCGTATTAGATTCAAGTTATTTGCCTAAATGTTGCCAATTTCGACATTTTAAATCGCCACTTTGACGTTTTGAGGAAAACCCCAATTTATTTTTCTTTAAATGCCTATAACTTTTTTGTCTTTTGACCTACATAGCTAAATTTTGGTAGGTAACTTACCTATAAGGATGTAGACCTGCGTACCAAATTTGGTTGCCCTTACTTTGTTAATTCCGGAGATATAAACAAAATTTTCTGGGAAAACCTGGGCAGATTTTTCTGGCTAACGAACTTATCCAAGCCATTTGCAAAAGGAATTTTTTCACCAAATTTAATCAAAATCGGCCCATAATTTTTTGAGTTATCGGTGTAATACATATATATATATATATATATATATATATATATATATATATATATATATATATATATATATATATATATATATATATATAAACATATAAAAATTGAAACTGACCACGGATATGTTTTCTGGGGGGCCTAATTAGCGCTCATTTGAAGAAATTTTTTCAAAATTCAAAAGTCGGGATCTCCTCATTAGTGAATTTTTTTTAAGAAAATTCACTAAAAAAAATGAATTGGCTATTACATTACAAATTTAATTTTAGTTTATTGACTACAAAGTATTCATAATTACATTGACATTTGCTTTATTCTGTTGTTTCATCTGGACATGCCTGAGTAATTGCAGCACCATTCATAAACATAACAATATTATTGTTTTCCATTTTTAGCATTCTTTACAAGTCACTGACATATAAGATTATTAACCAGCTGCTTCAAAAGGTAATTGGTTCATTTTGTTTATAAAGTTAATTTAGGAAGCGAGGTCCTTGAAAATAGTTGGTGAGATAGGTGCCATAAATTTAAGTGATGAGGTGAAGGTAAACTATTACTCAAACAGTTTCAACTTTAGACACCTGTTTACAGGTGACTTTTCAGACAGTATCACAATCCATAAATGCCAGTAGGCCGACGGCACATCTATGTTTGACAGAGGAACTTCAGAGGATGGAGTTAAAGAAGCTGTAAAACAGGAAATAAGCAAGGTTCAATGCTAACCACTTGAAAACTAATGAAGACAAGACAAGCATCTTCACATTTGCTAGCAGACTGAGTCTGGACACTGCCGAGACCAGCATCAGTTCCTGCGATTCGTGCTAGACTCCAACCTATCATGGGTGGATCACATTGGGAGACTTTGCAGTAAGGTAGCCAAAAACTTATTTGCCATTAGGAAACTAATAAAAAATAACAGACATAAGCACCACTAAAAAAAGTTGACTTTGCTCTAATTTATAGTCACCTAAGCTATTGGAACACTTCTATGGACCACATCCACAGACACAACTAGAGAATTTGTTCTGCAAAAAAAGTTGTGAGAATCATACCGGGGAAAACAAGCATGGAGCACTGCAAACCCTTAAATCCGAACTGGGCATTTTGACTCTATCTATACAACATGCATTAACAGGAACAAAGACAAAGTTAAGCATGAACACGTTCACATTCATGATATTGGAAGCAAAGACCAGCTGCTGGTTCCTTATCACCTAATTGACAGAAGCAAGGTGGGTACAAACTACTGGGCATGTAAGATCCACAACAGAATATCAACTCATCTACATGAAACACTAAGCGCATCTCAAGTGATAGACAGAATGAAGAAATTCTAGCTCAAGTTAGCACCATACTCTATTAAAGAGTTCCTGCAGTGTGCTACCAGTGATGTGACAATTTTCACCTAAGTCTCACATAGTTGAAAATCCATATTCTAGAATAGTTCAATCATTTGCCTATTTTCTTTTTAATAATAATAATAATAATTATTATTATTATTATTATTATTATTGGTGCTGGTACATGTAAAATACTTGCACAAGTCAAAGTAATAAATGAAAGCTTAATATTTCAACAACACACCATGAGGGCTTACAGCCTAAATACTATCGTACCGTGGGTGTCGACAAGGAAAAAAGAGGCAACTTGTTACTTCTGGACTTGAAGGTGTGGAGGATCGGAGGAGAAGGAAAAACGTGCCGGCAAGCAATTCCACAACTTGGAAGTCCTCGGGACCAAAGAGCGGGCATAACAAGATGTTCTATGTCTAGTGACCTGGACAGTAAAAAGGTGGATGCGCTCTGTTCTTCTGGTAGATCTGTTGAGGGCAGCAGGTGGAAGAACTACGGAAGAAAGCTCCTCTGAGCAGTGCCCGTGCAGATATCTATAAAAGAGAGAGAGGTCACCAACGGCACGTCGGTGGGCAAGGGATGGCAGCCTTTGGGTGAGGATAGGATCATCGATGAGACATATAGCTCTCTTCTGAATCGAGTCCAGGATAGCGATGTGGGAGCAGTATTCGAGGTTTGGCCTTATTTGTGAAGTATATAAGGTATAGAAATTAGCTGGTGAAAAGTATTTGCGAGCCCGGAATAGGAAACCTAATTTCTTAGCAGCCGCTTTTGCAACTGATGTGACATGTTGGTGCCAATTAAGATTTCGATCCACAGAAATGCCAACAAGTGAAAAGGACTCATTACTTTGAATAACTTGGTTGTTCATTGTGATGGGTCTAGGGCTGGTGTGTCTCTTATGAGATAGAAAGCAAGACTGATATTTGGTGGGGTTGAATTGTACAAGATTTCTACTTCACCAGTAGAGAGGAGATCATTGATGTGGAGAAGAAACAAAGTAGGGGCTAAAGCTGAACCTTGAGGAACTCCCTGCATTAATTAGATACAGTTTAGAGGAATGGCCATCCACGACAACAGAAATGCTCCGGTTGGAGAGGAACAGGTTGTCCAGGTACAGAGTTTTGGTGGTAGGCCATAGGCCGGAAGTTTATTAAGCAGTGCTGGGTGCCAGACCTGGGCGAATGCTTTGGATATGACTAGAGCGACAATCTGAGATTCACCGTGTAGTTCCATAGACTTGTTCCAAGAATGGGTGACAAAGGAAAGGAGGTCGGCAGTTGATCTGCGCTGACGCAATCCATACTGCCTGTCGTGCATTAGACTGTGTTTTTCAAGAAATTTTTTCCATCACTAGCCGACTTCTGTGAAACGTATTTGCAGTGGTTATCTCATATCAATTTAAGATCCACAAGAACGCCCAGGCTTTACGCCAAAGCTATTGCTTACATGTAAGTCTCTTAAAGAGAATATAAGCTGTTCATATTTAGAAGTATTTAGATTTAACTGATTAGCGTAAACCAGTATTTGGTCCACATCAACGTGTTTTCAATACTTGACTCTAAAATATTAAAATCACAATGCGAGTTGGCAAATGTTGTATCATTCGCAAACAGAATAAATTTTGATGATTTAGTGGCGCGGGGAAGATCATTCATGTAGACCGAAAAAGTGTAAGGCCCAAGATAGAACCTTGAGGCACACCAAACCCCAAACCAGAGGTTTATGAACTGATGTTACCAAGACTAACATACTCAGGGCGATTGGATAGATAGGACGCGAAAAGTCTGCAACTGCCAACACCATACTCATAAAACTTCAATTTGCTAATGAGTATATCATGCAAAAAGCAGTCGAAAGCCTTCGTAACATCTAAAATTGGGCGCAAGGATGGCTACGCTTCTCCAAGCTCTCATTAACTGCCAACTGCGAGAGTTGTTGATTAGTTTTCTTGAAACCCAAATTGTTTATCTGACAATAAATCATTAGTTGTTACGTAATCGACCATTTGATTATACAAAACATCTTCAAGAATTTTAGCAAGAAGAGGAGTAATTGAAATTGGTCGGTAATTGAGAAGATCGAGCAGCGGAATTACTTTAGACTTTTTCAACACTTGCCTAATTTTGACCTGGCTAAAGCAATTCTGATTTGTATTAGACTTGGTAGTGTTATAATGTCTTTGTAATCGCTATGCTGCAATAAATTGTATTGTATTGTAAACCAAAAAGTGTGCAAAGTTTTTCAAGCCAGACTTAAGAGACAAATTAGGTTTTTGTGTATTGTCTTTTATTTTCTTACATGGTTGTCTGCTGAGGAGATTATTGTATTGTATACCTATGACGTGTTCTACACCCATCTGGGTACTTAAGGAACCAATAAAGATTATTATTATTATTATTGTATGAAATATTATTAAATGTTCTTGTACAGAGTGGCTTTTCTCGGTTATGAATAGTTCATTACTGGATTTTGGCTCAAAATAAAACAGAAATAAACATTTTGTTGTGTCAAGTGAACTTAATTTAAATAAATTACCATCATACCTGAGTAAATCCTGGTATGTTAAAACCAGGTGGTGGAGGTCTGCTTGGGGGCGACTGAGGACTGGGAGTCGTGGAATGTGGCGCTGAGCTAAAATGAGGCTGAGATCTATGATATGGCGGCGGTTGGCACCCAGGAGGAAATGGTGGTGGTGGTCTTTGAGGTGCCTCTCTTGGGTAAGAGGCCTGAGAGTTAACTGTAGGTGGAGCATCATTGGCACTGGGACCAGTGAATCGGTGTTCAGTCGATGTGAAGATTGTAGATTCTATATTACCTATAAAGAAAATTTGTGTCAAATCAATTCCTTAAAAAAATAATTATAATAAAGCAATAACAACAATAATATTAATAAAATAATATTAATTTTTAAAAACCAATTTGCACCTCCGAGACTGATTACATAATTAAAAAAAAAAAAAAAAAAAATGAAATCATGCTGCTTTTATTAAGGTTTTACCATGTACCAAGAATTGGAATAATGGAATTTATCGAAATATGATGCGGGCGATATGCGTTTGTAAGAAAAAAATCTGGACGCAGTAAGTGCGTTTTGGTAGCGAATTTTCGGTAAATTTGCAGTTTAGCTCCCGAACGCTTTTCAAAAAACTGTTTTCAGAAACCTGCTTAGGGCCCCTCCTGGATCCACAAACCCAAAGAAAAATTTCTTGTTCACCCCCCCCAATGAAGTTACGGGACCAGGAGTGAGTAGGGGTGTATAATTTTTTTTAGCTAATTTTTGTAGAACAAATTCGTTAATGCTTTTTTTCATTTTTTATCGAACTATGATGCGTTTGTAAGAAAAAAATCTGGACGCAGTAAGTGCGTTTTGGTAGCGAATTTTCGGTAAAATTTGCCGTTAGCTCCCGAACGCTTTTCAAAACATTGTTTTCAGAAGCCTGCCTAGGGCCCCCCCTGGATCCACCAACCCCAAGAAAAATGTCTTGTTCACACCCCCCAAGGAAGTTACGGGACCAGGAGTGAGTAGGGGTCCTGGGCGGGGTAGGTAGTAAAAAAGAAATATGAGCAGAAAATATGAATAAAACGGGCTTGAAAGCTATCTTTTTCACATCTTGAAGCCATATACCCCTTAAACCCTGCATACCCCGCACAGCACCCCTATCCCCCAGCTGCCGTAACTTCCTCGGTGGGTAGGAACAAGACATTTTTGTTGTGGTTTATGCAGCGAGGGTGGTTGTATGCACGCGAGGGGGAAGGAAAATCCCCATGACGAAACTTGTTGTTCAAACCCCACAAGGAAGTTACTTGACCTGGGGCAAATATGGGTGCTGTGCGGGGTAGGCAGGGTTTAATGGGGATATGGCTTCCAATAGACAGCTTTCAAACAGTTTTCTTCGCAATTTCTGCTCATATTTCCTGGGGAGGTGATTGTTGAGGTTGATAGCCTGATGATACACATGTCTTTGTATCGATGTCAAATGTGTCTTTGGTGCCTTCAAATGTTCACTTCTTGTATTGTAAATACGTCAGCTCTCAAAACTACTAAATCAGACATAATTTTCCTTAAGAAATACTATACTCTTTAATACATACAATGATGGAACAGTAACTATATTTTCCCCCCTGAATATCTCTTTGCAAAAATCTTTACGTTTCAGGTGAAACATCAGTCTTATAAATCGTTTTTAAACCAGAAACCAACCAGATTCAACCAACGTTGTTGAATTCAGAAGAAAAAAAGGAATCGTATGATGTCAAAATCTAATATGGCACCCATAAGAAATAAGAAACTTGATGATGTCCCAAAGAAGGCAAAACATTGTAGAAAAATTTTAAGTCCGCTAACAGACAGAAAACTGAAAATGACTATGACAATGTGCTTGTCGTTTCTTTATACGAGTCGAAATAAATGGGATACAGAGGAAAATCGAAAGATCACTTTTTTCCGTTTTTTTTTTGACAATTTCTTGACCGACAGTTGCAGAAAATTGGTTTTCTCTGTGGCATATTAAGGAGCACAAAATTTAGCAACTTTTCCGAATTTAACCCTACCCTCTTTCTATGATGATAATAATAATATATATATATATATATATATATATATATATATATATATATATATATATATATATATACAGGGTGGCGCATTGAAAACGAAACACACCGATTTGCGTCCAGAGCAATTTTTTTTAAGAACCGCTGAAACACGTCAATTTTAATATTAAGTTCCCGTTATCAGCTATTCATGCAGTCATAACTTCACAAAACTCCAGCTGCCGATCAAAATCATCTTCATTTAAGTAGTTGTTGTACAAGATGAATTTTATACGGGTGAAATTTATGATGCTTCAATATTCGCTGAATAGTTCTTCTTTTGATGTTTGAAACAGTGGCCAATTTTCTCGTGCTCAAAGTTGGGGCTGCAGAAATTTGTCCTAAAACTTCAATCACAGTAGTCTCATTTCTAACCGGAAATTCACGTTCAGGATCCCGTTTTTTGTTGGCTACTGAACCACTTTGTAGAAATTTGGAACTAACTCCAAAATGTATTTTCTGTTAACATGTCTGTTCGGATGTCGTTCATTAAACAAATTTGCGGTACAATTGGCACAGTCATCGTTTTGAAAAGAAGAGTAATTATTTCAACTCTTTCTTCTACAGAATACACCATTGTGAAATTAATTTTCGGTAGTATTATCAAGTATCAAACCGACCGATAAATTGAAATAATAAACCGCATTTCTCTCATTCCGATAAGAAATGTTCTGATAGTCAATTTTTTGTTTACAAACCAACAAAACATTGACTATCAGCACACTTCTTATCGGAATGAGTGAATTGCGTTTTTGCATCTTCAACTGTGAATAATTTTCAAACGAGTTGATAAAACTTCCAAAAAAATTAGTGTGCTGAATTCAGAATAGAAAGAGCTTTCAAATGATGTAACACTCGACCCATGTTCCCTATTTAAAATATAAGGGTTGTTATCACCACCCTTAAGGGGTTGCTTTGACAAAGTTGAGTTTTATGTCAAAACATGTCCCCCTCAATATTAAAATTGACGTGTTTCAGCGTTTCTTAAATAAAAATTTATCTGGACGCAAATCGGTCTGTTTCATTTTCAATTCGCCACCCTATATAATATTTCTTAATCAAAATTCACTAAAATTACAATGACAAACAGATTTTTAAATACATTAATCATCACCAAGGTCTTTACTAAAAACTATAAATATGATACTTCATCAAAAAAGGTATTTAAGTAGTTTAAATACTGGGTGAACACTTCAACAATAGTTTTTCAGCTGTTAGATGTTTCACTCAAATATCCTGGAAAAAAAAGCCTGAAGACTCCTGACAACCTTTAGTAACATTTAACTTCAGACTGTTAATTGTAATGCAGGTTCTAATAAAAGAAGTTACAGTATTTACAAAGCTCAATGAAGAATTCAAATAAACTTGTATACTTACCTATAAAATCATTAATAGCAGATGTTCCCAAATTGGGAACGGAACCGGCAAAGTTGGCAGTTAATTTCTCTGTACCTTTTCTCTGCCTTACTGGTATGGGCTTTGTGCAAAGTAGATCAACCAACTCACGTTTTTCTAAAATATAAACAATGTTTTCAGTAGACAAACATTTAATTACCTAAACCAATTCAATAAAACTAAGTAACTAGTCAAGCATAAGTAGGTCACGAAAACTAATGAAGATCAATTGTAATTTAAAATAATAAGCAATTCGTCTGAAGGTTGGCAAAGCTATAAGATAATTAACCAGGTTAAACATTAACTGTAAATAAAAATGAATTTACATTGTTAGATTTCTAATTTACTGGCACCTTAACAATAGACAGGGTCACTAAGAAAGATGGATACCTGAATCTGAGCCAAACGTACCCTTATACATGTTTCTTTCTTTAATGTCGGTTTATTTCCGCAACCATGGCCAATCACCGACACCAGGGAGTAGTTCCACCTCACTACCCTGAAAATTTTCGCAGAACCCTAGCCTTTCTATAAGGAGGGTAGGGATATTTAACGTGCCCAACATTGCATGGACACGGGACCGACGGCTTCACGCCCCCTCCGAACGGCGGAACGTGCAGACATTCAACTTGCTCAAATACAATGCTACAACCTCGTTTGATGTTAATTTTAAAGTATGTACTGAAAAAGTGAACGGGGAAACCTGGGAGTCGAACCCTTGGGTCCAGAGGCACATGACCTCACCACTGGACCACCAAAGCTCTTTAATTAATTAGTCCTTTCAATAGCCCAGTCAATGAATACATAAAAACAGGGTTTGTTTGCAAAAGGTCGGGAAGTTTTGAAACCTGGCACATACCTAGATCTTGCCATCCTTAATGACCACCTGATTTTGCGAACACGCCGTCGCGCCGCTCGCGACGCCATCTTGAAAAAATGGCGCATGAAATTATATAATTAGTCATATTTTCCTTACCGTACGTTTTATTGGAAAAATACCTTTATTCAAAATTATTTCGTATAAAATTGTCTACAATTTAGCTGTTAACTATTTTTTGTCCGATCAATATTTACAGAGATATAGCTTCTCACATTCGGAAAAAAAGTTTTGTCTTAGAGCGCATTTTTTAGATGTATAAAAGTACGTTTATTTTTCAAATGATGAATATTGACCCAAATACACTATCAGTGATATGTTAACTGACAACATTGTAGTAGTCAAAAGAAGGGGTGTTGAAAATTTACTTTTTTGCTCAACACTCTCCGTTTCCTACAGGCGATTGTGTTATCTCCATTAGTACAGGGATTATCGGTAATAGTTCCATCGATTGTCATATGGCGCGTGAAGTGGGTACGACTGCTATGCAGGACATTATGGGCCAGATATTCGCTTCTGTAAAATTTAAAAGGAACGATAGAGTTCTCCCTCTGTCAACCATCAATTCCAGCATAAAAATCGGTGAGGTTGTGGTTCCCATTAACCCTCTATTACTTTTTCAAAGAATGTGTATCGTCAAAAGAAATGTACAACAATTGCAAGAATACCGTCATCACGAACTGACACCATTTCCTTTCTCATTATTCACGGAACAAGGTATGCGAAAGGGGATAAAATCCTTGTTGTATGCTGTCTTTGAGCCAATTAAGAACACTTTATCGACATCCAATATTTATGCCGTCGACGGAGGACATCTCCTCCATAAAGTCGTTGGCACATCAATGCCCATTTCTCGTCCATCTGTAGCAAATACCTCCCGTATGTTGAAAAACATTACGGCTCAAACACAATCATAGTTTTTGATGGATATCCGGCTGCAGATAATAGCACCAAAACCGCTGAGCGATTACGGCGTTCACGGGTCCACAAGTCCCTTGAAATAGTTTTTGATGAAAGCATGAAGATGCCTTCATCTCAAGAGCGTTTTTTATCAAATGAGTCAAATAAAGATCGTTTAATCGCCATGCTTAAGACAAAATTCGAGGAAGCTCATTTTTAAGTAAAAGAGGCCACAGAAGATGCAGACACCCTTATTATCACTACAGCGTTGGAAACGTTCCCTTTTTATAACTCTGTTTATATTGTAGGAGAAGATATAGATTTGCTTGTTCTCCTAACAGCTCACAGGCACGATTATGGCAATATTTATTTCCGAAAACCAAGAAAAGGAAAAGTCTCTGAGAAAATATACACCTCACGCAGCTTAAAATACGATGAAACTGTAGTAGACAATATTATGTTTCTTCACGCATTCAGTGGTTGCGATACCATATCATCTATTTACAATCAGGGAAAAGTGAAATTTTTTAAAACACTCGAAAACTCTTGGTCTTCCAGTGACATTATTGGTATTTTCAAAAATCGTGATGCTGAACCCGCTAGCGTTGCTGAGGCAGGTGAAAAATTTGTTCTTGAATTATATGCGAAAAATTTCGAAACTAATTCCACCCTCAACTCACTTCGGTATAACCTTTTTGCCAAGTGTGCTGCAAAACGTACCTTCCATCTTGCTTCTCTACCACCAACAACCGAGGTCCCCCGACAGCATTCATATAGAATGTACCATCAAGTTCAACAGTGGCTTGGTGTGCAGAAAAATCCACTAGAATGGGGGTGGAAAAAATCAAGAGATCGCCTGATTGCCATAACTACGCAGAAAGAACCTGCTCCGGCTAACCTTCTCAATTGCATTTCTTGCAAATGTCAAAAAGGTTGTGGTGTCGCGTGCAGCTGCCGCAAAGCGGGTTTGAAATGCTCCAGACGGTGTGCTGTTTGTAATGGTAATGTATGTAGCAATGTAGCCAAAATATGTCTGGATGATGACCATGACAAGGAACTTGAAGTGCTTCAGAACATAAATAGTGTTGCTGAGGATGTCATAGAAGATGCGTAGATGTCGGATGATGATTGCCCCGGTCCGTCGGGTCTTTAAAATTTAAAGTCAGAACTGTGGATTAGGCCTACTGGGGATACTATATAAAAAAGAAACGCGCCGATTTCTCTACCTCATATGTGGTGTGGAAACAAGAAAAATATCACAACCAACATTTTTTTCACCTATAGCGTCGCTATAGGTGATAAAACGTTGTCTTCCTAACGTCGAGCAACCGTTGCCAATAGTTGGTGAAACAAATTGCTTTTTATTCTAAGGCAAAACTCTTTTTTCCAATTTGAGATGCTAGATCTCTGTAAATATTGATCATACAAAAAAAAAAGAGCTAAATTGTAGACAATTTTATAAGGAGTAATTTTAAATAGAACTATTTTTCCAATCAAACGTACGGTAAGGAAGATATGGCTAATTTTCTAATTTCATGCGCCATTTTTTTCAAGAAGGCGTCGCGAGCGGCGCCACGCCGTGTTCGCAAAATCAGGTGGTCATTGAGGACCTCAAGATCTAAGTATGTGCCAAGTTTCAAAAGTTCCCGACCTTTTGCAAGACCATTTGTATTCATTGACTGGGCTACAACAGAAGTACACAAAAAAATACTGCTAAATAACTTTTAACTTTTGTTTGGCCTAGATAAATAATTTTTGGTAGGTGTTTCACTACCACAACTCTTATAAAAGATTTCACAGCAACTAACAAAAGAGATGTTCTTTTCAGTCTTACAGTATTATTATATTCGACCTGTGACTCACCTTGCGATTAGTTCTCATATTGTTATGTTAAATCATTTGATTTTAATAAACATCATACTTAAAATAAAGTGTAATGTACACATTAAAGATACAGTACCTTTTATCTAATCATATATAATATGCTAAAAATAATTTTATAACATCAAATGATTAGATATCTATATAGTTATAAAATGATTCATTACTTTGTTTTAGGGGTAAATTTGCAGTTTAGTTTACCTCCCGGAGGCTTCAGAAAAAATTATTTCATAAACATGCTTAGACGCGAATTTGGGCTGCTAGAACCCGAAACCAAGATCCGTTTAAATTTATATATGTTTATATATGTATATAGAGCCTCGGTGGTTCAGAGGTAAGAAGGTGTGCCTCTGAACCGAAGGGTACTGGGTTCGATCCCAGGGTTCTCCTTTCACTTTTTCAGTACAAACTGTAACATTAACATCAAGGGAGGAGGAGGGGTAAAGCCGTCTGTCCCGTGTCCATGCGATGTTGGGCACGTTAAAGATCCCTACCCTTTACAGAAAGGCAGGGGTTCGGCAAAGTTTCCAGGATGGTGAGGTGAAACTGCTCACTGGCGTCGGTGATTGGCCATAATCGCGGAAATAGGGCGACGTTAAAGAAACAAAACACACATACAGGTTGCTTCACGGTGAGTGGCCTATTAGACGTTTCTGGAGAACTACATCTATTTAAATTCTGAAAATTGGTATCCTCACGTTTTTGGTACCGATCTTTCTAACTAAAATATTTTCAATTAGCCTGCACTTTTGGTTATACCGGAAGTCGACACAAACTTTGTTTTTTTAAATTGAACACCCTGTATATTATTAGCTTTTTGAATTATACGTTCAATTTAAGGGCCACTTGATGACAACATATTCGGGCAAGTTCGTACCATTTCGGATTTCTTCACTATTTTGTAGAGAAATTTACGATTGGAGCGCGTTAGAAAAATTCCGATATCTTTAAAGGCATGCAAGATAGAAACATGTGGTTTTCACTATTTGATAGAGCATAAAAATTCCTACATACTGTTATAAACACAATACGACTTTAAGATAACTGTTATTTATAACATATATTTGAATTTGAAAATTTTCAATCATAGATAATCTGATTTTTTTTAACGGAACGGTACCCATATGTCTCCAGCATCTGATTTAGCGTTAAATTCCCTATCTTTCAAGTATACATTACCCTACACCTATCTCATACAGTTTTCTTTGAAAATTGATTTGAAAATATTAATGGTCAGGTTAATTATTTTAAAAGGGACACACAGTAACTTGCAGTTCCAACCGATTCTTTTTTGATAACTTTCCGACCTATATTGGGTATTTCCTATAGCTAAAAAGGACAGTTTTTGAGGTATTTAGAGACATTCAAAAACAAAACACATTGTATAATTTTTCCTTATACTGTGGTTAAACGTCAACGTTAAGGCAAGTGTGCCATGATAAACAATTTATATTACATAATTGTCATTCTAAATTATTCGATAAATGTCAATGTACTAATGTTCACAGTTAACGTGGAAAATCATTATTTCAATGCAGATTATTTAAATTTATATTACATCCATGGAGAATGTAACCGAATTATTAGTAGAACATGTAGAAGGTTTAATGAGTTAAATCCTAATCTGCCACCCATGAGTGAAAAAAGTTTAGAAGGATTAAGTTAAATTTCCTAGAATTTGTTACTGTTAAAGCACCCAATGTTAATCCCAGTCCAGTGACTAGAGATGAAGATAACGAAATAACTGTCCTGGCTTATTTTGAAGCATATCCACATGCCTCTATTTACATTGCAGTGAACGACATAGGTATTGCTTACTCCTCTGAAGAAAGAATTTTGTGGAAGCATAAAATGCACAACTATAAGTTTACTTTAGTGCAAGCTCTGCATCCAGAAGATGCTAGTAAAAGTGTCCAGTTTTGTGAAACGATGTTAATTCATATTCAAGGAGATGATGACTTTTGAAAGTGCTGTCCCTGGATATGGCCCGCAAGAAGTCCAGATCTTACCCCGCTTGATTTCCATCTTTGGGGAAAGATAAAAACCAAAGTATATGAAACGCCCGTCAATTCACGTGAAGAATTAGAGATCAGACTAAGAAGGGCGTTTGAAGAGTTAGATAGGAATAAGATTCTGTCAGCAACCACTAGCGCCATTACGACACAAATATTAAAATGTTTGAGGGTTAATGACAACATTTTGAGCAGTTACTAGTTTAGGAGGTGTGAGTTCTTTTGTTACTCGTGTTGTAATAATGCTTCGAGGATTTATAAGATTGTGTAAGGTAATAATATCAGTGTTGTTATCCTTAGAAATTAAAAAAAAAATTCAATATTTGAAATACATAATTTTCAAACACAGTAACAATATTTCTTTATTATAATTTTTAACTTAAACATGAAAAAATTTTGTTTCTACTGTATTTTTTTTGTTACGTACAAAAAAAAAATGACATCGCCCCACTAACAATTACTATTTTCAAACCAATTTTTCAAAGAAAACTATAAGAGACCGCTATAGGGTAATGTATACTTAAAAGATAGGGAATTTAACGCTGAATTAGATGCTGGAGACATATGGGTACCGTTCCATTAAAAAAAATCAAGTTATCTCTGATTGAAAATTTTCAAATTCAAATGTATGTTATAAATAACAGTTATCTTTAATTGTGTTTATAACAGTATGTAGGAATTTTTATGCTCTATCGAATAGTGAAAACCGCATGTTTCTACCTTGCACATCTTTAAAGATAGCGGAATTTTTGTAAAGCGCTCCAATCGTAATGTTTTCTAGAAAATGGTGAATAAATCCGAAATGGTACGAACTAGCCCGAATATGTTGTCATCAAGTGGCCCTTAAATTGAACCTGTAATTCAAAAAGCTAATAATATACAGGTGTTCCATTTGAAGAAACAAAGTTTGTGTCGACTTCTGGTATAACCGGAAATGTAGGCTAATTGAAGATATTTTAGTTAGAAAGATCAGTATCAAAAACGTGCAGATACCAATTTTCAGAATTTAAATAGATGTAGTTCTCCAGAAACGTCTAATAGGCCACTCACGGTGAAGCACCCTGTATATCTATGCATATATATATATATATATATATATATATATATATATATATATATATATATATATATATATATATATATACAGTGTGGCCCATTTAAGATGGAAACACTACTCTAACTTTTGTATTTATAATTAGATTTTGATGAACAAAAAATCAAAAGGAAAGAGGAAAAACTCTATAAAATGCTGTAAAAATGGTTCTCTCTGTCACCTGACCCAGCCCTACTAATGCAGTTTTTATATGTCAAAAAACAGGGAAAAAATAGGAGGAAAATGAAAGTAAGTACGCCACTACATGCGGCATCATTCAAAATAGATATATATATATATATATATATATATATATATATATATATATATATATATATATATATATATATATATATATATATATATATATATATATATATATATATACCAAATTTCATCAAAAAAGAAGAGATATTAACCATTTCAGGGAGGTTTTTCTGTGACCCTTCTAATATTGAAACACCCCTGTAACTTTTTTTAATTTATTAGACGATCTTTTTAACGAGATCTGAGATGCAAAATGAATAAGTATATGGATACTAAAACTATTTTCATATTAATAATCAAAATTATAAAAAAGTTTGAGGGTTGGTTTTAGGGAAAAAATACATAAGCCATTCTTCAAAACTGTTATCCACCAAATTTCATCATAATTCATTATGACGAACTATGAAAGTCAACAACAATGTCTCAAAAGTTGAAGAAAAAAAGTTGATAAATGCTCTGACATGAAAATATGTTCTAGTAGGCCGTGATCGAATGGCATAGGAAACAATTTTCACACGACCCATAGACTTTCCATTTTATATCTTATGAGATCTCTTTAAAAAAATTGCATTATAAATACAAAAGCTACAAGGCTGTTTCAATATTAAAGGCGTCATACAAACAACCTCTCTGAAAATGTTTATAATTCTTCTTTTTTGATGAAATTTGGGATACATCTATTTCAAAAGGATGCCGAATGCAGGGGCGGGTAAATGTTTACTTTCGGGGCGTGTGTTCGATTTTTATGAAATTTTGTATATAGACGTGTTTTAGGGTGTAGATGACGAAAATAACAATAAAAATGAGGGCAGAAGCCAACTTTTAGAATTATTTGGACACTTTTCTAGGAAAACCGTAAGTTGCACTCACTTTTGCGGCCGGTTTTTGTCATATTTTACACTATTTCGGGGGTCATTCGTTTTATATGAAGCTAAAGAAGGGTGTATTCCACTATTTTAATTCATTTTCACGTAGTTAGTGCACCCCCTTAACTGTTTATGTGTCTGAAAATTACCCATCTTTTCATCCTAAGTTGAAATTGACATTTGACATATGAAGTGAACTTAATGTCAAATGTCAAATTCAACTTCTACGATGAAAAGAAGGGTAATTTTCAGAGACACATAAACATTAAGGGGGTGCACTAACTATGTGAAAATGAATTAGAATAGTGGAATACACCCTTCTTTAGCTTCATATAAAACGAACGACCTCCGAAAATGTGTAAAACATGTCGCAAAAGTGAGTACAACTTACGTTTTTCCTACAAAAATTTCACAATAACTCCAAAAGTTGGCTTCTGTCCTCATTTTTATTGTGATTTTCGTCATCTACACCCTAAAACATGTCTACATACAAAATTTCATAAAAATCAAACACGTGCCCTGAAAATAAACCTTTACCCAGGGGCATATTTATTTTCTTCCTAAAAACAGCCCTAGCCCTTTTTCCCATTTTTTGACATAGAATAACTACATTAGTAGTATTTTGAGAAAATTTGGTTGATATGTTGCCCTCATAAATACCTTACGACATACCAAAATTCACCTTTCTAGATTTATATAAACTTTAGTTATACAAATTTGAAACATTGAATGAAAATTCGCTACCATAATGCACTTTCTGTGGCCCGAAATTTTTTTATATTTTATTGTTCCATTGTAAAATAAAAATAGAACAATTGAAACTCAAATTACAAGTTTCCTCTCAAAACTGACAAAAAACGTCAATCTTAACAGTGACTTATCTGAAATATTTAAAATACATTTCCACACCTATATTTTACCTTGTCAATTGAAAAGAAAATGATTGTCAGATCTTGTTTTCGTATCTGTGTAATAAACTTGCCTGCTTAAAGTGCAACATCAACAGAAAATTAATTGTGGAACTTCCTGAAAATGTATTACCTCGGACAGTCTTCGAGTCTTTCACTAATAGTATAAAAATTGTCAAGATACTAGGTAAATATATTTTTCTAGTTTAGGGTTTCGGTAAATTTGCAGATTATCTCCCGAACGCTTTACAAACAATTGTTTTCAGAAATATGACCAGGACCCCCCCCCCCCCAAATCACAAGAAAAATGTCTTGGTCACACCCCCAAGGAAGTTATGGGACCAGGGGTAAATAGGGGTGTTGGGCAGGGTAGGGAGTAAAAAAAATGCCTACAACGAAGCAGCATCTTCCTATAGTGTTCCACTTTAGCCAAGGGGACGGAGGCTGCTCCGCCCAGGGGATTTTCCTTCCCCTCTCGCGTGTATACAACCACCCTGGTTGCATAAACCAAAAATGTCTTGTTTATAGTGCGCAAGGAAGTTACGGGACCTGGGGAGAATAGGGGTGCTGTGTGGGGCATGCAGGGTTTCAAGATGTGAAAAAGACAGCTTTCAAGCCGTTTTCTTCGGATTTACTTTTTACTACCTACCCCACCCAGCACCCCAATTCACCTGGCCCCGTAGCTTCCTTGGGGGGTGTGAAGAAGAAATTTGTCTTGTAGTTTATGCATCCACGGGGTCCTAGGCATGTTTCTGAAAAATGTTTTTTGAAAAACGTTCTGGAGGTAATCTGCAAATTTATCAGGGTTTCTAATGAATGATTTTAATAGTTTCCAAAAAGAAAAATGAACTCAATATCTACTCTTTAGTGACAAAACTTACCAACTAATCCCCTGGTTGGTATATTATGCTTCTGAAGGTACTCCTGTAGATCTTTTGATCTAAGTTCCATCAACTTTGTCCTGTCAGGGGGCCGTTTTAACAGAATTGAACATCTCTCACAATACATAATGCTGCAAACGGGTAATATGATCAAAACTATTACACTAAAAACATTACTATGCAAATTACCCATCCAAGCTGGTCAAACACTTTTTGCAGTATTTGTCAGAGCATTCGCCACACTTGAATTTCCAATTAAATAAATTAAAATCTGAGCGACACACTTTACAAGGCATTGTATTTTGTAAATACCCTTACTCTAACCCTATGTTAACTACACAAACAAATAATGCACATCGAATTTATGTTGAGTTGCAAAATACATCTGGAATTTGATGAATCAGTCAAGACAACACAATCAGTACTAACTTTTACAGATGAATACTGTAATGTAAACCTAGGTATTGTTTATATCATTTAATTACACAATAAAACGAAAATTTTGCAAGCTAAAATATATGCCATGCTTTAGTGATAAGACGAATAGCTAATGTCATAATATAAAATTATGCACTGCATTAGAATTATGTGAAACATGACGGTAATGTTATTGGTTTATCTAGAAAAACCTGAGAATGACGATAAAATTTGTTATTTAATATTATTTACACTTCAAGGTTAATGAACAGCTGACATGTATGAAGGTGACAGCAAGCTGCCAACCTGGAAAATTTGCAGAAGCACGGAGTAACATAAAATGATTTACTTTATGCATTACCAAAGCTCAGTGAACTCTATCACTATACAGCAACATTTAGTATACAGTTCACTGTCTAAGCTCAGTACACCCAGGTAAAACTGGTTTTTCTATGGATAAAATTTAACATACGTCCCCAAAAAATACCTGACTTCTGCAAAAGACAATTCTTAGAAAAACAATTTCAAATTGTCAAGGGGTAGTAATTTTTAATTTAAAGCCTCTCACCCTAAATGCTTAATCTAATATTCGCTAAATAAAAAGTTAATGACTATACTTACCACTTGCTACTTATTACCACAATTAATTTTTATTAACAAAACTTAATAGAATCTGGCTTATCTATTCCTCATTTCATTTTTCGATATTGATCTTTATTATAAACCACTTTATTTTATTGTACTATTTGTATTTTGTATTAACGAATCTTCTTTAAGAAAATTCACCAATGAGGAGACCGCGACTTTTGATTTTGAAAATTTTCCTCAAACGAGCGCAAACTAGTAGGCCCCCTAGAACACATATCCGGAGTCAGTTTGTTCATATATTTGTGTGTGTGTATCAAAAAAGAATGGGCCGATTTTAATTAAATTTGGTGAGTATCTTCATTTTCCAAGTGGCTTGGATCAGTTCTTTAGCCAGGAAAGTCGGCCAAGTTTTTCCCGCAAAATTTGATGTTTTCTTTCGGAACATTTTTATATCTGTAAATAACAAAGCTATGGCAACCAAATTTTGTACCATAAAAAGTAAGCTATGTACCAAGATTTAGAACTGCAAGTTAAAAGACAAAAAAATTATAGGCATTAAATAAACATTTGGGATTTTCTTCTTAAAACGTCAAAGTCGCATTTTGAAACCTCAAAATTGGCAACATTATATAAGAGATGTTGATCCACTAGAAGCAACATATGCGTATATTCTTCCACATGCTGTTTGAGACCACTGTCACTACCAATACACCTTTTTAGTTTGTTTGCATAACAGCAGTCTTTGTCCGTGGTATATTGAAATCTCTCGATATTATTATTGGCTTTTTGGTGAATTTTCTTTCAAACAAAAATCACTATTGAGATCCCGACTTTTGAATTAAAAAAACATTTTCTTCAAATGAGCGCTAATTAGGCCCCCTATAGAATTTATACCCGGGGTCAGTTTCAATTTTTAAATTTTTACACACACACACACACACACACAAATCTATATATATATATATATATATATATATATATATATATATATATATATATATATATATATATATATATATATATATATATATATATATATATATATATATATATATATACACACACACATATATCACACCGATAACTCAAAAAATAATGGGCCGATTTTGATTAAATTTGGTGAATACCTTCCTTTTGCAAGTGGCTTGGATAAGTTCGTTAGCCAGGAAAATCAGCCCAGGTTTTCCCAGAAAATTTTGTGTTTTCTTTCGAAAAAAATTTATCTCTCCGGAAATAACGAAGTAAGGGCAACCAAATTTGGTACGCGGGTTTATATCGTTATAGGTAAATTACGTACCAAAATTTAGCAATGTAGCTTAAAACACAGAAAAAGTTATAGACATTTCAAGAAAAATAAATTGAGGTTTTCGTCCAAACATCAAAATTGGCAACATTTAGGCAAAGAAGCTGAAACTAATATGGGCCATGGAAAGAGAACTGTCTCAAGAAGAATGTTTTACAAACCCTTAAGTTTCAGCTTCAACCGTCATTGCCCTTCATTTTACTAAAATGTTTCCAGAAAATTCATTTCAAATAGACCCTTTCTCTGGTGCTTTGGCAGTAGTCTTAGCTATAGAGTTTATCGTTTAATGGTATATAATTGTTGTCGAATTTTCGTAAAAAATCAATAAAGCCCAATATATCCATTATACAAGCTATGAAGAAAAATTGTATACATTAATTATAGGATGTCTTGCGCTACATCTTACAAAATTATTTCTACAATCACAGGTGGCCCATAAGTCGTTGGTGATACATATTTTTATGTTATTGCATTTTCCATCAAAATATAAGACATGTTTGGAAGAAAAGAAATTCGGGGTGCAACAAGTGCGTTATGGTAGCGAATTCTGATTAAATGCTTCTAATTTGAATAGCTAAATTTGCTATTAACCTATAAGGTTGACCAAGAAACAAGTTTTTTCGGGAACACTTTAAGTTTACTTTCGGAAATTTTTGTACATTTTCAAACAATAAAGTTATTTGATGAAAGATGGCACATTGTTTTTACTATATAGGATATACTGGTAACCAATTTGATGCCTGCTTTCTTAAAAGAACACATATTTGCTATTAAAAACATTTTGATGAAAATTCACTGCCATAATGCACTTGCTGCGTCCAGACTTTTTTTGTGATGACAACAGCTTTTCACACCACTCAAAAAACATTTTGGCAAGGAACCTGTAACGAATACAGGTTATGTAGAAGAAACTCTTAAGTTTGAGCTTCAACCGTCATTGTCCTTCATTTTATTAAAATATTCCCAGAACATATATTTACAATAGACCCTTATGCTTTGGCAGTAGTTTTTCGTTTAATGATCTATAATTTTTAGCGAATTTCCGTAGAAAAAATTTGCTAATGAGGAAACTGCCACTTTTAATTTTTGAAAAGATTTCTTCAAATGAGCGCAAACTATGCCCCCTAGAACGGACATTCAGGGTAGTTTTAGTTTTTATCTGTTTTCATATATACAGGGTGATGCATTTCTATGGTAAAGTTCAATATATCCGTTATTATATGATACGAGAAAAATTGTAGGTACACGTTAATTATAGAGTGTCTTGAGCTGCATTTTATTTTTACAATCACAGGCTGGCCCATAAGTCTTGGTGATACAAATTTTCTGTTTTTTTTTTAATCAAACACTCCTTATATTAATGCATTTTCCATTGAAATATAATCCATGTTTGTAAGAAAAGACATTCGGGACGCAGCAAGTGTATTATGGTAGTGAGCTTACATTAAATGCTTCAAACTTCAATAACTCAATTTACTATTAACCTAAGGTTTGTTGGCCACGAAATCTGTTTTTTTCAGGAATATTCTCTAAGTTTATTTCCGGAAAATTGATGTAAATTTTCAAACAATAAAGTTATTTTAATGAAATATGGTACATTGTTTCCACTATATGGGTTACACTGGTAACCAAATTTAATGCCTGCTTTCTTTAAAAAAAAATTGATATTAAAAACATTTTAATGAAAATTCACTACCATAATGCACTTGCTGTGTCCAAACTTGTAGTGAATTTTCTTTAAAAAAAATCACTAATGAGCAGATCCCGACTTTTAAATTTTGAAAAAATTTCTTCCAATGTGCACTAATTAGGCCCCCCAGAACACATATCCGGGGTCAGTTTCAGTTTTTATATGGCCGAGGTTTTCCCGGAAAATTTTGTGTTTTCTTTTGAAAAAAATGTGTCTCCGGAATTAACAAAGTAAGAGCAACCAAATTTCTTTCGTGGATTTATATCATTATAGGTAAGTTACCTGCCAAAATTTAACTCTGTAGGTCAAAAAACAAAAAAGTTTAGGCATTTAAACAAAAATAAATTGGGGTTTTCCTCAAAATGTCAAAGTTGCGATTTCAAACGTCAAAATTGGCAACATTTAGGCACAGAACTTGAATCTAATACAGGCTATGAAAAGAAAATGTCTGAAGAAGAATGTTTTACAAACCCTGAAGTCTAGTTTCAACCGTCATTGTTCTTCATTTTACTAAAATATTTCCAGAAAATTCACTTCAAATAGACCCTTTCTCTGATGCTTGGCAGTAGCCTTAGCTATAGAGTTTATCATTTAATGGTATATAATTTTTGTCGAATTTTCGTTAAAAATCAATAAAGTTCAATATATCCGTTATTATACAATATATAAAAAAAAATTGTATACATTAATTATAAGATGTCTTGAGCTACATCTTAAAAAAAATATTTATACAATCACAGAGTGGCTCATAAGTCATTGGTGATACAAATTTTCTTTTTTTTTTAATCAAACACGCCTTATTGCATTTTCCATCGAAATATCATGCTTTGTAAGAAAAGAAATTCTGGACACAGAAAGTGCCTTATGGTAGCGAATTTTGATTAAATGCTTCAAAGTTAAATAGCTCAATTTGCTATTAACCTATAAGGTTGACCAAGAAATGAGTTTTTTCTAAAACACTAAGTATACGTTTGGAAATTTTTGTAAATTTTCAAACAATAAAGTTATTTTGATGAAACGTGGCAAATTGTTTTTACTATATGGGTTATACTGGTAACCAAATTTGATGCCTACTTGAAAAAAAAACCACACATATTTGCTATTAAAAACATTTTAATCAAAATTCACTACCATAACGTACTTGCTGCGTCACGAACTTTTTTAGTGAATTTTCGTAGAAAAAATTCACTAATGGGGAGATCCCGACTTTTGAATTTTTTTTTGCAAATGAGCGCGATCTAGGACCCCTAGAACCCATATCCGGGGTCAGTTTCAGTTTTTATATGTTTATATATACATATATATATATATATATATATATATATATATATATATATATATATATATATATATATATATATATATATATATATATATATATATATATATATATATATATATATATATATATATATATATATATATATATATATGTATCACACCGATAACTCAAAAAATAATAGGCCGATTTTGATAAAATTTGGCACGTACCTTTCTTTTGTAAATGGCTTGGATAAGTTCGTTAGTCAGGAAAATCGGATGACGTTTTCCGGGAAAATTTTGAGTTTTCATTCGAAAAAAATTCGTATCTCAAAAAGTAATAAGCCGATTTTAATAAAATTTGGCATGTACCTTCCTTTTGTAAATGGCTTTGACAAGTTCGTTAGTCAGGAAAATCGAATAAGTTTTCTGGGAAAGTTTGAGTTTCCATTTGAAAAAAAAATTATCTAAAAAAATAAAAAATCTATGATAACCAAATTTGGTAGGTAGGTTTACGATACAAAAAGTAAACTATACACCAAAATTTAGATTTCTATGTTACAAGAAAAAAAAGTTATAATAAAATATTTTGTGCCAGATCATTTCTATGAAAATTCACTACCATAACGCACTTGCTGCGTCCAGGCATTTTTATTATTGATTTTATCGTCATATAACACATGTATTTATATCAATTTTAAAATGCTTGGGGCTTTACAGATTTCATGAGAACCGAATCTAAATGATTTAAAATTATTAAGAAAAATAAATAATAAAATAATAAAGTCTTTTATTTTTCAAGTTATCCATCTTCTTCATGCTTTGATTTGAATATCTAATTATTTAATAATATTAAATTAAGATGAAATTTTTCTTAATGTTTGGATTTTTTTTTCTGTAATGGAGGGTATGGGATCAGTGACGTGCCCTACATGATGCAAAAATAAACAACAAAAAATCCAAAAAAAAGGAATACATTTTCATTTTCCACCTCTGACTTTGTCATCACGCACTAACTCTAATATGGTGTAAAAATGAAACAATAACACGAACAAGATCTAAACCATTTATTATGTACATTCACTAGCA
Source organism: Tillus elongatus (assembly GCA_964006375.1). NCBI lineage: Eukaryota > Metazoa > Arthropoda > Insecta > Coleoptera > Cleridae > Tillus > Tillus elongatus. The sequence continues at coordinate 30,662,532 of OZ023266.1, read as the reverse complement.
ATATACTTTATAAATATAATAACAATCCATTTACATCACCACTTTATATTTAAAGCATTTGTCGTTTTTTCAACTGCATGATATTGCGTATGTAAAAGGGCATTGCACTTGTCACTGTTTTGACCACAGAGCCATGAATTGTAAAGTTCCTGTGCAAGTTTATTCTCCTCTGGTAGTTTACAGGGCAATGATGAATATAATTCCTCAATCCTAGTTGTTAATTCTTTATGAGACGATCCATCTTGTGGCCTTACTTGAGCTCCGCCATTTAGACAACCTAGAAATTTCATATTTTACATCAAAGCATTAAGCAAAATGTTAAATAGAATGGTAAGATATAATGTCACAGTGAAGCCTCTGTGGAAAACCAGACTAAGTTGGGGGCAAATGTGTCCCCACTCTTGCGAGTGTGATGCTGCCGCGACCCCGACCGCTGGTGCGGGCCCTGACCCCTCAAGAACGGCCGATCCGGCGGGTAGGAGAGATATGCAGGTGGTCATCACCTCCAACCGGGGGGATGGCGTAGTCCTGGCGGAAGAGGCCGAGCCAATTAGGAGGAGTTTGGTGGCGGGTATGTTGGACGCCATGTCGGCATCCGACAGGGTGTTGCAGCTCCGCTTCCGTAACTCGGGGATAGTTGATCCAGGGTGGTTCTTGGTGATCGCCGAGGATGGCGAGTCCCTGAGTTGGCTCCTCAACGGCTGCTCCGGGGCGGCGGTGGGGGAAATCGCCTTCAGCGCCGCAAGGGCTGGGGACGCCTCGTGGCCGGTCCAGATCGGATTGTAGCTCAGGAGTCAAGAGGTGGACCTAGAGGAAGTGGTCAGGATGCTTGCGCTCCAGAACCGCTCGCTCAAAGTTGGGCAATGGCGGCACCTGGAGATGGCAGGAGGACCTGGGGCATTGCGCCTAGTCTTCTTGGTTGGGCCCGGGGGGGCCTGCGGGGGCGGGCTGGACAGGCAAGGCTGGCGGCTGTACTTCGAGTTGGTGACTCTGAATATAATCAAAGTTCCGACATGGAGTGAGGGAGTTTAAGAAGGAATTAAGACGGAGTAAACGAGCTGGTTGGCGCGCGTACTGCGGGGAAGTTAACTTCCTGCTGGAAGCAGCCAGGCTGGTAAGGGTACTTAAACAGGAATCAGGTAGTACTTTAGGATCCTTAAGGAAACCGGACGGGTGCTGGACCAACACCGGCGAGGAAACCTTGCGACATCTCGCCGAAGTTCACCTTGCGGGCGGTGGAGCCGTCACGGGGGCTGCCGACCTGGGCTGGTGGACGATCCCGAATGCTGACTGGCAGCTGGCGGAGGGGGTGGTCACAGATGGCTCTATAACCTGGGCGGCGAACCAGTTTGCTCCATTCAAGTCCGCAGGCTGTGATGGGATCTTTCCGGCCCTACTCCAGTGGGGCCTGGATATACTGCTTCCCAACATAAGGGAGGTTTTCTGGGCCAGCCTGGCGTGGGGCTATGTCCCAAAGGCCTGGCGCCGGGTTAGGAGGGTCTTCATTCCCAAACCGGTAAGAGAGGACTACACGCTGGCCAAGGCGTACAGGCTAATCAGCCTTACATCCTTCCTGCTTAAGGCATTGGAAAAGATAGTAGATAGGTTTATGCTGGAAGGGATCCTCAGGGATCACCGCTTCCATAAAAGTCAGCACGCGTACCAGCGGGGGAAATCGACGGAGACGGTGCTTCACGCTGTGACGCGAAAGGTGGAAAGGGCCCTACACTATGGGGAGAGCACATTAGCTGTGTTCTTCGATGTGGAGGGGGCCTTTGCTGGGCCAGGACGGATACAGTCAGTGCCGCTCTACAGGATAGTCTCGCTGAACTTGAGGGGCAGAGGTGCTGGACGTTGGGGTGACGGGCGGCTGTCCTTAGGGCAGCTGCCTTTCGCCTCATCTATGGTGTCTGGTCATGGACGGCCTCTTGGGGCGGCTCTCCGAGAATGGCTTCTATGCCCAGGCGTACGCTGATGACGGGCTGGTCTTAGTCACCGGCAAATTCCTCAGCGTCGTCTGTGAGTGCATGCAAGCTGCTTGTAGCATAATTGAGGTGGTGTGGTGAGCTGGGAGTCTCCGTAAACCCGGCGAAGACGGAGATGAGCCTATTCACCAAGAAGAGGAATATGGAGAGGTTCAGGGCACCCATGATGTTTGGAAAATCTTTAGCTTTAGTGCAGGAGGTCAAATATCTGGGGGTAGTCCTGGACTCTAAACTAACATGGGGGTCGCAAATAGAACGAGTAGTGAGGAAGGGAGTAGCGACCCTCTGGCAGCTGCGTCGAGTGACAGGGAGGACCTGGGGACTTAACCCTTGGATCCTTCATTGGATTTACACTGCGATCGTCAAGCCGAGGATCCTCTATGGGGCGTTGGTCTGGTGGTGTGGTGTGAACCAAACTACTACCAGGAAGCTGGCTTAACTCCAAAGGCTGGCAATCGTGGGTATCACAGGCGCTATGAGGACGACACCCTCAGCCGCGCTAGAGATCTTTGCCACCGCTTCCCATCTGTATCAGAAGGGAGGCTATGGCTTCGCATCTTAGAATGCGAGACTCTGGAAACTGGTGTGGAGAGGGAGCAGTAATAGGGCGTGCAAGAGTCGCTAAGGAGGTGGAAAAGGAAATTCCGATTTCCGCCATCAAGGTACGGAATGAAGAGGAAGATATTAGGTTGACTAGGCCATATACCCCCAGGATCCCCAGTAGGGATCAGTGGAGGGAAAATAAGGTTGCATTCCAGCCCGCAAGCCTGGTCTGTTTTACCGACGGATCGCGGCTGGAGGATCAACAATCCTCCGGGGCAGGAATATAAATCGAGAGCCTAGGGGTGCGCGAGAGTTATGCTCTGGGCGCATATACCACGGCATTCGAAACGGAGGTGTACGCTATCCTGTCTGTGGCCAATAGACAGGATGTAAGGATAGCCAGGCGGTCTTCCAGGCAGTCTGCACGTCCAGAATTAGGTCAACACTGGTTCAGGAGTGCGCTGACGCCCTTAAAGGACTAGCCAGGACAAAGGAGGTGCAACTGGTGTGGGTTCCGGGACACTCTGGCGTAGCGGGGAATGAGGTGGCTAATGATCTCGCAAGGCTTGCTTCCCGGCGGCTGTTCTGTGGCCCGGAGCCTGTGATAGGCATAAGTAGGAAGCCGGTCTATGTCGCCTTAGACAGGTGGATGAAGGAGGCCATGGAGAGGAACTGGGGGTCGGCCGGTGGCTGTCGGGAGGCGAGGGACTTTGTGGAGGGACCGGACAGAGATAAAACTGTCTGGCTACTCTGTAGGAGTTGACCTACGCTTCGCCGCATCCTTGGGGTGCTGACAGGGCACTGCACCCTTAGAAGACACCTCACGCTGATAGGCGTGGAAAGAGATCCCATTTGCCAGGAATGCGGCGATGATGAAGAAACGTCTTACCACTACCTGTGTGAATGTGAGGCTTTTGGGAGTCTTCGCGCAGAATTGTTCGGTTCGAGGACTCTGCAGAGGAATCAGGTAAGTACCGTCCAATGGAAGACCGTCATTGTCTTCATTTCGAGGTCGAGGCGGTTTGGCGACTGAACCGAGGAAGTGTAGAGCATGGTTGCTGTGGTTGGCAAAAAGGGCCCATTGTGGCCTACTTGCTTGACGTTAGCCTTCCCACCACTGCTACTACTACTACTACTAAACCGATTGAACAAAAAAAAAAAGGGGGGGGATATTTACCTGATGGGCAAGCCATAACTTCAACATAATGGTACTGTGATTTCCCTCGTTTCAATTTCTGCACCAAATTTTGTATGTTTTTAAACCCATTGGCAATGGCAAACTTCAACAGAACATGTCCATCTTTTTCTAAAAGTAGTTCTCTAAAATCTGGGTTTCTAGGACATAAAAAATCACAGATTATAAATATATTTTTATTAGCAAATGTTCTTGACAAATGTATAGGGGGAACAAAAATAACTGAAGCATGTAGGATATAAAAAACTTGAGAAAGGAAGGAAGACAGAATGGCAAGTTAAACCTGATAAGTTTGAAAGAATGGGTGAACCATTATAAATCACTGCTTATTGAAAATAGAAAAGAATTCAAAATAGCGAACATAAACATTAAAACAGCCAGAAACCAAGAAGTGATTTGGATAACTGCAGAAGAAATAAAGAAAGCTTTGGAAAAATTAAAAAAAAACGGAAAAGTAGCAGTGCCTGGAAACATCCCCATTGAGTAAGTCAAGTACGGTTGCGGTGCTATCGGGGCGGCAAGGCCGCGGACGAGCCCTGAGAGAACAAAAAAAAAAGTCAAGTACGGACTAAATATACTACTTGAAAATCTAGCGAACTTATTTATTAAATGGTGCTAACATTCCGGAAGACTAGAATATAGCACATATAAGCACCATTCAAAAAAAGGGCGATAAAAAGGTATGCCAAAATTTTAGGGGCATAAATGTGACAACTGCAATGGGGAGGTTATACAACAGAATACTGAAACAAAGAATTGAAACGTTTTTTTCCCCTCAGGGCTCGTCCGCGGCCTCGCCGTCCCGACAGCACCGCAACACTTGGTTTAGTGTGCATAAGAATTGAAATGATCATAGAAGATATAGAAGAGCTGTCGGGACTCCGCACAGGACGGTCATGTACTGACAATATATGTGTGTTACAACAAATAGTAGAAAAACGAAGGGCTTGTAACATGTCAACCCACCTAGTATTTGTCCATCTAGGAAAAGCATACGGCACAGTGTATTTGAAGAAACTTTTTGAAACTTTAACAAGGCTTGGCCTGAAGAAGACAAGTTAACGCTATATAGAACATATATAAGGAACCGAGGTGTCTAGTGAGTCGGAAACACCCTGTCCGAAAATTTTGCCACCACAAAGGGGCTTAAGCAGGGGTGCAGTTTGTCACCTACCTTGTTTAGGATAGGTATCCAAGAAGCCATCAAAAACCGGAGAAGGAAAACATCAGGAATGGGAATACAGATGGAGGAACAATGCTTAACAACTCTCTTATTCGCCGACGACCAGATAATTACAGCAAATAATGAGAGCTACGCAGACCATATGTTTAGAAAATTAAGCAAAGAATATGAGAAATGAAGTCTAAAAAAAAACATCGCTGAAACAGAATATCTGAAGATAGAAGACATGCATGAAGACCCAGACCTACAACTACACAGACCAAGAAAATGTAGCGAATTTGAATACTTGGGAAGCATTATTTCCGAAGATGGAAGAACAAAAAATGATATCAAAAATAGGGCACAACAAGGAAAGAAGGCTGTTCGTGTACTGAACTCGTTACTCTGGTCAGGCAAAATGAAACTCCAAACCAAAACGACAATCTACACAACTATTGTGGAGCCTATTTTAAGCTATGGCTGTGAATGCTGGCAGCTTTCAGAGTAAGAAAGATGATAGAAACTGTGGAAATGGACTTCTTAAGAAGATCATCTAACATCGATAATATAACACATTAGAAACGAAGAGATAAGAAGGAAAACAGGGTGCGTATTTACAACAGCAGAAAGAATAGAATCCAGTTACTATGGTACAGGCATGTGATGAGGGTGGAGGAGACACGATGGCCAAAGATACCTCTGGAGTATACATCACATGGAAAGACAAGAAGAGGAAGACTGACAACACAATGGATAAAAGGAATAGAGAAAACTCGGACAGATCGAGCCATCAAGGCCGAGGACTGGAAGGATATGAAGAAATGGCGAACGAAATGCGTAATGGGGCACAGGCTGTAGGACCCCCGCTTATTTATATATATATATATATATATATATATATATATATATATATATATATATATATATATATATATATATATGTTCATGAAAATAATTCACTTATGACAAAACCACAACTTTAAGGTATACCTACAATTTCTTTTAATGAAAGTGACTTAAAGATCTTGTGTGTGTGTGTGTCTGTGTCTGTTTGGGTTTACTGGCTGTGGCTTTGATCAGCCATTAGAACATTATGACCCTCCTTTGCTACCCTGCTTAAACATATTGGAATAAATATATTTAGGGCCAGCTTTTATTTTATATAAAACCAGTTTATTCTACGAAATATTCAAGTTTTCTGTTTATAAAATTTTTGAAACCCTAAAGAAATTGGTACACAAGTTTTGTTTATTGAGATGACATTATGTACAAAATCTAATTTCCTAACTTAATGAAAAATTGAATTATTAGCATAAAAAATTTTTTTTTCAAAACATTCGCTACCATAATGCACTTGCTGTAATCTTTATACTCACCTTAAACTTTTATATTTCAACTGTTCGCAGTCTATTTCAAATAATTCTTTAGCAGCATTTTTGAAAATATAATCAGAATAGCCCCCTGAACCAGATCCTATATGTCTTGTAATCTTTGGTTTAATTTCATTGTCTGTAACATTTAACCATGGCTGTGAAAATGTAGAACTTTCAACTTCATCTAAACTGATGTTGTCTTTTTGCAACATTTGTTCTAATTCAACTAAAAAACACATGTAGAGCATTAATAATTGGCCATATAGTCATATAGTAGGCATTGTAAATAAACAAAACAAAAAATAATAGTATTATACTACATTGTGGACAATTGATAGTCCCTTTATTAATCTTATTTTTAAAGGGGTAGACATTGATCCAATCCAATCCATAGCAGGTGGTAGTGGAATTTTCCTTTATGTAATAGTAAAGGATTTTTTCACGCCCGAGGAGGTACCACCCCATACATCAAGGGGCCGGTGAAGTCCCACCGGACGTTTCCGGTTCTGGTGTATGAGTCGGTTTCCCTTATAAGCAAAAAAGATGATGGCTCCTCCTTGTATAAAATATTCCGGAGGCAAAATACCCCTCCATTCGGATCTCCGGGAGAGGGGTGTACAGGGGGTGCCAACATCAAGATTTAACATATCCTTTTCGAATATATGTGGCCTAAATTCTAACTTGAACTCCGTCCACCATTTCCTCCAGGCTAACAGGCCCCAACTCCTCTTCCTCACCGAAACCCAAATCAGTGCCAAAACAGCCACTAATCACCTTAATTTCCCGGGGTATGAGCTCCTTACTGCCTTTAGATTGCATGGAGGCGTGTGCGCATACGTCCGTAGCAATCTACCCTGCACCAGACTTCCCAATTTAGAAGCTGGAAGAAAAGACATACTATGGATAAAACTCTCTCTCAGGGCTGCAACTAAATTCATCTGTTGCATTTACCGGTCACCTTCTGACAACAACTTTGTCAAGCTCTTTGACTACCTTTCTGAAAAAACCGACTATCTGATTTCTGAATATCCTTCCTCCGAGGTCACTATTCTTGGCGACTTCAATGTCCATAATAAGGAATGGCTAGGATCTTCAAAAACCGATCCACAAGGGAGAGCAGCGGAGGCCTTTGCAGTCAGCAATTCTTTGGCCAATATGGTTCAGCAACCTACTTACTTTCCTCGTATCCCAACACACAGCTCAAATCCCTTGGATCTCCTTCTTACTACAAACCCTGAATGCTATAAGATATCAGTCACCGCCCCCCTTGGTCGCTCAGACCACGGCATGGTCACTGCTTCCTGTGCAATGCAACCCGAGGTCACACAGTCATCACACCCACATATCGTTTGGCACTACAACTCCGCAAACTGGGACGAAATGCGGGATTACTTTTCCTCATTTCCATGGGCGTCTGTCTGCTTCTCTCATCCTGACCCCTCTGATATCTCACAAAACGTCACCGAAATTATCCAAGCTCGCATGGAATTATTTATTCCACGTACACAGAAAACCTCTTCAGCCACTCAAAAGCCCTGGTTCTCTAAATCCTGTGACAAGGCCAGACTTGAAAAGGTCAAAGCTCACAAAACGCTTCTACACAATCCCAGTCAAGAAAATCGTCAGCATTCAACGACGCAAGAAACCGCTATGTCCGCATTCTTTCTGAGGCAAAAAACTCGTTTAATAACCACATCAAAAACAAAGTCCTCTCAAGCTCCAACGGCGGCAAACCCTTCTGGACTCTTGCTAAGTCTATTGGGAATAATTTCTGCAAGAGCACGTTCCCACCTCTTGTCTCAGGGGATGAAATTGTTTCTACCGCCCTGGGCAAGGCTGAACTTTTTGCTTCGTTGTTCGCCGGAAATTCTACTCAACCCACCTCCAAATGTTCAACCACCAACAGTCCCCAATGTCGCGCATAAAATGACTGATATCATTTTCAAAACTAAAAAGGTACGAAAGATGCTCTCTTCTCTTAATACCAGGAAAGCCTCTGGCCTTGACGAGATCCCAGCAATTGTTCTCAAAAAATGCGCACCAGAACTTGCTCCTGTCCTGACTCGTCTGTTTCAGATATCTTACAATAAAGGCATATTCCCTAGTAACTGGAAAACTGCTCGAGTACAACCCATCCCCAAAAAAGGATCCAAAGCGCTTCCTAGCAACTACAGGCCTATTTCTCTCCTTTCAGTCATCTCTAAAGTGATGGAAAAGTATATAAACACTGAACTACTAAAATTCCTTGAAAAACACAGTCTAATCCACGACAGGCAGTATGGATTCCGTCAGCGCAGATCGACTGCCGACCTCCTTTCCTTTGTCACCCATTCTTGGAACAAGTCTATGGAACAACACGGTGAATCCCAGATTGTTGCTCTAGACATATCCAAAGCATTCGACCAGGTCTGGCACGCAGCGCTGCTTAATAAACTTCCGGCCTATGGCCTACCACCAAAACTTTGTACCTGGACAGCAAATTTCCTCTCCAACAGGAGCATATCTGTTGTTGTGGATGGCCATTCCTCTAAACTGTATCCAATTAATGCAGGAGTTCCTCAAGGTTCAGCTTTAGCCCCTACTTTGTTTCTTCTCCACATCAATGACCTCCTCTCTAGCACATCCAACCCAGTTCACAGTTACGCGGACGACAGCACCCTCCACTCAAACATACAATATTCTAAGCCTGTCTCTTTAGCCCAATTAGATGAGGATCGCAGACTCATGGAGGGTTCTGTCTCCGGGGACCTCCAAAAAATATTAGACTGGGGAAGTAGAAATCTTGTACAATTCAACCCCACCAAAACTAAGTCTTGCTTTCTTTCTCACAAGAGATACAGCAGCCCTAGACCCATCACAATGAACAACCAAGTTATTCAAAGTAATGAGTCCTTCTCTCTTGTTGGCATTTCTGTGGATCGAAATCTTAATTGGCACCAACATGTTACATCAATTGCAGAAGCGGCTGCTAAGAAATTGGGTTTCCTCTTCCGGGCTCGCAAATACTTTTCACCAACTAATCTCTATACCTTATATACTTCACAAATAAGGCCAAACCTCGAATACTGCTCCCACATCTGGGGTGCAGCTGCCGCTTCTACACTCGCTATCATGGACTCCATTCAAAAGAGAGCTATACGTCTCATCGGTGACCCTACTCTCACCCAAAGGCTTCCATCCCTTGCCCACCGACGTGGCGTTGGTGACCTCTCTCTCTTTTATAGATATCTGCATGGGCACTGCTCAGAAGAGCTTTCCTCCATAATTCCCCCACCTGCTGCCCCCAGCAGATCTACCAGGGGAACAGAGCGAATGCACCCTTTTAATGTCCAGGTCACCAGACATAGAACATCTTGTTATGCCCGCTCTTTTGTCCCGAGGACTTCCAAGTTGTGAAATTCCTTGCCGGCACATGTTTTTCCTTCTCCTCCGAACCTTCAAGTCCAGAATTAACAAGCTGCCTCTTTCCTCCTTGTCAACACCCACGGTAGGATAGTATTTAGGCTGTAAGCCCTCGTGGTGTGTTGTTGACATAAAAAAAAAAAAAAAAAAAAAAAAAAAAACAGTGATTATACAAAGACAGTGAGGGCCATGCGTTTGTGGCTGCCATGTTTCATCATTTTTCGTACAGAGCCTTATGGTAAAAACAGGGAAATCGAAGCATTTCTGTGTTAATTGATGCATCAGTGAGAAAAAACGGACAAGGGTCACAAGTAATACTGATGAAGAAACAACTCATGTGATATTTCATTGTTGGAATGCCTTTTTTAATTAGAAAATGTAAATTAAAATCTCGTTCTCGATTCCCACAAAATTTCAAATCCGCTGTAATGTCAATTGTCATATTTGTTTGAGAATTTACATCACCTGAAAAGTAAAAGGAATCCTGGCAGAGTTGCCAGATTGGGCGATTTATCGCAAATTGGGCTCTTTTATCTTTTGTTGCGAGTTTTTTTTTTTTTCAAAGAAAGCATAGTCGCAAATTCGGCTACTTTTGTTATCTAAAAATCGCCAATTCGGCGATCTTGAATAAATGAACTCTGTTGTAAAACTATTCAGTTTCGCCAAAGTTTGATTTATTCAGAAGTAACATAGACGAACATTATTTTTTCCAAGAGAAGCAATGACATTTCAACATCCGTGTGGAACCAAGAGTACCCAGCATGTTTGGATAGATAATAGAGAAAAGATGATAGGTGACAGGTGACAGGGACAATATGTTGTTTATGTTTTATATTATATTACAGTATATTTTATGTTTCGTTATATAGAGAAAATATTTTATTTTTGCATTCTTATAACACTGCTGTTGAGTGTACATTTTGATATTTTATAAATCAATTCTTGTTCTGGTTCCTTTTTCTTTTTAAATTTAATGACCAAAGGTAAACGGTTATTTACATGTGATTTTGATTTCCCTTCTTTAACGTCGGTCTATTTCCACGACTATGGCCAATCACTGATGCCAGGGAGCAGTTTTGCCTCACTATCTTGGAAAATTTGCGGAACCTTTCTGTAGGGAGGGTGGGATCTTTAACCTGCCCAACATTGTATCGTACACGAGACCTACGGATTTACGCCCCGCCGGTGCAGACATTCGACTTGCTCAAATACATTACCACAGCCTCTTGGTTCATGTTAATTTTATAGTATGTACTGAAAAAGTTAAATGGGAACCCTGGGAATCAAACCCAGTGCGCTTGGGTCCAGAGACACACGTTGACACCACTGGACCACCAAGGCCCTATGCACTATACATCACTATTTTCTCGTCGACCTAAAAGAAAGCTTTTATAAAAAAAATTGAAATTCCCGCCGAAAAATTCAGTTTGGACGATTTGACAAGCAACAATTCTTACAGAAAGTGTGCGATTTTGGGCGATTTCCCATGGATGGAAAGTTGGCGATTTTGCGTGATCTCGTTCAGCAAAACGGCGGTATTTAGTTTTAAAAACCTGGCAACCCTAAGTCCTGGCAGAATTCTTGCAAATTGCGTGAAGAAATGCATGCAATAGTGAACATTAAACAGAATGTTGGCGAGAACAGTGTGAAGTTTTTAATGATAGTTTTTGAGCTTAGAACCGTTCATTAGTGCTCCATATTTAGATCAGTTCATTTGATTGATTACCTGCTCAAAATTAAAAACCTAGTCAATTATATCAAGTATAAAGAAGTCAAGTTCATTTGCTTGGACAATGAAAGCCAGATAACATTATTATTACACATTCGTGACTGAATAAATAATACTACTCATTACAAGTGTGACCAGGGGGAGCTCATCGATAAGTGTGTCCGTGCGCGCGCACTGCCGCCTGCCGTGAAAAAAATCATATATTTGCTATGCTATATTTTAATAAATTTTTATTTACTTTTTTACCTCCTGCATTCAACAACCAAAATTAGTATATCGAGGATCGCAGAGAGTCGGCAGCCATTAATACAGAATACAGAATAAGTAGTGTTAATCGTTGCAGACGTTATATACATCCATATCCATATAAAGCACTCGGGCGGCGGTGTGTATTTTTCGGCGCTCTCATGGAATGCGATACTTCAATGCGAAATGATCGCCGAATCTTGATGATCTTCGTCGAAAACGACCGAATAAGCAATCTGTTGTGCGCTATAAAATTACACACTAACAGTTTGTAGTGGACTTTTGGCAGAACGTGTGTACCTACTACTACTACCTAGTAATTTTCGTCTTCGCGTCGCATTGATTTTTAATTAGATCATTTCGTTGTTGTTTACATGTTTTAATAAGACAATTATTATTATTATTATGGTTACTACTTCGGGTTGCTTAATAAGCGGACAAAATAATTGTGATACTGTGATTAGTTCAGTGCATAATATTTTAAATTTAAAGGCTAACTTTTTAAAGGACTTTTTAATTACTATAACGTATAACTAACTAGAGGAAAACTTGGTAAGTAGTTAATAATTATTCAGTTAAGTAACTAGGTTTCTTTATAATACATCTACGGGAAAAAAATAGGCCCTTCATTTTTAGTGAATTTTTATTTTAAAAAATTCACTAATAAAGAGGTATCGATGGAGACTTTGCAAAAAATTTTTCAGCCCATATCCGGGGTCAAATTTAAATTTTATATGTTTATACACACACACACACATATATATATATATATATATATATATATATATATATATATATATATATATATATATATATATATATATATATATATATATATATATATATATATCCAACCGATAAGTCAAAAAATAAGCAACTGATTCTGATGAAACTCGGCAAGTGCCTTTCTTTTATTAATGGCTTGGATGAGTTCGTCAGTCAGAAAAATATTATAACGTTTTCCGGAAAAATTTTGAGTTTTGTTTAAAAAAAATCTTTTTCTCCGAAAATTACCTAGGTATTTTAATGACATTTGGTGGATATGTCGCCTTGTAGAAGACCTTACCACACACTAAAATTCAACTTTTTACATTTTTAGAAAATTGAGTTATTCAAATCTTGAGTTTTCTTTTGAACAAAAATTTTTTCTCTGAATATTACAAAGTTATTTTGATGAAATTTGGTGGATATGTTGCCCTGGGTAAGACCCTACTATACACCAAAATTCAACTTTCTAAGTTCGTAGAAACTTGAGTTATTCAAATTTGAAGCATTTAATAAAAAATTACTACCATAACGCACTTGCTGCATCCCAAACTTTTTTTCTTGCGCACCCCCAATGCATTAAGACACGAGCCGCTACTGTGTGAGACATACATGGGTTTTCTGACCTATAAATGTTCAACTATTCACTACTGAATGCCACTCTTATCCATCACACAGTGAGAAGAGCCAATTTTCCTTGTGTTTATGGTGTGTACAAAAAATAATGACACATGGTGTGTCTGGTCCCACCTGATCGTTGACCAATCAACACTGATGAACGTATGACCACACTGTCTTTATACAGTCACAGGTTACAGTAGTATAAACTTACTTGCAGTAATTACACAATCAACATCTCTGCTTTGACTGCTTTCATTGAAAAAATCTTCTCTTGCAGCTTCTAACTTTTTGTCATAACATGGCATAACTGTAACATGATAAATTTGTTTACATCTCGAATTATTTGTCACCCAATCTTTGATAACTGAACCCATTACTTGCTGTGGTGACTTAGCTGTTGAAATATAAGGTAATATAAAGTTTCCATGTGTTTTCTCAGCATAGCACACCCAACCTACAAGGAAATACTCATTTAATTAGTTTAAGCAATATAACACATACTAAAGAAAGCAAAAAATTCTTTACAAGTACACTTGGAGAACCCAAATCACCACAACACATTTTAAAAGACCTGACGATCGTTTCACTAACCAAGTTAGAATTTTTCATCCTCTGATTACGCTAACTTGGTTAGTGAAACGATCGTCAGGTCTTGTAAATGTGTTGTGGTGATTTGGGTTCTCCAAGTGTACTTGTCAGTGCTCATCACAGGTTCCAATCTTCACTTAGTGAAAAAATGCTTTAGTCTATAATTACTATAAAAATCCATTTAAGGTCTCCATTTATTACTATCTAAATTAAAGAAAGTAAGAAGTGAAATTTGTTTAGTAATATCAAGTGAATGAGTGAAGATTGGAACCTGTGATGAGCACTGTATTGTGATGAATTGGGTTCTCCAAATTGTACTTATCAAAATCAAGTGGTCAAATAAAAACAAAGTAAAATGAAACGTCTTTGTAACGCTCAATTATTTTTCAAACTTCATGTCGTTTTTTTTTATCCAAGTCTATCAAATCCATCCTAAAAGGGCTCTTAAGAACATCACTTTGAAGGATGACGTGTTTTTCCTTGGCAATTCCTGGGACAAACTCGTCTAATACAATAGAAAAATGCTCGAAAAATATACTTTGCTATTCAGTTGTTTCTTGACAGCCATGTGTATCGTCAAGAGTCCTGTTATGTTCCTGAGCTGTTCTCTACTAAGATTTAGCAGCTCCACAGCTCTCCTTGAACTGGGTTCCTCAATTACTGACTTCCCATGTCTGAGCCCTGGGCAGTCTGCCCAGTACACCTTGTATTGGTTTCTGACCCAGGACTTAATAGGTCCCCTGGCAGTGCTCTTCAACACGCCCAGGACCGGTTCTAGTCCCATAAATGGTTCTGCTAATCCTCTCTTTGCGAGACTGTCAGCTTCTTCATTGCCTTTGACCCCGAGTGACCCAGCACCCAGATGAGGGTGACCTCACTCTGCCCAGTCAGGTCGCTCGTCTCGTCTCGGCATTCATTTACCAGCCTGGAATGTACCTGAGTGCTACTTAGTGCCTTAAGGGCTGCCTGATTGTCTGTGGCTATGAAGATCCGCTTGTTGGTGTAGCCCTTCTTCTTGTTCTCTCGCAGGCAGTGCAAGATGGCGTATGTTTCGGCCTGAAAGACCGTTGCATGACCTCTGAGGGAAATACTATGACTTACCCTCCGTTCTTTCGAATAAATGCCTGCCCCCGTCCCACGCTCTCCGCCGGATCGGTCCGTGAACCAGACGAGCGCGTCCAGCGTCTCCCCCCGCCATGCGTTGCGGTCAGGGATTTCCACTGTAAACTTATTTTCCTTGCAGATTCGCGTGCTCGCGAAGTCTAACCTCACTTCAAGCATGGACTCCTTCACAATCTCCTGAATTTTGTAGTGGCCCCTGCAGCCTGTGTTGATCTTCAGTCTATCATTGCAAGCTAGTCTGTATAGTCCTAGCCTGGCCTCCCCCATGATAACTAAATGTGTGTGTGTGTGGGGAGCAGGATCCAGCAACACCTCCATGGCGGCTGTTGGGGTTGAAGTCATGGCCACTGTGATGCCGAGGCAGGTCATCCTTTGGATCTTGCCTAGTTTTTGTTTGGCACTTGACTGTGTCACCTTAGGCCACCAGACCAGTGCCACGTATGTTAACGATGGTCTGACCACCCTTGTATACAGCCAGTGGGTCATACTAGGCCTTAGTCACCACGTTTTTCCATGTAACCGCCTAGTGACGGCTAGGATCATAACTTCCTTAAGCAGTATTTTTTCAATGTGACCACTACAGGTTAGCTTAGAGTCCAATACGACCCCAAGATATTTTACCTCCCTGGCCTTTGGGATGTTTCTACTGTATAGAGTAAGAGTTCTGTGGCTCTCCCACTTCCTCCTCCTCGTAAACGGTGTGATGGTTGCTTTCTCGGGGCTCACCCCGAGCCCTTGGCCAACCATCCACTTTTCCACCACTTTCAGTGTTGTCTGCATGCACTCCCACACTGACTGTGTAACCTTTCCTCGGACTATAATGACAATATCGTCCGCATAGCCATGCACCTTAGACCCCCCTCCCGAGAGCCTCCCTAGCAGGCCGTCCACGACTAGGCACCAGAGCAGGGGAGACAGACGCTCCCCTGCGGACACCCCGCCAGCAGAGTCCCTCCGGTGAGTGAGGTGACCACTGATCCACCTGCAGCAGGTCTCCTCTATTCCCCGCTCCCTGACAGCTGCCAGTACTGATCCGAATGAGGTGTTGCTAAAGGCCCCCTCTATGTCTAGGAAAGCCCCCAGTGCCACCTCCCTGTTCTCCAGTGTATTCTCCAGTTTCAGCACCAGTTGGTGCAGTGCTGTTTCTGTTGAGACTCCTGCTCTGTATGCATATTCTCTGCAGTGTAGTGGATATGCTTCCGGTACACCACCCCTAATGTGCCGGTTGAGCAGTTTTGCATTGCTTTTAGCAAGGACATTTCCTATTTTTGAGATCTCGTTAAAAATCGCGTTATAAATGCAAAACTTACAGGGGTGTTTCAATATTAGAAGGGTCACACAAAAAACCTCTCTAAAATTATTAATAATTCTTCTTTTTTTTTGGTGAAATTTGGTATATTTCGATTTTGAAGGATGCAGAATGCAGTGGCATAATTATTTTCTTCCTAAAAAAAAACAGCCTTAACCCCTTTTCCCATTTTTTGACATAGAAAAACTGCATTAGTAGGCCTTGGTCAGGTGACATTAAGAACAATTTTCACAGCATTTGTAGAGTTTCTCATCTTACATCTTTTGACCTTTTGTTCATCAAAATCGCATTTACAACAAGCTGTGAGTTGTGACTGCGTAAGGATTTACAACAATCTTCTGGAGGTCTTGATGGGCATGCCAATGGAGTCTTTCAAGAAAGAGGCGAGGATGATCTTGAGCCAACATGTCCTCTATTCTGTCACAGAATATTTTGATAGGTTCTAGACTGTTATATGTATTACATTTTGTTCTATCTGTATTATGTATGTTTTATTTTAATGCATTTTATTTGTACCTTTGTTTATTTTGATTTTGTTATGTGGTGAACATTCTCCAGGGTTTATATATGTGTGTATTTCATTTGTTTGCTGTAATATTGTGTATACTGTACGACATGGTCTTTTGTGCCAACACTTGCCTCAAATAAATTAATGTTACAAGCAGGCTTTGGACCACGCTATAAAAACAACAAAATGATGTCAACATTATGCAGATTTGAAGTATAATGAATTTGTGCCAATTAAATATCAATTAATTTGACATCTGAGAATTAAAAAAGGTATTTGGCCTCACAAACTCAAATTTGGTGGTTTAGAAAGATTCTGCATTACAAATACTAAAAATAACTCAATAACATATTTTAAATCATCTATAATTTGATCACACTACACTTTTTCAATGTAGATGCTAAAATTAAGACATTTGTAAACAACTCACCAGGACAACTAGATGCCAACATGGGAAGTGCATTTTTTACCCCATCTGTTTCATATGACCTGTACCGTTTTATAAACTCTTTACAACTTTCTATTAACACAAAGTCATCTGCTAATGTCATGTCAACTACCATATCCGCACCTAACTTTTTGAAGTATCCAGAAAGTTTAGCAGCAGACTCATCTGGTGTTAAATTGTATCGAATTGCTAACGATAAAATAGGTTGAACTGATACAGACACAATAATCAGTTTTGCTTCGTTCGCTCTACCTGACTTAAATAATAAAAACAGTCAGTTAATAAATATGTTAGCTAAGAGATTTATAAGAACAATGTTAATCAATGTAGTTTAGAAGTGATTAACACTTTAAAAGAAAGGTGAATTTGCAGATTAACTCCTGAACGATTTTAAAAACATCGACTGCTGATAGATAAAGTTTGCTATCATACATGCACGGTAACATTAATCTTACCTTTTGTTCTCTCTTATTTCGTGAGTTATTGGCATTTAAAGTTCCTTACACATTACACAGTTCTTTAACAATTTCCCAGTATTGTCCTGTCCTGAGACACCTCTTTCCCTCCTAAACATTACAGTTGACATAAAAGTTCACATTGACTTTGGGAATCCCTAGAATATTCTACATGCATAGACCTGGACTGTCGGCCTGTTTATTACTTTGCTTTCAGTATGCTGCTAGTGTAAATGAGCATCATTTACAGTATTTAACTTTGATGAAGGTAATCAGCTTAGAGAAAGCGAAATTTTTCCTTCTGAAAATTCGCTAATAAATGTATTATATTAAAAATTAGTTTGCCAATATAAACAATAGTTTCAATGTGCAGCTGGAAATTAAAACGACAACGAAGCATATTAAGTTGAAAGAAACTGGGCCAGTGGTTTGGTAAGTGTTTACGTATGTGATGATTACGATGGAAAATGCGAGATAGACAAAAAAGAAAAATACTTGGATTGGCGACAAGTATAAAAGAAAAACGGCGGCATTAAGTTAGGGACAGTTACCAGAGTAGCAAGGGTCCTTTTTTTAGGGTAAAATTCTGTGTTTTATGTTGGAATAAGTGCCAAATATAGAAAAAGAGATACTTCTGAACGATAGAAAAGTATAAGAAGACTGGGTGAGATTTAACCTTTTTATTAACAATTATTCGATTCTCTTGATGTAATAAAGAGCCCAAGGTTTTAAGTGGTTGATAAGAACAACTTTTAAAAATGAAAATTCAAATAGGCACACACCACCCTAACCAATCAAAAGAAAATAATAATAATTGTATTTTTCTGATACTTGGAGAAAACGGTAATGTAAATTATTAATGTTTACTTAGAGTAAGAAAATAGGGTAGAGGAGAAATTGTGCTCACTATAGAGATTGTTTGTAAAAGATTTTTCCTGGTAGTTCTTCTTTTGGTAAGGAATAAATTAATTATTTATTAAAGGTTTTTAAAAAATTATATTCTGACTCTAACCTTTTGAAAGTAGAGATACTAGCTATTTTGTTAAATAAAGAGTAACGAGCTTTTGACTCTATAAGGACAGGGTCGAAAAGCCGCCGACTACACTAGCATGTGTATGCCTTTAGACGGTTTCTTATATATTCAGGTGTTCGCAGACGTTATTTCGGAAATTGTGCATTGTTTACCTTATTCTGTTAGTGACCATTAGTGTTTTAGTGGTTTAATGTGCATTTGTGATCTGTTCTTGGTCTGTGGCATGTTATTTGTTTTCTACATTGTTTTTACAATGAGGAAATTGCGATGTCACAGGCTGTTGAAATACAAGGTCGAAGTCAAAGGTTGTCTACGCAAAGGGCCAGACCTACCTCATTTGCTTGAGATTCAAAAGGTAAGTGTTATGTAAATTTTTTGTTCTCTTTTTAAATTTCGGTCATTTGGCAATATTTGCTATAGTATGTTCTCTTTTTGCTTTACATACTTGGAGACTCATATTGTTACAAGGGTTTTCCTTCCTGTAGCGTTCCACTTGTGGTAGGGGGCGGGGGCTCCTGCTTCGTCATGGAGATTTTCTTTCCCCCTCTCACTTGCATACAGTCACCCTCATTGCATAAACCACGAGAAAATTTCTTGTTCATACCCCCCAAGGAAGTTATGGTATCTGGGGCGAATAGGGGTGCTGTGCAGGGTAGGCAGGGTTTAGGGGGGATATGGCTTCAGGATGTGAAAAAGACAGCTTTCAAGCCACTTTCTTCACATTTTCTGCTCATATTTCCTTTTCACTACCTACCCCGCCCAGCACCCCTGTTGAGGTAACTTCCTTGGGGGTGTGTGGGGGGGTTAGTCTGTATGTGGTTGGTATGGTTGAACAAGAAATTTTTCTAGTGGTTTGCTCATCCAGGGGGATCCTAGGCATGTTTACTAAAAAAAAATTTGAAAAGCGTTCAGGAGTTAATCTGAAAATGTACCAAAAAAAAAAACAGTAAATAGAGGCACTCTCTTTTGTCCACAATGCTCAAATGATTCTAACTTCCTTTTTATTGCATCCTGCAATATTTGAAAAAACTATGAATATATCTTGCAATTTTATAATATATTTACCATTTTCAATGCTTTGTTTTTATCAAATACTTTTAGAAGCTCCTCTTGACTTTGTTGAGTTACAAGTACACTTTCTGCTGACGTTATGCAGCCAGAACAAGCTAAACAATCAGCTAGAGTTATTTCAACCTTTTGTAGCGTTTGTGTTGATCCATCCTTAAAAAATGTTAAGATAAGACACTTCATGAAAGAGCTTAAATATTATATATTTTCCACCCCTGGTTTCATATTTACACCTCAACTTGTTTAATATTAAAGTCAACTAATTTGATTCCATTAGAAGAAAACTAAAGCCAAAAAAAAAAAACTGTTCTATTTACAATGTAAATAAAAACTTGACCAGTATAGATAAATTTAGTTGGTAAAAGTATTGCATATGTTACAAGTTGTGGTTCTACAAGGTATAAAAAAATATATATAATTACGTTATCGAGTTGAACATAGGACCCATCTTCTTCAATTACAATCTTTGATCCCGTTTTTGATTTCTTTTTTTCAATTTGTACAGGTTTTATACACTCCTAAAAATTATTTGTATATTATTTTTTGGGTTGTTGCCTTGGTGTTTTTGTTAAATTTTACCTGAGAAGGTGTAATGAAGTCATCTAGGTCTGTGAGCTGTAACACACCACTAAATCGAGACATTTTGTGGGAAACTTATAACTTTGAAGGAACTGTTTTAGCTTTCCAATAAATATTACCTCTTTTTCAAAGTGTTGACTTTTACTTTTTAGCCAGCCTTAACCTCAGAAATTCTCGTTTATGCAAGCAAACAAACAAAACAAAACAGCAAAACTGACACATGTCACATGTATTGAATTTTGACAGCTGACCATAGGAATCGATGACGTCTATACGTCGTTGATAGGAATTGAGTAATATTTATTTTGAACAGTTGACTCACCTGAAAACGAAATGATGTCAATTCCAGGAGATTGACATATAGTTTGACATTTGACAGCATCATTTTTGACGGGACAAGAACATTACTCGTCGAAAATGGCGTAGAGAGGTTTATTTTTGTAAATGTTTGTTTATATTATTATTTTAAATTAGTTTCTTTAGCCAGCTCAGATTTTTAGTTATAAAACATGTCGCGTTCGAAGTCTCGTCAGAATGGGGAAATGTGTGGCGACTGTGGAGCAGTAGGTAAGTGTCATTTGCTATGATTACTTAAGTGTAATATCCAATTAACACTAATTTTATTGCAGATGCAACATGGGCATCTCTTAACAAAGGTATCTTGCTCTGCACACAGTGTTGTAGTATTCATAGGAGCTTGGGGAGGCACATATCAATTGTTAAATCATTACAAAAGAGCACATGGAGTAAATTTCAGTTAGAGGTAAGTTGTGTTGAATGCATATTATGATTATTAATCAAACTGTTTTTACAGATGATTCATGCCTTGCATAATAATGGTGCAAATAGTGTCTGGGAACACATGTTGCTTGAGAATAATTCAAAACACTCAAAGAAGAAACCTCATCCAAATGACAGCTTGAAGTAGGTACCTACTTGCATTCTTAAAAGATCCATTAGTCTTTGTGAGATTTTTTTATCTTTATTAGTGTTGATTTAGTATCAAGATTTTTATGGCTTATTTAGAAATTATAAACATTTTACAAACACACATCTTTATTAGTCAAGGTAATGCTTATATTTTGTCTCAAATAGTATATGTAAATATCCAAACATTTCCTGATACTTACTTGCACATTTCAAATAATGGTGTTTGTTAATTAATAACTAGATATACTGCATTATTTTCCAAGAATTAATAATGGAGGGACAAGTACAATTTGATTCTTGATTTAAAGACAGGTGCATGAAATAAGGAAAATTTATTGCACATGCTTTGTTTTCATTTATTTAGAAGTCTTTAAAAATGTGCAATATGTAACTTAGTTTCTGTTTAATGTTAATAATTTTTTAATTCACTAATTCAACTTAATTGTAATTTAATCTAATGAAACGTTCTACTTTTTGGGTATTATGTTTCATAATTATAATATTGTTAATGAATTATTTGAAGTTAACTTAGAATAAACTGGAACAACTCTACAGTCTTGTGTTTGCTTGGTTGCTCCATACTTATTGAAATAAAATTATCGCTGATTTTTCTTTCAGTGCCAAATCTGAATTCATTAAATCGAAACACCTTCAGTGTGCTTATGCACCAAGACCAAATTCAGAGGATGGTCTTCTGAGTGTTGAAAACGAACTTGGAAAACAACTCCATGCCAGTGTTCGTACACCAAATTTGGAGACATCATTTCGATTGTTGGCTTATGGAGCAGATCCAAACTACTTTCATGATGTAAGTTTCTTTTACAATATATTTTTTTCATTCTAGCCTCCCTGTAAAGAGAATTTGAGTTTTCAGTGACAGTTACCCCATTCATTAGGGCGATCCTTAAGTAGACGGATCCCGTCCATGCATGGGAGAGAGTGGCATTGCTGGACTGTGCTTATGGCTCTAGGGTTCTGCCTGACCTGCCCTGTAGGCCAGGAAGGTTAGTTCAGGCAGGCCCCTAGAGCAATAAGCACCGTCCAGTAATGCCGCTTTCGCAATGCATGAAATGATGGGACCCGTATACTTAATTTTTTTTTTTTTTTTTTTGTCAATATAAGATCAGTTTTACATCTCTTTGTTTAGGAAAAAGGAACAACACCATTGCATGTAGCTGTGAAAACTGAACAGAAATTGCAAGTTGAATTGCTTTTAGTCTATGGGGCTAATCCAAATTGTCCAGATGCCCATGGAAAAACTCCAATAGAGTATGCAAAGTAAGTTTCTTTAGAAATTTCTTTTAATATAGTCAGGGTTACCACTCATCTGGAAAACCGGGAAAAGTCAGGGAATTCATAGAAGAAAGAATTTTATCAGGGGAAAATAGGGAAAACTTGTGAAAATTGACCAAGCCATGGAATTTTTGTCCCTGTCAGGGAAAAGTTATTTGTTTCCTTTTTATGATAATCAATTCAAACGGTGTGTTTGCTTTTCGTGAAATTCTGAACCATTCATTTAATGAGTTCTTTTTCCACAAAACCACAATAATTGTTTTTTTTTAAATTTTGCATTCATTGGTTGCTTTGTATTTGAAATGGGGAATTGTGTTTTCCATCATGATGCCAAGACCTACTGTATTCTGTAGTAGTGTTTTACACATGTTGCGGGTAAATTGTAGAAGATCAAAGTCAGGGAAATAGATTTTGGCATGTCAGGGAAATTGCTATACTGTTTTTAGTGGGAACCCTGATAGTGAAATCTAATAGTGCAGTATACTCTCTATTATCCGAACTAGTGGAGAAATCGACAAGACTGAAAATTAAAAAACATGAATAATCGAACATAATAAAAGTTATATATATATATATATATATATATATATATATATATATATATATATATATATATATATATATATATATATCATATTAATCACCCCCCGCATATTTGTTTTTTTGATGCCTACACATTTAGGGCACTAATTATATTATCCCCCCTGTATATACGAGTTTATGAGGCTCTAATGTTGGGTGCCAAATGATAAATATTTAGTATTTGGTATTAGATATTGTATATATCATATAATAATGTTTATGGAATCAAAGAATAGAAATATATTTTAAAATTAGATCAATATGTATTAATTGTAATGATAACTTAAGTAATTGTTCATATAAGGATGGAAAATTTATATGTAAAAGGCTTTTTAATTTACATACCCTTTTTCACTTAGTAACTTGCTTCCTCCTCCGATATCGTATTAAATGTCTCTGGTTTGGATTTTAATTTATAATTTTTATTTTAAAAATTATCAGTAAAATACTCCAAAAGATCCACATCCTGGTATGATTATTTTAAGATTAGCTTTTTCCATAGCCTACTACAATACTCAAGGTATTTCTCTAAGTTTTAAACACTGCTTGCAAAGGTAGCTCATTTGGTCTTTTTATAGTATTTTGTACATGAAATTTTTTATTTATTTATTGAGTTAACTAAACCTGTCTTTATCCCTGGATTTCTCTTAATATTTTTTTCCTGATTTTGATGCTAATACTACTCATATCAATCGTTTGTTTTAAAGTATTAATAAAACAATCTGCTATGTAGTTGGGGTCATTGCTAGAATATATATCAAGCCAGTTTTCATTTTGCAATTCATTTCTAGGTCTCTCATATTAATGTAAGAATTGTGTAATGCAATGTTGTGGTGGTTTGGTTTTTCAGATCGGAAGTCGAATTTACATACATACATGTTTAACAGCTGTGTCTTTCTCAGGAAATGTTTATCTTGTTCCTTTCTTCCATGCCGCCCATGCAATCTTTAAGTGTGAAAAGATAGGAGCAATTAAAATTTATGACCGTAACATGAACACTCCCGGATATGGGTCCTTCTCAGCGTTCCTATTGTAGTGGCACGTTCAGGGATAAATAATAATTCATCTCAAAAGAATAAGCAATCTGTGACAGTTCATTCTGCTTCTACATACATACTACTACACTACAGGTTCTAAAGAATTTCACAATTTTATTTTCCTCATTATTTTTGCAACATAGTAATTATAATAGGCAGACCCGTACTTAGATGGCCGTTGGTTTTTATTAATGACTTATTATATTTGTGTGAGAGTAAATGAGATAAATTGAAAATTCGATCTTTTCCCGATTTAAAATTTTGATCAGCATATTTTCATGTACTATAGAACTTAATTCATATGGTGTAATAATTAGCATATTATATTTGGTGGATGCTGCATTAAAATTTATGTTAAAGTCATCACAAATAACAATTTTAGCTTTAAAGTTTTTTGAAAAATCATGCAAAACTTTCTCACGCTTTTGAAAGAAAATCACAATCTCAGCTTCCGGAAATTTGTGTATGCAGATAACAACTGTATTAATCCTTTAGATGTAAACACCAGGAACCCCTTCCAGTCGGGCTTGCTAGCGAACTTATCCAAGCTATTTGCAAAAGGAGGGTACTTGCTAAGTTTCTTCAGAATCAGCCCATAATTTTTTGCCTTATCGTGTATTGCATTATATATATATATATATATATATATATATATATATATATATATATATATATATATATATATATATATATATATATATATACAGGTGTTTCTAAATTGATGCGAAAAATTTTACAGGGTGATTTTTTGACGAAAAATAAGTGGTGTCTTTTTTATGAAGTTTTTCTTGGTACCCCTTCTTCTCCAAGTTACAGCCCTTAATATAACTCAGATCGATGTCACATGAATTTACAGTGCTTGTTATTTGCTGAAAAATCAAGTACATGGTAGGCTGTCAAATAACGTCATAACAACACTAATATGTTAATATGTATTGTTCTGGCTTTTACTAATTTCCAAAAATTCATAATAAGAACAACTATTGTACTACTATTTTATAATTAATAATTAACAAACTAAGAAACGAAAAGAAATATTAACGTAATGTCAGTATGTATCATCATAATAAATGTTGAAAATGCCCCCCTTCGGAGAGAACGCATGACTCTAGTCTGTTTCTCATTGAACTTCGTATTCTATGAAAAATACCGGGTGTGTTTCTTATAATATCACATGATGCGATAATACGATTTCTGAGGTCATCGATGTTTTCAACAGGACTTCATTAAACTAAGGTTTTCAGAAAACCCCACGGGCAAAAATCCAACGGATTCAATTTAGGAGATCGGGAGATCGATTATGTGGGCATCCTCAACCTATCCAACGATTTGGGTAAACTTCGTTCAAGTAGTTACGAGTGTTGATACTAAAATGAGCCGGAGCCTCGTCGTGCATGTACCACATTTGTTGTCTAATTTGTAAAGGAATATTTTCAAGAAGTAGGGGCAACTCTTCTTTGAGGAGATGACAGTACACTTCTCCATTTAGTCTTATCGGAGGAAAATATGGTCCAATTAAGTCATCACCAATGACATCAAGCCATACATTTAATGAAAACTGGTGTTGAAAATGAGATTCGGTAATTTCATGTGGGTTTTCTTCAGACCATATGTGATTATTATGAAAATTTCTAATAGATTCTCGTGAAAAGTTGACCTCATCAGTAAATAAAATACGAGATAAGAACTGTGGAATTTGCGTGATCACTTGAAGCATCCGTTGACAAAAAATTAAACGAGGTACAAAATCACGAGGTAAGAGCGCTTGAACTCATTGGATATGGTAGGGATACAGTAGTTGTTCTTTTAAAATTCTAAATACCGTGGAATAGCTGACATTTAAGACTTGAGCGATTCTTCTTGTACTTGTACCAGGAGATTCTTCAATTAAATTGAGGACAGCCTGTTCAAGTGCTACAGTTCTTACTTCTCTAGAACGCCCGCAATCGGCGGAATTTCTTGAAAATGTTTCTTCTTGTTGCAGATGTTGATGAATGTGTGCGAATATGCTGTGATGCAGTACAGTTCTATTTGCATATAACTCAGTGTAGAGGCGCCGTGCTCTTAATCCATTGCCATTGGCACGGCAATATTCAAAATGCATATCTGCCATTTCGGAATTGGTATAATTTACCATTTTATTCACTTATTTGTTCCAAGTGTTTAAAACATTCTCGATAGATTGACAACAACCCGAACAATTAATATTAGTGTAATTATGACGTTATTTGACAGCCTACCACATACTTAATTTTTCAGCAAATAACAACCACTGTAAATTCATGTGACATCGATCTGAGTAATATTTTATTTTTTTGTAATGAAACTAACAATTTTATGAGAAAATGTCAAGACATAAAAAATTTGCGAAATGAATCCTTCTTTCTAAATCTTTTTTTTTTTATAGAAAACGGTACACACAATAAAAAGTACTGATAAAAAATAATGTAAGGGTAGGTTTTTTCACCCTCTTGTGCTAACATTATAGGGTTACAAAATCTATTTAAAACTGTCACTTTGTTAGCCCAATGCATCTGCAAAATTGCGTTTTTTCTAAATTATTTCATAACGGAGAAATTTAATGAAAACTTTTTTTGCCAAAATTTCAAAGGGCTGTAACTTGGAGGAGAAGGGGTATCAAGAAAAACTTTATAAAAAAGACACCCCTTATTTTTCGCCAAAGAATCACCCTGTAACATTTTTCGCATCAATTTAGAAACACCTTGTATATAGAAAAAAAATTGCGAATTTTTTCTATGAGATTTCACTAAAAGGAGAAATTTGATAAGGTATCAGTATCAATAAAAATAACTTTATATCCAACAAAATGTTATTTCCTTTTTTTTTATATCTTTAAGTAATAAACTCTTTAGCAAATTCATCAACAATGTAGTTTTAATCAAGTGACATTAAAGATGACCTAATTCAAAGTGTGTGAACTCTGAAGACAGCTGAAATTAACAGCAATGAAATCATCAATTACATACATATTTATAGTACTTTATGTGATAAATAATGGCTTTATTATCCTATTCTTTTAGCCTGTTTATACTTGCAAATCAATACAATTTGATACATAATCAAACAACACATTGCACCTCAAATTATTTTACATTGTTAATAATTTGTTTTCAATAGCAAAGTAATTAATATCAAGCAGAAATTTTGTAAAATAAAATAGTACCCAAAACTTAAAACCAGGGTATGGACTTCAAAAAATTACTATAGGCCAATACAATTATTAAATAATTACTTAAAAAAGTTGAACTGCCTTAAAAAAGTACTACCGAAAAAAAAATATTTTCTGGCTTTAAAATAAACAGGTATGAAGATTGTTTGCAGCATGAGCATATGATACACTGAAACTATTAGATAAATATACTATAATGATCTAAATATTTAGCCCATTAGCCCAGATATTCGAGAGTGTGTGTGTATATATATATATATATATATATATATATATATATATATATATATATATATATATATATATATATAATTATAACACTGTTGTTATAACACTGCAGATGTTAGTTCAGCCATGTTAATGTGGCCACATCCTATTCTCAATTTTTTATATTTTCTATTTAAACCAAATCTTTGCTCTTGAATTTCAGGTATCATATAAACCAGGATATGGCAAATAGATTAGTCGAAAGTCAGTATGAAATGACTGACATGTTTAGTTACTATTTAACACTTCGAAAGCCTGATCACCAAAACGGCATACACTTCCTTCTTCCACAGACTGGCTTTAAATCTAATCCTGCATCGTTGGCCAAGTTGCAGAGGGTAAGTTGATTGCTAGAAAATATATAGATAAAAAACTGAGAACTGAGGTGTGTAATGTTTGTAAAATTTGTTCTTCCTTCTTAGTTACCCAACTATCTTTTTGAGGAGTTAGCAATGGATGTTTATGACGAAGTTGATAGACGAGAGACAGAAGCAAGTAAGTTTTACTGTTTGGATTTTGTTGCCATTTATTGTCGCTAGTAGACAAGTTTTATGTATACTCATGTTAATTAATACAGGGCTTTCATTAATTCCCGAACCCCACGTGACCGCTTAAGTTAGGCAACCCAGCAGACACGGTTGTACAACCTGAATTAATGAAATCCCTAAGGTGCCAGTGTTGTCTCATTTCCTTTGGTGTTTTATAAAAAATATAAAAATTATAATAAGTTGAAACAGTAAATGTCTTAAATGTATTTATTATTTAGTATTTTTAACAGCAAGTCTGTTCATGTATGGTTTACTGTTATTGATTGTTAAAAAATAAATTAAAAACATAATAAAATATTACTTTTATTTTGTATAGATATCAAAATTTTGTAATGTATGTAAACAAATACGATTTTAGGAATGTATTGTGTAACATATAACAAATATGTACCTGTTTGGGTAGATTCGTTCCATGTGATGTCGAATATCTTCAACAACATAACCTTAACATACCTACACTTTTAACTTACGTAAAAACGCAATGAAAATGCTCAGTTTTGATAAAAACTGTTTATTTTTATTGTCCAACAGATAGAAAATTATTTGAAGAAGATAAACACTGGTCGAACTTGGAAAATGCACAATATACATACAAAATAACCGTTAAAAGGGAATTAAGCGCCAATGGACTGAACTGTGAATTGTCAATTGATTTAGTAACTTTAGGGTCCCTAGTCTAGTGGTTTTTTTGGTTACTTTTTGACCGCCAACTCATAAAATCATTCCACTAAGAGAGACACAGATCCGGTCACATGGGGTTCGGGAATTAATGAAAGCTCTGTATTTGCTTTATTAGAAATTTTCCGATTAACAATTCTAACCATCACACTGCTGTCCTAAGAAAACAACATCTTCACTCCAGACGAATTGGGGAACAATTTAACGTTTTTGTAGGGAGGCCACCAATTTAGAATACATTTTTTATTTTGATAACTACAGTAGAATCCAGCTTTAACGACGAGTCAAGGGACCAGCAATTATATCTCGTAAAAACCGAATCTCATTATCTCAGAACTTAGAAGTAACTACAAAAAAGTGGAGGTACATACATACCTATATGTAAGCGTACAAAGCGGACTATTCCTCCGTAACCCTTTCCATCAGTATTGAAAGTCAACTGTAACTGCCTTGCTTTATCTTGTTTCCTTTCTTTCAAGCTTCTCTTAAATTCACTCATTTTTCTTGTTTCCATATTTTTAGTGTAGGTATCCTTGATTTAGTGTGGTTGTTGAAGCCGTAGGTTTTTCTTTGATTTTATGGTCGCCGTGTATGGTTGTAACCTGTTAAACTTTCTTCCCGCCTCTGGATATTGGCTCCATATCATCAGTCGAAAAGTTCAAGTCCACACTTGGTAAAAACTCTGGATCATCGAGAGAACCCCCTGGCTGTATTTCATCTAACTGTAGAAATCATGATCACCTGTGGTTGTACATTTCTCACCCTTCACTCTATTGTATGATGCATACAAGAGTTTAACTTCAGCATCTTCACCCTTAAATAATTGCCCGAGTGTTGTCCTATATTGAGTTGCATTAGGCACATTGTCTATAATGCCAGACTGCTGCAATTTGCCTATGTCGACATCTTTCCATTCAGATGTCTTCCCGCACTCCATGTAGCGTGTTTGCATTAACCAAACTGTCTACCACATTAAGTTGTTATTATTTTTTAATTTTCCCACTTAGGTGATTGCACCTCATCCATAGCATGTGTATTATTTTCAACCTAGCTTCAGAAAGCCAAAAATTGGAGTTCGTGCCTTCTAGCTTAGGACAACAGAATACATGACCATGAAGCTTGGATCATAATCAAAGCGTATTTAGGAAAAATTTGTAAAAATATTGAGTTTTTGAAATTATCAAATTAGGTCAAATTATTGATGTTCATATCGACTAGCGTATATAAATATTTATTGCTCACTTAAAAAATAAATTTTAATAACAACATTTTTAATCTGCTGCTTTTCTTTGATAAGGGTAAGTCAGTAGTTTAATTTTTCACTTTAATTTTTGTTTAGAAACACCATTATTAAATACATGCATTGTTTACAAGTTTACATTGATACACGAGTTCGGTTTGCTTTACACACTCACTGATAATTTGTAATTTAGATGTAGATGATTTATATGCATGCTTTGTCAAAGAGGGACCAATGTGTCCTACTTGCCCGGCGCTAAATCATATGAACAAGACACTGCAAGAAATCTAAACCTTTGTTTTTTTCAGTTTGGCTAAGCTGTGTTGATGCAATAGATTTAAATGCAGTGCCATTTCTGCCTGTTAATTCTACCTTGTCGACCACCAGAAATCAGGGTAGGCAGAAATTGGCAAGGTTTTCAACACCTGAATTGAAAAGTTTGGTATACGATATTCTCATCGAAACACAAAGAAGACAACTTTTAGCTGAAAAAGGTAAGAATTATTTAAATTCGGTGGTAATTTATTATTTTATGCTAACATGGGGGTCGCAAATAGAACGAGTAGTGAGGAAGGGAGTAACGACCCTCTGGCAGCTGGGTCGAGTGATAGGGAGGACCTGGGGACTTAATCCTCGGATCCTTCATTGGATCTATACCGCGATCGTCAGGCCGATAATCCTCTATGGGGCGTTGGTCTGGTGGTGTGGTGTGAACCAAACTACCAGCAGGAAGCTGGCCAAACTCCAAAGGCTGGCAATCCTGGGTATCACAGGCGCTATGAGGACGACACCCTCAGCCGCGCTAGAGGTCTTGTTGATGCTGCCACCGCTTCCCATCTGTATCAGAAGGGAGGCTATGGCGTCGCATCTTAGAATACGAGACTCTGGAAACTGGTGCGGAGAGGGAGCAGTAATAGGGCATGCAAGAGTCGCCAAGGAGGTGGAAAAGGAAATTCCGATTTCCGCCATCAAGGGATGCCGATGACGATATTAGGTTGACTAGGCCATATACTCTCAGGATCCCCAGTAGAGATCAGTGGAGGGAAAATGAGGTTGCATTCCAGCTTGCAAGCCTGGTCTGTTTCACCGACGGATCGTGGCTGGAGGATCAACAATCTTCCGGGGCAGGAATATACATCGAGGGCCTGGGGGTGCGCGAGGGTTATACTCTTGGCGCATATACCACGGCATTCGAAACAGGTGTACGCTATCCTGTCTTGTGACCAATAGACTTATGAATTTTCTAAAATACAGGGTTCGATTACTTATTCATTTTTTCATTGAAAAAGCTGGCTGATGGTGATATTTTCGCCTCAGATGGTAGTAAAATTCCAAAGATTATCGTATTGGTGAACTTATACTTGAGAAATTGTATTGTATTAGCGAATTTTCATTAAGAAAAAGTCTGGTCGCAGCAAGTGCGTTATGGTAGTGAATTTTCATTAAAATGTTTTAAATAGCAAATATGTGTTTTTTAAAGAAAGCCGGCATCAAATTTGGTTACCAGTATGACCTATATAGTAGAAACAATGTACCATATATCATCAAAATAACTTTATGTTTGAAGATGTACAAAAATGTCTCTAAAATAAACTTAAAATGTTCCTGAAAAAACTAGTTTCCTGGCCAACGAACCTTATAGGTTAATAGCAAATTGAGCTATTCAAATTGGAAGCACTTAATAAGAACTCGCTACCATAATGCACTTGCTGCGTCTTGAATTTCTTTTCTTACGAATATGCATTATAATTATGTGGTTGAAATTCGATGCATTAAAGGTCTGGTCAGAACTGGCACGGGCGGGGGAATCCATCTGTCTAATTAAAACAAAGCATGTTTAATCTATTTGAACTAAGCAGGTTTTAATAAAATTTCGCTACCATAACGGACCTGCTGCGTCTAGAATTTATTTTCTTACAAAACTGCATTATAATATACATATAAAGTCTGAAACCTACTTCGGATTTAGTTTCCAGGGGTTCAAATAGCGCTCATTTGTCGACATTCTTACAAAATTCAAAAGTCGCGATCTCCTCATTAGTGAATTTTTTCTAAAGAAAATTCACTAAAATATACAACAATATTTTTGAAAACCCTATATTTTTGTTAGTATCAGAGTAACTAGACTTTACATGTGGCTAGAAATGGTGCAAATAAACCTATGTTGTGAATTTTAAGTAATTTGGTACACAATATTTAGAGTTTTTTTCCAAATTAAAAATAAAATCCCAAAGACATGCGTTGAAATGACTTAGTGGTTAAAGTCCAATGCCCGACAGACCAAGTAGTTAACTGCCACGCGTAGATTGATTCATACAACAGGTATAAACCGTACGTCAACGGTAACCAAACTAAATAAATACCAGGCATAAAACATACTACCTAAACCAACAATTGTGAAATCTCGGCCGCAATTATGGAAAATGACAGACGACATGAAATTAAAAATTTGCCAAGTGATTGTTATTTAACTGGGGATTCATTTAATTATTAAAATACACTATATTTGTAGCTTTATGAACGGCCCCAAATACAGTTTTAGCGCAGCATAGATAGATTATGCTGTGGTTTTGGACTGAAAGTTTCTCATAATATAGTAGAAATGTAAACAAAATCAAGTCAAGTCTATAAAAATAATTCTAAAATAGTTTCTTTTATCTTTAAACCTAAACATAAGACTGAAACAATCCTTGAATGTGTTTCAATGGCTATTCTACTATTCCTGTAATTGTTACGTGTACTTTTCGTATACTACCATGAAGCTTGTGTCAAGTATCATGTAAACAAAACGTTAGTTGACATATTAGCAGATATATCAGTGGAAATGCTGGTCTTCTACGCAGAAGGTTGCATAATCAGATCCAGCTCGATGAATGTATGTTTTTTGTTTTATTTTGACATTTGGAGGAACAATAGCGCACAGATTTCATACATTTTGAACAAGATCTCATTTTTGTTTAAAACGCCTGAATAAGTTTGTCACCTTTGAGTCTGAAATTATAATTTTCATCAGACATTTTGTTATTGTTGATATTCAAAAAAAAAAACGGTTTGATTAGGTTGACTAAAACGAAATCATACTGGCGATTAATAAGGAAAAATAACTGCTACGTTTATAATTTGGTAGATACTTTAACTTCTCTAAATATGAATTAAGTTTCCCTCTGGAAATTTCTGGAAGTTTCTTTTAAAAAAACTTACACTATCTACAGATATAGCAAAATTTAATTCTTTAGCTTTGTAAAAAATTGAGTTTTGGGCATTTTTGTCAGAAGGAATTAGAACGAAAGATTTTCTCGATAATAGAGAGATGTCGATGGTAACACTTTCGAAAGAATTCTTCAAATGTGCATGTACGAGGACCTCTAAAATCGATCTTTAAGGTCTGCGTAAGTTTAAGGTATTAACTTTACTAATATGCCGTATAATAATAGTGTACCATTCTTTTGAAAATTCGCTACTATAAAGCACTTGCTGCATCCTGAATTTTTTAAAATATTGTAACAGGCGATTGAAAAGTACCTATTTCGTTCACCCATAAGAAATACATGGTGCCTGATTTGGAGTTTCTTGCGTTATGAACCCAGTTTAAAATTCCCACTTGTAATAATAATAATCAGCTATACATGATTAGGTTCATTCTGATGTGGCTGAGAAAGTTCAGCGGAGGTTTGTTCGTTTTCTGCATTTTAAGTTTTTTGGATCTTATCCCAATTTTACACCCTATGTGAGTTTGCTTGCCATGTTTGACATAACCAGTCTTCAGAGCAGGCACATAGTTGCTGATCTGGTGTTTTTGTTTAAAATCGTGAGGAACTTGGTAAATTTTTCTGAATTTTTGGGCAGCATTCAGTTTAGGGTTCCTCAGATGGATAGTAGACTGGAGCAACTGTTTTATATACCGGGGTGCAGAACGAATAGTCTGTTCAGTTCTCCGATTTATAGAATGTGCACAAGTTATAACAGACTGTGTAAGCATGTTGACATCTTCAACATGAATTTAAGAGCATTTAAGAACGCATTGACTGAACATATACATGCCTGACCACGTTGTCCTGTTGACTTTGTTGGGTCTCCAAATTACTTGTACTGAATGAGATATGAATTTGGAATAGACAGAATAAATTTGAATTTGATATTAGCTTCGTACAATTGCTGGACTGCCTGTGAAGCCTGAAATGGAATCTAAACTTGCCGAAATGTTGTCTTGTATTGTTATTGATTTGATGTGGGTAATAAGTGAGATTGTAGAATTATAGGTGTACACCATAGTTATAGTTTATCTTGTTATGCAATACGTAAATGGTTTGTGTATTTGCATATTGGATAAATAAATAAATAAATAAATTATTTACTTTTTTGTTAATACTTCTAGGTCTTCCACCACATTTAAGAGAATTCTCTCAAGTTTCCGATGACGATCCTTTATATGATTCTGTGGCGTCTGATGAGGAATACTCAGTATTACCACCTGTCCAAGAGGTAAAATCAGTCTAAAAGATTTGGTACAGGAAAATTTTATTGTCATTATGTTCTTAATATTTTTTAACAGGATGTGGCCGATAAATCTGCATCTGAACCAGTGTCTTCCACAGAACAAAACAGTATTAGTACAAACACAAACAACGATCAAACATCGAACATCTTGGAACATTTGACTAAAAAACTGCAAGACTCAGACAACCTGATCACAGACTTGAAAGCAGAAAATGACAAGTTGAGAATTTTCGTTGAGAATTTGAAAAGTGAGAACAATGCTTTGAAATCGAGATTGTCACAAAGTAAGTTGCCATCTGAAGCCAACGGTGATGTTAATTTGGATTCGCTAGATGGACTTTTAGTTGTAAGTACTGATTTTAATGAAATAAACATATTTTTTACATTATGCAAGTATTTAAACATGTTTTCATTATTTTAGAATCAAACTGGAGATGCGAAGTTAACCAATGGTCGAATTACGGTTGAAAATGTAAATGTCGATCTAAGAAACAGTATAAAACCACAAAGGCCATCTAGTATGTATGAAACTAGGGAAGGTATAAAAATACCAAATTGGCATGCCATAAAGAGTCAAGTAAGTTTCTGCATTCTGTTAAAGCTCTAACAAATCATAGGGATTTCGGAAGCATCGTAAGTCCTGTATAAACTTGACTAAAACTGTCGACAAAAATATCCTAAGATTTTCGCACACTAGTTTTTCAAATATTTTCTATTGACGCTGTGACGAGGCCTTGGCTTGCAGACCGTTTTTCGGTGACCAAGATTGACGGTTACTATCGGAGGATCTCGGGCGCCAGATTTTTAAAGGGTTTACTCCCTGTTGAGGATGTCTGCGACCTCTTCACTGAACTCTGACCGATATACCGATCAGAGTACCTGGGTAACTCTGTGGAGAAGGGTTCGGTAGCCTGTAGGTAATATAGGCTAAATTTAGTGACCCGCGAGTGAGCGGGCTTTCATCGCTGACTCGGCGTGATCCGACCACTTCTGTTTTAACGAAAGGTGTAGCAGATTTTGTATGTTAAGGGGTTGGATAATAATTAATCAAGGTCTTTAAAGTATCACTTGGATGACCTAGATATGCTGTGAATCCTCAGCGTCCCTATCGGGATCAAACCAAGATAATTATATCTCGATTATTTATGTGAGCTGTGAATCCTCAGCATCCTCATAAAAATAATGCAAGACAATCTAACATACGGGAATTGTCTATAGGGACGGCGGCAGGTCAGGAAAAGCAGAAATAATTCACTTGAGGAGATTTGGACTGAGAAGCGTGATGATTTAAAAGTATAAAAATTCGCTACAAAACATGAATTACTTAAAACAGATAATTCTCACCTATAACAATATTTTCGGATACGGAAATCAACAAACGAGGTGCGCTCGTACGGCAAACGGAATCGGTGCGGGCTCGTGACGACTTAATAACTTAACAGCTGAATTAACAATACTGCCTGTGCCCCGTGTTGCTTCTTCTTTATATGAATTTCACAGCCAGCCCAAAAACTCTGCCATGCTTGGAATTTTATCACCTTATCACAACCGGATAAGATAATAAGTATGAAATACCTGTTTAATTAAATATAAATCGCCTTAAAATATTTCATGGTGAAAATATTTTAGCAAATATTTATATAGTTTGTATTTAATTATTTTCTATTTAATTAATTACTTAGTAGTTAGGCATTTTGTACCACAGACTGATAGAAAATAATACTTCATCACAACGCTTTAAAATAATAATAATAATAATAATAATAGTTTTTATTTCTATCAATTGTTACATAGTTAATGCCCCCTGTTGAGTCTGGGAATAACTAAAAGAATAGGCCCAAGGTAACTTCTTCCTGTCGTAAGAGGCGACTAATCAAAGTCAAACACTGGCGGGGGTCTTGTCCAGGTGGGTCTCGAGGGAGGCGGATATCTCTGCGGAGTGATGTGCACCCGGATTTTGAGGCCTCCACTTTGGGCTTTGGAATGAACAATTGACCTCGCATGGTTGTTACACAGGAGCAGATGATACCACCTTGGGTTGGGTGCTGGCGAGTGTTGTGTGTCCAGATGACACGGAGCAGATTGAGACCTCTGATGAATGGTATAGACCTGGAGTTTGAGGCCCCCATTGTGTGCTTCGAAACGAACAGAAGGCCTCGCTTGGGTGATGCTCGGGAGTGGGACTCAATGGGATGTCACCTTGAGTCTAGCACTGGTGTGTATTGAGTCTAGTGGATTACAATTAGAGATTGAGGCCTCTTCTGTGGGCTTCGATACGGGCAAATGACCTTAGTTGGATGCTGCTCGGATGCGGGACTTCATGATACTGCCTTGAGTCAAACACTGACGGATGTCTGGTCTAGACCAGCTCGGAAAAGGTTATGTCTTTTTGTTTTGAAGCGGACAAGCGACTTCGCTCAGATGGCAGTACATCTGTCAAACAAAGTTTCACCTCACAAAAATAATTGACAACCTGGACAAGAATCAATGTCGACTTTCGGTAAATGCCCTCGAAGCTATTCGTCTCCTTGATCGTGCATCGAAAAATGTCACAAAAAGCGGTGCAAACTGTTTCAGGCATGCTGGTTTTCATTTTGAGCATAGAAATGAAAACATTGATTCAAGCGTTTCGGAAGATGTTATTGCTGACGAAGATATCGCCGAAGAAGACGATTACATTCCTCTGAGAAAACCACCTATTCTTATGGGGAAACGATTCAATTTATGGAACAAGCAAAATATCTGGGGGTTACCCTAGATAAGAAGCTCAACTGGGACGTACAGTTAGAGAATGTAATCCACAGGGATAAACTGTCCCTGTGGACATGCCGTAGAATCTGGAAATAACTGGGGAACAAACCCCCAACAGATGTACTGGCTCTATGTAGTGGTTATCAGACCATAGTTTGGTGGCCCAAGGCACTTCGTGGTATCGTGAGGGCCAAACTTGCTCATCTATAGAGACAAGCTTGTCTGATGATAACGGGAGTGATAAGCACCACACCATCAGCCGCTCTGGAGGTCCTCCTTAATATTCCACCTCTTCACATATGGCTGGAGAGGGTGGCGAGGTGAACAACATACAGATTAAAACAAACAGCTGACAGCATGTCGAAGGAAATCAGTCTGGGAGGGTCCGGACTCCTTGATGACATTGAGGGTCATGGGATTCTGGGAATGGTCTCAGACTTGATGCCTACAAAGATCAGTAGAGATCTGTCTTTTAAGATCGTCCTCCCGGAAAGGGAGAACTGGGAACGATATCAAACGACCCTATTGAGAGCTGATCTCTGCTGGTATGCTGATGGCTCCAAAACCAATATGGGAGTAGATGCTAGACTATCAACTAGCCTCGGCAAGTACTCAACCATACACCAAGCAGAAGTGTATGCCATCGAGATGTGTGCAAGGGAAAGCATAGAAAACCAGTGCACACACAAATCGATAAAGATATATACAGATAGCCAAGCTGCAATAAATGCTCTTGGTTCCTACTGTTGCAACTCAAAACCGGTATGGAGTTGTAAATCTGCCCTCAACGAACTGGGCAGCTGTAAAGGTATCACTGGTCTGGATACCGGGTCACTCGGACCATGATGGCAATGTTGCGGCCGACACGCTTGCCAGGAGTGGTGCCCAGAGGGACTTTATCGGACCAGAACCGGTGCTGGGGATAACATCATGCACAGCAAAACACACCTTAAAGACCTGGACAGCAAGAATGACAAGCCAGCAATGGCAAAATCTGCCAGGATTAGCTCACTCTAAGGCCTTCATAAATGGCCTGTCTGAGTCGGGCTAAAAAACTTCTAGAGTTAAACAGACAACAACTGAGTACTCTAGTTAGCCTGTATACGGGACACTGCCGCTTGCGTCACCACATGCACCGTATTGGGGTCGGTCAGGAGACTGAGTGCCGGCTGTGTATGGAGAGTGACGAGACAGCAGAGCAATTACTGTGTTCCTGTCCGGCGGCGGACAGGACTAGATACCTGCTCTTTGGCAAGACAAAGCTTGTTCCGGAAGATCTGGATCAACTTTCGCCCACAAAGATTATCGACCTCTGCAGGAGGCTGGCTTTGTTGGGCAAAATATAGACCATTAGGCGTGAGCCACAATAGACCTTATGGTCGCGGTGCAGGGACCGGTATGGCCCACTCACATTCAAACCTAACCTAACCTACTGCGGAACTCCAGGTGCTTTAGACATACCAATACAATATGTGCACTCTTGAATGCATTGGTACTACCTAAATTAGAGTATATAAGTATATGCTGGTCTTCCTTATATGCTTGTTATAAGTTGATGTTGGAATTGGTCCAACGTTGATTCCTCGAGTACATAAGCTACCTCGAACACGGATATCCTCAGGCTATTTTGTTGGCAGATGTCAATATGAGTTCACTAGCTTACAAAAGATCTCCTGCAATAATAACATTTATTTATAAATTATTTCATGGCTACATCCCTTTAACTAACCTGTTACAACGGAACATCTTATGATTCTATCTTACTGTAATGGGGGGGTTTTACATGCCTTTTCTTTAAAACAGAGGTTTTTCAATGACTGTAAATTTTAATTATTATTGTTATTAAAATTAAAGTAATTATTCATTTAGTTATATTTTAGGGTCGGTAACGTTCGAGCGGCAGAATGTGTGTCCATTTTTCTTCCCCTTGTTACCTTGAAACTAATATTTAAGTTTTACGACCTTCAAGGGATGTCTTGACTAAATTTATTTGGAACACTAAAACCGAGCATCTGTGATCAAATTCCCAGAATTTTACTATATGTTCAGTCTTAGCGTATACCTAGTGACCCAAGCACATCAAACTCACCCTATAAGAAACTGTTAATATGAACTCTAGTTTAGGGCTTCCTAAGCTAATAATGAAACCCAGCATCTAGTTTTTAAAATTACTTTAATACAAAAAATGAAATTGATACAGATGACATTTTAAACAGCTCAATAAATTTTAAAAATCTCGGGACGCAGCAAGTGCGTTATAGTAGTGAATTTTCATAAAAATGTTTTTATTGCAAATATGTGTGTTTTCTTTTTAAGAAAGCAGACATCAATTTTGGTTACCAGTATAACCTATATAGAAAAAGCAGGCATCAAATTTGATTACCAGTATAACATATATAGTAAAAACAATGTGCCATGTTTCATCAAAATAACTTGATTGTTTGAAAAGGTACAGAAATTTCCAAAAGTAAACCAAAAGTGTTACTGAAAAAATCCGTTTCTTGGTCAACCTTATAGGTTAATAGCAAATTGAGCTTTTCAAATATGAAGCATTTAATCAAAATTCGCAACCACAACGCACTTGCTGCCTCCAGAATTTCTTAACTTACAAACATGCATTATATTTCGATGGAAAATGCAAAAAAATTAGGCGTTTTCAACAAAAAAATTTATTTGTATCACCAACGACTTATGGGCCACCCTGTGATTGTCGCAATAATTTTTTAAGATGTAGCTCAAAACACCGTATAATTAATGTATACAATATTTTTTCATATCTTGTATAATAACGAATATATTGAGCTTTATTGATTTTTTACGAAAATTCGACAAAAATTATATACCATTAAACAATAAACTCTATAGCTAAGGCTACTGCCAAGCATCAGAGAAAGGGTCTATTAGAAATGAATTTTCTGGAAACATTTTAGTAAAATGAAGGACAAT
Source organism: Tillus elongatus (assembly GCA_964006375.1). Classification (NCBI taxonomy): domain Eukaryota; kingdom Metazoa; phylum Arthropoda; class Insecta; order Coleoptera; family Cleridae; genus Tillus; species Tillus elongatus. The sequence continues at coordinate 30,622,442 of OZ023266.1, read as the reverse complement.
GACGGTTGAAACTAAGAGTTCGGTGTATGTAAAACATTCTTCTTGAGACATTTTCTTTCCATAGCCCGTATTAGATTCAAGTTATTTGCCTAAATGTTGCGAATTTTGACGTTTTCAATTGTCACTTTGACGTTTTGAGGAAACCCCCAATTTATTTTTCTTTAAATGCCCATAACTTTTTTGTCTTTTGACCTACAGAGCTAAATTTTGGTAGGTGGCACACCTATAACGATATAAACCAGCTTACCAAATTTGGTTGCCCTTACTTTGTTAATTTTGGAGATATAAATATTTTGCGAAAGAAAACACAAATTTTTCCGGGAAAACCTCGGAGGATTTTCCTGGCTAACAAAATTATCCAAGCGACTTGCGAAAGGAATGTACTCACCAATTTTGACGTTTAAAATCGCAATTTTGACGTTTTGAGGAAAATCCAAATTTATTTTTCTTCGAATGCCTGTAACTTTTTTATCCTTTAACCTACGGAGCTAAATTTTGGTAGGTAACTTGCCTATAATGATATAAATCCGCATATGAAATTTGGTTGCCCTTACTTTGTTAATTCCGGAGATATATATTTTTTTCGAAAGAAAACACAAAATTTTCCGGGAAAACCTGGACCGATTTTCCTGGCTAACGAACTTATCCAAGCCATTTGCAAAAGGAATTTATTCACCAAATTTAATCAAAATCGGCCCATTATTTTTTGAGTTATCGGTGTGATACATATATATATATATATATATATATATATATATATATATATATATATATATATATATATATATATATATATATATATATATATATATATATATATATATATATATATATATATATATATATATATATATATAAACATATAAAAATTTAAACCGACCCTGGATATGTGTTCTGGGGGGCCTAATTAGCGCTCATTTGAAGAAATTTTTTCAAAATTTAAAAGTCCGGATCTCCTCATTAGTGAATTTTTTTAAAGAAAATTCACTAAAAAGTAAACTATACACAAAAATTTAGATTTCTATGTTGCAAGAAAAAAAAGTTATAATAAAATATTTGGTGCCAGATCATTTCTATGAAAATTCACTACCATAACGCACTTGCTGCGTCTTTGAGTTTTTAAGTAGTCGCTTTTGCTTTTTCACTATAGTTTTTTATTTTTTAACAAAATTTGTTTGTGTAGCTTATATAGATTCAGGATAGAGCCCATTGATACTGTGTCTCGAGGAATAGCTAGCGGTATCAAAAATATTTTAAATCATAAGATTTTTTTTTAAAATGCATGTTATTCTGCTTTTCGGTTTTCTTCTACGTTTTTTTGTCAGTCCAGGGTTAGGTATGGGTTAGGTAAAAGGATCCGGGTCAGGTCCGGATCAGGTCAGGTCAGGTTAGGTCAGGTTAGGTCGTTCAGGTCTGCTTCGTAGAGTGTTTAGTGCATAAACATGAAAAATGGTGTCCCTTCAACCTCCAAAAAGCTGCGGGGGACTGGGAGCAAATATACGTGGTGCAGGGGAAAAACATGTTTAGGAGAAAGTGTTGATACAAAAAGTGAAAAGGCTGCTTATAGAGGTCGAACTAAGTTGTTTTTACTGATTTTTCCTTTATATTTCCTTCTCCGCCGAGCATCCCTATTCACTCCGGGTCTCGTAACTTATGGAGGGGTTGATTCCACAACATATATCTTGTTGCTTATGCACACATTGAGTCTTTTAAGCATGTTTACTGAAATATTTTTCAAAACTCACGTATGCCGATCATCTGCATAATTACCGTTAAATATCTTTTACTTGCACAAAAGAAAGAAATTAGTTTTTATGAATTATATTCATTACTGCATCCATACGCACCAGCAAGATTAACCATTTTTTAAATATAAAAAACGCAAAGGTCAAACCGCTTAAGTCGCGGAAGCAAAAAAAGTCTGAACGCAGCAAGTGCGTTATGGTAATCAATTTTCATTAAATGCTTCAAATTTGAATAACTCAATTTTCTATAAACCTAGAAGGTTGAATTTTGGCACGTGGTAAGGCCTTTACCAAGACAACATATTCACATAAATTTCATCAAAATAGCTTTGTAATTTTCGGAGATAAACATTTTTTTCGAAAGAAAACTTAAAATTTTTATTTATATTATATTTATATAAACATATAAAAATTGAAACTGACCCAGGATATTTGTCCTATGGGTCCTATTTCGCAGTCATTTGAAAAAAATGTTTGTCAAATCTCACCATAGATACCTCTCCATGTGAATTTAGTTAATGTTTCCCAATAAAAATTCACTAAAAGGAGAAACGGACCGGGCCGGGCTCGAACCAGCATCGTCCGCTTGACATACAAAGTACTCTTCCAATGAGCTACCGACGCTTCGTAATAAACGAATTCTTTACATTATATTTACACATACAGCACCTTACCGTCAGGAATTTGGTATCGGAAATTAAATGTAAGTGACTAGCTAAATAGCAAATTGCAGAATTGATTGATTTATTTCGCCGATCGCTGAAACATATTCGCGTGTAGACTGTTTCGGTCCTAAATAACATTCAAATGTTACTAATGGCATGTAACCTTAAAGATGATTTGACATATTATGAATGAAAATGAAATGCGTTCGTGGAATCACAATTTTAGTGCGCCATCTTTTAGAAAATAGCTGGTCTACGGATGGTGCCGAAACGCGCTAGTTTTGACAACACAAATGTTGTATGTCATATTTTACATTTCACTTTGTATTACGTTTTTATCTGGAATCCAAAAGACCTGAAATTTAAGAAACTTATTCTTGGATACCTAATCTAGGCAAAGAGTGATTTTGAGCTAATTCTGTGACAAAAAATTGTCAAATCATGGTTTGGCAAAAACGTTGTATTTTCGTTATAAACGGGATATTTGCTTACAAAAATCTTTATTGCCTTCCTCAAACCTCAATCTAGCTATTATATACTATATTTTCAGTCTAAGGCTTTAATTGGGACAGTTCAACAAGCTACAAATATAGTGTATTTTAAGCATTTTATTGAACCCCCCTCTTAACGATAAACTCTATAGCTAAGACTACTGCCAAGTGTCAGAGAAAGGGTCTATTTGAAATAAATTTTCTGGAAACATTTTATTAAAATGAAGGACAATGACGGTTGAAGCTAAGACTTCAGGGTTTGTAAAACATTCTTCTTGAGACATTTTATTTCCATAGCCGGTATTAGATTCAAGTTCTTTTCCTAAATGTTGTCAATTTTGACGTTTAAATCGCAACTTTGACGTTTTGTGAAAAACCCCAATTTATTTTTGTTTAAATGCCTATAACTTTTTTGTCTTTTGACCTACAGAGCTAAATTTTGGTAGGTAACTTCCCTATAATGATATAAACCCGCGTATAAAATTTGGTTGCCCTTACTTTGTTAATTTTGGAGATATAAATTTTTTTCGAAAGAAAACACAAAATTTTCCGGGAAAACCACGTCGGATTTTCCTAAATAACGAACATATCCAAGCCACTTGCAAAAGGAAGGTACTCACCAATTTTGACGTTTAAAATCGCGATTTTGACGTTTTGAGGAGAACCCAAATTTATTTTTCTTTGAATGCCTGTAACTTTTTTGTCATTTAACCTACGGAGCTAAATTTTGGTAGGTGACTTTCCTTTAATGATATAAACCCGCGTATGAAATTTGGTTGTCCTTACTTTGTTAATTTTGGAAATATAAATTTTTTTCGATTTTTTTCGAAAGAAAACACAAAATTTTCCGGGAAAACCTCGGCGGATTTTCCTGGCTAACGAACTTATCCAAGCGACTTGCGAAAGGAAGGTATGTGCCAAATTTTATCAAAATCAGCCCATTATTTTTTAAGTTATAGGTGTGACACATAAATATATATATATATATATATATATATATATATATATATATATATATATATATATATATATATATATATATATATATATATATATATATATATATATATATATATATATATATATATATATATATATATATATATAAACATATAAAGTCTGAAACTGACCTCGGATTTGGGTTCCGGGGGTCCTATATAGCGCTCATTTGAAGAAATTTTTTCAAAATTCGAAAGTCGAGATCTCCTAGTGAATTTTTTTTAAGAAAATTCACTAATACACCCTTTGATTTCAAAGGTTTCCGTATGATTAAAATTAAACAAAAGAAAACTTTCAATAATTTTTTTAAATAAATTCCTTAATTCCAAGGGTTTCTGTCTGATTAAAATTATACTAAAAACTCAATTCTAATAGTATAAATCCTAAAGGTTACTTAAACAGGAGGGTGTTGGAGGTTTTTCCAAACCTTAGAATGGATTAAATGTTATACAAAGTTGATACCAGTAAAAACTACATTGTTCTTGCCCCCGGTATAATTTTCCTAATCTAATAATTGACTCTTTCTTAGCTTAATTATAGCTCTCACTTATCTACCCCTTATAGCTCCCAGCTAAACTCTCATGGCTCAAAGCCCTATCTCCTCGTATTACAAAATTTCACAAATATTCCCCCCGTCCATTAAATTCTTATCATAAAATAACACCTACATTTTAATCTGATTTCATTCACTCTGATTTATAAGTCTAGCGCCCTACGGCTCAATCATCTATACTAATTTAGCTTACAGCCCATATGGTTTAAAATATCTATACAATCTTAGTTTTAAAAAATTAATTCGGTACTCAAGACAGCTGACCCATCCTTAATAAAAATAATTAGGGAACATTTAACAAAAAATATCAATTGGAACGAACTCACCCAAAAAAATCCTAGGCAATACACCAGCTCTGTATCCTGCCCTACCAGCCCCTATGGCCGTTGAACCATGATCTTTCGCGATAACTGCCCTTTCAAACAAAAGCTAATTCTCTCACTGAAATCTCACTTACTTTTTAATTTACTTAACAGAAACCCTTGACGATTATCGCGCGGCGACACTGCCTAGCCGAAGGCCGGCTGTCTGCACTTTGCCCTCTAGACACATATTTTTTTTTGTCGCCGAGTCCCCAAAAACCCTGAGTTTGCGGAAATTTTCTATTGCAACTCAAATGGCCTATTTAGAGGTTACCCACCCATCTTATCGTTGCCAGTGCCGTTTAGAATTACATTTCCTTTCATTTTTGCACTCAATTGACCTTTGTACCTCACGCTTTAGCCGGCGGGTTTTTTATTTCTCAAATTAAATACCACACAATTTCAATGTTGCTCGTGGTCTATATATTTTTATGCATATTATGCTGGATATATTTACGCCTAAATTATTCAGCTCTATGGCGACTTTTCATAAACTTTTCTGAGATGAAATCAAACATTTATGTATGTAGAAATATCATAAATCTAGATACTGAAACTGTAAGCACCTTGCTTACATCTGACTCCAACTTGAAGACAAAATTTATCCGTAAGAAAATTTTGTCTCAATATAAATAGATACTTAAACAGGCCAGCATCCCGCTTACACTACATTACACCCACCTATTCTTAGAACAATTTTTTTAATAAGATCACCTTTATATACCAGTATGGGAGAGTGCAATAGAATCTCTCTTGATATCCTCATGCTTGGTAATTTAAACACTTATAGATGCTGTTTACAACGATCTAGAATGTGGCTTTATATTGTGATTCCTCTTTTATTTTGAACACGTTTGCTGCCGGTCTTAGACCCAAATATCATGACCAGGAGCCATCCCACATTCACATGATATTTATGATCTCTTGTTGCCCATTTTGCAAGAAAAATTATTTGGTTGCATATTTTGAGGTTTAAGAGTACATATTCAAAAATTACTATTTTTCCCATTTTTATCTAATTTGTTGAAAACAGGATTTATTGGAGAACCGAGATCCTAAACATTAAATCTTGACCTTGAATCATATGCCTACTTGATAAAAGAACCACATCTATAGAGCCGGCCAAGGTATGTCGAATAATAGTTTAAAGTTACATGAACGCACTGACGTGTCACCGGCAAATTCGTTTGGTTATAGCGCCAGCGCATTGTAAAGAAGAATATACTAAGCCCCCATTGTGGAGACAGTATAACGAAAAATATTACTCTCCAACCCACATTATGGAGTTAAAGAATTAATTAACTAAATAAATATAACATAAATTAACTCAGGGCTTGAGTTTCGGCACTTGCAGTTGGTAGGTTTCAAGATGCACAAATGAAAGTCAGGTGTTATGAGTAAAATCAGTTTATTAAAAGATTATTGAAGTTATACAATGCAGCAAATTTAATCAAGCAAATTTAATAAAAGAACAGATATGAATTGATTACTTTAACATGGCATATAGCACTGTAACAATGAGTTGTGGAGCATACACTACTTTAAAAAGAAAACCACAGATAAATAATGTACTTAACTCCAGCTTTAGGTTGCTGCCTCCGGAGTGGTGATCGCATTTGTCTAGCCCTGGATGTTAGAGTTGCCTCGGAGACTTTGTGGGGAAACGGCTCCGTTCAGCAAGGGCTGCATCTATACAGGTGTTGTTCACAGGGCTGCTCTTTAACCAGGTGCCATTTAGGGTTGCTTCCTAACGGGGTGTTGTTTAAGATCTCATTGAAGGGGCTCCTCCCAAGCGGTTTCATTTAGGGTTTTGTTGAGGGCTGCTCCCAAGCGGGGTGCTATAAAATTCCATGTGTATGAGTATTGGTTCAGGGCTTAATGATTTACATGAGGCGGCTGGTAGCAGGTTGCGTTTACTTACAAAATTTATCTGCGTTAATAATTGGAAATAAACTAATGTATATGAAACAAAATCTTAAATGACTTCTTATAAAAAGCAATTAAAATAGCATAATAGCAATTAATTACTGAACTAATGCTACCACAAGCCACCATTTAACATTATAAAGTTTATAATAAAGAAAGCAATCATCGAAAGTGGATTCAGTATACATACACTAATAAGCAATCTAATATTATTATCAAGCAAGGAAATGTACGAGCAATTGGAAATAAGCCGGTATCTAAATATAAAACTTACCCATTTAGGCATGCTGTTTTCCGACTAAAATTTAGCTGTAAGATATCATTTCTTGGTTAATTTGAAACAGAAGAGAGCGTGGCACGCGTTGCAAGCGTTTATAAAGATTATCTTATCTAGACACGTCACGGAGCTACCGCGGCTGCAGGCGTGTTCCACTGAGTTGGGATGCGGTCGAGTAACTGACTGCCGAGTTTGACGTCACTGAAGGGGCTTAGACTCTGACGTCACAAAAGGGGTTGATTCAGAAGCTTAAAAATGAACGGCGTTAACGCGTGTGAATGTCACGCTTATTTCAAATACACGCAACATGCTACAGCATTACCGGCAGTGAACATGTTAATAGCTGTTAGAATAAGCTGTTTTTTTTTTAATGTTTTATGCTGTTATATGTAATATGGATATGCTCTCTCTGTTTTAAATAGATAAATAAATAGTGGACAGCCTGATCTAAATTTATACAAAATTTTTATTTCTAGATGAAATTGTGTGAGCAAACCAGAAACACGACTCATGGTATGTACACTTCTCATGAACGACAGGCTGTGATGCAGTCTACAGAGCAAATTACCAGGAGCATTCAGCAGCTCGTTAAAAGTATACATGAACCAAATAAAGATGATTGCCTCCCAAGTGCAGATAAGGTTAAGGTGTCGATTAGTAGGCTTGCTATGATATTGCCTCAGGTAAGAAATATGAAATACAAAAGCTCGACTTAGATTTGATTATATTTTACGTCTGACTATACAAACTTCTAATTCATCTTGCTTTATTATTGTCATAGTAGATGTACAGGGTGAGCAAAACGCATATGTCTCAGCACTATTGTTAGAAAAGGAAAAACAATGGAAAAAATCTGAAAAGAGGTTCTTAAATGGTGACTAATGTTCATTTTAATCCAAATTCGCATATTTTTCCAAATTGCATCTTTTTCCAAATTTAGAAACTAAAGTTGTGACGTCATCGATTTTTTTCCCCCGGAAACATAGGTAGCTGCCTATATTTTTGCATATTTAAAATTTTTGTGAACAAATTTTGTAAACAAAAAAAATTTGATATCTTCTTCAGTTATAAAATTATAAGCAAATTTGTCACATAATATGTTACTACTATTACCACATAAAGAAATATAATATACAGGGTGCTTCACGATGAGTGGCCTATTAGACGTTTCTGGAGAACTACATGTGTTTAAATTCTTAAAATTGGTATCCACACGTTTTTGATACTGATCTTTTTAACTAAAATCGGATGGATCGGTTTGTTCCAGTTAAGATATGTAAAAAATCATGTTTCTCTCCTTGGTTTAGTGTCGAGCTTAGAGGCATGATGACTGAGAAGAGGGTACACAGTCAATATAAGAAATATGGTAGAATAGATGATTATATTAGGTTTTCTGGTCTCCAAGAGGAATGTAGGAATCTTTGTGATACTTGTTACAGAAATTTTATTGCTTATACTGAGAATAATTTTGAAAACAATCCGGGTTCTTTCTGGTCTTATATTAACAAGTTGAGGATGGTTTATAATCTTCCTGAGGCTATGTATTATGATGATGTTAGGAGTGATTCTTTGCATGATTCAGTGGGTCTTTTTGCTAGTTTTTTCTCATCTGTGTATGAGGGTCAAGCTGGGATTGTCGGTCCCGATCCTTTTTTGCGTGAGTCGGTGAATATGACTGTGCCTAGTGTTACTTCTGCTGATCTTATTGACTGTATCTGTAGTTTGAAAAAAACTTACTTACGGTCCAGATGGAATCCCCTCCCATCTGTTAAAATATTGTGCCTTCACCTTGGCAATTCCACTGAAGATTCTCTTTAACAGGTCTTTGTTGTCTGGTGAGTTTGCACATGTTTGGAAACATTCTTATTTGATGCCCGTTCATAAGCAGGGACCAAAGCATTTGGTTACTAATTATAGAGCTGTTTGTATTCAGTCAGATATACCCAAACTTCTTAACTTTTTTGTCTCTAGACATATAACTTGGGAATGCAAACATGTTTTCATCGAACAGCAGCATGGTTTTCTTAAAGGAAGATCTACAACAACCAACCTTCTTCTTTACCAGAATGTATTGGTCTCAGCTTTGGAGGATAGGTTACAGGTTGATTCGGTGTATACAGATTTCCCCAAAGCGTTTGATAATGTTAATCACGCCTTATTATTGTCAAAACTTGCATTGTTGGGTTTTAATGCCAATTTGTTGTCTTGGGTGCACAGCTTCCTTACGGGTAGGTCCCAGAGTGTAAAGATCAGAAACTTCATTTCTGATAGTATTACTGTTTCTTCATGAGTTCCTCAGGGTTCACATTGTGGACCAGTCCTCTTTAATCTTTTTATCAATGATGTCATACATTCACTTAAGCATAGTCAGATTTTGATGTTTGCTGATGATATCAAAATTTTCAAGATTATTCGTTCCAGACAGGTCGCTTTACTTTTACAGGAAGACTTAAATCGTTTTGCTCGGGGGTGTGGTGACAATCTTCTGACTCTGAATGTTGATAAGTGTTTCTGCATTACATTCACTAGAGATCAGTTTCCCATTGACTTTGTGTACTTCATGGGTTCTAGTGCTTTACAAAGGAAGGAAATGATTAAAGACTTGGGCATTGTATTGGATAGGGAATTATCTTTTAAGGATCACATAGAATACATAGTATCTAAAGCATATAAAATGATAGGATTTATTCATAGATCAACTCTGGATTTTTCATGCAATAGCTTGAGAAGACTGTATTGTGGTCTGGTTCGCTCTTTATTGGAATGCTCTTCTGTAGTCTGGAGTCCGAATTACAATATTTATATCAATCAGATTGAGGCCATACAAAATAGATTCTTAAGAATTTGTGCTTACAGAATGGGCTTGCAGAGAAATGATCTTAACTTTTCTTATTTGCGGAATCGGCTGCACTTGCAGTCACTCAGTGGTAGAAGGATTGTCAGTGATGTTTGTTTTTTGCATAAATTATTAGTGAATAAAATTGATAGTTCTTCTTTGCTTGAGTTAGTCTCTCTAAGGATTCCGGACCACATGAGAGCAAGGGAGGTTTTTGTGGTTCCCTTCCATCAAACCAATTATGGCTTTTTCAGTCCGATGTCTAGAGTGGCGAGAGCTGCAAATAAGTATTCGGAGCTCTTGGATATGTTTAATGATTCTGACCGTTCAATTAGAGGCATTTTTAGAGGTGTTATTGATTGAATTGTCATACTGGTTATGTTTTACTTTTTTGTTATGTTCTAATATTCAGATAGGTTATTTAAGACTAATGTAGTTTTAGATGTTCTTATTATTATTGTAAATGGTTGATCCGTTGAATATATAAATACAAAAAAATAAATAAAAAAAATATTTTCAATTAGCCTGCATTTCCGGTTATACCAGAACTCGACACAAACTTTGTTTTTTTAAATGGAACACCCTGTACATTATTAGCTTTTTGAATTACACGTTCAGTTTAAGGGCCACTTTGATAACAACATATTCGGGCTTGTTCTTACCATTTCGTATTTACGATTGGACATGCAAAGACATGCAAGATAGAAACATGCAGTTTTCACTATCCCATAGAGCGTAAAAATTCCTAAATACTGTTGTAAACAACACCTAAAACCTCTTCATTTTTTTTTCATTGTTTTTCCCTTTCTAATAGAGCTGAGACATTGAGTTTTGCTCACCCTGTACATACATTTTTGGCTACTTTTCATTTTCACCATCTTTGTTTTAGGAGTCCGACAGCGAAACGGTAAAGATGATGCTGAATGTTTTGCAGCATTTGCATCCAGAGTGTATAGCTTTACAAACTGCCAGCAGGAATAACGATGCTAAAGCTATAGAACAACACTTGATGAAAACTAGAGAATGTGCATTCCATCTTGCAAAATACACAAAGGAAATTGTTACAAAGTATTCCATGCAATGATATTTCTCCCTCCTGAAAACTTTCTGTCCATATACAAATACATTCTACATCTTATGTTTTATTTAAAGTATTCCATTAATAAAACTATACAGGATTTATTTAACTATATATATTTTAATATTTTTTTCATATTGTTATTGTGTAGTTGTATATAATTTTATTTGTGTAGTCGTTTTTATATATTCACATTACTTTAGTTTCGTATTATAATTGTGTAGCTAAAAATATGTACATAAAGTTTTATTGCTCAAAAATTGTTTGATGCAAATATTTGTTAGGAAATTTAATGTGCAATTTGATGTTATATTAGACATGTGCTGCTGATGCTTTAACATATAATGTTTCTTTAGTCTTATATGTTTTTGTTCCTATGAACAAGAGTCCTACTAATATACAAGTACAGTGCAGTTTCAATCATCTCAATTATTGAAAAAAAAAGTGGTTTTGGTAAGAATATTACTATGTGCACTGTGCCAATAACGTGACAACAACACATACACATAAAATCAGCATGGGTTTATAAATGGTGGGTCAACAGTCACTAGTCTGCTGTCTATTACTCAATACTTGTTGGGTGCTTTGGATGCGGCTAAACAGGCTGATGTAATATATTTTTTCGGCAACCGTCCGGGAAGTACCCACTTCCCGAACGCTTTTTCTTTGAGCAAGTAGCATTTCTCCGGCCTAGACCGGGAAGTACGTACTTCCCGGACTAGGCCGGGAAGAATCACATCGTTGTTGTCATTGTGAATATGAAAATCTTGATAGGTATGATTTTGATAAATACAGTTGAACATTACCACGGTGGCTGGAAGTCTACCAATGTCGCTAAAGGATATATAGACAATTCACTAACAAACAAAATTAAAATTGCCAATACCATTCAAAAATTATCAGATGAAAACAATCAATATGAAACGGAAACTTTACCTTCATGTTCTGACTACAAAAGGCATTTAAATATACCAAGCATTTCAAACAAATTAAATCCTTTCAATATTAGCAATTGCTCGAATTTTAATATAAATATTAATATAAATAAGAATTAGAATGTTTCTGTTAGTACCTATCTTCTGTTCGAATTTCAATATTTAATACAAATAAGAATTTAAATGTTCGAAATTTTGTTCTACAAAGTAATATAATAAAGAAATGTGTCTCATTGATTTGTTATTCTACACGGTTGCCGAAAAAATAGTGTACGCAACACGTCTGAAAACAGTTTTTTTGGACTCACAGACTTTCAGGACTCGCCTGTGGCTCGTCCTAGAATTTTGTCGACTCGTCCAAAAAAAACAGTATTTTCCGGACTTGTAACGTAAATTACTATTGATTTTAGCAAGACCCTTTGACAGTATACCTCATGGCATTCTTCTACGTAAACTTTCATGCTATGGATTTTCTGACCATCTTATTGAGCTGTTTCCTTCTTATTTTTTTGATAGCGCAACTTTTGTAGAGCGCCGTGGTTTTAGGTCAAATCACTTTTTCATCAGTTATGGCGTGCCTCAAGGTTCGGTTCTTGGACCTGTCTTGTTTAACATTTTCATTAATGACATTGTGCAACTGCCTGATTTTCCATGTCTTCTTTACGCTGATGACTTGAAGATTTACTCATCCATTGATTCTATAGGCAACTGTATTTGTTTGCAAAGAAATCCTGGTCATATTTTTGACTGGTGTTCTTATAATTGTTTTGCAACCACTTTTTCCCCCATTGTTCAGTTGTAATCTGTGTGTTTTTTTGTTTTGTTTGGTGTTTGTGCTGATTTACTATATTGTTATTTATATATTGTTTTTATATAATTGAATTATGTTTAAGCATTTTATATGTTGTTATGCTGACACTACAATTTATTTTAGCATGCTCTATACTGACTATGTGTCACGAAGGAGCAAATAAATAATCTATCTGTCTGTATCTAAAAGACTCAGGTTGCAACAATGTACACGTTCTTCTATGCAATATGGTAAACTTGATGTATCGGAAGAGCTAATCTGTAGGATTACCCCTATGCAAAAGCGAAGGTTTTCTGGAAAAATTTAAGGCACATCTTATCTGATTATTTTGCCATGATTCTCGCAAGTTAACTTCCCCATCTATTATTCAAAGCACATACAGACTTGGAGACTACTTCTCTGGCTTCTTTGTTGGGTTTCATTTCTGTAGGTGAAGGACGTAGCCAGTGTGTAAGCTAACTGGAGCAAGTGGCCCTTCTGAATTCTAGATGTTCTAGGATGTTCTTTAACGTTTCTGTGACTAGTTTTGCTGCTTGACAGCACCCCGAGACAGATAAAAATTGAATTAACACGAAATCATGACAACTACAAATAAAGCTCTGTTGCTATGTTTTGATCAAAAAATTCTTCAAAACTGAAAACACAAATGGCGGATGAGGCTTTCAAAATGTTGTGGTTATTTATAAATGCAGAAATATGTTCTTTGTATCGGGTGTTAAAATTTCTAGATGTTTGACCTATGTAGATTGCGTTACAATGTGTACAAGCTAATTTATAAACTCCAGCTTTTGTCAAGAAACAAGATTTTTCTTTCGTGTTAAATAACAAAGGACACGTCATGTTGTAAGATTTAAAAGCTACCTTTGAATTTGTACGGGTATTTAAAATTATGTAAATTCTTCAAAATTGAAAATAAAATAAAACAAATGACGGATGAGGCTGTCAAAATGTCTATGTGATGTATGTCAATATTTAACATAAAAATAAAACTAACCTATGACTGTAATAACTATAATAACAGTTACAACAATAAATTAACTAAACAATAACAGTAATAAAGTACAATGAAAGTATCGACATACATCAACTCATTATCTTATTACAACTTTTTAAATTTTAGATTTTTTTTCTTTGACTTATTTAATTAAGAAGAAGGATGTCCAAGAAAGGGGAATTCATTAAATCAGTTTGCTCGTTTAAAACAAGGTAGCTATTGTCGTGTGTCTGCTTTTTGACTTCTAAAGCTTAAAACAAGTCTAGTTTATGATTGTCGTTACAAAAATGTTGTGGTTGTATGCAGTTATTTACTGTAGGTCTATGTTCGGTATCAGTAATATGTTTTGCAGTGGTAGATTTGTCAGCGTGGTTATTTTTAAATGCAGAAATATGTTCTTTGTATGAGGTGTTAAAATTTCTAGAAGTTGGACCTATGTAGATTGCGTTACAATACCGATGACCCGAAACAATTTTGAATAAGAAATTTCAATAATTAAGCAAATAGCATTTAATACTGGCTACTCTGTTAAAATAGTAGATAAAAAGATCAAGAGGAAAGAATACAAATTAGCGATTAATTTAATTTATCCAAATATTAGACAAAAAAAAACAATTATGTTTCAATAACTTATTTTGGAACCATTTCAGAAAACATTTCCATAATTTTAAATACCTGTACAAATTCAAAGGTAGCCTTTAAATCTTACAACATGACGTGTCCTTTGTTATTTAGGTTTTTGTTGTTTCGTTTGTATGTGAGGAGACCATATCGGTCCCTCCACCGTGACCATATGGTTGTTATTTAACACGAAAGAAAAATCTTGTTTCTTGACAAAAGCTGGAGCTTATAAATTAGCTTTTACACATTGTAACGCAATCTACATAGGTCAAACATCTAGAAATTTTAACACCCGATACAAAGAACATATTTCTGCATTTGTAAATAACCACGCTGACAAATCTACATTTGCAAAACATATTATTGATACCAAACATAGGCCTACAGTAAATGACTGCATACAACCACAAGATTTTTGTAATAACAATCATAAACTAGACTTTTTTTAAACTTTAGAAGTCAAAAAGCACACACACGACAATAGCTACCTTGTTTTAAATGGGCAAACTGATTTAACGAATTCCCCTTTCTTGGATGTTCTTCTTCCTAATTAAATAAATCAAAGAAAATAAATCTTAACTATTTTTTCAAAAAAGTTGATGTATGTCGATACTTTCGTTGTATATAGTCTACTTTATTACTGTTATTGTTTAGTTATTTTATTGTTGTAACTGTTATTATAGTTATTACTGGTATAGTTTATTTTTATGTTAAATATTGACATACCTCACGTAGACATTTTGAAAGCCTCATCCGTCATTTGTATTTTAAATTTTGAAGAATTCTTTTATCATAACATTATAACATAGCAACAGAGCTTTATTTCTACTTGTCATGATTTCGTATTAATTCAATTTTACCTGCCTGAGGATGCTGTCAAGCAGTGAAACTAGTCACAGAAACATTGAAGAACATCTTGAATTCAGAAGGGCCGCTTGCTCCAGTTAGCTTACCCGCTGGCTACGTCCTTAACCTACAGAAACGAAACCCAACAGTGAAGCCAGAGAAGTAGTCTCCAAGTCTATACGTAGAACGGACCAGTTTCACCAAGTAAGGGCAACAACAATCAATGAGTATTATTCAGAGATTTAAAAACCTCTAAATTTTAATTTTTGTGATGGACCATTCTCTTGAGTTCATTAGAAAACACTGTTTAAATAAGGTCCCTTTTAGGGGGTTTATTTCGGAAGGGTAGCAATTGCTGATATAAGGAAGTTCCCTTAAGTAGTCTAATTTTTACCTAGGAATATATGGTAGGACGTTGCCCCAACCTTTCAAGGACACAAAGCAAAATAATACCAATACCTTTACAAGTAAAAAAAATTAAATATATATGGCCTTCGATTGTCTGAATCACTCTGTTTTGATTGACAGGATGAGGGCTATCGGATTCTCCGAGGGCTTGCTTGGCCTGTTCAGATCTTACCTGGATGGAAGGAGGCAATTTGTCGAGGTTGGGGGCTTCAAATCTAACACCTATCACGTAACTTCGGGAGTCCCGCAGGGTTCCATACTCGGTCCATTACTGTTTAATATATTTATCGACCCAGTTAAACATGTTTTACATGTTCCTTTTTTAATGTATGCAGACGATATTAAGATTTTCGCAAATATTTCGAGTGTTGATGACTATTTGTGGCTCCAGAACTGTCGAACTGTCTTCAGATCCTTGATGAATGGTGTTGTCGGAGTGGTCTTTCTGTGAATGTTTCCAAGTGTTGTGTGATGTCCTTTACTCGAAATAGGCACACAATCACTTTCGGGTACAATATAAGAGGGCTTCCACTTGACCGCCCCGGGACAGTTAAGGACTTTGGAATTGTTTTTGATGGTACTCTATCTTTTAAACCACACTATGAGCAGACTGTCAGTTCTGCTTACAAAACTCTAGGGTTTCTGATAAGAAACAGCAAAAATTTCTCACAGACTGACACCCTCCTCCTGCTCTTTGGCTGTTTGGTTAGGTCCCGACTTGAGTATGGCTCAGTTGTGTGGGCTCCTACTTATGAGATACATGTGGCAAGCCTGGAATCAGTGCAAAGAAAATTTCTAAAATTTCTTGGCTTTCATGAGGATGGTTGATATCCGTCTATTGGTTTTCCTCAGGAAAGTTTACCTCTTCGCTTTAGTCTGCAGAGTCTGTCGATGCGCAGGCAGTGCAGTTTCATTATATTTTTATATAAACTGGTTAAATCTGTGTTCGACTGCCCTAGTCTGCTTCAGCAACTTAATTTCAATGTGCCTCGTATTGCAGCACGTTTTCCAGGCACATTCTATCTCCCGACTGCTCGTACACGATTGCTGCGATCGTCTCCAATTTACCAGATGTGCAACGATTACTCTGTACTGCAAGACCGCCTAGATATCTTCTCATGTAACATATCAGAGATAAAAAGGTTCTTCAAAGCGATCTAATTCATGACTCTTTTTTTGTATTGTTAGCTTGATTATTGTTAGTTATTATGTTTTGTGTATTGGCCTATCCTTAATTTGGCTTTTAAGCTGTTGGATGGTGTATGTATAAATAAATAAATAAATATACATGCGGTTTTTACATGGGACACCTGTATTTTGCTTATCAGATAGTATTTGTATGCTTATTTTGTGAAGTACAACACTTTTTTATCAATTCATTGATTGTTGTTGCCCTTACTTAGTGAAACTGGTCCATACTACATACATACTTGGAGACTACTTCTCTGGCTTCACTGTTGGTTTTCGTTTTTGTAGGTGAAGGACGTAGCCAGCGTGTAAGCTAACTGGAGCAAGTGGCCCTTATGAATTCTGGATGTTCTAGAATGCTCTTCAACGTTTCTGTGACTAGTTTCGCTGCTTGACAGCATTCTACAAAAACGAAAACCAACAGTGAAACCAGAGAAGTAGTCTACAAGTCTGTATGTACTTCTTTATCACATTGTTCTTTTCTTCAAAGTTTTCTGTGTCATATGCATTTGTTCTAATCCACGTGGTTTTTAACCTATTAAGCTATACTGTAATTTTTTTGGAATGATCAGCATTTTTATAAAATTGAGGGCCTTTCTCAAAATCGCGGATCAACTAGCAACATATTAAATTTGCATCAAACCCTTACCAATTTAAAAAAGGTGTCAAATTAATAAAACAAGTGTTATTGCATGATTGGGTTGCCAACCAGAATAGGAGATAGAAGGCTGTGTCTGGTTTAACAAGTATTCTTATAAATCAGTGGTTCTGTAGCAACCAGTGCTATGTGAACAATTTCACACACATGCATTTTTCTTTGATACATTAACATAGCAAAACACAGTTAATGTGTATTTGGATGAGTGAGATTACATTGTACTTGTGAATTATAAAATAAACATTTGGAATATATTTCTGAAAGAACATGTTGTTTTCTTCTACAGCTAGAAGTTTGAATATGTGTTTATGTTTAGATATTAATTTGAAGAAAAATTTGTACAGTATAAGAAACTTAAGGCTCGTTATCACGATGATAGTACTCTCTGGACATACACATCAATATCTCTTGACATTCACCTCGATAGTCAGGTCATGAAAGTGTGTTGTTTACAGAGTGATGATGCACTGTCACAGTAGATAGTAATAATATGGCTGACACTCAGCTAATTGGAGCTGTGGCTGCTGTCATTGCTGAAATTATGAAATTCCAACACACAAAAGGCAAATAACAAACAGCATGGGCAGTAGCGGCTCGTACCTTAATGCATTGGGGGTGCGCAAGAAAAAAGTTCGGGACGCAGTAAGTGCATTATGGTAGTGCATTTTTATTAAATTCTTCAAATTTGAATAACTCAAGTTTCTACGAACTTAGAAAGTTGAACTTTGGTGTATACTAGAGTCTTACCCAGGGCAACTTATCCACCAAATTTCATCAAAATAACTTTGTAATTTTCGGAGAAAAATTTTTTTTTCAAAAGAAAACTCAAAATTTGAATAACTCAATTTTCTAAAAATGTAGAAAGTTGAATTTTAGTGTGTAGTAAGGTCTTTTACAATGCAACATATCCACCAAATTTCATTAAAATACCTTTGTAATTTTCGGAGAAAAAGATTTTTTATCAAATAAAACTCAAAATTTTCCCGGAAAACGTTATCCGATTTTCCTGACTAACGAACTCGTCCCAGCCATTAATAAAAGAAAGGCACTTGCCGAGTTTCATCGAAATCAGTTGCTTATTTTTTGAGTTATCGGTTGGATACATACATATATAAATATATACATATATATATATATATATATATATATATATATATATATATATATATATATATATATATATATATATATATATATATAAAGATAAAAATGGAAACTGACCCCGGATATGGTTTCTAGGGGTCCTAGTTCACGCTCATCTGAAAAAAAATTTGCAAAGTCTCTCCATCGATACCTCTTTATTAGTGAATTTCAAATGAATAAAAATTCACTAAAAATGAAGGGCTCACGTATTTTTTTCATGAAAATGTATTATAAAAAAACCTACTTACTAAACTTAATAATTATTAACTACTTACCAAGTTTTCCTCTAGTTAGTTATACGTTATAGTAGTTAAAAGGTCCCTTAAAAAGTTAACCTTTAAATTTAAAATATTATCCACTTAATTAATCACAGTATCACAATCACGAAATGATCTAATTAAAAATCAATCCGACGCGAAGACGAAAATTACTAGGTAGTAGGTACATACGCTCTGCCAAAAGTCCACTAGAAAATGGAAGTGTGTAATTTTATAAAGCACAAGAGATTGCTTATTCAGTCGTTTTCGACGACGATAGGCGATCATTTCACACTGAAGTATTGCATTTCCTGAGAGCGCCGAAAGATACACACCGCCGCCCGACTGCTTTATATTGATATGGATGTATATAACGTCTGCAACGATTAACACTATACTTATTCTGATTCTGTATTAATGGCTGCCGACTCTCTGCGATCCTCGATATACTAATTTTGTTTGTTGAATGCAGGAGGTAAAAAAAGTAAATAAAAATTTATTAAAATATAGCATAGCAAAAATATTATTTTTTTCCACGGCAAGCGGCTGTCCGCGCGCACAGACACACTTATTGAGGAGCCACCCCTGAGTATGGGTGAGAAAGTGGACACAAAGGAGAAATGCACTAGGCGCCTCCCAAAGACTAATAAGGGAACTTGCTGTAGAAGATCCAAGAAGTTTTAATATTTTTTTCCTAATAAACAAGAGAATATTTAATAATGTTGGTTTATATACTTTCTTCCTGCCAGTGCCTATGCCCATATATCTTTAAACTGTAGTTTTTTTTATTGTATGTGCACCGAATGTTTCGAATTTTTTGTCGAAGCTCCTTTATACTTTTCTGTCCAGAAAGAGGTGGCAGCTGTTCTTCAGTTGCATCTCACATTACACGGTTCAACTCTTTTGCCACAAGCAAGGAAAATGTTCATATTCTTCCAGGAAATTTATATTGCAATTATTGACAAATTGGTTCATTTGTGAATTATGCACCTGCATGCTTTAATCGCTTATAAACTACATTGGGCAGTATGAGAATTTTATTTGCTATTACAGCACGTTTTCATGGTAAGAGTTGCTTTTGCACCCACGATAGCTACTCTCAACTATCTCGTCAAACGTGATAGTTCTTGTCAAACGTGATAGTGTGATAGTTCTATGGCGTTAGCTTGAGAGTGACTATCAACCAGTTGTGTGAGAGTTACTGTCATGAGAACAACTCTCACACACAACTATCATCGTGAAAAAGAGCCTTTACAACTCCTTTGAAAAATATATTAGTAAGACAATGTAACTGAAGCGTTCCGTCACAAATCTATACATAAAAAAAATTTGCCTTAATTTATGTGAGTGAAATTCGTATTATAAAAAAATTTATGTAGATCAGTACTACCTGTAATCTCTTAGAATATTTTGAACATATGTTGCGCATTTTAATGTTTTGAACATACCATTATCAACTTGCTCTACATATACAGGTCAGGTCAAATGTGTGGGTTTTTTCTAGAGGTGCGCGAAGCTCCAAAATTTCAAACTGAACTTGAACTGAACCTTCGGTTTAAAAAATTGTACACACTGGTGGTGTTAAAGTAGTTCGAAATATGGAAATATGTAGTTCTCCAAAATAGTTCGTTGTTCAAAATTACTTCATTATTAAATATTACAGGCATTGAAAGCTGCCAAAGATAGTGAAGTTGTGGGTTACAACTTCACTAGCTTCCCTGATAATTCGGTAGCGGCGCTTTAAACTCTGTATCGGCTACTTTGAGTTGGTAGCCTAATTTGAGATCTCACTAACGCATATTTTTGACAGTTGGTGGGACATATTGGGACCTAACAGAGCCATTTAACAATCACAGATTTATTTTTTTATATATCCTAGTATCCTTTGTTTACAACATTATGATGGCAATGTTTAAAAGCAATCGTTAATGTAGTTTTTCAGAATTTATGTCGATAATTGCAGATTTCCTTCCAGAAATACTCAGGGTATCCAGCGACCTGGAAAAATCAGGGAATTTGAAGTAACCCCACACATGTCAGGGAAATTTGTGATTTTGCTCAAATGTCAGGGAAATTATTCAATGGACCTGGAAATTATATATTTGTAAAATTCCGTCACTAGCACATTCATCGTAATTTTGATTTCATATATATTATATGAATTTCTTTCACAATAATATTTTTCTACTATGGCTGACAATTGATATATTAATTGAAACCGCCAATGAACTCAGCACATGTCACATGCGCTGATATAAATATAACGTCTTCTTCATATCAAACATGTCTCATTCGCTGATATCACTTGGAATGTTCTTCTTTGAATGCATAAAATGCATAATGCATTCTAGTTATTGGCGACGTAGAGCTGCGCTGTGAATGTGTTTATTCGACTGTAACCTTTATGACCATGTAAAATAGAATTAAAGTTGGAGTGAAAATATTGGGCATTTGTATAGGGGTATTTATGTCGTAATCTACAAGAGAAAACTTTAATATCGCAACGCATTGTTTATGATAGTTTAAAGAAATTAGCAAGAGTGAGAAATATAGAAATCAACTATAAGCAGAGGCAGTATGTCAAAAATTCATATCATGAATATATAAGAATTCTTGATGAAAATCAGAAGACAATGTTTAAGATGAGCAAAGCAGAAAAAATGAAACATAAAGCACCTAGAGAAATATCACAATTAGAAATGAGGAAAAAACACATTCAAGAAAATGCAAAATATGAAACTGTAGTCTTAATATCTAAAATTACAGCATTGAGAAAATATGTATCAATAATTCCTGCTATCTTATTCCAATGTGGTTACGATTGGCTTTTTTTTAAGTAAACATATGAGATGTGAGTTATTATTGTTGTTTTTTTTTTACTTTATCATATTGAGTAAGGAGACCTGTTTTCATTTGAATGCTTGAAGAGTAGTTACATGGTTCTTGTGGCTGATTTAGATTAAAATGAGTGAAACTGTGTTAAGTAGTTACTGCAAAAACGTGCAATAGACTCAGTCATTTAATAGGCAAAAGGTTATTACTTTTCTGTATAGTTCAACAGAATTAAGCATGTTTGTGTTTTTGATAATGTATGTCTTAAAAATAATTTTTGTTCAGAACTTTTATTTAGTTTGTTAACAAAATTATTCAGAGATGTGTGACTTTCATTTCGAGGATTGTGAAAAATGCATTCGAGGAGCCTGGGAATGTCAGGGAATTTGATTTTTGATTTCTGCTGGGTACCCTGAATACTAGGTTGAACATACTTTATTTCACAATGAGCGAGAACAAAATTAAATATTCTCAATACACAGTTAAATATTCAAGTGATTATTATATAACTATCGTGCAACTTTAACCCCCTCACTCTAAAAGACTGTTAAAACTATAATAGATAATACCAAAGGACAAAAAGTATATACAGTCAACTCGCGATTTACCGGGAGCTTATTAACCAGGAAGCGGATAAACCGGGATCCTCATTTACATACTTACGTTTAAATATTTTATCACAAGAATAACAGAACGAACGTCCTAACAATATATTATCTTTTCAGAGAATTGTGTCTGCTCGTCAAAGTTTTAGATATCCTAGTAGAACCTATAAGCATAACGAGCTATTTCCGGAAAGTAATAAATAAGACTCGAGTTTATGTTCCGACCAGCAACCGTCATCGCATTCAACACATGCAATTTTAGTTTTGGTCACGTTTTAGTAGAAACTGGTGCTTTCAAAGTTTCAGCTTCAGTATTCTTTTCGTTTAGTAGTCAGTTCGGTGTGTAAGTGTAACATCGGCTGCAATCAAAATGTGTCTTAAGAGAACACGTGTTGTCCTAGCTATCAAGCAAAAGCTGGAAATTATAAAAAAAATTGAAAATGGGGTCTTAGTTAAAAGTTTAATGATTAAGTATGAAGTTGGCGATCAAACTGTGCATGACATTGTAAAAAACAACAACAAAATCCTTGAATTTTCCGCTACCTTTGATAGTGTGTCTGGTATGTCTAAACTGAAAACTCTGCCGTATGATGAATTAGACAAGGCCATGGTTATATGGTTTCACCAGACATAGTGACGCCTTAAACTACAGTGAACAGTTATTTAGAACAACAGGAACATTTCTTTGTTATTTATTTCTCAAACATATGCCATGTAGGATTTTGTCGTGTTTTTATATGTGAAAATCTGCCTCGCGGTCGGGGATTTCCACTGTGAACTTGTTTTCCCTGCAGATTCGCGAAGTCTGACCTCATTTCAAGCATGGGCTCCTTCACGATCTCCTGAATTTTACAGTGGCTCTTGCAGCCTGGGTTGATCTTCAGTCTATCATTGCAGGCTATTCTGTATAGTCCTAGCCTGGCCTCCCCCATGATAACTAAGTGTAGGAGGGGCAGGTCCAGCAACACCTCTATGGCGGCTGTTGGGGTTGAAATCATGGCCCCTGTGATGCTGAGGCAAGCCATCCTTTGGATCTTGCCTAGTTTTTGTTTGGCACTGGATTGTCTCACCTTAGGCCACCAGACCAGTGCCGCGTATGTTAACGATGGTCTGACCACCCTGGTGTACAGTTAGTGGGCCATACTAGGTCTTAGTCCCCACGTTTTTCCATATAGCCGCCTAGTGACGGCTAGGGTCATAACTGCCTTACACAGCATTTTTTCAACATGGCTATTCCAGGTTAGCATAGAGTCCAATACGACCCCAAGATATTTTACCTCCCTGGCCATTGGGATGTTTCTACCGTATATTATTATGAACACTCCTTATAATATGAGGATACTGTTTGAATTGATACACTAGGTGACTCTTAATCCATTGGAAATCTAATATTTGCAAGACACTCTGTAGCGTTTACACAGGGCACTCCAAAAAGTCGATGTTTTCATTTTTTTTCACCCAAGTTGTGAACACTCAGTGTTAGTTATGATATTGAAACTTGGGATTTGTGGCTTATAGATGTGCCTAAATCGATATAGATTTGTTTTTTTCGTAAAAAAATGCTTAATATGCTTTAGTCATTTTTGGGGTCTTATTTCGTATCATAGTAGGCTATGGAAAAAGCGAAATAAAATATTGCATACCAGGATGTGGAGCTTTTGAAGTACTGTATTTGAAAAAAAAAAGTTTGAAAATCGGCTGACTTGTTATTAATATTTATTTATTTATCGTATGGCTGTACATGTCATAAAACACATAAAAGTGTACAAAAATACATAGAGTATGCAAAAAGAAATTACAAGTTATTCTAATTTACAAGCACATATTCAAATTTGATACATAGTCAATTGAGGCGTCAGTTGCCACCAGGAAGTCGTCAAAGTTTCCCTCATATGCTGTATTTGGGCATTCCATCACCATATGTTGGACGGTCTGCTTTTCCGCTCCGCAGTGACACCTCGCAGATTGCGCCCTACCCCATTTGTGTAGTGAGTCCGCGCATATGCGTATTCAGTTCTGTGATGTCCATATTTTGCGGGGCTGTTTGAAGGCGGGAGGTTTCATTCTTATGCACGAAAGATTTCTGAGTTGAGGGGGGCAGTTGTGTCCATTTTCGCTCACAAGAATCTATGGGGTCGAACTGTGACGTGTATAGTTCTCTTGCAGTTCTTATGGTCGGTCTTCTGGATCGTAGTCTGTTTCTGCACGATTTAACCGTGTCCTGGTGTATGGGAAGTTGAGGGTTGCCTTGTATACGTTTATATTCTCGGAGAAGAGCTGCCTTTCGCCGGAGATCTGGAGGAGGTATATGACTCAGTATTGGTAGCCATTCGATAGGAGTCGATTTTAGCGTTCCGCTGATTATCCTCATGGTCTCGTTTAGTTGTGTGTCCACCCTTTGGGTATGCGCACTGTTGAGCCAGATCAGTGCGCCGTATTCTGCAGTTGAGTAAGCCAGCACAAGTGGTGAGGATCTTAATGTTTCAGCGGTTGAGCCCCACGTGGTACCGCATAGCTTGTGGAGGATGTTGTTCCGAGTTCGCAGCCGTGTTTTTCAGATGCCTCTTATTGGTCAATGTCCTATCTAGGGTGATACCAAGATATTTCGGGTGTGTGTTGTGCCGCAGTAAAGTATCCTCGAAGTAGACCTGGAGCTGTCTATTTGATGCCTTGTTAGAGAGATGGAAGCACGCCGTCTCTGTTTTATTGGGGTTTGGCCTCAGTCTTCATTTACGGAAATACGTCCCCAAGCTCGCCAAGTCTGAAGAGAGGACAGTTTCTGTTTCTTCAAAGAGACAGTGTTGTGTGGCTAGTACCCAGTCATCCGCGTATCCGAACTTTCGAGGTCTAGTCTTGTTATGAAATAATGAATTGTCGCCACTTAAAATGAAACAATGTATATATAAACATATCAAAATTTAAACGGACCTTGGTTTCGGGTTCTAGGGGTCCAAATTCGCGCTCATTTAAAATTTTTTTTGAAAAGTCCCACCATCGATACCTCTATTAGCAAATTGTTTAAATAAAAATTCGTTAAAAAGGGAGAGTATAGAGTATTTCAAGTTTCAAAAGAGTATGTCTGGTTACCCTAGGTAACAGTAAACAGTAGTTTCCCTTTATGTTAATTTAAAATATGTATGAATCATGGCTATATTATAGATTATTACTTTTCAACGTCAGTCTATTTTCACGACTGGCCAATCACCGACGCCATGCAACAGTTTAATGGAACCGATGGATTTACGCTCCCTCCAAAGGGCGGAACGTGGAGATATTCAACTTACTCAAACACAATGCCACAACCTCAGTTGAAGTTAATTTTACAATAAACGTTGAAAAAAAGGAATGTTCCCTACTGGTCGAACCCAGTACCCCTGTACACATTCTTAACACTGGACCACCAAAGCTGGTTATTATAAACGATGAATCTCTTTTGTGATGTTAAACTTAAAATCTCTTTAAAAACATTGTTACATCACTAACTTTTGTTACCTGAATAAATTACTAAATGGTCACATTTTCTTATTCGAATTACTTTCACATATTTCTGTTAATGTTATCAGCTTTAGATGTATTGCTACTGAGTTATTCGGAACACCTTTTCACAGATATTCATCTAAATGCCATTTATCGAGAATGCTTCAATAGTCTAATATATTAGCACAGAAATTTGTTAAACCACAGTACGTACATTCAAAACATCTGTAAGTTGATATTAGTTGGTGTTCAACTTCTGGATAAAAAATTTGGTATGTCTTACATATTACGTTATTTTCTGCATTTAACCATACATGTAATGTATTTGTAAACCGCTTAGTTTAGTAATACAGATTATTATAAAAAGAAAACTGGCCGACATGTGGTTGTAAACTTGTATTCTGTATAGATTCGGGTCACAAGTAAATCAACATAAATTTGTTCTTTGAGAATCAATTCACATACCACTGTTCCATCCTGCAATCATCTAGCTGTGGGGGCAGTTTACAAAAAAAATATTATTACTTGGCAGTGCTGATACAGCGTTGTAACTGTAATAAAAATTTTGTCAACTCAACATTATTTGTAATGGGTGAGTTCACATTATTTTAGATAATTGGTAGTTTATTGTAAATGGAAAAAAGCAACTTATCGTGCCTTTAAAAAATTGTAAAGCTATCATAAACTTATATAAATATATAGTACATTATTCTAAAGGTTTGTTTTATTGATACATATTTCGTTAATTGGAGCTGTTGAATAAATTTGTCATTTGTAAATAAAAAGCCACTTATCGTGCCTTTAAAAAATTGTAAAGCTATCATAAACTTATATAAATATATAGTACATTATTCTAAAGGTTTGTTTTATTGATACATATTTCGTTAATTGGAGCTGAGTTGAATAAATTTGTCGGTTGTAAATCATTAGACAGTTTGCTTTAAATTTATTGTTGCTTTTAAAAGTCATTAGGATTTAAATGTGATAGCAATAAAACAAACCACTAACAAATGTATAAAAGGACTGAATATACATGTTTTAAGAAATTATATATTATGTACTAATGTCTACGAGAGTCTTTTATATAATCTCTGTTTATCAATAAATCCAATTTAAAAAACCCCATTGTTTTTTTTTTCTTGACAATCTGGACAGAGTTTAAAACGTAAAAAGATAATTAATATCTAGGCACGCCAGTAAAATTGTAAAATGGAAACGTAAAATGCAGATGAATTTCAACATTTCCAAAGACATATGGCCAAATTTCCTCCAAAGAACATGTATAAAAGGTTTTTACACTCATAGGAAATTTCAAACCCATACCCTTCACCAACAACCACATGAAATGGTGGACCATATTTTTTATCCATTTCTTCTTTCACCATACGTGCAGCAGTCTGACAGTAAAATTAAATGTTGAGAAACAAAAAATCTATTATAATGCAGTTTATACCTCATTATTGGCTGCATGTTTTTCACAGGCTGTCACCACAAGTTCCATCGCTTCTTGTTTCATTTCTTCAGGCATATCAGAATGCTTAAAATTAAAGTCAATTATTAATTTTCTTATCCATAAAAGCGCATATTTACCCTTATAAGTGGATATGTATGAACGATCCTTTTACTTTCGTCAGTTTTTTCCTTGGCTTCTGGTTCTCCCATTATTAAAAGTAATGGAATTGCATAAATGGTTACAATTTTTTTTCTGCAAGCAGGGGAAATATGTAAAAATGGAATTAATATTGAAAATTACTACTGTTGCAGGTATTCTTTCAAAACTCCCAGACAGATGAGTAAACAAAGTGTTGCCAACAGGCACAGAACACTCCCTATACAGTGAAACTCCCTATAGAAGGGAAACGCCAATGCTGACGTTTTGAACAATATTGCAGCGCCTCTGGCGGCGCGATGAATTAATAAGTCACACATGGGAAACTTGAGTTGATTTACATATGTCAAATCCAAATAAGTTTTATTTAATTTTATACCGCTGCCAGTAAAGAGGTTAAATTAGTTAAATAAGTTTTTTGATGATTTTTATAGTGAAAGCAAAAGAAGTTGTTTTAATAACACACATACGCCTGTTTTCAGCATTGCAATCATAGGAAAATTTAATAGGCAATTTGAACCTTATAACATTTATATAAGTTTTTACTGTCGATATGATTAATGCAAAATCAAACAAAATAAATTACGCTTGTGTTTTATTAGAATATTAATGCAAAATCAAACAAAATAAGACGCTTGTGTTTTATTAGAACTGTATTATATTGTATTTATTTTAAAACCAATTTAATTCTGATACTTTATCCTCATCAAGGAAATGACGATCACAAACATAAAACCTATCGTAAATGTCTTGTGGATATAAACCAAGTATCTTAGGATTTTCTACAGCTTTCACCCAGTCATCAAATT
Organism: Tillus elongatus; assembly: GCA_964006375.1. Lineage (NCBI taxonomy): Eukaryota > Metazoa > Arthropoda > Insecta > Coleoptera > Cleridae > Tillus > Tillus elongatus. Next base: position 30,594,317 of record OZ023266.1, on the reverse strand, counting down.
AGTCTTTTGATGATTTCAACGGGAAACGATGTCTTTTCTTAAATAAATCCTTGCATCCCGGAACATGACAATAAATCGTTTTCTTGGTTGGTACCATGTTTATATCCACAAAGCTTCTGTAAGAAAACGTTATTAACTTACAACTTATGAACTATTAAAACATTCTAAAGAAAGTTGCCTGAGAACTAAAACAGTTGTAATGTTCCACCAGCGCACCTCTAACTATAAAAGCACCTTGTTTTTTTGTTAAGACAACTGAAAATAGAATTGAAATTACATGTTTGTTTAAACACAAAGCTTATGATAACTTTAATATTTTGATTCACAAAAACGCACCTTTAAAACACAGAATCGACGAACAATGAAAACACTGTAAACTATCCACTAAAACTTAATATATGTAACACTTAATCCAAAGAAACGTTTAACAACAAACTTGTGTTATAATCATACAATGAAAAAAACTAAAAGCGAACAAATAATTTTTTACATTCAAAACATTTGAATTTTGAATGTATGATAAAACGACGCACTGAACAGCGCTTGCCGTAGAATTGCAGCACTGCTAGCGACATCTATGATATGCGATGACTGAACTAGAGCCTTATAAAGTTCAGGCTAGCTCCCATTAAGGTTTATAGATATAATCTATAAACCTTGAGCTCCCATTACATAAAACTTCTATCAAATACTATATAATGACACTGCGGCTGATTTCGTGTGTCAAGAATATCAGCGCCCCTAGCGGATAGTACTGATGTTACGTCGTTCGAGAACGTGTAACACTAGCAACTGCTGATGTTTAACTGTGTATAATTAAGTTTGAGCTGTGTTTTTTATAATGAATGTTAGTGGTTGGGTGTGGGCAATCTATAATTGTTCGCATTATAACGTGCTAAATCTATCAAAGACATTTCATAGGTTTCCAAAGGATGGCGAAACGTGAATATGATTTGGAGCAGAAGACAAATTCAGAATCACTTTTATGCCAATATGTACAGTTCGCAGAAGATAATTTATTGTGTAATATTTACCAACATGTACCTATTTATAGATAAACTTCGTAAACTGGTGGTTGAAAGGCTTCAATCATAACTTGTCTTCCAGTGCATCAAAAAAAAAAGAAATATGAAGGCTAAAAAAGTTTTGCATTAATAAAAAATGGTATAAGAAAACTGTTTTTTCTATATTCTTTTGTGATCTTTTTTATTTCAGTATGGCATAAATTGTCACATTTTTTCACATTTAAAATTATTTTACTTGGCAAAGGCTTTTAATTATCTTCCTAAGACAGGTTTTTAAAGAGACAAGTAGAAATAGCAGATTCAGCCCTATAATAGTTTTATTCACGGAAATAAGAGTTAATCTCACCTTTCATCTGCACAATTTCTTAATTATGTACTAAGTATATCAGTTACATATTTTAAAATATTAGATTAATAAGACAGTTTTCATGTAGAGATATAGCAAATTGAGTAATGTGCTACCATTTATACTTAGAACAATTATTTATAGGTAAGTACAGATTGTAATTTAATATCCTCAGAAACAGCTTTCAGTATATTCCTATACCTACCCTTGAAATAGTAGTTTAACGACGGTTTCAAGGTAGTACTTCAAATTATGGGTAAGAGAAATTTTCAGAATTATTCATGCTGAATTCATTTAGGTTTCAAGCTGATTGTTGATACAAATTCTATTTATAAATACATAATCAGAAAATGTTAACTGTTTTGTCATGTATAAGTTTTTATATTCATCTATAATAAACCAATTGTCTAAATTAAGAATATGCAGGTAAATATAAAGTTCAAATTACACGCTCAGTTGTCAGTACTTCACGCGAGGTATCGCTAGTGTACTTGTCACAAATATCACCAATGCTAAAGCATATGAGTCTCTCGTATTGTCATTAAATATATATATATATATATATATATATATATATATATATATATATATATATATATATATATATATATATATATATATATATATATATATATATATATATATATATATATATATATATAGTATTTGCTTCTATAGTTCTTGTGACCAACAGGAGCAAAAGAAAAATTCTAATTACAAGAACCCATAGACAAACCTTTTAGAATAAACTAGTTTGAAATCAACCATCTATTGACATAACAATTCAACGGTTAACAGCTACTGGTGAACTCCGCCTTTGATAGGGCAGCGCTCCGCACTTTCGTAGTTTTGACATCAAATAACATATGCGTGATTAATTTCTAATTGTTTGAGGATGCAAATAACAAAAGTTTTTAATTTACTTAAATTCTATGCACAGCTTGGCATAATTGTCTATAAATATATCTTTCGCCCATGCTTTCCCACACAGCACAGGATATCCATTGGATATACATAATATTCATTTTACATCCATGATGGATATCAGGTGGACATCCAGTGGATATTGTTAGAGCAGAAAAATGTTAATAAAATTTAAAGAATCTGAACATATCAGCATTTATTATTCATTAAAATCAGATCAAGAATGCATTCGAATTTCTGCGTGTATATATACTTTATTCAAGTATGTATATATCCATCAGACATCCAATGGATGTCCATTAGATATCCAATGGATATACCAAAGACATCCATTAGATGTCCACTCGACATTGCATAGTTGATGTTCCGTTACTATGTTTACACCTGCATGAAAATACAATTATTGATAAATTAAAATTATAGAAACCGTTATTTACGTAGGTAAAAAATAAGGGAACGAAAATAACCCGTTCTAGCACAAGAACTACTTATATGTTATAGGTATGTGCAAGAAAATAAACTGCGTGTTGATGATATGAACCAGGACGGTTCGAAACTGCAGCCCACGTCCACGTAAACAAATAAAAAATCACAAAACGTATAAAACTAGCGGCAACAATATAAATTTCCATCCAAATTCTCATTGCGGTTATAACATTATAGCAAAATTATTTTCATTTCAATACAGAGAGCATTGTTTATGTCTGTCATTTCGTGATAATAATCTATTTATTATTTATCCTATTGCAATTCATTATTATGCTCACTGAACAAAAACGGGGGTTCATACTAATAACTATCAACATTGGGGCATTGGATGCTTGAATTGTTACAATGACAAAAATCCGTTCGCTTTGTTTGATTTGAATTTGGACTGAAGTTGAGGTTAAGAAATTTAAAATTGCACATTGCGATTCTGCATCAATTGCTAAATTAACTACAAAACTACAATTAGGTAATCCCATGATATAATGACTTAGAAGAGATATGATATTGCGCATATGCCCCGCCCCCTCCTATGACGACACGTGGTGAGTAACGTTAAAGAAGTCCAACTGCACACTTAAAACAAAGTCATTCGCAATCAAAAAGTTTCTATACGTCAGTTTAATGCGGTTGAAG